>JAPVLO010000448.1:0-600000 GCA_027257055.1 Cephalopachus bancanus | reverse complement strand
GAAGCACCTTCCCACAGACTTCCAGGTTTTTAAACAGCCATCAGACAAACTGCTACAGCGTATGTCAGCCTCTCAATTGGCTTATACATTGTCTCTGCTCCCATATCTCTACTTTCCCAGCGAGTGCTTTTACATGTGTTCACAAATACTCAGGAAAGGAAAATGCCATATCCCCCTTCTCTGTGCCGCTACCACTTCCCTTTGTAAACACACACAGTTACGTGAACCTCTCGGATGAGTTCCTCGCCCCGTCTACTAGGCATCGCATTGTCCTGAATCGCCGTGCCTCACTATACAAGGAGGCGTTTTCCATCTCCCTCCATGAAGTTCGAATTGCGTTTTCTCTTTTTGCCTTTGGGTCTGAAGACTCTAAATTTCTTCCAGACCTTGTATGAGGCTCTGCCCTGCTTCTCATTCGGTTATCTTATCTGAGTTTCAACCCCCAGAACGTTTTGAACTTTATTCCATTAGATAGACTTCCTTTTATGTCTCCTATTTTTTGTCAACATTGAGTGTTCATTTCTTTATCATTAAAACAGTTACCTAAAGCAACTTGGAGACCTCTCAAAGAACTAAAAATAGGATTTACCACCAGACCAGCGATCCCACTACAGAATACGTACCCAAAGGAACATAAGTCGTATTACACAGCCTTAAAAAAGAATGAAATCATGTCCTTTGCAACTGGAGGCCATTATTCTAAGCAACTTAACACAGAATCAGAAAACCAAATGCCACATGTTCTCACTTTTAAGTGAGAGCTGAACACTGGGTACACAGGGACATGAAGATGGGAACAACAGACACTGGGGACTCCTAAAGTGAGAAGGGAGGTGGGCTAGGGTTGAAAAACTACCTGTTGTAATCCCAGCACTTTGGGAGGCCCAGGAGAGTGCCTGAGCCCACAGGTTCGAGACCCACCCGGGCAACTTGGCGAGACCTTGTCTCTACAATAAGTCAGAAATTAGCTGGGCATGGTAGCACGCACCTGTAGTTCTGACTACTTGGAAGGCTGAGGCGGAAGGATCACTGGAGCCCAGCAGGTCGAGGTGCAGTGGCCGGGAGCATGCCACAGCACTCCAGTCTCGGTGACAATGAGACTCCAGCTCAAAAAAAAAAAAAACTACCTGTTGGTATCACCATTAGGGTGATGGATTCAGTAGAAGCCGAAATTTCACCATCACACAATTTACCCATGTAACAAACCTGCATGTATACTCCCTGAATCTAAAATAAAATAAAAGATAAAAATAAAAAGAGGTAACAGTAAAAAATAGTTTCTAAATAATCATCCAACCTCCACAGATTCAGATCCCTTCAGTTTTTATACCTCTGTTTCAAATAATTTGAAAGCTGTCCTTTTCCAATTTTGTTTCATGCTTAAAATGAGTGGTTTCTTTCCATTTCCTGTCATCTAAACCTGATCAGTTTGGGATCACTTTCCTTACTTACACCCTCAAATCTGTCCCGACGGAAGAGTTAGCTCAAGAGGGCATGCAGCTTGCCAGATGCTGAGAACACCACCATGCTGGGCTTATTTTCCTGGGTAGGAGGTCATAGTAAACCTTTGCCATAAATGTCTTCTTTTCTCTTTATCCTTTTTGACCTTAACCCAGAAGCTCACTACCCATTGTTTGTCATCTGATTTGGTGATTCAAAACTAAAATTTGCCCTGCTGATATTTCCTAAACACCTTACTTCTAGTGCTGTGTTTTAGCCAACTTCATATCGGCCTTGGTGATAAATCCTAATTTCTATATCCTCTTTCTTGTCATGGAATATCCAAGAATGTACTGCACTCAGTGCTGCTCGCAGTGTTATGGCACTTTTCTGCTGGCTTACCTGCATCCTGCATAGTTCTCACCTCAAAACAGATCCCTAGTCTGTGTTTAGAGACTGCTGAATGAGTATACTATGATCTCCTTACCTCTCAAGCCAAGGGACACAATACCCAGGCCTGGGAGACTATTAATGAATGTGGAAAGAGAACATACAGTTACGTGTGCAACGTGGTTCAACAAGTGTTCAAAGATGGAAAATGAAAATGGTCCAGAGTGGTAAAAAGCTTCATGGAGAATGCAGGATCCAAATTTGGCCACTAAAATAGAGAGACAGATAAGCATGCAGAAAGGAGTAGGGCACTCTGTCCACTCTGTCCCTCTCAAGTTTTCCTATGAGGATGCCTTTGTTTTTCTTTCCATCTTATCATAGCATCTCTGTCATTGGGTCTCCTGCACTCTTCTCTTCTACCCTTACCAAACTGGGTCTAAAGTCCTCTCATACTGCTTCTCTGTGCTACCTTTTCTTATTTTTTTTCAGTCCAGCATGGGGTATCAAAGACTCTGATGGACAATACCACTTTTGTCTCCTCTTCCAAAAGATCCCTTGGGCCACTCTCCCAGCCTACTGTGGTAACTGAGGTTACCCCTCAGAAAAAAAAAAAAAAACCAGGTTGCAGGGTAATTAGGTCATAGAAAGCACTGAAACTGGGGGACTCAGCTGAAAGACTAGGCCGAAATTCATAAATAAAGATTGGCCTGACTTGAACCCACAATAGGCTAATTTTAGATCTGTAGGTTTGGTCTAGCAGAACAGAAACAATTATAGCCTTTCCCCAGATATTTTTCCGCCGCTGGCTTTCTGAAGCATTTATTTTCCGTCGCTGAATCATTCAATAGCAATATAATTGTTATGTCCATTTCTCTGGCTCTAACAGGTTTGGGAGCCAGTTACCTTTCCCAGTTCATTAACTGACTGGCCTTCGCATTAACGGCCCCTCCATCGGGGGGTTGCCTTGGAGACAAAGCTTCCTGTGGGTAATCCAAGATTATGTAGCTCTTTGTCCTACATGTGACCCTTAATTACTTGCTAAATTAGAATGGTTTTCTGAAAATCACAAGCGGAGGTTAATATGTTCTTCCAGAGCTGGTCAAGCTAAGATGACACTGAATTCACAGGGAATTCAAGTTACATGATCCCTGAAGGCGTCTCTTTGAGCAAGAAGGTGAACTCTCCCCCTGGGAGGCACTGCCCCCCCACAAAGCCCCTGTCACTCACTGTCCCTCTGCCTGCTTTTCTAGTTGTGGTTTAATCTTCTCAGGACAATTCGCTATGTCAATATTGAGCAGATTCATTCTGCTGCAGGATCCTGCAACCATTTTGTCTTTGATAACTAGCTGCTTTAAATTTAAGTACATAGTTGTATCATAATTGCAGGTTTTTACTCTCCATTTACACAATTACAAGGCTCCGTGTACAATGTGGGACAAGTGAGGGTGCTGAAGAAACTATTTAAAAACAAAGTAAACACTTTTGGTTAAAAAAAAACAACAGTTTGAGCACTAGATTGTCCTAACATTTTATAGGCCTCAAAGGGGGATTAGTGAGGAGGGACTCCTAGAATGCACCTAATGAGCTGCCTCTTTGAATTCTTTTTGGAAGCAAATACCATATAGATAATGCAGGTATTGAACGAGAATTATCATTAGCAATCGTAAATTTAGCATGGCTAGATATCTTGTCATTAGACTATAATGAAACTATTGAGTAGAATTCCAGAAGTGAAAAAAAAACAACAACAAAACACCTGTCTTAAAGTTTAAAATATTATGAATAGTTCTCTTTATTAAGAATAGTAAAGAGCCTGGAATCTCACATGCATCTTTCCAAAAGCGTTTAGGACACTGAATGGAACCGACTCATGTGAGAAATAAAAATCACTGGTGATTCAACAACTCAAATCATTCAGATTGCTGAAGCAGTGGTTGGATGATGGCTACAAACCTGGGATGCTTGACTGGTGACATACAGAGCGTTGAGTATTTGTGATAAATTTCTCAACTGTGGGCCACCTTTAAAAATATTTGATCATCTACTGTACATAAGGTGTCATGTAGCCCTCATTTGGTTGAACTATAGTCACCTAAGTAGAATTAGCAGAGAAGTCCAATGAAAATCATTTTACTACATTTAGTCACATCTTAATTACATATGAGAAGCACCAGAAAATTGACTTTGACTATGGTATACTTACACTAGCATCAGATGAATTTCTTTCAGAGGGTAATTTGACAAATCTTGGAGTGGTTACTAAGGAGAACTGAGATTGTCTTCGACAATGTCTTAAAGTAGTGTCATTCAGCATTTTCTGAAGCATGTTCCGCAAGGTAGAAGCCCTACAGCATATGAATAAGTGGTATGCAAAAAGAATTCTGTGATCAAATAACCTTGGGAAATGTGTTAAAACAAACTTAATTTTTAAAAAAATTAATTAGGCTTCACCATGTCAGAACTCCTATGAGTTTTTAACACTCAAATGTGCATTATGAAAATCCAAGTCTCAAGTGTTTTTGCTTATAGAATTCGTCATAGTACCTCCCAGCATCTCTTAGAATCAGTTCTAAGGAGCACTCTTTCACCCTTTGGGAAACATCTTTATATCTTTCTTAGCCTGCTTAGGCTAATAGGTGCAGAAACGACCAATAAAAAAAATTGGTGAATCAAACAGCCCATTATTACACACTTAAAACTTGACTATTTTTTTCACTTTTTTCATTCAATTTTTAAAAAATCATAAAGATGTAGGGTACAATTCAGGGTTAGGTATACAAATGCTGATCACGCAGGTACCCTTGTGGATGAGGTGTGCCCCTCCCTCCCCTAGCAGTTTCCCTCAACTGCCAATCCCACCCCTCTCCCCTGACAGTTTCCCACTACTGCCAGTCCCTTTCTTATAGCATTATAATTGTTCAAGGTCCGCTTATGAGTGAGAAGATATGGTACTCTGTTCTTTGTTTCTGTGATAGATCCTGAGTATGATCGACTCCACATTCAACAAAATTGCTGCGAAGTCCATATGTTTTGTCTTTCTTTATGGCTGCATAATAGTCCATTGTACCACATTTTTTTTTATCCAGTCCAGCTTCGATGGGCAGCATAGTTGGTTCCATGTTTTTTTTTTATTAAAACTTAACTTTAAAAAGATTATTAAACTTCTTATTCAATTATTTTGATAGTTTACTTCTTTCCTTTAATTCTGGAATTCAGTGATTTCTACTAACTCCCACCTATGGGAGGTTGTATTATTACACCAAATATCTGCTGCCCCTCCTGTCCCTATATGTCTTGCCTACAGGTGTCATGCGATATTTTCCAGCCAATAGACTGTGGATAAACATGTCATGTGCCACTCTGGGCATAAGTTCCGCAGTCATTACATGGCTCTGTCATCTTCTTCTTTCTGTCCAAGCAGCTCTTTCACTTCATTTGGCTTCTGCTTTGCTTGTGTCCCAGAAGAAAGATGTGGAGCAGAGCCCAGCTGGCAGTGTCACCTGTATGAGAAGTATAGCCTTGTGTCTGTAAGCCCCACATATTTTGTTATGCCTCCTTCTGCCCATCCCCCAGCTCATTCTCAGAAAAAGAGAGAGAGAGACGCTCGATTCCTGGGGAATCGATGACATTCTTCCTGTCTCCTTACTTTTGTCTTCACTGTTCCCCTTCCTGGAAGGCCCACCCCAACCACGTCTGACCATAATGAACTCATCTTTTAAAAGCCCATCTCTCATATCGCTTCCACGATAAAACCCTTCTTGATCTGCACCCCTGCCAAGGTAGCATTGCTCATTCCCTCCCGTGTCATGCCTTCTCTGTACCCTATATCAATCGTCAAATTCAGTGTGCAGAAATTCACCTGGCAGCTCAGTGATGCGATCCCTGCACACCTTGTTTTATCCCAAGCTGGTTTACAGGTCTGGGGTTGGGTTTCAAAAAGCGCTCCCATGTGATCTAAATCATCTGGTCCAAGGACTCCACTTTGAGAAGCACTGTCATCAGAAACACCTTGGTTTGCACACCTGTATTCCTCTACTAGATCGTGTCCTTCTTGAAAGCAGAAACCAAGTTTCATTTAACTTTGCAACAAAAGCACCTAAATTGATTCATGGTAAAGGCTCAATAAAAGTTCAGAGAAATTTATGCCACAATTTGTCACATGGAAAACTTCCATGCCATCAAAGATCAACCCAAAGAATACTTTCTAACAATTACGATTTTGTAAGCAGAACATGGTAAAACAATGCACAGTATAAATGGCATCCCTAGGAATCAGACAGATCTTTGCCAGATATATCAATAGGCTATCATTGTCAACATGCACTATTTTTTTTTCCAGAGAAGCATATTTCCAACATTTGTAGCCCATTGCAAAGTTTGCCACTCTCCCTTACTAGGACATGCTTTCTTTACCTGAACTTAATTCTGAAGTTCCAAAATATTTTTCTAATTCAGTGCCTATACAGTAAGATAAAGAATTTTTTTGTTTGTTTTGAGTTGGAGTCTCACTCTGTTGCCCAGGCTGGAGTGCAGTGACACACTCACGGCCACCCCACCATTGACCTGCTGGGCTGTGGCGATCCTTCCGCCTCAGCCTTCCAAGTAGCTGGAGCTACACAGACATGCACTACCACACTCGGCTAATTTTTTATTTATTGTAGAGACAAGGTCTCACCAAGTTGCCTGGGCTGGTCTCAAACCCGCAGGCGCAGGCAATCCACTCGTCTCGGTCTCCCAAAGTGCTGGGATTATAGGCTGAGCCCCTGAGCCCAGCCTCCCAAGTCTTTTTTACTTACATAAACCAAGTCCCTTTATTGCTCAAGCCAATTTGACTTGGGTTCTCTATACTGGCCACTAAAATCACCCAAATTGGTAAAGGCCTTAACTGCTCCCATTGGAACTTTGTTTACAACAGATAAGGATGCCATCAGACGCAGCAACCTCCTCAAAGTGGGAAATCATACATAAATCTCAGGGATGCTCGGAGCCCAGTTCTTTGAATAAAATGTTATATAGGAACTCAAAATCACAGAGGAGAAATATTAGGTCATTAACAGCTCAGCACGGACTAGGTTTCACGGAATGAGGAAAGATGCTTTAGTGTCCTGGGGGCCCAGGGTAACAGATAATAAGAAATGCTAGACTTTTTTACTTTATCAACAATTCCCAGTTGCCTAACCACAAGACACGTGATGAGTATTCACATTGTGAGATCATATACTTTGCAGCCATTTTTAATTGAACACTGCCAAGGGGCTTCAAGGAAGTCCAATATTTTAATATCTTTACTTTTAAATATCTGAAGCTACTATGGAAAGTTGCTAAGATTTTGGAAACAGACAGGACTGTGTTTCATTAATCTGCACTTTCCTTTAAGTTGGAAATATTTTAATTTTTTTTTAAAAACCAAGAATTTTACTTTAAGCACTTCAGTGATGCCGTTCTTAAAAAGTGTGTCTTTGACTGGGTGTGGTGACTCACGCCTATAATGCCAGCACTTTGGGAGGCAGAGGCAAAAGAATTGCCTGAGCCCAGTGGTTCAAGACCAGCCTGGATAACTTGGTGAGATCTCGTCTCTACAATAAATAAAAATATTAGCTGGGTGTGGTGGCGCATGCCTGTAGTTCCAGCTGCTTGGAAGGCTGAGGTAGAAGCATGCCTGAGCCCAGCAAGTCAAGGCTGTGGTGGCTGTAAGTGTGTCACTGCACTCTAGCCTAGGTGACAGAGTGAGACTCCAGCTCAAAAAAAAATGTGTCTTTGATGCTTAAGGACCTTCTTAAGTGGCAGGAAGAGACTGGAAAAAAGAAAAGGTGGGTTGGGATCAAACCTCCTAAAATTTGTATTAATTATGCTTGGCTCTTTGCTCTGTACTAGCAAAAAGTGGGACGCCGGAAGATTAGGAGAACTATCCCATGTATAAAACAAATAGGTATCTCAGCATACGCTGACGCTGTGCTCTTGGGAGAGAAAAAGGATGAGAAACCGATTGGAAGATGTCTTTTCTTTTTGTAATCCTCACTTTGTTGAGCGAGTCTTGACGATCAATGGGTTGTTTTTAAATAATTGGTGATCGATTTCTTTGACCTGCGTGATGAAAGGTGTTTATGAAGTGTTATTCATAATAGCAAAACATTAGAAACAACTGAAATGTCTGTTGGTATGAGATTAAACAAATTATTATTGTGGGATGTCTGTACAATGAAATACTAAAAATAACAAAGCCCTTCTAAGGCTAGCATCACCGCTCAGCTCTACCTCAGATCAATTTCTCCATGGACAAGGTGGGGCGGAATGATTCAAGCACACAACATTTATTGTGCACTTTGTTTCAATTATTATTACCTCTCTAGGAATTAGATATACACAATGGAATACTATGCAGCCATAAAGAAGGACCAATATATGGACTTTGCAGCAACTTGGATGGATTTGGAGTCGATCATACTCAGTGATTTATCACAGAAACAAAGAACAGAGTTCCATATGTTCTCATTCATAAGTGGACCTCGAACAATTATAATGCTATAAGAAAGGAATTGGCAGTAGTGGGAAACTGTCAGGGGAGGTGGGCGTGCGATTGGCAGCTGAGGGAAACTGCTAGGGGAGGGAGGGGCAAACCTCATCAACAAGGGTGCCTGCATGGTCAGTGTTTGTATACCTAACCCTGAATTGTACCCCACATCTTTATAATAAATAATAAAAAAAGAAAGAAAAGAAAAGAAAAAGGAAAAAGCGCCTCCTCCTGGTGGATGCAGCCTTGCAGACTCACAGACTGAGGGCTGATTTCTACCTGTTCTTTTCCTGTGGACAAGTATCCCTGCTCAGGACATAATCATCCTGGTGGTCCTGGGTAGATCTATGCTTACAGATATGGAAAGACGTCCAAGTGATGTGGAATAAAAATGTATATGGGATAAAGTTGCATCATATGTACATACTGCAACCCTAGTGATTAAAAACTTGTGGCATAATCTTGAACTGAAAACTCTTTGTTCTTATGTCATCATGTCCTCCTAAATAAGATCATACCTGCATTTTGCATCTACAAGACACCATCATGTTCTTGCCATGTGCAGGACGCACTGTTGGTTATCTTCCAGTCTCTCATTTCTAACTTCTCCCTTCTGAACTGAGCCCCACTTGAGGTTTTTTTGTTGTTGTTTTTTTTGAGTTGGAGTCTCACTCTGTCACCCAGAATGGAGTGCAGTGGCCGCTCCCAGCCACCGCAGCCTCGACCTGCTGGGCTCCGGCGATCCTTCCGCCTCAGCCTCCCAGTTTAAGTAGCTGGAACTATAGGCGCGCGCTACCACGCCCAGCTAGTTTTTTTTATTTATTGTACAGATGAGGTCTCGCCAAGTGGCCCAGGCGGGTCTCGAACCCGCGGGCTCAGGCAATCCACTCACCTCAGCCTCCCCAAGCATGGGATTACCAGCTGAGCCTCCAAGCCCGGCTCCCACTTGAGTTCATATCTTCACCCAACACACACAACTCGCCCATGTGACTCAGGAGATGTCAACCCCATCCCCAGCTCCTAGAGTAGATCAGAATTTGTCTAACCAACGATTCTCAAAGTGTGGTCCCCAGACAAGTAGTATTAGTATCACCTGAACTTGCTAACAATGCATATCCTCCACCTACGCTGGAAATGTTGGGGGTGGGACTCAGAAATTTGTGTTTTAACAAGCTCCACAGGTGATTCTGAATCACACTAAAGTTTGTGAACCACTGTTCTTAACCAACTCTGATAATCTTGAATTCCTTACCCAGCAATTAATTCGCTGCTTGGTCTTTCCCTGGTCACTATTAATGTTCCAAAGATGAACATGTAACTCAAGTTGACCTAATCAGAATGAAAGGCAGAAATCTTATTATTACGTAGATTTTCTCTCCCTCCCATTGAATCTGAAAAGTAATTGCCATCTTAAAACCTTGCAAGAAGCTAGCCTGAAGGCAAAGTCAAGTTAAATTAGAACCAGATCTTCTTTTTTTTTTTTTTTTAGAACCAGAACTTAAATATGCAGAGTAGAGCCTGGCTGTTCCTTCGTGGGCCCAGAACTAGTCTAACTTATTGTTCTGTGAGATAACATGTTTCTTTATTGTCTTAGTCACTTTGAATTGAGTTATCTGTTCTTACAGCCTAAAACAGTGGTCCCCAACCTTTTTGGCGTCAGGGACTGGTTTTGTGGAAGACAATTCTTCCATGGACTGGTGGGGTGGAATGAATCAAGCACATAATATTTATTGTGCACTTTACTTCAATTACTATTACACTGTAATACATAATGAAATAACTATACAACTCACCATAAAAAAAGAGACACAGACGGAAGTGGTACATAAAATAATGGGTGGGCCATGTGTGGACTAAAATAAGTGTCGGCTTCTGGCTTAAAGCCTGCTACCAGATGCAGCTGTACAATTGAAGTACATCAACTCATATGCCACTCACTGACAGTTTTGATAGGCATCTGCAAGCAGTTGATTTATGATGGTCTCTGTGCAGTCAAACCTCACTGCTAATGTTAATGTGTATTTGCAGCCATTCCCCAGTGCTAGCATCACCACCTGAGCTCCACCTCAGATCATCAGGCATTAGATTCTCATAAAGAGCATACAACCTGGATCCCTTGCGTGCGCTCCTCTGAGAATCTAATGCCACTGCTGATCTGACAGCAGGCAGAGCTCAGGTGGCCATACGAGCAATGGCTGTAAATACAGATGAAGCTTCGCTGGATCGCCTACTGCTCACCCCCTGCTTTGTGGCCCAATTCCTAACTGGGGACCCCAGCCTAAAACCAGGTTGGTCTAAAGCATTCCATTGATTAAAACATGTATAATAATTTTCCAATTGCTTAAGTTAACATCTGAATTCTCCAAGCAGGTTGTATTCCTACTGCGTTGCCTCTAATGTAGTGGTGTGCTCAGTTGTTTGATGTGTGAATAAAAACAAACACAGGTGGAGGACAGAAGGTGCAAGCAGACAATATTCATTACTCTTATAAACTACAATTGATTCAAAGTCATTGCGAGACTCCAAATGCAAATAATGAAATGGCATGGTAAGCTTACTTTTAATACTATTTTTGCTGCAGCTAAATTAAATTCTTTCCAGCTGATAAAAGTGAGGGTCTATTATAAGACTGCTGGAGTGTCTCGTGGACCACAGATTTTCCCCCTGACTTTGGCCAACAATAATATATGCCACTGATCAGGGGAATGTATATGGGTCCAAGAAAATTAAAATTGATCAGCAATTATGATAAAGCAGGGGCCGGGCTCAGTGGCTCAGCCTGTATCCAAGAGCTTTGGAAGGCCGAGGCGAGTGGATTGGCCTGAGCCTGTGGGTTTGAGACCCGCCCGGGTAACTTGGCGAGACCTTGTCTCCACAATAAATAAAAAATTAGCCAGATGTGGTAGTGCACGCCTGTAGTTCCGGCTACTTGGAAGGTTGAGGTGGAAGGATCTCTAGAGCCCAGCAGGTCGAGGCTGCGGTGGCTGGGAGCATGCCACTGCACTTCAGTATGGGTGACAGAGTGAGACTCCAACGCAAAGAAAAAAAAAGAAAGAAAGAAAAAGCAACCCATTCATCCACAAGGCACTCCGTGAATCTGAAGATTAGAAAGAAAGGTGTCTCCCAATCTGCTCCTGGGCTTTTTACTTATTCCAGAGCAAAGCACCATCACGTGCCATGTGCTATGAGACACCTGCGGGTTTTATAGTTGAAACAGTCCTGTCAACCTTCTGATGTTTGAAACACTTTTGCTAGCACAGAAGGGGCAAGCACTGAGTCATGGATATTGTCAGAACAGTTATAAGGAAAGAGGTACCAAACTGAGCCCTGGTACTACACTCTATTTCTCCAGCTTTGTGCTGGGCTCAGTGGTTTGTTGAGGGACCCTCATAATTTGCATTCCCCTCCCAACTCAAAATCTGAGTTTAATTTTTGGAAATTGCCACAGTGTTATACAAAAATCACTGTTATAACAAAAAATCACTGTGTTATACAAAACCGACAATATGATATTGGCCTAAAAGTAAAACATTATTTCATTGTAAAGAAGTATCCCTCTGGCCAGGGTCAGTGGCTCAGCCAGTAATCCCAGCACTTCGGGAGGCTGAGGCGAGTGGATTGCCTGAGCCCGTGAGTTCGAGACCTACCCAGGCAACTTGGTGAGGCCCTCATCTCTACAATAGATAAAAAATTAGCTGGGCACAGTAGCTCATGCCTGTAGTTCTGGTTACTTGGAAGGCTGAGGTGGGAGGATTGCCTGAGTCCAGCAGGTCAAGGCTGCGGTGGCCGGGAGTGTGCCACTGCACTCCAGTCTGGGCGACAGAGTGATACTCCAACTCAAAAAAAAAAAAAAAGTGTCCCTCTGTGGATTATTTTTAAAATACAGATTTTCACATTCACAGACCAAAGGATCCTGGAACCTGGAGTAAAACCATAATGATCCTTGATAAGGGTATAGGACTTCATTTTGCCATATCAGTTTGATCATATCTAACTAAACTAAAAAGCACTCAATTCTGAAAGAAAAATGCAGTGAAAATTTAAAATGTAACAACTTAGACAAAACAACAAGCAAGATTCCCAAACAGGACACAAAAAGCCCTAACTATAAAAAGGGGGAAATAATAAATTGGATTATATTAAAACTACAAATATCTATTCATTAAAAGACAACATTAAGAGAGTGAAAGTCATCCCACAAAATGAGAAGACATATTATATATATATATGGAATATGTATATATATATATATCCAGCTAGGGACTGGGATACAGAATAAAGAACTACAAATCAATAAGAAAAAGTCTGATAATTGAAGCTCTTATACATTGCTAGTGGACATGTAAACCAGTCCAACCACTCTGAAAAACTGATTGGCTAGAAAAAGTGCTGCATACCTTATTGCTGACAATCACAATGGTCACCACCTTCAAAGTACTTCCCTTGAGAAGTTATGCAGTGACACCAGTGCCTAGTCCACCTGTCAAAACAATTTTGGAACCCCTTTTCTGAAATGGCCATCAGAGCTGTCATTGTGAGAATGTTGGAGTTCGCATTAGAGCAATGAACGAATATTAAATTTCTTGTTAAATTTGGCAAGAGCGGAAGTGAAATCAGGGACATATTACTTCAAGTTTGTGGAGATAATGCCAGGGTGAAAACAGCAGTGTGCAAATGGATTAAATGTTTTCCTGAGTGGAGAGAAAGCATCACTGATGAAGAGAGGTCAGGACGGCCAGTGAAGTGCAAACTGACAAAAGCATTGCAAAAACTCATCAAATTGAGCATCAAAATTGTTGGTTGACTGTGAAAACCATAGCAGACCAAGTAAACATTGATAGAGAAACAGTTAGGAAAATCTTAACTGAAAATCTTGGCATGAGAAAGGTGTGTGCAAAAATGGTCCCAGAGAAGCTCTGGTGTCACAACAATGCATCAGCTCACACAGCACTGTCTGTAAAGGAGTTTTTAAACAAATAACTGTATTGCCACACCCTCCCTACTCACCTGATCTGGCCTCCAATGATTTTTTTCTTTACATGAAGAAGAAGGTAATGTTGAAAGGAAGACATTTTGTTGACATCAAGGGTAATATGACAGCTCTGATAGCCATTCCAGAAAAAGAGTTCCAAAACTGCTTTGACAGGTGAAATGGTATCTCAAGGGGAGTATCTCAAAGGTGACCATAGTGATATTCTGCAACGAGGTATGTAGCACTTCTTCTAGGATGAGTTCATGAACTTAATTGTAATACCCTGTATTGTCATACCTTGTATTTTGTGAAGAAGTCATTGGGTTGTATCCTTGGAGTTTGGGTAGTTTTTTCTATTTATGGTTCAATTTTTTTTTAAAGGAACAGCTTCACAGAACATAGGGATATATATTTGTTGTTCGGCAAAATTATAAATAATTCATTGTACTGCCTGTGCTTAAAATACAGGTCTCTCATGAGTTGAAACCATGAGTAATAAATGGAAAATATTTAATGTACTTATTGTTCCACATACAATGGTTCTTAAGATTGCTTTAGTGGCTTGAATGATAGAATGCCTGAAATTGAAACCCATCTCTGCCACTTACTGCGACGTTGGGCAAATTATTTAATCTTCTATGCCTCTGTTTCCTCATCTGTAAAATAGCGGCAACTACCTTAGAGGCTTGATGTTAGCATTCAATAAGCTAATGTATATAGAACAGTAAGCACTCAATAAGTGTCTGCCATTTTCATTAACATGTTTGTTTAATAAATTTTTATGGATTCTTTACTCTGTGCGAGGCATAGAGTTGGTTCCCACAGAGATGAGAGCGCTGAAGATAAAATGATTAAATCCTGTGGGTTTAAGACCCTGGAAGGTCAAGAGCAATGACCCATGCATACTCTACAGTTGATCAGTGTTTGTTGCTGCTTTTGCAGAGATAAGTGAGGTCTGTACTTTCATTTAAATTACATCCGGTGCCAGGAGCAGTGGCTCATGCCTATAATCCCAGCACTTTGGGAGGCAGAGGAGAGAGGACTGCTTGAGCCCAGAAGTTCGAGATCAGCCTGGGCACCTTGCAGGACCTCATCTCTACAATAAATCAAAAAATTAGCCAGGCGTGGTGGCCCGAGCTTGTGGTTCCAGCTACATGGAAGGCTGAGGCAGAAGGAATGCCTGAACCCAGTAGGTCAGGGATGTGGTAGCCGTGAACATGCCACTGCACTCCAATCTGGATAACAGAGTGAGACTCTGGCTCAAAAATAAAATAAAAATAAAAATAAATTATATCTGGAGACTGGCAGGTAGAAAGCCTTAAATCCATATTCAACTAGAAGGTTTGATTTGAGCACTGAAAAGTGATTTACCTGTAATGGTCCATGAATCTGGGGATGTGAAACCGGGAGGTGAAAGAAAAATAAATTACTCTGGGCATTCAGTCCCTGGGGCTGGTGTAGTGTCCATGGCCCACATGGACAGAGCCAAAGAAATAAAGAGCTATGTGTAAAAACACTATAAATCAACTGTTGTTTCTTGGATTTTTAGAATTTATCCTAAGGCACATTTACGAAAAACAAAACTCCGAATGATCATGGCTATTTTGACAATACCTTAACAATATCTTGACAATATCCTACCTTAAATGTCCAGGTTCGATTGTCAACTCGGTGCATAGCAGATAATCTCTCTCATCAAAACCAAACCAAACTCATTTCAGTGGACTATCACCATGTCGGGATTAAATTTTGAGACCTCAAAGACTGGCTGACAAACTCGCACAAGCCTCCTATTCGACATCAACTAAAAGATCCTAAGGCTCTATGACCCCGTGGATGGAATGCCTTTCTTCTTTACGGGAAAGGTTTATTAGAGGCTGGGTCCCCAGGCCTGAAGGCGAGCCAATTCTTCCTCCAAGGTGTCGTTAGAGGCAGGAGAAAGCCTCCCGCGGGGAAGCAGCGCTCGCTTTCTCCCGCACTCCCTGCCGCTTAGGAAGGGAAGGTCGCGGCCCCTCTGCGGCCAGGGAGAGGACAGGCGGAGCCTGCGGACCACACCGCCTCCGGCCCCGCCCCTCCGGCCCGGCCCCGCCCCTCGCGCCCGGCCCCGCCCCTCGCGCCCGGCCCCGCCCCCAGGTGCTCCGGCCCGGAGGCCTCCCGGAGAGCGGAGGCCGGGGGCGGGGCTCCCCCCTCGCCCTCGGGGTCCCCCGGGCTCCGCCAATCAGCGAGCGCCCTGTTGGCCATTCGCAGCCTCCCGCGCCCCTCCCTCTCCCGCCGGCCTCCGCGTCCCAGAATCCAAGATGGCGGGATCCAGGCGGAGGGGTCCTCGGGCCGGAGTCCGGCCGCTCTTCTGCGCCCTGCTGCTGTCCTTCGGCCGTTTTGTCGGGGGCGACGGCGTGGGAAGCAGCCCCGCGGCCGCCGGCGCCGCGGGCACCCCGGGCGCGCTGCCACATCGCCGCTTCGAGTACAAATACAGCTTCAAGGGGCCGCACCTGGTGCAGAGCGACGGGACCGTGCCCTTCTGGGCCCACGCGGGGAGTAAGCCGGGGAGAGGGCTGGGGGCCCGGGTCCCTCCCGCCGTCCGCGCCTCTCCGCCTTCCCTCCGCCGGCGCCCTGGAATGCCGAGGGTCCGGTTCCAACCGCCGCACCCCGTCTGCCGTGGGGGGACCCTCTCGGCGGCCCTGCCTCCGGGTCCCCCCCGGCCCGCCAGGCTCGGCCGACCTGTCCCTGCGTCCTCCCCCGCACTGGCTCGGGTCCCCCCCCCATTTTCCCTCCTTTGGCCTCGGGGGTGCTTTCCGTTTGATCTAAAGGTGTTCTGTTACCTGCCACACTTTCAAGCACTCAAACTCGCTTCTAGGCATCACGTTTCACCCCAACGCCTCGTCTCTAGGGGGAACGTCCCCCACCCGCAGCCATCCCGACGGGAGACCTGTTCCGGGAGCCCCCCAGCCTCCTTTCCCACTCCACCCTGCCTGCTTTTCTCTGGTGTTAGCAGGGGTGAATGCTCCGGTTTGACGTCTCCAAAGATGGCATATGCTGGCCTTCGAGTAATTTTTAAGTTTTTGACGTTCTTAAACTCTTTGAACTGCACCTCACCTTTGCTTCTCAGTGACTTGGTGTGGTCTTTGATCTCTTATCTTGTATCAGCACGTTATGTAACTTTTTAGGAGAAGGGATTTTTTTTTTGGTATTGATTGTTTCTGAACCTGAGACTGAGAATAACATTACATCTTCAGCCCTTTAAAAAAAAGTTTTTTTCACACATTGAAATCACCTTGCCTTCATGTTTTATTCACTATGACACTCTTACAGACAAGAGAGCCTTGCTAGAGCATTTATTTATGTGAACGAAAACATATCTGCACTTTTTAGTGCTGATGTGTCACTGCTGACTAAGGAATCAGCCTCTGTTCCATAAGCTCTGTTCAGTGACCATCAGAAACACCCTTTAGGACAAGTGGCAGATGCCTTTATGTGGTGAGATGAGAAGCTCTGACAATTTGAATTCTGTCTTTATGTGTGATTAAGTAATCACGTCTATGAGGCTTGTAATAGCATCTTAGATCATCCAGTGCTTGAAACAAAATGTTTCATTTCTAAAAAGTAATCATGAATAGAAAGCACACTTTTAGGAAGGGCAGCTTCCCTCAAATTAATTTGTAATTAAAAGGTACAAATTTCAATTTGCTTTAATGACCATGTCATCAAGTGTTTGAAGTAGAGAGCAATTATTTTGTTACTCAGCAGTCGATAATTATGCGCCCACACAGCAAGGGTATATTGTTCTTAGTATACAAAGGTGATGCAAATAATAACAAACACAAGGTTTTGAATGTTGTGTTTTTATCTTTGGAACGATGATGAGTTTTTCAGTAGCGATGACAGATTCATTCACACTTTTTCACTTCTGCACCTCTCCATCACCTGCCTCTTCCTGACACTCACATACACCACATTGACCAAATAGGAATGTGAATCAACTACTCAAATCAGTTACCTTGACTTTCTTTACAGAGCCATAGCCAGAATCTGCTGCAGAAATGTCAGGATAATGTACTTTGGTGAATTAAAGTTGTGTGGCTAGATTGAAGAGATTAGTGTTTTAGTCATGATCCATCTAGCTACTGGCTCTGGGAATCACTGCTGTGACTATCCTTTGCTTACAGTGTCACTGTAATTTTTACATAAGTCTTAGTGTCCTCAACTCCATTAATCATTTTTTCCTTTTCATTTTGCCCTACCAGCTTTGATTTAAGACATAGAGAAAATTTAAGATCTAGTTTAAACACAGCCCTTTTCCTTCACCTCCAAATTAAGACCAGACCCATGGTGTTTCCCTTTCTTAACTCAGATGTCCTTTTGCACTGTCAGTACACATCCTTAAGTCCATAAGGGCAACAAATGATAACGATTTGCAACCCTCGATAGCTTTCAAAGCCCTTTCACCTTCATCCTCTGATTTGATCCTTAGTGGGCAGGGCAGGTGTTATCTGTTTTATGGATGAAAAAACTGATGTTCAGTAAGGTTAAGGTTTTTGAAAAAGATCGCACAGCTAGTAAGTGTCGGCAAAATTGAACTCAAACTTAGGTCTTCTAATTCAGTGTCCAGCACTGTGGCTGCCCTGGGTGCCCACCCCTCAACCTTTGAGTGTTTGAAAGTGATAGTGACAGTGACTGATCCTACTAAAGGACTTCAACTTTTCTTTTTGTCTGCTTTTTTCTACCTGTAAAGTGATATTGTAGTTATAGTTGACTTACTTCCTAGCATGGATGTCAGAACTGGTTAATATCTGAGAGACTGCTAGAATTGTTCAAATTTTAGGCCTGGTAGGCTCTTAATAATTACCTAGTCCAATAATCGGAGGAATAGCTGACATTTGTTGAAACATTATATGCATTTATGTACCTATGAGATTGTTAGAGAAATGAAAAAACTTGTCTAATATCAAGCGATTGTAAGTATTGGAGCTGGGACTTGAACCCAACCTGGAGATGTAAACCACTTTTGGGGATCACTGTTTTCTCTGAGATCTGCTGAAGCTGAAGAATTGCTTATTGAATTGAAATTCAGTTGACCCTCTCCCTAGAAGAAGGTACATATGCACAGTATTTTGCATATAGTTTTTGGGGTATTTATGGAAGTGATCAAGCCCAGCCCCTTCATTTTACAGGTGAACATATGGTGAACCCAAGAGAGTAAGAGAATTATTTGCACAAAGTCACACAGCTGAATTGAGACTAGGAACAAGTCTCTTGATTCCTAGTGGTATGTTCTTTTCACACTGTTTGAGTTTTCTAACATTTGTAAATTGGTAAAGTGCCTTGCAGTTTTAAAAATAATAAGCAAGTTTTTGAGGTATTACAAAAATAATATTATGAGAATCAAGTAGTCACTTGCCTTTTAAGTCATAATTCCCTCCCTCCTGTTCCTTTTCCCTGGAATTTTTAGTGAATGATTATAACTTTAATTTTGTTTGTTTTTGCAGAGATATGTCTCTGTATAAAAAATATAGGAGGTGTTGACCCTAAATGCTTAAAGTTGAAACTGTAAACATGAAATTTTTTCCTAATGATTATTGTACTAGTTACTAAGTTAAAATTTGACCTCTATAGGGATAAGTAGCAGCTTGGAGATGATTTGTTGTTTTTTACCTGGTTATAACTTAAAGCTTTTCTCCCCTGATTTCTATCCTAGATGCTATTCCAAGTTCAGATCAAATTCGAGTAGCACCATCTTTAAAAAGCCAGAGAGGATCAGCGTGGACAAAGACAAAGGCAGGCTTTGAGAACTGGGAAGTTGAGGTGACTTTTCGAGTGACTGGACGAGGTCGGATTGGAGCTGATGGCCTAGTATGATCACTTCTTTTACTTCGAAAATGTACATAAATGTATATACCACTAGCCTCTAACTGTTCTCTGTTTCATATTTGCAGGCAATTTGGTATACAGAGAATCAAGGCTTGGAGGGTCCTGTGTTTGGATCAGCTGATAGGTGGAATGGAGTTGGAATATTTTTTGATTCTTTTGACAATGATGGAAAGGTATATTTATTGTCAGGACTGTTACTCACTTTAATATATCTGCCAGCAGAGTTAGGTTCTGAGAAATATAGCTTATTTAACACTTTTGCCAGTTTAATAGTGGAGAACTCCCCAAACTATATTATAAATATAATAATCCGTCTTTATATAGCTGGAAACATTGATGTAAAGCTACATCTGTATGATTTTTCATACACCAACTTGAAGTTATAATGAAGCCTGTGGGAACTTTGCAATTACCCCTCTCCTCACCATCCTATTTGTACTTAGTAATTTTGATGGATATCCATAAGTCTTTAGTGTTTAGAAGACTGAAACAGATTGCTTTCATGAGACCTCCAAGTGTGTGACTGTTGCTAGTTCACATACTCATATCTTTTCATATGATAATTATTCTTTTTATCAGGCCACCTTTTCTGATGATCTCTCTTAAAATAGTTAAAAACAAAATGTACTCACATGTTGGAAGCATTAACTTGTGGTTTAGGAGGCTTCGGATTGATGATTTTTCTCATTAGCTGGTCGTTTCTCTACTGATTTTCAGAGGTTATTATTAGCAACTTAAAGGAGAACTTTAATAACTCCTTGAATGCCAAGGTCATGTCATTTAAAATTTTGAGTTTTAGAATCTTGGCTATATAAGAGACCTCATAGCACATCAAGAATGATTAGAATTCACTGATTAAGGACATTAAAACAAATTTTCTTTATTTTTAGAAAAATAATCCTGCTATAGTAATTATAGGCAACAATGGACAAATCCATTATGACCATCAAAAGTAAGTGCATTTTTTACATTAGTCCTGATTTCAACTTCTCTGTGGAAGTGAAATGTATTGTTCATGAAACGTATTGTTTCAAATCTGAACACTTTCCAAATGAAATAAGATTCTTTTTCTTGATATTACTTTGTAACTTGGTGGAAAGGTTTTATTTTATTTGGTTCTGTTTTAAAGTTTTTTTTGAGAACCACCTCATATTTTCAACATAGAATGTGTTTTTATTTAACCTTAAATTATATAGTACTTCTGGAAGTTTATAGACTGTTCCTGGCTCTCAGTGATGCCACTAGTCATGTATTTTCATCTTTATTCAAAAGGATCTTTCAAAAATCAAATTGAGTCTTGGCCAAACTGATGAGTAAGCAACTGATGCCCCCTTATTCAGCTTTCATACTGTTTTATTTAACGACTCTCAGTGGTTTAGAAAGCCTTCTAAGTGTTTAGTACAGTCAGCCCTCTGTATTCATGGGTTCCACATAGGTGGAGTCAGCCAACCATGGGTCAAAAATATTAGGGGAAAAAAAATACAAATTTTTAAATATTTACATAGTATTTACATTGTATTAGGTATTATAAGTAATCTAGAGATGATTTAAAGTATACGGGAGAATGTGCATAGGCTGTATGTAAATACCACATCATTTTATATCAGGAACTTCAGCATTGGAGGATTTTAGTATCCGCGGGGGTCCTGGAAGCAATGCCCCGTGGATACTGAGGGACAACTGTATATTTATAATGTATATGAGTTAGGTATGTGCATTTATTATTTTTACATGTCTGCTGTGGAGGAATTACATTTTAGCCAATCAGTGCACTGTAAGAAAAATTACTTACTTATACATTCTCCTGGTTGACTGTTTCCTGCCTCGGTGATTCTCAACCCTGGTAGTACATCACAACTGCTTCTGGAGCTATTGAAAATAGAGGTGCCTGGATCTCCTTCTGTTGATTCTGCTTCAGTTGATTTGGGTAGAATCTAGGAACCTATGTTGTGAAAGCTCAGTGAATGATCCTGATTCTGCCCTGGCGTAGAGAACAGTGGTTCTTAGTCTCAGATGGGATCATGTAACCTTCCTTTGCCGGCAGCACATGGTACCTCGGGCTTCTAATGTTATGCAGAGTTCTGGCAGAGAAAAAACGTGTGTGTCAATTTTGTGTCTTCTGAATAGATAACTTGAAATATCCCAAGACTTTGTGATAACCTGGTATTACTTTAATCTTCCTGAATTTTTAAATATTGAAAAGCGTTCAAATGTCTTGTTTGCTTTCCTTTCTCTCATAACTGCAGTGATGGTGCTAATCAAGCTTTAGCAAGTTGCCAGAGGGATTTCCGTAACAAACCCTATCCTGTCCGGGCCAAGATTGTATATTACCAGAAGACATTGATGGTAAGTAACACTTGTTTAGAGATGATCAAATGAACAATATTCTAGCTTAACTTTTCATTTTGAATTTTTGATAGAAATTAAATGCTCTTAAATTGGGGTGTTGCCCATATACTCTTAAGAGAAGTGGCTTGAAAGCTCAGTGTAGTGGTTATCTGTTGTAAAACCTTGCCAGTAGGTTTCCACGTAGTCAGCAAATGTTTAAGCACTGTGCTATACATATCCAAGCCTTCAGTATAGAAATATGAGTAAAAGCAAGATCATTCTCCCTGAAGAGCTTATAGTCTAGTGGAGGAGACACATGTCGCTGTGCTGTGTGATGGATACTGTGGCACAGACACCGTTAGGGGATCATGGGGTTCGAATCTGAGAGCTGCTCGCTGGGCATGGGGAAGGGCAGGAGCAGCTTCTCAGAGTTGAGCTGGGCCTTACAGGGGAGTAGGAAGCTCCTGGGTAGGGGGAAGGGGGTGTGTGTGGTTCAGGCACAAGAGGCAGACACGGGGCCTAGAGAAGTTGAAATATTTGGGAAAGGCACGTCGTTCGGTGGGCTGGAGATGAAGGAGACAGTGGGGACTGAGGATCAAAGCCCGACCGCAGCAGGCCTTGCGCAGCTTCCTGTAGACACTCCTACAAGGAATGTATTGTAAAGGTGTAAAGAGTTTTAAGCAAGCATTAAAATTACTAGATTTGTAAGCTGGAAAGATGACGTAGGCCCCCGTGTTCTTGCAGTGCTATTTGTGGAGTGAACAAAGGATAAGATGGTTTAGACTCCTTGACTCTTAAAGCACCATACTTTGTGCTTTGTACTTTATGTGTACTTTCTCGTGTATTCCTCCCACTGGCCCTGTACATGGGACAGTTGAATATGGGAGATTTTAAGTAACTTGGGTAATATCCTACTAAATAAGTAACAGGCTGGGCTCTGTGGCTCAGCCTGTAATCCCGCACTTTGGGAGGCTGACGTGAGTGGATTGCCCGAGCCCGCGGGTTTGAGACCCGCCTGGGCAACTTGGCAAGACTTCATCTCTACAGTAAATCAAAAAATTAGCCGGGCGTGGTAGCGTGCCCCTGTGGTTCCAGCTACTTGGAAGGCTGAGGCGGAAGGATCACCGGAGCCCAGCAGGTCGAGGCTGCGGTGGCCGGGAGTGGCCACTGCACTCCAGTCTGGGCGACAGAGTGAGACTCCAACTCAAAAATAAATAAATAAATAACAGAACTGTGATTTGAACCCAGCTCTATCTTAGCTGCAAGACCCCACCTGTGGCCTGAACAAAGATAGTGGCAGAGGGAAGGTAAAAGACAGATGATCACAAAGTGCCGGGCTACTTAGAATTGGGGGTGAACACAGTTGTGGAGTCAAGGATAGTTCCTGACTTTCTGCCATTAGACAACTAATTGGTACTAGCGGAGAAGCAGCACATTTGTTTGTGTTTGTTTGCGAGAAGAATGGGAAATCAGAGGGCTGGTATTGAGTTTAGGGTAATATATAGGTAGGTTTATCCAACTGGCAGTTATGATAATGAAGAACACTAATGTGTTGTAAACTTTGTTTTTTAAAATTGCTGTCAACACCTGGTTATACAATACGTGAAAGTAAAAACTGAATTTTTCTTTCACCTGAATCGCAAGCTAGCCTTACACTCCTGTGTGTAAAACTCTGAAAAAGGTAGTTCTGTGGAAAATATCGTGTTGGCTCGGTCTTAAGTTCCAAGCTAATTTAGAGACCTCACAGTAGAGGAAGTGTCCATTATGATCAACTTGAGTGTGAGTCCCACTGCAATTATCATTCATCCTGTACAGTTTCATTGGGTTATCAGGAAGTCACACTGACCTGTCTGTGGCAAAATCAGATGCCAGCCGTGGTAAGTGCAGACACACAGTTGAGTCCACAGACCTCACTGAGACGGGAACCCTACCAGCAGCTCCCAAAACAATGGTCCTGTGCAGTGGAATCTCCAAAACTGGTCTTGCGGTCAGGTGAAATTGGGTACTACTGTAGTAATATTAGCTCTTAAAGATTCCTTGGTAAAAGATCCTTTAAATGAAGGAATAATTAAAGAAACTTTTCTTAAACCTCCCAATCTTAAGACTTACTTGACTGTGAGATTTTTTTCTGACTGATGTCTGTGAATGACCATAGAACTAGTGTTCTGAAGTACAGTTTTAGAGAGTCTTGCTGGACACGTGAATGCAACTTACTGGTTCTCACCTTTGTACGTTTGCTCTGTCTCTTGTCCCTTTCTGTAATACTCCTCCCTTCTCTCTCTACTTGGCAAAGTGGTACTTGGCTTTAAACACACTAGTTGAGATCCCTTTTCCTTCAGATTTCCCAAGCATCAGCTCACAATGATCTGTTTCTCCTAAACTCTTTGAGTATTTTTTCCTCTGATGCTCATTTGGTCTTTGAAATATGTTGTCTTGATTTGCTGTGTGTTGGTTAACTATGTGTTTCTTGTCAGTAGGATCATAAACTTCTCAGGACAGGCAGCATATCCTGTTTCCCTCCTAGTCTAATACTGTACCCATGTTAGGTACTCAAGATATGTTTGTTAAATTAATATTTGCACCCTCTACTTGGCTCAGTTGTTTCCACAATGGAGAAAACAAAGTAGGAGGAGGTTGGAAACAAGTCCTGTTGGTGCAGGAAACACAGCCGAAACAAGAGTTTGTAAACACTGCAAGTGTGGTATTGAACAAGTGGAAGCTGTAAGGTGAATAAGGAGATTATCGATGATCTCATAAAGAATGTTCTGGCATTTTTTGGTAGGCTTTACAATCACAGTTCTAACTTCCTCCTAACTATAGCGAGAGCAATAAATGTTATGCTGTTTTTAAAAAAATTAGAAATTGACAGTAAAGACTCTTGGTGGATTTTCAAGGAAGAAAGTAATGAACAATTGGAGGATTTTAGGGTTGGAATGTGATTCTCTGATCTTCTTTTTGACTCAAAGGCAAATATCTTAGTGATTATTAATTCTAATCTGAAAGACTTTGTAAAAGAGGACTAGTTGTAAATGGTGTAAACTGAAATAGGAATATTGCTAATCAGAAGAAACAGATATTAACATTAGTTCACTGAATAATAGGAATCTTTAATATTAGTTATATTTTTTATATATATTTTAAAGATGCGGGGTACAATTCAGGATTAGGTATACTAATATTAGTTATTTTAAACTAGTTTTTAGTTCACGTCTTTTCATCCCACACTATATAGAAATTGACTCTTCATGTTGACAGGCATTCTGTTCTCTTGCTGAAAATTTTGACATAGTACCATAACATATCACCTGTGTGACTTAATTATAACTGTCTCTGACAGAACTTTGACTCCGGAAGTCGTGCAGAAGTGTTCTTTTCTGGTGCCAGAGACCTGCTCCTCTTGTGCCCGCTCTGTCTCAATGACTCTTGTTGAGGGTGGGACTAGTCATTGGGTTGTTAGAGGTGAAATGTTTTGAAGAGGCTGAGCCACTACTTGCCGGGATAGTGAGAAAAGCATGGGTATGTCAGGCGGATGCCAGTGCTTTCTCAGAATTCTAAGTTTCTGTTAAGAAATGTAGGGTCAGTCTTTGAAATACACATTTTGCAGAATACATATTTGTAGAAACTTATCTATATTCTGTAGAAGCTGATATGTAGAAACGTTTTGGTGTTCCATTTTCTGCTCTTTTTGTCAGTGTTGCATGTGTTACTTGCCCCCTGCTAACCTATGACAGCTCAGTGATCCCGCAAATTTAATAAAGAAGATCTCACTACTTGTTGCTATCCATTTAATTCTCAACCAGCTGTAGATAAAATTGTAAATTTAACCTCTTAGTTTTAGCTCTGTCACTGGGGTTTCAGAACAATATTTTTTAAGCCTTGGACACATCACCGGGCAAAAAACAACTTCTTAAGTAAAATATCTCATAGTATAATGACACCAAGTAAGTAAAATTATTTGAAATTACCCTTTATAATAATAAAAGGATGCAAAATTGAGTAGGATTGGTCGTGAAATTGACTAATTGAAATTCATTTTATGGTGTCTTTTGTAAAAGCTGTCCCTCTGATAATATCTTTCTAGGTAATGATCAACAATGGCTTTACACCAGATAAAAACGATTATGAATTTTGCGCCAAAGTGGAAAATATGGTCATCCCGGCACAAGGGTATTTTGGAATATCTGCTGCAACTGGAGGTCTTGCAGGTAAATCTTGTACTCTTTTAGTATTAAACGTTTGTGATTTGCGTTTTATTGGGAATAGTACTCTTTAGGGATCTATAGACTTGTTTGCTTCTAACCTTTTAAGACTAATTGGAACCTTCCCATAGTCTGCTGTGCCAGTCTCTTGGTCTGGTGAAACTGCTAATTCTCTCCTTATATTGTTCTGTAGGTGTACAAATATCTGGGGCCACCTACAGATGTGTAAATTAGAGCATCAGTTTGAGCTCTGTTTTATAAAGAAGGAGACATACTTAAAATTGAGGCTATAAAAGGTTGGTTGTCAAGTGTTTTAGGATCCTAAGAGTTGTTGTATCACATATAAATGAATTTAGCAACCTGAGGAAATATTGGGGACTAAACTTTAAAGAAAAATCTAGTTGCCATTTTTTTCCACATGTGGTGACAAATGAAGTCATCTTTCGCTATCAATGCAACTCTATGTTTAGATGGTTTGTAGGTTTAAGTATTTTCAAGTACAGTAAGTCCCCTAGATGCAAACCTTCAGGTTACAAACTTTAACAGTGCACACCTGTGCTTTTTTTTTTTTTTTTTTTTGAGTTGGAGTCTCACTCTGTTGCCCAGACTGGAGTGCAGTTGCCCAGACTGGAGTGCAGTGGCCACTCCCAGCCACTGCAGCCTCGACCTGCTGGGCTCCGGCGATCCTTCCGCCTCAGCCTTCCGAGTAGCTGGAATTACAGGCACGCACTACCACGCCCGGCTAATTTTTGATTTATTGTAGAGATGAGGTCTCGCCTGCCCAGGCAGGTCGCAAACCCGCAGGCTCAGCCAGTCCACTCACCTCAGCCTCCCAAAGGCGCGGGATTACAGGCTGAGCCACCGAGCCCGGCTACCTGTGCTTTTTTATGTATTATTTCTCTCCACCAGGTATCAGTATAACCTGTTAAATATTACATAGAGTACTATATAGCCAATTGTGTTAGCTGGGTACTGGGTACCTAGGCTAACTTTGTTGGACTTAAAACAAATTAGACTTAACCACACACTCTCAGAGCAGAAATTATTCATATGTTGGAAACTTCTGACAATCCAGGAGGGGGTGGAAGGAGGAGAGATAAAATTTTCCATATTCTTGGACGAGTTTGCTAAATCTTAGATGAAAAGAGTTTCTGAAGATCAAAGTCTAGTAACAGCCCCAGGCCAGACTTGGTCTGGATTTATGAGTCCTGGGTTCAGTGCCCTAATACTGCACAGTTTCTAAAGTTGCCTGATCTACACTGAGGTATTATAATTGTCGTTTTCATTTGTCTGCGTCTCTTCATCTCTATAAGGTCAGCAGAAAGCATAAAGATTGCTGTATATTTGAGACAAATCGCTCTGTTTTGTGGATGTGACTAGCCAGGATGAGCATTTTATTTTATTTTATTTTATTAGTTGGGTCTCACTATATCACTTAGGCTGGAGTGCCCTGGCATGATCACAACCGTCGTGGCTCACAGCAGCCTTATCCTCTGGGCTCGGGAGATCCTTCCGCTTCAGCATCCGGACAACCTGGGACTACAGGCACGAGCCACCATGCCCACCTAATCTTTTTTATTTTTTGTAGAGACCAGGTTTCACTGTATTGCCCGGATGGGTCTCAAACTCCTGGGCTCAAGCAGTCTGCCTGCCTTGGCCTCCCAAAGTGTTAGGGTTACAGGCATGAGCCACCACACCCAGCCAGAATGGGCCTTTTAGTTCAGTGCTGTGAGGTTTGATATGCCGAGTCCCTGCTTTTAGGTTAAACAGTTTGAGGTTAAATTGATCTTTATGTAATTCTGGATCAAATAAAATTATTAGTATCTTCTGTGCGAGAGAAATAAATATGAAAGTAAGGCAAAAAGTGGTATGTGCCGTAAGAACGGTTCGGAGACAGAGAGTTACAGGAATTGCTTGGAGGCCAGGATTTTGTCTCATTTGTCTGGGACATTATCTGTGAGGGAGGTTTATAGGAAACCACAGGAGAATCTTGGTACCCAGATTAGGAGTTTGGACGACTTTTGGCCCTTCTTTTGTTGGGTCATTCCTTGTCTAACATATATTCACTGTCTATTGTTGCTTATTTATTCATTCATTCATTTACTTTTTGAGTTGGGGTCTCTGTCACCCAGGCTCAAATGTCCTGGCATGATCATGACGATCATGGCTCACAGCAACCACAACCTCATGGACTCAGAAGATCCTTCCACCTCAGCCTCCCAAGTAGCTGGGATTATAGGCATGCACCACCACTCCTGAATAATTTTTATTTTTTTTTTTTTTTTTTTTTTGTAGAGACGAGATTTCTCTATGTTGCTCAGGCTGGTCTCAAACTTAGGGCTCAAGCAGTCTGCCCACCTTGTCCTCCCAAAGTTCTGGGCTTATGGGCATGAGTTGCCAAGCCCAACCTATTATTTTTATTTATTTTTTGAGTCGGAGCCTCTGTCATCCGAGCTAGAGTACTGTGGCACAATCATGGCTCACTGTAGACTCCACTTCCTGGGCTCAGGGAATTCTCCCATCTCAGCCATCTGCCTATCTTGGATTATAGATGTGCACCACCATACCTGGCTAATTTTTTTATCTTTTTTTTTTTTCCTGTAGAGACGAGGTCTTGCTTTGTTTCCCAGGCTGATCTCAATCTCCTGGCTTCAAGTGATCCTCCTGCCTCAGCCTCAAAGTGCTGGGATTATAGGCGTGAGCCTCTGGGACTAGAGATAAACATCTAGTATATGTTAAACACTGCTAACTGCTCTTATTTAGGGTTTAAGAAAGTGAATTGTAGATTATTTCTAATGTCAGTTTTTGTCTCTAATCTCACAGAGCACCATTTCCTTTACCAAATTAGAGTTTATTTTTATTTCCCTTGTTGATTGATTATTGGTTTTTAAAGCAGTACATTTACAGCTATAGAAAAAATTTCTTATGGAACTTTTTCAGACCTTTTTCTTTAATTTGTAGATGACCATGATGTCCTTTCTTTTCTGACTTTCCAGTTGACTGAACCTGGGAAAGAGCTGGTAAGTATATACATTTTTTTCAAAAAGTTTATCAGTGATTTAAAAGTGGTTTTGCCTTGTGGCTGAACATTTGGGAAGACTGGCTTAGGTTTAGGTCTTGTTTCTGCCAGTTACTGCCGTATGATCTTGTGCAAATTACCGAACCTCTGTAAAGCTCTATTTCATCATTGGTAAAACAGGTATTTGTACCGGCCATCTCCTTATGTTGAAGGATTAAATGAGACAGTGCACTTCTAGCAAGCATTTGGTAAATGGCAGTGGTTGTTGTTATTTTTATTAGTAGTAGTAGCAAGAGTAAATTGGCTATGACTTAAGCAAGAAGTAATAGTTTTATGTTGACCTTTCAGCCAGTGGTAGCATAGTATTAAAATAAGACAAAGAAAATATATTGAGTTATCTTACTGGTTTTTTTATGTTTTTTATTATCTATTCATAACTCCCAAAAAAAAGCCTACACCAGATAAAGAAATCTCAGAAACAGAAAAAGAAAAGTATCAGGAGGAATTTGAGCACTTTCAACAAGAACTGGATAAAAAAAAAGAGGAATTCCAGAAGGGCCACCCTGACCTCCAAGGACAGCCTGGTGAGTCGCAGCGAAGCCGCCACTGGTGCCGCAGCAGGGGTCGTGGGTCATCCTGGACGCTCATGTCTGTGTGTGGCCTGGTTCATCCCTACCACGTGCCCTGACCCGGCACGTTCCATGTTTTTCTGGAAACAATTTATGAGCAAAATCTTCAGACTTTGAGGGTCTGGAGATTGGCATTTTTACCAGTGAGAGTGTGGTGTCATGACGTGTGCAGTAAGGAGACTATGGTTAATGGTTGTGGATGGACAGGGAACCACTGGAGTGGAAGCTCAGTGAGGACAGGCTGTTTGTTTGCTGTATTCACTGCTGTGTCCCTAAACTTTAACAAAAATCCCAAACTTGCTGAACTAGTAGTCGAGGTCAGTAAGTATTTGTTGAATAAAATCATTGAAGTTTTATGTTTTTGCTTTTAGTGGCAAATAATTACCTAATAATATAGAGATAATATTGGAAAACTATCAGCATTATTATCAGAGTAATGTGAATTCATATCTTTCTCTCGCCCTCTTACACTACTCTGCAGAATCCTGTACATTCGAGTTTTGAAATGGTGAAATATTAGTCTAAGCCAATGTAGTTAAGAATTTGAGTGTGCTGATGTCAAAAATACATAATTTAAGGCCAACTAGAGGGACTTTGTTTTATCTGCTAGCTTTTTTATCCATGTCTTCCCTCATCAGCATGACTTTGTTTTATCTGCTAGCTTTTTTTTTTTTTTTTGAGTTGGCGTCTCCCTCAGTCGCCCAGACTGGAGTGCAGTGGCCGCTCCCGGCCACCGCAGCCTCGCCTGCTGAGCTCCAGCGATCCTTCCGCCTCAGCCTTCCAAGTAGCCGGAATTACAGGCATGTGCTACCACGCCCGGCTGATTTTTTGATTTCTTGTAGAGATGAGGTCTCGCTGCCCAGGCGGGTCTCGAACCCGCGGGCTCAGGCAATCCACTCACCTCAGCCTTCCAAAGGCGCGGGATTACAGGCTGAGCCACCGAGCCTGGCTTCTGCTAGCTTTTTTATCCGTGTCTTCCCTCATCAGCATAAATCATCAGTGTTGTACTTAAGAGAGCCCGTGTTAGCATTTAAACTCTGTGTGGAGTCTGCAGTTCTCTTAATGACCAGCAGTGTGATTTAGATTAATGAAGTTAAAAATGAAATATAAAAGTCATTCTTTTATCATTTGTTTTAAACATCAACACATATGATTCGTGAGTATATCCTGAAGCTCGTGGTGGTGTTTGAAGAGTATAGTTTGGTGATTGACAGATGTGTATACCCATTTAACCATCACCTAGATCAGTGCATAGAACATTTCACCCCAGAAAGTTCCCTTATGCCTCCTTAGGGTCAGCCCCCTCATACAGATCCTGTCACTATTTTTATTTCTACAATCGTGGATTAATTCTGCCTATTCATGTAAATGGGATCACACAGAATATATGAAGGAGAAAAATTTTTTTTTTTTTTTTGAGCTGGAGTCTCACTCTGTCGCCCAGACTGGAGTGCAGTGGCCGCTCCCAGCCACCGCAGCCTCGACCTGCTGGGCTCCGGCGATCCTTCCACCTCAGCCTTCCAAATAGCCGGAACTACAGGCGCACTACCACGCCTGGCTAAATTTTTTGATTTTTTGTAGAGATGAGGTCTCGCCAAGTTGCCCAGGCGGGTCTCAAACCCGCGGGCTCAGGCAGTCCACTCATCTCAGCCTCCCAAGGCGCGGGATTACAGGCTGAGCCACCGAGCCCAGCTTAGAAAAATGATTTTTAAATGAAAAAGGTCAGACCTAATTTATAATGTATTCAGCCACCAGAAATGGCAAAAACAAAGTAATTTAGTCATGATTGAATTATCTGCATGTTTACCATTTGACAGATTATTCCATTATGCTGATAGTGTTCTAGTTTTAGTATTTGTTAGCACTTAGTCACAGTATTTAAAAAATTACATATATGTCAGTGATCCTAATCATTTTAATTTGTAATTTCCATTTCAGCGGAGGAAATATTTGAGAGTGTAGGAGATCGTGAGCTGAGACAGGTTTTTGAAGGACAGAATCATATTCATCTTGAAATCAAGCAGGTGTTCCAAAAAATAGACACGATTCTTGACGAACAGAGAAGATGTGTCTCTTCCTTGACAGAGGAGATTGCCAGAAGAGGAGCCGGTGGCCTGGGACAGCACGGACAGGTAAGCTGGCCACACGTGCCGATGCGCCTTGGTTAACTTTTGATGAGGGGAAGAAAGGCCATTGTGCTGAGTACGCACAGAATGTGGGTTACTGAACTCCCATCATTTTTATTTCCAGATCTCTCAACAAGAACTAGACACTGTTGTGAAAAGTCAGCAAGAGATTCTGAGACAAGTAAATGAAATGAAGTAAGTAGGTAAAAGTAGTATCTGGGTGTTACGTGATGTCTTTATCCTAAATGTGTGACTTCTCAAGGTATACAAGCACACTGTATTATTGTGAGAATTCTACATGAGGAGAAGAATCACATTCTAGATTCATTTCACAAATAGGGGAATATAAATACAGCAGCTTTTAATATTGTGAAACTGCAATATGTCTACATTTTTAAATTCTAAGCTGGAAAAGAAAAAAATGCTTTATCATCTTTAAAAAAATAGATTTGTCAGAGTTAAAACAGAGCCAGGAGTGTCCTTATTGTTATAAAATGCAAAAAGAATATGAAGTAATGTATAGCAATCCTATGAAAAACACTAGGAGAATAAGCATGTGTAGCATTGTAAAACTGTAATACAAGCAGACTTGATGCAGGAAATTCTTTTTGATAGAAGGAAACTCTTTTCAAGGCAATGTATATTTCTACCTCTTTTTTATTTCCATCTTGTACCCTAAGAGGGAGGACACAAAAGGTTGGAGCCAGAGGAGATGTTGTGTTCTTAGAACGTTGAATGATAAATTTCTAATAATAATGATTCACTTATGCAGATAATTAACAGCTTTCAATGCCTGGAGTAGGGAAATCAAACCAAAGTGTCACGTTTCCATGGGCTCATACTTTAGAGCATTGTCCCAACTAATACAACCTTGACAAACAAGAATGTCAAGGTGAGTTCTTTAGGGCTGGAAAATTAAACAGGATTAGATTAAACAGAAGGTGATAATGCCTGATGTCTAGAGATTAAAGGCACTTAACTTATAACTGCAAATTTGTATTTTTTCAGCTTTGCTCTTTGGCATTTTTAAAAAACCTTCAAATTGTGAATGTGCAACTGAACTATATATGATGCTAAATGAATAGTTTAACTATTCAAATAGTTTAGCTAAATGAATAGGACCCTTTTAGAAATAGACTGTAACGTTATGTAACATAACGTTTTTATTTTAATTTTTAATTTTGATCTAATTTTAGTCTTCAGAAACTGCAAAAATAGTACAGAAAGTTTCTATACATCTATCACTCATGTTCTTCTAATATTAACATCTTATATAACCATAGTATAATTCTCAGAACCAGGAAATTAACATTGATGCGGTACTATCAACTAAATTAATACCTGTTCAAACTTCAAGAGTTTTTCCACCAAGGCCTTTTATCTGTTCAAGGATCCTTTCCAGGATCACACATTGCATTTAATTGCTGTTTCTCTTTAGACATCTGCAGTCTGCAGTAGTTCGTCTTTCCTTGTCTTTCATGACCCTGACATTTTCTAAGAGTTGTTTGGTCAAATATCTTTTGATTTGGGCTTTTCTGCTGTTTACTCATGAGTGAATAGAAATTCTGCATTTTGATAAGGCCACCACAGTGCCTCATGACATTGTGTTCATGGTTTCAGTATAACTTTTTTTGAGTCAGACTCTCGCTTCGTCATTCAGGTAGGATTGCAGTGGCATGATCACATCTCCCTGCAGCTTCAACCTCCTGGGCTTGGGTGATTCTTGTGTCTCAGCCTCCCAAGTAACTAGGACTGTAGGCATGCACCACCACACTTGGCTCAATTATTTTGATTTTTTGTAGAGACGAAGTCTGTGTTGCCCAGGCAGGTCTTGAGCTCCTGGGCTCAAGTAATCCTTTCGTCTTGGCCTCTCAAAGTGCTGGGATTACTGTCATGAGCCACAGCTCCTGGTCGTGGTGCTAGTATATCTTATTACTGGTAATGTTGGCCTGGCCATGATCACTTGGTTATGGTGGTTTTTTACTGCTTTGACCACTTTAAAGTTACTGTCTTTTCCTTTGTGGTTAATATTCTGGAGAAGAAATTTTGAGACTATGTAAGTATGCATTTCAAAGTTGTGCTTATTAATTTCAGTACCCATTGATGCTTCTTGAGTAAAACAAGAATGTGGTGTTTGCCAAATGCTGATTTTTATATTTCTGTCATTCCCTCTACATTTATTAATTGGAATTCTACTGTAAGGACCAACTGTCCCTTCTCTCCTCTTTATTTAGTGAGTTATTTATACCAGAGCAGACTCATGGGCATTTATTCTGCAAGTTACACTTTAACACTATCATCATGTATTTTGCTGCTCAGGTTGTTTCAAGTTTGGCCTTATGAGCTCCTCTAGGTTGGCTTCTTTGTTTTTTCAACAAACCTGCATCTTTTTTAGCCCTTTTTTTACTTTCTGGTACAACACTTCCAAGTTCATCTTGTATTTTATCTGCCCCAGCTCTGGAATCAACCATGTCTCCAGTGAGCCCTTATTTGTTTGTTTGTTTGTTTGGTTTGGTTTGTAGAAAGGTACTTAAAAACCAACATCTGGGCACTAGGTGTGCTCATTACTGTTGAGGTGCCATTGCCTCTATGCCCTCCCAGTGAACAGAGTTAGAAAATGTGTATGTACACTAGCCCACGAATATACACACATCAGTATTTCTGTGTCTCTCAGTCTATTTTTGTGTTAAACTATGAGATTATACAGACATTTTAGATTCCAATCGGACTGGACAACACTGAACACTACAGGGTTGACTTTTAACCTTCTTCCTTGCCCTATTTGAAATTTCTTTCTCCATCAGGGAGAAACCTGTTCTTACTATCTATATCTATAATTTATTTCTTTATCAGCCCAATTTTAGTGGTTACATAAGTACACTTAAAGTGGTTTCAAATTGCTGGGTACAGTGGCTATAATCCTAGCACTTTTGGGAGGCTGAAATGGGAGGATTGCTTGAGCTCAGGAGTTTGAGACCAGCTTGGAGAACATAGTGAGACCACGTCTCCACAAAAAATTAGCTGGGTGTGGTGGTACACACCTATAGTCCCAGCTACTCAGGAGGCTGAGGTAGAAGGATTGCCTGAGCCCAGGAGGTTGGGGCTGTGGTGAGCTTTGATTGTAGCACTGCACTTCAGCCTGGGTGACAGAGTGAGACCCTAACTCAAAAAAAAAATCGCCAACCCGTATTTCTGTGAGCAGTGTTTATGTAAAGTTCCTTTCACCTCTAACTTTATAGTATCCAGCCCAGATTTTCCAGGTAGTTTCTTAATTTACTTCTCTTCTTCCCTACTGTCTTCAGTATGGTTAGTGTTATTATTTATGATAGTTTATTTCTTTGTTAGTGTTTATATTCTCCACTTCCTGGTTGATTGAAATTGTTTATATTGTATTCTGAGTATATGAATACTATGATTCTAAGAGGCAGAGTGCAAAATGTGGGAGAGAGAGAGAGAGAGAGTGTGTGTGTGTGTGTGTGTGTGTGTGTGTGTGTGTGTGTGTGTGTGTGTGTGTATACATGTATCACTTCTTTATCCCTGAGACCTCCTTCCCATTCTCCTCTTCTTTCCAGCCTTTCCCACCCTCTCCCTCTTGGTAACCAATTGTGTTAGTTTCTAGTTTGTTTTCCTTTATTTCTTTCGTACATGTGTGTTTTCTTAAATTCTTTCTTCTAGATACTCTTGGGTTTTTCTGGTTTCACTTAGCCAGTAGTACTAGAACATCTTGAAATTCGACTAGTGGTTAGGAAGTTCCAGCCATCCAGTTGTATTATCCATGAAATCATTTCCTTGGTGTAGCACCAATCCTTGCAACTACCCCAAGGTAACTGTAACCACACTTACTAGTTGAGAATAAATGTCATGCATATAATAAGTTAATGTAAAAACTAAACTCAAATTTCTGAATTAGTCCTCTAAAGCTTTTTCTTTAGGATTTAGCTTCAGAAACAATGCAAAAAAGATAGGAAATATTTGCCTTTTATGAAAAAGGTGGTTTGTATCTTTGTAGATTTTATATTACTAAGGAATCATAGAATTTTTTTTTTGTTAGCACAAAGAGATCTTTAGAAGCATGTAGCAATGCCTTTTTCCACTTCTGCATCTCAGAACTTCCTTTCTATGACTTCTTTTTTTTTTTTTTGAGTTGGAGTCTCACTCTGTCACCCAGACTGGAGTGCAGTGGCCACTCCTGGCCACCACAGCCTCAACCCACTGGGCTCCGGCGATCCTTCAGCCTCAGCCTTCCAAGTAGCTGGAACTACAGGCGCACGCTACCATGCCCGGCTACTTTTTTGATTTATTGTAGAGATGAGGTCTCTCCAAGTTGCCCAAGTGGGTCTCGAACCCGTGGGCTCAGGCAGTCCACTCACCTCGGCCTCCCAAAACGCGGGGATTACAGGCTGAGCCACCAAGCCCGGCCCCTTTCTATGACTTCTAACAAACACCCACGTTTACGCTGAGTGTTCTTTGCCTGTCTACTTCCATTTAGTTTTCTTCACTGTGGCTGTCCTTCCATCATCCCTTTGGTGCTGTTTGTCTCAGGGGCTCTGTCCAGCCCTCTTTCCCTCGACCCATTTCCTGACTAACACACCCTCCTTCCACCACAGTGCCTTCCGCATCAACTTCTCATCCTGTAACGCTCAGCTCGGGATGCCCAGTTAGATTCGGTGCATCTTGCTTTGCAGAAGTCCAGTCATGCTTCTGTCACATTGCCCTCCTGCTACACTGTTAGTCTCAGCAGGGCAGGAATTTATTTTCTTGCTAAGTTTATAGCCCTAAAAAGTATCAGGCTTATAACATGTGCCAAATGTCAGCAGAACCAGCAGGCAAATGAATGAATGATTGAATTGGCGCACATTAAATGACTTTGTCTTTGTATATTAAAAAGACATTGACAAGCCAGGCTCAGTGGCTCAGCCTGTAATCCCGCGATTTGGGAGGTTGAGGTGAGTGGATTGCCTGAGCCCGCGGATTCGAGACCCGCCCGGGCAACTTGGTGAGACCTCATCTCTACAATAAATCAAAAAATCAGCCGAGCGTGGTAGCGCATGGCTGTAGTTCCGGCTACTCGGAAGGCTGAGGCAGAAGGATCGCCAGAGCCCAGCAGGTCAAGGCAGCAGTGGCCGGGAGTGGCCACTGCACTCCAGTCTGGGCAACAAAATGAGACTCCGACTCAACAAAAAAAAAAAAGACATTGACATGTGAGCAAGTTCATGCTTCGGGGAAGCAAAACATTCTTAAATGCAGATGTGTGAGACAGTTATCTATTCTGGGAGATTTTGGTCTTGGTAAGTATTTTAGGTTTATTAAAATGTAATCCTTGAGTTGTAATGGAAAAGCTTAGACTCACATGAATTTTCTTGGACATGCGTGCCAATAAAAGAAATGTTAATCAATACGTGATATTGGTTCAGAAAGCACTTAAGATATTTTGTAGCTAATTTTATTGTATTTTATTTTTTATTTTTTTGAGTCGGAGTCTCACTCTGTCACCCAGACTGGCGTGCAATGGCCGCTCCTGGCCACTGCAGCCTCAACCTGCTGGGCTCCGGCAATCCTGCTTCAGCCTTCCAAGTAGCTGGAACTATAGGTGTGTGCTACCACACCCGGCTAATTTTTTGATTTTATTGTAGAGATGAGGGCTCGCCAAGTTGCCCAGGCGGATCTCGAACCCACGGGCTCAGGCAATCCACTCATCTCAGCCTCCCAAAGCACTGGGATTACAGGCTGAGCCACAAGCCCAGCTGTAACTAATTTTAAACTCTTTATTGCTCAAATAACTAAACTATAATTTTTTAAAACTTTTATTATACTTAATATTTAGCCTGACATGTTATTTTTCAGTAATTTTAAGATTTGAACCTCTCTCTCTTTGTTTTCTTATATTAAATCTCTTTAAAAAGAAACAAAAAAACTAAATTTTACTCCAGGGAAGTGAGATAATTTATTTATTTATTGATCCAAATTGACTCATAGCTGTTAAAGACACTGGTAGGAAATCAGAATCATCACCCCTATTCTTGGGGAGCCTATGCTGTGTGTGTGTGTGTGTGTGTGTGTGTGTGTGTGTGTGTGTAGGAGGAAAGGTTTGCATTTGGCAAGAAAGAATCACAGAAAGGAAAACATAGTAGAATGTGTGGTGTGTGTGTGTGTGTGTGTGTGTGTGTGTGTGTGTGTGTGTGTAGGAGGAAAGGTTTGCATTTGGCAAGAAAGAATCACAGAAAGGAAAACATAGAGGAAACCGGGCATTTGAACTGAGCTTTGCATTTTAAACCATAGGTATTTGGGGCGGGATTACAACTAGAAAGGATATCTCAAAGACAGCGGCTTAAAGGGAAAGGATATTTTCAGGGAATGACAGGAGCCACGCAGATGAAAGCGAGTAGTGGGAGATAAAGCCAGAGAGATAAGCAGCAAACAGATTATGGACACCCTTAAGGATGTGGAAAGGCTTTTGTGACTATTTTCACATATATACAGCAGTAACGAGAATGGTGCCATGATCCTCTGCATATCCATCAGTCAGGTCCAGCAAGTGTGAACATGTTGCCAGTATAAGCTTTACCTCCCTCATCAAAAAATCCCCAGACTTGAAGGTAATTCATAATGTGCATGTTAATAGCGTGAGCTATTTACCATTTATAGAGCTTTTCAAGTAAAATAGGTAAAATAAGTTGGTATCTTTGGGTAAATTGAAATTCATATTCTTTTATTTATTAACAAATAGGCCGATATATTTTTGTGATTATTAAAGAAAAATATTTGTAGTCTCTTAGTATTATGCTTGTAAACAGACTCGTATGCAAAGGACAGACTCAGTGGTAGAATCTTTATCTTACCTGTGAATAGTGGAATCATATCTTGCTTGGAGGTTAAAGTAGACAGAATTATATTTGTGTTTGGGGTCCCCAAGACCCCTTAGGATCTATGATTTGCCAGAAGTACTCACAGAATTCAGTACTCACAGTTATGGTTTATTATAGTGAAAGGGTATAGAGTAAAATCAGCAAAGCAAAAAGAGTTGCATATGGTGGAATCCAGGAGAAACCAGGTGCAGGCTTCCAGTTTTCTCCCAGACAGTGTGTCTCCCAGACAGTACTTAATTCTCCCGGCAGCAATGTGTGACAACACACACGATGTGTTGACAGCCAGAGAAGTTCATCCAGTCCATGGTGTCGAGAAGTTTTATTAGGTCAGTTGCATAGGTATGGAGCACCCACATGACCGACCTTAAATACTAAAGTCTCCATTCCACCTAGAGGTCAGACCTATACAGTGAAATTCTAAGGCTCCAGGCAAAGAAAACCAGAGAATCACATAAGTCACATTGTTTGCGTAAACTCTGGTGAGACCAAGGCCCCAGATATACAAAAATGCTCTTCTCAGACACAATATTCTAAGGGCTCACAAGTCATATCCTAGGAACTGATCAAGTCAAATTTTGAAAACTTTGGAAAGCACAGGGTTTGGACAGCTCAGGCTTGATGAGTTAATCCTTTAGGGTACAACATTGGACACATAGAAGATTTATTATAACTTCATGAAGAGTATCATCCAGCCAGGCTCAGTGGCTCAGCCTGTAATCCCAGCACTTGGGAGGCCGAGGCGAGTGGATTGCCTAAGCCCGCAAGTTTGAGACCCACCCGGGCAACTTGATGAGACCTCATCTCTACAATAAATCAAAAATTAGCCAGGTGTGGTAGCATGCGCCTGTAGTTCCAGCTACCTTGAAGGCTGAGGCGGAAGGATCGCTAGAGCCCAACAGGTCGAGGCTGCGGGTGGCCAGGAACATGCCACTGTACTCCAGTCTGGGCGACAGAGTGAGACTCCAACTCAAAGAAAAAAAGTATCATCCATTCTGTTATTCAGTAAACTCTTACACTATTGGTTTTAATACAGATTTCTTAGCAGTAGTCTCTATTTGGTTCTTTTAAGATAACCTTTAGTAAAAGATAAAGGTATAATGTTATGTTGTAGTTTTACAAATTATTTTCCAGTTTTGAAGACAACTCAGTTTTTAAAAATACTTATTATCTTTACCTTTTTTTTAATGATCTAATATATTGAACTTAAAAAGGTATAACCATTTGAAACCTGTGACTAAGGAAAAGCCCCATTTTTATAGTGATTCCATTGTATAAAGGGACTTTCTGTTTCAGGATTTCAATGAGTGAAACTGTAAGACTGGTCAGTGGAATACAGCATCCTAGCTCTGCCGGAGGAGCCTATGAGACAACACAGCACTTTCTGGACATCAAAGAACACCTGCACGTCGTGAAGAGGGACATAGATAACTTGGTGCAGCAAAACATGGTAACTTTGTTTCCTTCTCCTTCTCTAATTATCATCATCTTCTACCTTACTAAATGTTTTAACCTTTTCGTCAGTGCTAATGTTCATTTTTAATGTTCTGTGTGTTCCATATGTTCATGTGTCCTGATTTTCTAGTTGTTTGAGGTGGGAGAGCCGTTCCCATAGCAGTTAACCCTTCCTAGCAGAAGCAAGGAATGAGAGCTGGCCCACCCATCCCACAGTTTTTTTAATATGTAGTACTTATATTGTCCTTGAATTAAAATATTTTCCAATTTCCATTTTAATGTTATCACTGATCCATGGGTTGGTTTTATTGTGTTTTTGTTTGTTCGTTTGTTTGTTTTGAGTCAGAGTCTCAGCTTATTGTCCAGGCTGGAGTGCAGTGGCATGGTCATAACTCACCGCAGTCTCTAACTCCTGGGCTCAAGTGGTCCCTCTGCCTCAGCCTCCAAGTAGCTGAGACTACAGGCACACACCACCATACTCAGCTAATTTGTTTTACTGTTTGTAGAGACAAGGTCTTGCTGTGTTGCCTAGGCTGGTCTCAAACGCCCAAGCTCAAGCAGTCCTCCTGCCTTGGCCTCCCAAAGTGCTAGGATTACAAGTGTGAGCCATCACACCCAGCCTCCATCAGTTGTTTAAAGTATATTTTGGGGGCCCATTTTCCCCCAAGGTTCTGATCTGATAGTTTCTTGCTGTCTTGTGAGCTTCATGTGTCTTCAGTCAGATTTTGTGTGTTGGGATGGGATCAGATTTGTTTCTAACTCTGCTAGTTGTCTTTTGCAAGACATTTAGAATATGATTGGTCTATATTTTCTAGTCTACCTTACCAGAAGCAGAAATCCCAATCCTTTATATTTTATATGGAGTTTTATCTTTTTTAAAGCTTTTATAAACAGCCAGTGTCCTTTAGAAAATAAATTAAGCCAGGCTCGGTGGCTCAGCCTGTAATCCCGCGCCTTTGGGAGGCTGAGGTGAGTGGATTGCCTGGGACCGCGGGATCGAGACCTGCCTGGGCAGGCGAGACCTCATCTCTACAACAAAATCAAAAAATCAGCCGGGCATGGTAGCGCATGCCCGTAATTCCGGCTACTCGGAAGGATCGCCGGAGCCCAGCAGGTCGAGGCTGTGGTGGCCGGCAGCAGCCACTGCACTCCAGTCTGCCAGTCTGGGCGACTGAGTGAGACTCCAACTCAAAAAAAAGAAATTAATGTATTAAATCAAATTAACTTCCCCAAGGTAATTAGCTAGTAAGTAGTAGAGGAGAGGACCTTGTGTCTTCAACTTCTAATCTTGTCTCCTGTATACTTTCTCAACTACATTTCTATGTATGTGCCTTGAGTGTACATTTTTTTCACATATGGCTTAATAGGTTTCTCAGTGACCACGACCTCTCATCTAAAGTGTTATCGTCTATTTCCTTAGTTCTGTTTGAGGTTACTTTTCCCCAACATTATCCTTTGTTACAATAACCAAGTGAATGCTGTGGGTAGTATCTGTATACTGAAGAGCTTGGCCCACAGATGTAACCATATTGGAAACAACTATCTTAGATGACATTCTGTCTGGATACCTTGATAAAAATCTTTGTTCCTTGTACTCAATTACCTCCTTAAAACAGAAGGAATACTCATGGAAGTAGGAAAATATACATTTTTCAGAGCACTAGTGACTAATGTTGAATGCTATGAGACTGGAGAGAATGAGGACTGAGAGAAGTCCATTAAATTTGTCAGTAGATCGCTGGTAGGGTCACCATGTAATTTATTGTCTGAACTGAAACACCTGGCAGAGTGAAGGGGCTGCTGTTAATTACACCAGTCAGGCAAGTGTGGAGTGGGAGTGTTCAGGGGAATTGCCGTCTGTGGTGGCCTCGTCTTAATGACCTCAGAGACACTGAAATCATCATCCTCATATAGGATGCCACATGGCAGCAAGTTAGTGACTGGCTGGTGGACAGGTGTAGGCGTTCCAGTGTCAACTTTTTACTCTTTTTTTTTTTTTAAAAAGGTAGTGAAAGTTAAGAGGATAGAAGATATTGGGAGGTGGGGGAATAAATAAATGAAAATATTTGTTTATATAGTAAATTGTGAGTTTTACAAAGATTTCACTTTTGTTTGCAAATCACTGCTTGGACTAATTGTAATAGAAAGTTCTTTGCATTATAGCCATCAAATGAAAAACCAAAATGCCCAGAACTACCACCATTTCCGTCATGTTTATCTACAGTGCACTTCGTCATATTTGTAGTGGTGCAGACGATGTTATTCATTGGTTATATCATGTACAGGTAAGCCTCATTTTCCTGTATTTGTTTAGTTTGAAATGTTCAGTGAAGTGATTCTATGCCCATAATAAGACTGGCATCACCTATCAAACTAGGCTGCTACAGAGCAACTGCGATTTCTAGTCTATTTCCATGCACATGGAAATGCGAGTGTAGAGCATCCCTTATCTTCGTGTATTTTATACTTCAAAGGGCATTGATATTTTAATTTCAAACAATCTTATTTCTTTCCCAAGTTAAGTGTATAGAAGTCCTATCAGTATTTGTTTCTCTTTTTCTCTAGGTCTCAGCAAGAAGCAGCTGCCAAAAAGTTCTTTTGACCACCATTTTCATACGTGTACATCATGTATGTATGTACAAAATGTTGTTATTTTGAAGGAATTTGAGTATTTAAATTGCTTCATAGTCTAAATTATTCCATTTTATATAAAATAACTGTTTAAACATTGATTTGCAGTAAGAATAAACCATAAAGTAAAGACAACCACATTTAAGTTTGTTCATAAATCTGTTTATATTTCAGTGAATTTCTGGTCAGTAGAATGCAGCCACTGAACAGAATATTGACCAGTAAGAGGGTGTATAACAGAAAGTGGAGGCAACCCCTGGATATACTTGTTACCCCCTAAATCTCCAATATTGGAGGCTTCTCTACTTAACATCCACACGCTTGCCCTCTTGCCTCCCAAAACAGGAGGTCTGATTAAGAGGTTCCCATCTTGTTTGTTTTGTAACCAAAGTTGTTCTTGGAGGTCGGAATTCTCTCACCTTAGACCTGGGCCTGGCAGTCCTTCAATTTTAATACAGCTGCCTTTGAAATCAAAGAATATTATGTCTGAGAGCTCTAGGATCTGGATAATAGGGTTCAGAATGTTCATTGAAATGGTTTCCCTCTGATTACCAATGATATATTTCACTTTTAGGAAAGTCCATTAAATATGAAATATTAATTTGGGTTTGCCTAAAAAACCATTTAGGTGAAAACATTTCTCAACTAACAGTTTTTATGGGTTTTCTGCCCAGTCATGTATTCATTTTATGGTTGCACATATTCTTGAATGTCCTCATTCCAACAATGTCAGGTTAATACTATGAAAGTATTTTTTGTATTTATATTAGTAACTTGAGGAATTTATTTCTTCCATTTTGCACAGCTTGTAAATTCAGCTCAGATTGCATGGTGTGAGGCTATTTTAAATTCACAAAATCCACCCTACGTTCTAGTTTACATTATTCCATGCAGCCTGGGGTTTATAACTATTTGCATACTCTTTTAATCAGTCATTTAATCATAATCAAGGAGGGTGTAGTAGAAGCAGTTTTAAGATTTTTAAGGCAAAATTGTAAAAATACAGTGAATACTTCTGCTTTCTTCTTTTACCTCCAGAGCTAAGGTTATTGTGAAGCACTTGTTAGTAAACTTGAAATGTCTTACTGGAAGGGGTTTTTATAGTCTTTGTACATAGTTCTAGCTATTATAGAAAGAGTCTGTAAATGACATTTTAAAATGCAGATTTAATTTTGTTTTCACAACTGACATAGACTTCAGAGTATTCCTGTACCTCTTTGAGCTAAAGTGGTTGTCTTTCATTTGCCATAGAATTCAAAACAATACTGTTTTATAAAATAGTACTATTGAATTCTTCTGAGCCTTCCTAAGCTTGCTCTCAAATGTCACTTACCGATTGTGCTAATGACCTAAATCTATACAAAGACGTTATGAAGAACTCTGCGTTGTATTAATACCACACTGGTGTGGTGTGTACACACTGCCTGGTATTGCTTTCTATATTGGCATTTACCATAGGACACCAGAAGAGAATATGCCAATGATGACTCACTCCACTTCTGTCACTTAGTGTAGAAAATGCTAGTGTAGCATTTTTCCTTTGTGGTGTTAACATTTTGAAATTCACGTTTCAGAGACATCGTCAACATAGAGTTTACTCTTATTACATGAAAAAAAATGTAATACCTTCAGAAGAATGTTTAAGTTGTAGCCTATGAAACCTGGGAGATCCTCTTGAGACAAAAGGCTGCCAAGTCCAGTGTTATTAACTCCACGGTCACATGTGTCTGAACATTTAAGGAATACCAGATCTATTCAGTATGCATTTTTCAGGCTAAAATAAAGGAGAATCGTTCTGATCATTCCTAATACAAGTGAAGATGGCTGACAGGAAAGAGAGCATGAACTGTTTTGTTTTTTTGGGTAGTAATTTGCTTGAAAATCACTCAGTAAAGCAGTTCACACAGATTTTTGTATCATACTTGAAGTTTGCTTTGTTTTCCTCAAAATCATACTTTACTAGCTCATTTCTGCACAAGAAAGCTTGCTCTATGGAGAAATCATCACTGCCAGATTCTTCATTTCTGTACTATTTTGTATAATTGAATTTGTTCACTTATCTCACACCAGCAAGTATTCTACAGGTGCCTTGGATTAAAACAAGTTTGATTTTAAAATTTGTATGTAAGTCATTGTGTTTATGATACCACTTTTTAAAAGAAAATATAACTACATAATGACTAATAACTCTTTTTCTTTTTTTTTTTTTTCTTTTTTGAGTTGGAGTCTCACTCTGTCGCCCAGACTAGAGTGCAGTGGCCGCTCCCGGCCACCGCAGCCTCGACCTGCTGGGCTCCGGCGATCCTTCTGCCTCAGCCTTCCAAGTAGCCAGAATTACAGGCGCACACTACCATGCCCAGAAAATTTTTTGATTTATTGTAGAGATGAGGTCTCACCAAGTTGCCCAGGCGGCTCTCGAACCCGCGGGCTCAGGCAATCCACTCACCTCAGCCTCCCAAAGGCGCGGGATTACAGGCTGAGCCACCGAGCCCGGCTGGCTAATAACTCTTATTTCATGTACCTATCTGTGTTCTAAATGTTATATTCTGCTTGAAACTTTACCATTAAGTCACAAAAAGTAAACAATATTTTGTTGTGCATTAAAGGGACATCAGTGTTTCTCAGCGTAATGCCCATGGACCATCTGGGCTATGGAATGCTTGTTAAGAATAGAGACTCCAGGGCCTCGTATCAGACCACCTGAATGAGCACGTAGGGCTGGGGCTTCAGGATGTCACTGTTCAACAGATACTTCAGGTGGTTCTGAGCACCTGAATATTGGAGAACCACCAAGATAAGGAGTGGAAAAAGGCAGGTGTTTTGTTGGTTTAAAGCCGAGCTGAGAGCATAAAATAACTATTGTCAGTCATCGCAAATGTGCACTGATTCTTTTATACTTAGAATTTACTTAATGTTCCTTTTATGACAACGCTTGGTTCATGAGCAACTGCAGACTCAATCCAGATCATTCCCTGTCACTCTTGGGATTTTGGTGATGGCTCTTAAACTTACAAAATCATCTTCCGATCATGGTCAAGCCATGAAGACTCCCATTCTGAAGCCTGCCTGCTAAAGCTTTCTGCTTTCCTGATGGTTATTATGGTGACATTTTATCTCAGAAAATTGTACTTTTTGATAACCTGGGGGAAACAAATTACTTGAACAAGAGCTTGCCTGCCCCGCAGCATTGCAGAGATACAATGTTTATAAAGAACATACATAGCAGTTGTGAATATTAAGATGTGATCCTCTTGACCTGTCCATGTGCTCATTGAAAGAAGATAATGAACAAATGATTATACTGAGGATTTTTTAATTTATAAGATCTGGCGTAAAATCCACACTTGGAACTTTTTAGATCTATATGTTGCCTGTTTAATATATTTCTGTTATGATATTACGTAAAGTTTAAAAGGGTTTTCTATCCACTGTCAATTTCAACTGGATAACATTTTGTCAAGGTTTTTTTCTGATTGTTATTTGATGCTAGCTGGAATTCAAGAGCTGACTTTGACCTTATTCAAATAAAGAAATATTTTAGTAAGTTTGCTTTTTCCTTCATTGATCTTGGAGAGTAAGTGGCTGTTTATTTTCCAAATAGGCCCTAGTCTGTGATCGTACTTCCTTTCTCATATACCGTGCATTCTGCCCTGCGTGGGCTGCCTCCTGCAGAGACGGTGCATGGAAGCATGACAAGAGAACATAGTAGTGGGTGCGGAGAAATGTCTACTCTTGCTGGTGATGATACAGATTAATTAAAACAACGTTTGGTGTTCTCACCTTTAATGACCAAATGCTAGCGAAAGTGAAGTTAAGCTGGAACCCTTAGTCATTACTAATTAATGACAGTTTTAAAAAAATCTTTTAATCTTTTGGGCAAGTGCCATTTAACCAAGTGATTCCAGTTCTGAGAGTTAATGTGGTATACAAAGGAAAGAGTAGGGCTTTGGGGCCAGACAGATCTGGGGTTGAATCTTGGCCCTGCCACTTACTAGAGGCGACCTTCAGTTTCCTTGTAATAACTCACTTCCTATAGTTGTTAGCGTAGTAGAAGAGAACGTTAGTACAGAAGTTTCGAAAGATGGGAGACTACACTGGTAGACACAAATGGTGGATAAAATAAAAGACTTAGTTACACAGGCCGGTTTGAAATAAATCAGAGAACTTAAAACCTGATCAGGGAGCCTGCCAGTGGCAGGGGGTGGCAGGAACCAGCCTCTGTGTAGGCCCTAGACACTTCTCAGAAGTTATGTTCATTTGAGGCATTAAGGATATGGCTTCAGGCCTGAAAAACCCAGAGGGCTTGAACTGAGACACTCGAAGTGAGGCCCCGGGAAGAACTCCTTCAGTGGAAATGAGCTAAAAGGACCTATTACCCATACCCCAACCGCTCAGAGAACACCTAAGAGGCTTTTCTCCCAGGGGTTCTGGGCAGGGGTACATTTCCTGCAAGAAACTGGGAGCCCCAGGTTTACACTTCGCCTGCATGGTGTGGAATTCTCCGAACCAAAAACATTATGTAAATTAGTTCTGGTCTGATAAAATCCAGAAGGCAAAGCAAAACTACTCATTAGTAATTTCACAACAAAACTACATTGGACAACAATAGAACTGCTGGTCCCAACCAAAATGAACTCTAAAAATTAAAACCTAACCAGAAGAACATGAAAGAATGACAGTAGACACAATGAGTAGGAAACTTGGCACCTCCAAGAATCTGAGTTAATAGAACTGTCTGAAAAAAAAAGAACTGTGAAAAAGAGAATAAATCTGCACATTTACAATAACTTTAAAAATACTGAAGAGCTTATAAAAGACTAGAAATTATAAGGAAGGAGCAAAACACTGGAAAATAGTTGGAATTCCAAAGAACTCCCTAAAACAACTGAAATATGAGGGGAAGGGGAGTAAATTTGGATACCAGGTTGGACAAAGCCGAAAAGAAATTGAGTTAGAAGCCAGGTCTGAGCAGATTACCAAGAAGGCAGCACAGAGATTAAAAAGGTGGAAAGTGCGAGAGAATTTTGGCAATCAGTGAGCAGGTTCAACATACATCTAGCAGGAGTTCTAGAAGGAATAGGGAGAATTATGATGAGGAACTGTTCAAAGGTCTATAAGAGCTGAGAATTTTCCAGAATTGGTTTGAAGAATCTCCAGTCTAAGGGCAGGGGATGGGTTGGAGCTTCCTACTAAAGATATTATCTGAACCATGAACTGAAGCATGTGGTGCCGCTGATGAGCCCTGCAAATAAGGGACTGGAGGATAACTTATTCCAGGCAGGAAAAACAACACGGACAAAAGCATGGAGTTGAGATACTGTAGTTTATGTGAGAACCTATAAGCAATTTTGTTATGCTGGAGAATAGCGGAAGAAAGGATGGTTGACTGGGATACACAGAGGCCGATCCCAGGGTTCTGTAGGCTGTTTTAAAGAGCTTGAACTTCGTTCAATGGACAGTGGGAGGTCATGAAAGTTTTAAGCAGTGGGGGAACATTTACACTTCAAACACTGCAGTCTCTTGATTGCTTCATGGGGAATGAGTTGGAGGGTGGAGACTTGAGACAGACCAGCTGCCATGCTCCCGGTGTAAATTGGCCTGAAGGAAGGCCAAGACAGTGAAAATAGAAAAGTAGAAAATAGTAGGTATTTTCTTACATACTATTTTTTTTTGAGTTGGAGTCTCACTCTGTCACCCAGACTGGAGTGCAGTGGCCGCTCCCGACCACCGCAGCCTCGACCCGCTGGGCTCCGGCGATCCTTCCGCCTCAACCTTCCGAGTAGCTGGAATTACAGGCATGCGCTACCACGCCCGGCTGATTTTTTGATTGATTGTAGAGATGAGGTCTCGCTGCCCAGGCGGGTCTCGAACCTGCGGGCTCAGGCAATCCACTCACCCTAGCCTCCCAAAGGCACAGGATTACAGGCTGAGCCACCGAGCCCAGCTCTTACATACTATTAATAGTAGCACTGGAAATGAGAATTTGTTTGGGCTCCTCTAAAAACGTACCGTGAGCCCAAGGGTTCAAGGCCAGCCTGAGCGACATGGAGAGACCTTGTCCCCACAATAAATTTAAAAATTAGCCAGGAGTGGTGGCGCACACCTGATGTTCCAGCTCCTTGGAAGACTGCGGCGGAAGGATTGCCTGAGCCCAGCAGGTCAAGGCTGTAGTGGACATGAGCTTTCCACTTCACTCCAGCCTGGGTGACAGTGAGACTCCGGCTCAAAAGTAAAAAATAAAAAGTTCCATCAATGAGATGGCTTTAAAGAAGCAACAGAAAGAAGGGCTCGGTGGCTCGGCCTGTAATCCCGCGCCTTTGGGCGGCTGAGGTGAGTGGATTGCCTGAGCCCGCGGGTTCGAGAAACTGCCTGGGCAGCGAGACCTCATCTCTACGATAAATCAAAAAATCAGCCGGGCGTGGTAGCGCGCGCCTGTAGTTCCGGCTACTCAGAAGGCTGAGGCAGAAGGATCGCTGGAGCCCAGCAGGTCGAGGCTGCGGTGGCCGGGAGTGGCCACTGCACTCCAGTCTGGGTGACTGAGTGAGACCCCAACTCAACAAAAAGCAACAGAAATTTGTTTCTCACCATTCTAGAGACTGGGATGTCCAAGATCATGGCACGGGCTGACTTGGTGTCTGGTGAGGGCCTGCTTCTTATCTTCACTGTCACCTCACATGGTGGAAGAGGCAAGCGACTGTTCTTGGGCCTTTTTTGTAAGGACACTAATCCCATGAATGAGGGCTCTGCTTTCATGATCTAATCACCCTCCAAAGTCTCTGCCTCCTAATAACAGCACCTTGGGGTTTCAGCATATGAACGTTGGGGAGACACACACATTCAGATTATAGCAAACATATAACGATGATTTGACATGGGGAGTGAATAAGAAAGACGAATGTAGGATAATATTGTGTTTCTGGCTCAGGAAACTGAATGGAAGGTGGCATCGTGTCCTAACACAGAGGACACAAGAAGGAAGAAGGGAGGAAATTGAAGGTGAGAGAAGGAGAGGTTGATAACTAACCAAGTAAAAACGGCCACGAGGCAGTACGGGTTCAAGTCAAGGCTTGAGTCCATACCTCAAGTTTCGATCTGTAAAATGAGGTGCTAGAATGAGATAAACAGAGCGCCATGAACAGAACCTAGAAGCGAGATTTCTGTGCCCAGTAAACATTAGCTATTACTATCCTATGGGTCCAAAACTCAGAAGACAGAACCAGAACACCACAACACAGACTTTGTGGCTTTCTCCGACTGCTCATAAATCATAAAAAAGGGAACCGTCTCAAGCAGCACTAGGAGTCCCACAAGTTTTCTCAGAGCCTCACAAATAAGTTCCAGACAGCCGCTCATCAGCAATCACGTGGCATGAGCATTCACTCTTTCCTTTCTTTTCTGTGGACCTCTTTTATTTCCACTGGGCACAGCCACTCCTCATGACACCATCCCTTTTGGAGGCCGTTACTGCGCATTCTTAGGATCTGCGACTTCTGCCCGTCCAGCCCAGCAGTGGCACTGCTTCTGCCACGTCCTGTCACATGCACAGGTCCCAACGCTACTCTCGCACAGGATTACAGGCACCGCAGCCGCTCTGCCATCTGGCCAGGCGCCTTCACTGCTGCCAATGCCCGCAGAAGCAGCGGAGGCTTCCAGAAGCCAGTTTGTATTGAGCTTCTTTAAAGACACAGAACCAACCGGGCTCGGTGGCTCAGCCTGTAATCCCGCGCCTTTGGGAGGCTGAGGTGAGTGGATTGCCTGAGCCCGTGGGTTCGAGACCCGCCTGGGCAGCGAGACCTCATCTCTACAATAAATCAAAAAATCAGCCAGGCGTGGTAGCACGTGCCTGTAATTCCGGCTACTCGGAAGGCTGAGGCGGAAGGATCGCCGGAGCCCAGCAGGTGGAGGCTGCGGTGGCTGGGAGCGGCCACTGCACTCCAGTCTGGGCGACAGAGTGAGACTCCAACTCAAAAATAAAAATAAAGACACAGAACCTGTAAATATATACACATGGTATTGACTCACATGATTCTGGGGGCGGGGAAGTCCCACGATCCACCATCTGCAAGCTAGAGACTCAGAAAAGCCAGCTGTGTAGTTCGAAGGCCTGAGAGCCAGAGCCGATGGGGTTGATTCCAACCAAGTCTGAATGCCTGAGAACCGAGAGCATTGAAGGCAGGGGAGGATCAGTGTCCCAGCTCAAGCTGGCAGGCAGAGGGTGAATGCGTCCTTCCTCCGACTCTCCGTCCCGTTCAGGCCCTCAGAGATTGGATGAGGCCCACCCACAGTGGAGATCTTCCACAAATGACTCCACAAACACACCAGAAATAATGTTTAACCAGATAACCATCCTGTGGCCCGGTCAAGTCGGCATGTAAAATTAACTGTCAAACAGGCAGTTTGTGGTCTGATGGACAAGAATGAGCTGCATGTTACTTTCTGTTAAGAAAATGCTAAAAAAAAAAAAGTGGTGATGCTTGGCCCCAGTGTCAGAATTCTCAGTGAAAACAGTTTTTGTGAATTTCAATTAAAAGTCCATCTCTGAAGGAAGCAGCCAGGATGTGTTCATGAACTTCAATCAGGGTGGACCTGAGTAAAAGACACTCTGTTCAGAATTTCTCATGCCTCTGAGAACTAAGGCTTTGTAACTAAGACAAGCTTGTTGTGTCTGCTTTGGTTGAGTTCTCTCCTAAGATAGAACTAAGTGCAAATAGACGAATTGCAAGCCACCCACCCCACAATTGCTACAAGTTGCCAAATATACCTGAACTCCAAGTATGGGCACAGCTCAGCTCAAACTGGTCAGCCCACCATGTAAACAATAAGTTAGAAAATCAAGCTTTGAGCCGGGCATGGTGGCTCACACTTCTTATCCCAGCACTTTGAGAGGTGGAGGCAAGAGGGTTGCCTGAGTCCAATGGTTTGAGACAAGCCTGGGCAACTTGGTGAGACCTCGTCTCTACAATAAATCAAAAAACTATCTAGGTGTGGTGGTGTCTGAGGTTCCAGCTACCTGAAAGGCTGAAGCGAAAGGATCATTTGAGCCCAGCAGATTGAGGCTGCGGTAGCCGTGAACATGCCACTGCAATCCAGCCTGGGCAACAGAGTGAGACTCCAACTCAAAAAAAAAAAAAAAGAAAGAAAAAAAGAGAAAAATCTTTGGTTTCCAGCCCATTTTCATCTTCCATGTAGATCCGACATGGAGATTTACTACCAGGTCACAGAGACCAGCATGTCCTGTTAGAGTGACAACCACTGAATTTCATACCAGCTCAGCATTCTACCAACATGGAAGTTCTGTGCTATCCAGAACACAGTTGTTACCTCACCAAGAAGAACTGAACCAGACCAGTCACAAAATTGTTTGAAAAAAGAAATACTTTAAAGATTTTGAAATAATGTGAGTATAACATTGCAAAATATTACTGGAAGATGGAACATCAGCCTGGGACGCATTTTCTATAAATGGTCACCTTGGGAGAAGAAGGGTTGAGATGCACAATGGTATCACAGTCTATCAGATGACAATTGTCCAGGGGATGCTGCTGAAGAGGATCTTTTTTTTCCTTTTTTTTCTTTTTCTTTTGTGTTGGAGTCTCACCCTGTCGCCCAGGCTGGAGTGCAGTGTGCAGTGGCATGCTCCTGGCCACCGCAGCCTCCACCTGCTGGACTCCAGCGATCCTTCCACCTCAGCCTTCCAAGTTGCTGGAACTACAGGTGCGTGCTACCATGCCCAGCTAGTTTTTTGATTTATTGTAGAGATGAGGTCTCACCAAGTTGCCCAGGCTGGTCTCGAACCCCCTGGGCTCAGGCAATCCCAAAGTGCTGGGATTGTAGGCTTAAGCCACCACGCCCGGCCTGAAGAGGATCTTAAGTCCTAGAGCTCAATGAAAATCTTACTGTGGTGATTGGGAAATCTCTTTGCACAGCTGTATATAACCTACGCTTTGTGTCTATAAGAATATTAGCTAGCCGGGCTCGGTGGCTCAGCCTGTAATCCCGCGCCTTTAGGAGGCTGAGGTGAGTGGATTGCCTGAGCCCGCGGGTTCGAGACCCGCCTGGGCAGAGAGACCTCATCTCTACAATAAATCAAAAAATCAGCCGGGCGTGGTAGCGAGCGCCTGTAATTCCGGCTACTCGGAAGGCTGAGGCGGAAGGATCGCCGGAGCCCAGCAAGTCGAGGCTGCGGTGGCTGGAAGCAGCCTCTGCACTCCAGTCTGGGCGACAGAGTGAGACTCCAACTCAAAAAAAAAAAAAAATATTAGTCAATCTCATAGAAATAAGAAGAGCCATGCTATTTGACCTGGTGTTCAATACTGTTCATGAAATATGTATTAAGTATCTGTAATGTACAAGAAATTTGATTAGGTAAAACACCAACCACTAAAATGTCTCCAGTAGGCAGTTACTGTGATGAGGACTATGTATTTAATTTGCTTTGTGGTTTCCATAATGGGCCTTCTATTTCTCAAGACTTTTTTTTCTGATTTTAGATGACCTCTTTTCCACTTAGAATAGAAATTAAAAGCTCATCCCCGTGAATCCCGACTCTGTGTCCTCTCTGCACTTGGCACTTGGTGACCTTTGCTTCTGCCAGTTCTGCTGACGTTCATGAACACTGAGGTGTACTGCACAGCCACCCCCAAAATGCTGTTGTGTCATCCACTAAGAGGATATAGTGACAGAGACAGGACAACCTGATAGCCATGATTTTCTTGGGGCAAGTCAAAAAAGAAATGATACCACTAACCAACCTTAATTATAGGAGTAAAATGAAGCATTTCACTTGAAAACAAAACTCCCAGGTGAAGTGCCTCAATGGATTTGTGCTGTTTGAATGTGATATCTTTCTGAAATGTAATTCCACTAATGAGATTATTGCTTCACTGGTTAATTCTTGGGGTCAGATGCCATCGCATTTTTTCAAGCCGAGTGGGTCACAACCAATCAGTGTTTACAGAGGTGCTCCATTAAATCAGGATGAGACATGATTTTCTAAAACTATAGCAAGTCGTCTTGTTCCTGGGAACCAGCAAAGAAGGCTTCAGCCACTGTGCCTTTGATTTGTACAGCACTATAGATTGTACTTCTGCCTGAAGATAACCCTCCGAGTGTTCCCACTATCCCAGGCAGTATTTTGATGACCACCATTAAAGGTGAATTGCTTAAAAGTAAGCCATTAGAGCTAGTGGCAATCATTCATTCATTTTTTTTCTCCAAGATTCTTATCAATCATTTACTATGTGCTAAGCGGAATTCTCAGAGATTGGAACACAAAGATGAGCAAAACTGCACTGGCCCCTCTGACGGTGCTTCTATCCAAGGGAGCCGATGGAAGGCAAACAACTAAATTTATAAAAATGTAATTTCAGGTAGAGTTTTTTTTTTTTTTAAGTTGGAGTCTCACTCTGTCACCCAGGCTGGAGTGCAGGGCGCGCTCCTGGCCACCGCAGCCTTGACCTGCTGGGCTCCAGCGATCCTTCCACCTCAGCCTTCCAAGTAGTTGGAACTATAGGCACATGCTACCACACCCAGCTAGTTTTTTGATTTATTGTAGAGACAAGTTCTTACCATGTTGCCCAGGGTGGTCTCGAACCCACGGGCTCAGGCAATCCTCTTGCCTCGGCCTCCCAAAGTGCTGGGATTATAGGCTTAAGCCACAGCACCTGGCCTCAGGTAGAGTTAAAAACAAGAGAGAATCGGCTAAAGAGTGTGGAATGGTGGTGGCAGGGTATCTGGGGATGGCCAGGGGATCCCCCTCTAGGAAGGAGAATTTGAAGAGTCTTGAATTAAGTGAAGGTGAGCCATGTGAAGATGTGGAAGGAGAGTGACCCCAGGCCAGGAGATTCCACGGGGACAGGTGAGAAGAAGCCTTTGGCTGGAGGGACAGTCAGAACAACGACATGATTAGAGTGGACTGAGCAAGGTGAGATGATGAGGCCGGCAGGTAGGTGAGGACCAAATCATGTAAGGCCTTGCAGGCCACAGTAAGGGTGGGGTAAGGAACCGCGGGAGGGGAGACACCTCGTGGTCCGAGTTCTTGAATACTAGGGTATCTATTTCCCCTCTCTCTGAAGGAATGGAAGATTCTACAGTCATTTCTACAAGATTCTACAGGAAATAGTTACTGGATGTCCAAATGGAAAGGCCATTGTCATCAACTGAGGAGTAAAATGTTTTTTAAGACATGACCCCATTCTCAATGGAATTATCTGTTGGGGAGACAGTAAATAAAAGAGAACAGTATCAGGAGGTATTCGTTTTCCACGCTGGGTCTCTGCAATTCTTGACACCCTCTCTTCCCAATCTCCTCCCCACACATGTCCATACAGAAGAGGGCTGAACAGGGAGAAGCTGTTGGAGGTTAGAATTGACACCCTCACCATGAACGGTACATACTAATAAAATGGATTTTTATTTTTTAGTCAGAGTCTCACTCTGTCGCCCAGGCTGGTATACAACGGCATGATCACAGTTCACTGCAGCTTTGTCCTCCTGGGCTCAGGCGATCCTTCCGCCTCAGCCTCACAAAAAACTGGGACGACAGGTGCACGCCACCATGCCCAGCTAATTTTTTTTTTTTGATAGAGACAAGGTCTTACTACCTTACCCAGGCTGGTCTCAAACTCTTGGGCTTAAGCAGTCCTTCTGCCTCAGCTTCCCAAAGTGCTGGGATTACAGGCATAAACCACCACACTTGGCCAACATTGAATTTTTATAATAGATCTTATAATAAATCTAAATAATTAACTTATAGCAAAAATGGATTTTGATTTGATTTTTTCATTTTGTTTTTTTCCGTAGGGGATAGTATTAACCCTCTGGTTCAGACCCATCAAATTCAAGTTGGCTTCAGGCATAGCTTTAGGGATTTCACTTTCTGACTAAAACTTTTATATAGGACAGAATTCCAGCAGGTTGTCCTTTTCTTTGGGAAATAAAGTTTTTTTTAATGTCATGAAACACCTGTCCAGTATTTTCTAAAGGAGAACTTCTGTGTATTCAACTAAAAAGCAAAGACATTGACAGAAACATAATAAGACTATGGCTTTTATGGTTTGAAAAGTTCTATGAGGTCATATTAGTAACAATGGCAATGAAACTTAATTTATTATAAATGGTAACTTGGAGGTAACTATTTGAATGTGCTAAGTTCCAAGCAACCCATCCAAAAGTGAAAGTGGAGTTCAGTGTTAATGTTCATCTTATTCAGCTTAGTTGAGCACATGTACAGTTTCTATTTCACCCTAAAGTATCTCTGTTAGTCCTTCCTATCGAGACCATTTTAGCAGCACTTGAAAAACATATGAGTAGGCCAGCGAGGTGGCTCACGTCTATAATCCCAGCACTTTGGGAGGCCGAGGAGAGAGGATTACCTGAGCCCCACGGGTTCGAGACCAGCTTGGGCAACTTGGCGAGAGCTCATCTCTGCAATAAATCAAAAATCTGGCTGAATTTTGGAAGGCTGAGGCAGAAGGATCACCTGAGCCCAGCAGGTCAAGGCTGCAGTAGCCGGGAGTGTGCCACTGCCCTCCTGCCTGGGCAACAAAGTGAGACTCCAACTCAAAAACAAAACAAAACGAAAATATATGACAAAAAGGGAAAGCAGGCCTTAAAATATATAAAGCTAGCATTTTAGGCAAAAATCCAGATTACAGAATTCTTACGCTGTAAGAAATAATCACCTGTTTTCTGAGAGTGCTCCTGCCTTCGGATCGAATAACCAGCATAGGTTACAAAAGGGTTACCTCTCCTCCCTCCTGCCCCACCCCCTCTAGGGGTGCTTTAATTAGAAAGATAATAGCATAGATTAAAGCCTTAGCCATACTCAATGCTTCCCTTGACCTGAAGAAAACCACAGCCATAGAGAATGTGCTTTGTTACAAAACCTTGTTAGCTTCATCCAGGTACACCGGTGAGTTCACATAGCGATCAGCAGGTGAACTGTCTGTATGTGGGAGAAAAGATGACCCGTTACGTGTTGATGATCTGACTCTCATATGGTCTTACCTTCTGGGTCAGAGCCTTGGAAATGGCAAGCACATCATTTTCATGCAGACGAGTGACATTTCCATGCAGAAGAAGGCTCACATAACCGCCCAGATGTGAACTGAGAACCCACAGCGTTCCCCTCTGGACTCGCCTCGACTGTGTATTTATGTGTGGGACGCCGGAACCATCGAAGCAGTGCGAAATTCAAGCACGCCAAAAAGCAGATCCTTGCGTGGCGCTTTAAGTCCAACGAGATAAAATGATGGATCAAACGCATTATTTTTGCTTAATGAAGCATTCTGCGTGTTGAGTCTCCCTGGACTCCGTTTTTCCACAGGATGTTGCGCTCAAGGGCTGGAATTTGGAAATTTCCACAATAGCTATATAATCAGTCAGCTCTGATTAATTTAATTGAAACTGGACTCTTGATGAAGCCCTGCTGTGCTTATAATTAAAAATTTAGAAACGGGTAGGGAGAGGGGTAGCTAGTGTGAGGGATTTTTTCCCCCTCCTGTGAAATTAGCTAAGTGTATTAATTCAGAAGGTAGACCGTTGCCTCTGAGTGTTCGCTTTAGTAATCTGAACCATCTGCCTCTATACTAAGAGTTCGCTTTAATCCAGCTTACGGCTGACAAACCCGTCTTCTCCATCATTATGCCCTTGGATAGATGAGGCTGGGCAAAGTCCTTTGCCCTTCAACGTGTTGCCGCTGTTGAGAACATTTGCAGGTTTTCTTTTGGTTTGTTTTTGTGGGGGGTTTTTTTGTTTTTGTTGTTGTTTTGTTTTGTTTTGTTAGGTTTTGCCTGAGTTGGGGTTTTATTTTTCTGGAGCAGAGACAATGGCTTTCTTTATGAAAACTATGATAAGTAACCAGGTTAAGAATCTGGGATTTGGTGGTGGTTCTGAAGAGAAAAAAGAAGAAGGAGGGACATCTGACCCTGCAGCAGCACAAGGAATGACTAGAGAGGAATATGAGGAATATCAAAAGCAAATGATTGAGGAGAAGTGAGTACATGCCGCTTCGTTTCCCTTTGAAAGCAAAAGAAATTCATCCTGACCGTGCCTTCTCTGGTTCTCCAGCGTATTTCTCTTTGCTTTTTGCAATGTTTTTCCTTCTGCCGTTCACCTTTAACCCAAGGAGATTGCTTTTCTAAAGTGAACGATTCCTTAGTATCAGCAGCTCTGGTGCTCTCTGTTCTACATGTACTATGGACATGAAAAATAAGAAATGAATGGATATGTTTTTCTTAAAGCAGCTTCACACTTTCTGGTCTGGGCATATTTTAATTGACTTCGAATTAATTGTTCAGATGGAAAATGGTGAGTCTGGCTGTCTTTACAATCTTTGAGTTCACCATCCTGACAAGTAGAAAGTTCTCAAATTGCAAGAATTCAGGCTGTGTATCTAGAAGAGGGTCTTAAAGAGCATACAGTGAGAACTCCTTGAGTGAAATGTGCAAAACAAACAAATCCAGAAAACACAGCATGACAATTATGTCATAAGATCTGGCTTATCAGACCATGAGTATTTGTGAACTGTTTATCATGAAAATTCTAAACATACTGAAAAGAAGAACAGTACAATGAGTACCCACATGTACCTATGACATAAAGTCAAAAGTTAACATTTTGCTATACTTGCTTTATAGAGCAAATAAATGATAGATAATAATTTTGAAAGCACGTTGTAAAATCATGACACTTTGCCCTAACAACCAGCTAGTCCCCCAAAATAAGGTCATCATCCTGGCTACAAATACTATAACTCAAGTAAAATATAAGATATTAGCAACATTTTAGTTGGATATTATAGAATGTACGTATCACCAACAACGTCTCACTAGTGAATGACTGATTCTTAAATAAGCATCATCTGTGTAATTTTTTTAAATTTAGGCTAGAATCAATTTAAGAGCCAACTAAGAATTGAAACATCAGTCTAGAGGTTAAATGGTCATCAGATGTTTCCAAAGCAAAGTATTTCTTTTTTTGCCACCGTGGCTATTTTGCTAATGATCAATTACATAACAGTTGCCTAAGTCCTATCGCCAAGATAATTATAGGTGAAAAGGTTAACGACCTGGAGGAAACTAAGAAAGTACAAAGCCTACATTTAGTGGAAGCCTTGTCTATTGTACTTTTCTGAAAGAAATTGTGGCTTATAAACTACCTAGGATGTATTATGCTTGGCTCTGCAGTAAATTCAAGTCCGTTTTTTAAACAAGTAAATGCAACTACAAAAATGACGGTAGTGCTAAGACTTGGGCAAAAGAAAGTAGCATTCCTTGAACACTGGTTGACTTTGCCTATTGCATGTAAAAGAAAAAAAGCTTTTAAAGAAAAATGAGTACAGTATTATGAAGCAATAGAAGTAGAAATATAGCACCAAATATTCTCAGTTCAAGTAGGCTAATGAAAATCGTCACAAACTTAAATGATACATACCTAATAATGCAACATAGCATCTGATATTTCCAAACAGTAAATCTAATCACAGATATGGCATCTTTTTGATTAACTAATGTCCTAGTTTGCCGTAATTTTATAATTGGACAGTTTCATGCTCAAAATGGCCAAATGGTATGTTCGATTAGTAGATCGGGCAGTCAACTACTCGGCTTTGTGTGTGACAGAGAATATTATAAATATATGTAGTTTCTCAATTTAAGAAACAGTAGCAGGAAAATGAAGCAGATTGCTTCCCCATGGCAAAGAGGGGTGACTTCCAGCCCGTTGCTTGAGTTTCTAAGCGCTTTATCACCTAAAAGGCAACATGAAGTAGACATCAAAAGTGGTTCATCACAAGTTAAATGCAGAGAGAGCGACAGAAAGTATGGTACATATAATTAGAAATGAATAATAGCAAATAAAATCCTCTTAAACCTGTCCTCATCATTTTAGAAAAATGGGGGGATTGACTCTTAATCATAAACAGAAACTACTTAACAATGCAATCTGTTTAACAAGGTACATTCATTTTGATTTTCCTTCTGTGTTCAATTTTTTTGTTTTTCACTACTAGTAACATTAGTACTGAAAGAGGTCTCTGCCTAGACAGGATATTTGGAAAGGAAATGAAAGCAAAAGTCTGTTTATTCCTCCACTTTCCTCAATGATATATGTACTTATTCATTATTACCATTTTTTTAGTCAGAGTCTCACTCTGTCATCCAGGCTGGAGTGCAGTGGCACCATCACAGCTCACCGCAGCCGTGATCTCCTGGATTCAGGTGATTCTTCCGCCTCAGCCTCCTGAGTAGCTGGGACTACGGGTGTGTGCCACCATGCTTGGCTATTTTTTGATGTTTTTTTTGTGTGTGTGGAGATGGGGGGGTCTCATTATATTGCTCAGGCTGGTCTCAAACTCTTGGCCTCAAGCAATCCTCCCACCTCGGCCTCCCCCCCAAAAGTTGTGGGATTTCAAGCGTGAGCCACCACACCCAGTCCCCAATTATATTCAAATGCCCCTTGGCCTTAGTTATAGTTCAACTATGGCCAAGGTACCCCTTTGTAACTTGACTCTGAGTCTTGTTTTATTCAATCATTGCTTGGACCTCTGTTATGGGCTTGGCACTGTGAGGACTGTACTGACATAGAAGATATGGGTTTTCTTCTGCAGAAATATATACTTTACTTGGGGAGACTACTACGTGTGACTGTAAACAGAGCAACCAGCTTTTCTGAATGACGGGTAGCCTGTCTCCGGAGGGCTGGAAGCTGGGTCTGCGTGGCATTCGGATGAAGAAATGGATCAATGGAGCTTATTCAGTTATTTGGTTTTCAACAAAGGTGCCAAAATAATCAGTCAGGGAAAGGAAAGTCTTTTCGACAAATGATGCCGAGACAACCGGAAAATACTGAACTTTGACCTCTATCCCACACTACACACTGAAAGTAATTTGATATGCATCATACGCCTCCACATCAAAGCTAAAGCTATAAAGCTTTTAGAAAAAGATGAGCACAGGAGATATCTTTGCAACTTGGAAGTAGAGGGAGGTTTCTTTATCATGGCGGAGAAAGCAATGGCCATAAACCTTTTAAATGATAAGTTGGACTCTAAATTTAAAACTTTTATACGCTAAAAGAGACCTTTAAGCAAACAATCAGGCAAGCCACAGACAGGAAAAAATATTTGCAAAACATATATCTGACAAAGGACTAGGTGGGATCTAGGATATATGATGAACTGCTACAACTCAATCATAAAATCAAAAAGAAAGGGCAAAACGTTTGAACAAATACTTCAGAAAGATATATGCATGGCTAATTACAATACGAAAAAGCTGCTTAACGCCATTAGTTGTCTTGGAAATGGACAAAATCAAAATCACACCAGAGTGGCTAAAATTAAAAGACCAGAAAGATCAAACATTGGCCGAAGTGTGACACCACTGGAACGCTTGTTTTAATAGTTGAGATGGAAAAAAGCACAAGCAATCTGAAGAGGGATCTTGCTGTTTCTTATAAAACTAAACGTACTTGACTGAGTGATCCTAGAACCCAGCAATTCCGTGACTAGTCATTTACACAGGAGAAATGAAAACGCATGTCCACAAAAAGCTTTTAGAGTACAACAATACTCGTTGCTGTTTCACTCACCGTAGCCCCAAATGAGAGATAGTTCAGGCGTTTGACAGGAGGATGACGAGACAGATTGCAATGTATTTGTACATATAATAGAATACTGCTCAGCGATACAAAAGACCAAACTACTGAGAAATAAGACAATATAAATGAATCTCAAAAGTGTTTTTTACTGAGTGGAGGAAATCTTGCACAGAAGAAGCTGAGGTGTCTGTTTCCACTTAAATAAAGTTCTAGAACAGATGCAACCAATCCATGGTAGAAAAGATGGTGGTTGTCTCCAGGACAGGGGGCAGGCATTGATCAGGAATGGGAATGAGGGCATTTTCCCAGATAAGAGTAATGTTTTCTATATTGATAGGGGTTTGGGTTACCCAGGTTTGTGCATTGTGGGATACCATCAAATGATACGCTTAAGGTTCGTGCATTGAATTGTATGCAAGTTGTCCTTCACGAGAAAAAAGAAGATAGAAACAAACAAACATATCACTCTAGTTAGTGATATGTTGTTGAAGTATTCTGCGAAAAGTGTACTGCTTTCTGCAACTTTGAAATGCATCCAACAAGTAATAGGGAAAAATGAATGCACAGAGATAGGTATGGGATATATGGGCAGTGAGATGCAAATATCTGTATAATAAGATGCAAATTGTAGAATCTAGGTGGTGGGCATATGGGTTTACTACAAAATTCCTTCAACTTTTCTGTGTTTGAAAGTTTTCATAATAAAATATTGTGAGGAGAAAAGATCTCTGCCCATGCCACTAATCTCCTAGTCAAGTCACTTCATTCTATGACCCTCCCCATAACTGGAAGCTTGAACTTGACGTTTTCTCACGTCCGTTCCAGAACTGACACCCTGTGGATGGAAATGAGTTCAGAGAGCACCTGAGCCCAGGACCTGTGATCAGTGGTTTAATCTGATTGTTTGTCTCAGATCCCGCCCTCCCTTACACTCCGTCTTTTGTGTAAGGGTTAAGATCATTTCAAAACTTGGAGTCGAGAGATAGAGAACTAAAAATGAAATCGGGGGATTTATTGTAATGCAAATAATGCTTTCTGCAAAGAGCATTCACCACGTCCACGAGTGGAAATTCCACCAGGCCTCACAGGAGAAGCCACGGGGCACTTCCGCATCTCTCGCCGTTCCTTCGAAGTGTGTGGCTGCTTTGTTCTTCCTCCGCAGCCAGGCCACATGGCTGGTGGAAGACGGCAGCCAAGGGCCACCAAGCTTGCCCGGTACAATTTGAGTCAGGCACTGTGAGTCTCCTCCCAATCCCAAATTCCCAAAGAAGAGATTTCATATACTGAGCTTGATCCGACCCCAAATAGCCGGAGAGCAGGGTCACGCGTATCAATTTAGCCGTCGATAAATCACTTCTAAAGGCCGTGGGGAAGGAGACGCTCCGTGTGAGCTCTGCAGACATCCCCAAAGGTGTTTGCTTTTGTCTGGATCAACATGAGTAAGACAGCCCATTTCAAGGCAGCATAATCAGGAGCTCAGTTGGGTCACCTGCTGAGCAACGCCCTAGTCTGCCAGTCTGAAAAATCTATCCCACCTTGTTTAGGGTTACCTCCTTCCAAACTGGGAAGAGAATACTGTGCCTAAGGTAAGATCCAGAGAAAGGGAAACAGCTTCATATTTTATCCCCAGGGCTGGGCACAGTGGCTCATGCCTATAAGCCCAGCACTTTGGGAGTCTGGAGCAGGAGGATTGCCTGAGCCCAGAAGTTCAAGACCAGCCTGGGCAACATAGCAAGACCTCGTCTCTACAAAAAAAAAAAAATAAAAAAAATATATATAATATATATATATATATATATAATATATATCTGTCTCAGAAAATTAGCCAGGCACATTGGCACACGCCTGTAGTCCCAGCTAACTTGGGAGGCTGAGGCAGAAGGCTCACCGGAGCCCAGGAGGTTGAGGCTATGGTGAGCCATGATGGTGCTACTGTACTCCAGCCTGGGCGACACAATGAGACCCAGACTCTGAAAAAAAATTATATCCGCAAATACCATGGGCCTTCAAAGGACCCCCCGTCCTGGATACTATGACCCTGTTTTAGCTTGCATAAGAAGCACTCTGGGAGCTTGTTAAAAATGGAGCTTCACCTCCCCTGCATCCAGGGATTCTGATGCAGTGGGCTTAGAGTCTGACCCAGGAGGCCACGTTTGCCTCAAGTGCTCCAGGTAATTCTGAGGCTTGTGGTCCCAGGCCAAATAGTCTGTGGGCAACTCTACATTAGGAATAATCACCCTGTCCCCTTCCCGTCTGCGGCAAAAAGAGATTCCCAGAACCAAGTTGTCTTTGGGATTTAGGCATCTGAACTGAGTTATGATGGCAGAGTGACAGACAGAAAAACAGAAATCTGGGGACCAAGGGGGGGAAATCCCCTATTTCCCAGGTGTTTATAGGCAACACGAACTCAGAAGGTGTGTCCCAGTGTCCAGTTCCCTGGGGAGTGGCTGGGATGTCCTCAGCTCGCTATGTTCTTCTGATCCTTTATTCTTTAACTTTTAGGATGGAGAGAGATGCTGCATTTACACAGAAAAAGGCAGAGAGGGCATGCCTCAGAGTTCATCTCAGAGAAAAGTACAGGCTCCCAAAGGTAAGACACTCTGAAGACGGTAGCATCGAATCATTTCTTAATTAATAAGAAACGGGAAGCCATATGTGATTATCGGCAAAGGACCATGCTCATGAACAGATATATGTCTTAACCTTAATTGAGATGTTTGAGATAGCGAAAAGAGCATTAAACTAGGAATTTGTAAAAACCAGTTTTTAACTTATCCTCTATGAACTTCCATTTCTGCTGGGGGGAGAAATGGAGTCAATCGGTAGAGATGACATTTTCCTATCATTTGTTGAGCTCTTTCTAGCTGCCAGGTCCTGGGCTTTGCAAGTATTAATTCATTTAGGTCCTGTTATATCCTCTGTCTTACAGTAGGGGAAACATAAAATAGCTACCCACTTGCCAGGGGCCAGACGGGTGGGAAAGACAGACGGGTGGGAAAGACAGGGCCAGACGGGTGGGAAAGACAGTGAAAACTTCCACAATATTCCACCTAGATTTAAGAGGAAAATCGATCACTGATTGTTGCACATGATGTAGACATGATGTCATTACCTAGCACCTTCTCGTTCATCTCAGTGCTGGCTGAGAGGACGACTGTCTGCAGGCTCTGGTCACGTGGGCGGTAGGTTTACTGGTAGAAAGAGGACGTGTGGACATGCCATGGCGCATGCCTCAGGTGTTCTGTTCCAGGGCTCGCAGCCAGTGGTGAGTGAGAACTCAGCACTTTGCGACATGCAGGCCGGGCTCGGTGGTTCATACATGTAATCCCAGCATTTTGGGAGGCTGATGCGGGAGAATTGCTTGATCCCAGGAGCTCAAGACCAACCTGGGCAACATAGCAAGACCTTGTCTCTACAAGAAATAAAAAAATTAGCTGGGCGTATTGACTGGGAGTAATCCCAGCTACTCTGGAGGCTGAGGTGGAAGGATCGATCACCTGAACTTAGGAGGTTGAGGCTGCAGTGAACTGTGATCATGTCATTGCACTCCAAGCCGGGCAATAGGGTGAGATCCCAACTCAAGCAAACAAATAAACCAAAGATTCACCATCCTTAGAGAACATCTTCCATCTGGAGAAGCCAAAGAAAAAGATTTCTCCAAACGGCTTGATCCTCTCCCAAGTTCGAGAGCTGCCTCCAAGTCTGGGCAGCTTAGAAAGTGCTGCTAAACCAGTTCTTTCAATGGGTCCCCTGCAGGTCCCCAGAAAAAGGTGACTTTAGATACTACAGGCACTAAACAAGGGGGTATGAACTGCTCATGCAAGGTCACTGCATGAAGTCACGTGCAGTGCTTACCGTGCAGAGTTACACAGTCCAGCCCCGACCCGTGGGAGAGGCTGACCCCTAAGATACCCAAGGAACCCAGGGCCTGCTCTCAGCGAGGGGAGAACACGCATGATGAAATTTCAACTCATTTTCCTCTGCAACTCGTGAATATCGGAAAAAAAGCTTTTCCAACTTTGCCCCCATGAATAGGTTTAATACTTTTCCACACAGTGCTTGCATTTTGGAAGAGTGAAGCACTTCTAAACATTGTCATTTCCACTTCCATTGGTGAATTTTCTGAAACTCCGTGGGATGTCGCTGCCTCTCCAGCCACGTGGCCACCCCCAAGGCAGGAAGCCCGAGTTGGATTCATGCTGCTGAACTAAAGCCCCCAACCTCCTGTCTTGGTCCCTCTAAGTAAAGCACCACAAATCTTATGTGGGATGAAACAAAAATTCAGTATGCACAGACACATAACACACACACACACACACACACACACACACACACACACAAATGATCAGCTGGGCGTGCATCTTCCATAAAGATCGGGCTTCTTAAGGATGTATTTTTGACAACTGTTCTGTTATTTTTCCGTAGGGAACGAAAGAGAATTGAGTTTCAATCCTGGCTCTGCCACTGTGACACAGTGCAACTTCAGATGCCTTTTTTTTTTTTTTTTTTGAGTTGGAGTCTCACTCTGTTGCCCAGACTGGAATGCAGTGGCCACTCCCAGCCACCGCAGCCTCCACCTGCTGGGCTCTGGCGATCCTTCAGCCTCAGACTTCCAAGTAGCCGGATTTACAGGCATGCGCTACCACGCCTGGCTGATTTTTTGATTTATCGTAGAGATGAGGTCTCGCTGCCCAGGCAGGTCTCGAACCCGCGGGCTCAGGCAATCCACTCACCTCAGCCTCCCAAAGGCGTGGAATTACAGGCTGAGCCACCAAGCCCGGCCAGATGACTTTTTAAAATATCCAAGCCTCCGTATCCTCATCAATAAAATGAGGGCAATAATACCAAACTTCATAGGTTCTTTGTCTGGGATAATATAATATGAAAGGACCCAGTACCACGCCTGAGAAATGCTAAGGACCCAACTGATAGAGCTCTTCTTGTTGCTGTTATGATCTGTGTGCACACATCTTATTTCCTGACACTGTCAAGCCGGGGTCTTGGCCATGGGTGAGTACACTCATGTATTTAATCAGTGCAACGACTTGGGGTCCCTGAACCTCAATGCTCTTCACTCATGGTGAGTCGGCAGCCTTGCACACTGCCAGACCCTCAGGGGCGAACATTTTTAGGCTTAGCCGAAAGGTTTAAGTGCTCTACAGATGGCTTTTAAAAGTATCTAAACCTCAGTTTCCTGATCTATAAAATGAGGGCAGTGATACCTGTAAAACAATCCCAAATCTCTGTACAAAGCCATCCTTTGGGACAAGAGTCTTTGCAACAGAAATTATGGAAAGAATCATGAAAAGTGCAGACCGAGATCCTCCCTGGAGAATGATTGCGACTGTATCTGCATGGACTACTAAAGCCGGCTGGGGTGGGGGCGTACATGAGGGAAGATGATAAGTTAACAGTGGAGCGCGTGGCGTCTTTCACTGCATGGCTTCCAAATGCTCTTCTACCCTTTCTTTTTTTTTTTTTTCTTTTGAGTCGGAGTCTCACTCTGTGGCCCAGACTGGAGTGCAGTGGCCGCTCCCGGCCTCCGCAGCCTCGACCTGCTGGGCTCCGGCGATCCTTCCGCCTCAGCCTTCCAAGTAGCCGGAACTATAGACGTGCGCTACCGCACCCGGCTAATTTTGATATTGTAGAGACGAGGTCTCGCCAAGTTTCCTGGGCAGGTCTCGAACCCTCAGCCTCAAGCAATCCACTCACCCTGGCCTCTCAAAGTGCTGGGATGACAGGCTGAGCCACAGAGCCCAACCCACCCTTTCTACCATAGCCATTTCAAATGCATGATGTTTTTGAGACCCTTACTGATTTTTTCTTCCCACGGACCCTAATGGAGACCTGGGAGTTTGTCTAAAAATCTAAAGCCACCGCCTCATTTTAGACCCCAGGAAACGTAACAAGCCACACCCGTGGAGCGACAGAACCAGGATTACAACTCAGGCTCTTCAACTACGAAAAAGAGCAACTTATAAAAAGATTTGAACACAGCTCCCTCTCTCCCCAAAGCGTCTGTCCTTTTACTTTTTTTTTTTTTTTTTTTTGGAGACAGGTAAGACTGAAGTGCAGTGAACCCCTGGACTCAGGTGAACCTTCCTCCTCAACCTCCAAAGTAGCTAAGACTAAAAGCACACTACCACACCCGGCTAATTCTGTATGTTTTTTTGTGAGGATGAGGGCTTCCCTGTGATGCCCAGGCCGATGCCGAACTCCTGGGTTTCAGCAATCCTCCCTTCTCAGCCTCCCAAAGTGCTGGGACTCCAGGTGGGAACCACCGCACCCAGTCCTTTCGACTCTTCATATCTGAGCTGGCCCAAAAAGTTTCAGGGCAGTTTTGAACATAGCTTAAAACTGCTAAGACCTCCAGGACGGAACGAACACCCTCCCTACTTCAGGGAAGTGCCACTGAGTTCCACCCCCAGTCGCCTGGAAAGCATCCCTCTCTTCCTTCTCCGGGATTGTGCGATGGTTTGACCCCTAGACCTGAGAGTGACGGTCTAAATTCCAAACACGATCCGAATACATCGATGAGGATGTCCCTTGAGAGCAGGCCACACTTCTCCTTCATTGCACAGTTATTTCCAGACGGGGACATCCCCACCCCCAGGGCTGTTTTCGCCCAGGCTGGAGGGCAGTGGCACGCTCCCGGCCATCGCAGCCCCGACCTGCTGGGCTCCAGCGATCCTTCCGCCTCAGCCCTCCAAGTAGCTGGAACGACAGGCGTGCGCCACCACGCCCGGCTAGTTTTTTTTTTTTTTATTGTAGAGACTCGGTCCCGCCAAGTGGCCCAGGCTGGTCTCGAACCCGTGGGCTCAGGCAGTCCTCTCACCTCGGCCTCCGAAAGTTCTGGGATTATAGGCGTGAGCCTCCGCGCCCGGCCTCCCAGGGCTTTTTTTTTTTTTTTTTTTTGATATATATTTGGCTGCATTTTGTAAAAATCGGATTCTCCAGCACCGCGTTGCACCGCGGGGCGGAAAGCACGGCGGACGCCCGCGGCACGGCGGCCCCCTCGGGAAAACGAGCCGACCGATGCAGGGGCGGCACCCGGGTCCCCCGAGCCCATGGGCCGCCGGCCACGGGGACCGCCCCGGCCCGTGGGTCGCCGCGGGGGGCCGGGGCGCGCAGAGAGAGACCTCCGGGGGGGCCTGTGCCCCCCTCAAGCCCACGCTCTTCACGAGAAGGGCCCGAACGCGGCTTGGCGGTCCTCCCGCGGGAGACCGGGAGACGGAGCTAGCCAGCACCCTGCCTGCCCGGGAGGGCCTCGAACCCGCGACTCAGGCATTCCTCGCGCCTCTGCCTTTTCCGAAGGGCTCTGGGATGGCAGGCATGAGCCACCGCGCCCGGCCTGACAGGGACTTTGGAAAGGTCAGGCCTGGGCCGGGCTCCGTGGCTCAGCCTGCCATCCCAGCACTTTGGGAGGCCGAGGCGAGTGGATCGCCTGAGTCCGCGGGTTCGAGACCAGCCCGGGCAACGTGGCGAGACCTCGTCTTTACAATACATCAAAATGAGCGGGGCGTGGTGGCACACTCCTGGAATTCTGGCTACTTGGAAGGCTGAGGCAGAAGGATTGCCGGAGTCCAGGCTGCGGTGGCCGGGAGCGTGCCACTGCACTCCAACCTGGGTGACAGAATTGGAGACTCCGGCTCAAACAAAAATAAAAGAAAGGACAGCCATGAAGGACCGGTTGGCGGAGTTGGAATATTCAGCCTTGAGGGGCAATGACTGGAGATGATGTGTGTGTTGAGGGGAGGGCTTTATGATCTCCCAGGCCTTGAATGCCATGTTTTTATTCCAACACTGAACTCAGCTAGCTAAGGGTGGCTCGCACGGCTGGCTGCTACTGAACTGTGGGTAACTCGGGTCTTTGGTGAAAGAGGACCCCTTCTCAGTGGGACCTGCGGAATGCCATCCAAAAACCACAGGGCAATCTGAGTTGTAGGTTTCTGTGGCTTAGAAGCTCCACGAAGAAGCAAGGAGGCCCTGGAGGGCCAGGCAGTGCCCACTCGCACCCCTTGGAGCTGTGGTTGAGAAAGCCCAAGGTGTGGCAGTGCGTACAGATAATTAGAGGGGGAAATGGAGCCGCCGGCCGGCCAGTGCTGGCTCTCACAGCAGCCCGGGGCAGGGCTGCCGCTGGCTGGGCCAGGAAAGGACAGTTAGGTTGGCTGCCGGGTGACAGATCCCTGGGTAATTACAGCATCCCCTCTATGGGGCTTGGCACCTGGGGTCATCTGAGGAATATCCATCGCTTCCCCCAACTCTCTAAGTTCTTTCCTAGAACAGATTTGGATTCTCAGGTGACCACAATACTTGGCTTCTGGACCCCAACTTCTGCATTTAGAACAGGGGTCCCGGGTGACAACACTTTAGCTCCTTGGCCCCAGTGCCTGTGTGGTATTTCTCTTTTCGTTAGACTTATGATTATGATGATTATTTTTACATTCAGAAAGGCACATACCACAGGTGTTCACTTGATGTACGATCATTTCATGCCCCATTCTCCCCACGCCCCTCTGAGCTGTGTGTCTCCCTCACGGTGGTAGACTTTGGAACTGAACACCAAGAAAACATCACTGGGCAGAAAGCGAGGGTCAGCAGGACTTTCCTGGGCACCTAATAACCTTCCCTTCACCGTGAGTTTTGCAGAATCCTTAGGCCTGTTCCATCTGATAACATCCTGATTGGGCAAGCCGTCGTAGAAATAGTATTAACAGTCCACAGGGAATTGGACGAATTTAACAGGTTCTCCTAATGAGGAGCGACCCCCTGGGTCCCTCATTCACAATTCCCCCAGGGTCACCACCACGGCGCTTACATAACAGCAGGATTCGGTCTTGGACCCTTCCCCTGCCCAAGGCCCGAGGGGGAGCAGATTTGAGAAAATGTCTTCCCGGGAGCTGTCAGTTCTAATGAGGATAACTGTGTCACATTCTGGAATTAGAACTGTATTTTCTTTTCTTTTTTTTTTTTTGAGTTGGAGTCTCACTCTGTCGCCCAGACTGGAGTGCAGTGGCGCTCCTGGCCACCGCAGCCTCGACCTGCCAGGCTCCGGCGATCCTTCTGCTTCAGCCTTCCAAGGAGCTGGAACTACAGGCGCGAGCTACCACGCCCGGCTGATTTTTTGATTTATTGTAGAGATGAGGTCTCACTGCCCAGGCGGATCTCGAACCCGCGGGCTCAGGCCATCCACTCACCTCAGCCTCCCAAAGGCGCGGGATGACAGGCTGAGCCACCGAGCCCGGCAGAACTGTATTTTCTAAAGAAATTACTTGGCTGGTGTTTCCTGTGAAAAAGAGTTTCACTCTACTGCTGACCGGGGAAAGCAAATTTTGGACTCTGAAAAGGATAGTAGTGTAGGCCCTAGCCCTGTAGACAAAACAATAAAGGGTCTCCGGTTCCAAGTTGATTGCTAATTGTTTGTGACAGTCCTATTTGTTGTACTGATGTCTTTTGATGACCGTCAATTTCAGTAATCAGATAAGTAATCGAGTAAGTGCAGCCGTCAAGTCGCAGATATGCGTCTGTATATATCCACACCAGTCCTGCGGGTGACGGTATCCCCATCCAGACTGAGTCAGTTTCCTCTAGTTTTCAAATTACAGGTCATGAGAGGACATAAAAGGCCTCAGGGAATCCGCGATGCTCGTGGTCGATTTGGACCGCACTCTGCTGGTGATCCCAATCCCACATCTCCAGTGTCTTCTTGTCTTAGTGGCCTCTCCTTTGCCTTGGCAAAGGGGTCAGACCTCTCCCCACCAAAATAAACAAACAGCGCTTTCTGCGTAGACACGCCTGTCTAGGTATGTTCCCTTAAATGACTCTGGTTCCCACTGCTCTGCTGACACCTTCTTCCTCCAGATGTTCAGCGTCTGTCTCAAGGCGGCAGGTGGTTTCCTTATTCTCTCTTGAGGCCTCTCGGTCTCATCTGGCATCGGGGACGGTTTCCTCCTGGAAGCCCTCCCCCTGCTCAGCTTCCGGACACCTTCTGGTTCCTGTTTGCCTCAAACTGTTTCCTCTTTGTCTTCTCCATGAGTTGCCCTTCTCTGTCTGCCCCCAGATTCTGGGAGAACCCAGCCAGCTCTCTGGGCCGGCTCCGTTTTCTCCTTCTGGTCCTCCCCCTGGGCGGCTGCAGGTGCTCTCTGCTGCCACCTACCTGTGATGACCCTCAATGCCATACCTCCAGCCCACATCTTCCCGGAATTCCACTGCTGCATCCCACCCTTATCAAGATGCTTCACAGGCAGGACAAGCTCATCTCCAAGACCCACTTGCTCACCGCCCCCCCCCCAGGTTTCTGTTCCCGGGTGGCTCTCCTGGCCAGTCCACCCCCCAGGCTCACGCTTGACTCTTCCCTCCACTGCAGCCTCACAGCCCACACCGCAAAAGGCACTGATTCACCCCTGAATACTTCTCACCTCCAGCTTCCCCAGGGGCAAGTCTCAGCACCTCTCACCTCTGTCACTACACAGTTCTTGTGTAACTTTTCTACTTTGAGTTTGCTCCCCTGAAAGCAGAGCTTTCTAAAGCAAATCTCATCCTGTTTCTTCTTCTTCTTCTCCTCCTCTTCCTCCTCCTCTCTCTCTCTCTCTCTCTCTCTCTCTCTCTCTTTATTTTTTTTAAAGGCTTACCATGACTTTTTTTTTTTGAGTCGGAATCTCACTCTGTCACCCAGGCTGGAGTGCAGCAGCACACTCACAGCCACCACAGCCTCCACCTGCTGGACTTGGGTGATCCTTCCGCCTCAGCCTTCCAAGTAGCTGGAACTACAGACGCACGCCACCACGTTCGGCTAGTTTTTGTGATTTATTGTAGAGACAAGGTCTCACCAAGTTGTCCAGGCTGGTCTCGAACCCACGGACTCAGGCAAATCCTCTCGCCTCGGGCTTCCAAATTGCTGGGATTACAGACTGAGCCACCATGCCTGGCCTACCGTGACTTTTTGAATAAACTGCAAACTCCTTGGCCTGTATGCGATGATGTGGCTTCTGTTTTTCCAGCCTCACCTCTTGCTACTTCCTGCATGGACCGGGCTGTCCTCCCACTCTGTCCTCTGCTCTCTGTTCCCTGTGGCCCTTCGCTCCTTGTTAAGACTTTGGTTTAGTGCTACTTCTTCCAGAACCTTCCATGACCTCCCTCCTCCCACCCAAATCTGTATTGGGTCACCCTCCTCCATGTTCCCCAGGGTACCTAATATATAGAAGTTGCACACACACACACACACACACACACACACACACGTTTGCTGAATCAATGTATGTTAACCCGAGGGAAAGGAAAGAAAAAGAATGGAAGGCTAGCCGGGCTCGGTGGCTCAGCCTGTAATCCCGCGCCTTTGGGAGGCTGAGGTGAGTGGGTTGCCTGAGCCCGCGGGTTCGAGACCCACCTGGGCAGCGAGACCTCATCTCTACAATAAATCAAAAAATCAGCCAGGCATGGTAGCGCATGCCTGTAATTCCGGCTACTGGGAAGGCTGAGGCGGAAGGATCGCCAGAGCCCAGCAGGTCGAGGCTGCAGTGGCCGGGAGCGGCCACTGCACTCCAGTCTGGGCGACAGAGTGAGACTCCAACTCAAAAAAAAAAAGGAAAAAGAAAAAGAAAAACTCCCAAAGAACAAAGTATCAACAACAGCAGAAAGAATGTATCTGCTGTAAATACTCATGAAAAGAACAAGTCCGGATTCGACATTATAATTTTGTATAAAACACAAAGGTTTCTTTGTAATATCATTAAAATGTCACATATTCTCAACTAGAGAGAGTGACACGCTTTCAACAAAGCCGCAAGGTCCTTTTTAAAAAGCAAATGTGCCCCTCTCCCTAGCCAATTTAAAATGTATATGTAAGTCAAGCCAAATTAATAAGAGAAAACAGTTCCACAATGAACCCTAATCCTATTAACAGAATTGTCAATCTGGGTTAGTCATTGAAAAATAATGTTGTGCTCCCCGCTGAGTTATATGATTTAGTTACACCTGGTGTTTGTCTGCTGTATTAAGGGCATCGTTCATTCGGAATAAAGATGAACGTAAAGGAAAACTCTTCCAGCAGATTTGACTTTAAACGCGTCACATGGAAAGCTCCCTTCGAATTGAATTCAAAATGTGCCTCTTAAAAAAAATAACAAGGATGATTCTGTGAGCCAGTCTATTTCAGACTGGGAGCTCTTGGGGCTGCCCAGTGGGGTCTGAGACACCGAAACCTCCCACTTCCGAGCAGCTGTTTCTGGTGGCCAGGCGGCCGGGAGGCCGGCAGAAAGCCCCATCAGCCCCGTGTCTTTCTCGCCCTCCTTGCCCTGTCCCCGTCTGGCTTGCCCCTCCTCTCCTGCACGCCCTAGAAAGAGCAATGGCTGACTGTCGAGAGGAAACCTGGGGACAGGGAGAAAGAGTCGTTGGACTCCCGTGAACCAGAGTTCACAGCTGTCCCCTAAGGAAGGTAGGTATCGCTTCCCCTTCACAGAGGAGAACATCGGCTCAGAGAGGGAAGGCAACTTCCCAAGGTCACACAGCCTGTGAGTGACAGAGTGAGATTCGACCCCAAGCCGATCTGGCCCCACGGGCCATGTTTTCCTGCTAGACCTTTCTGGCAGCCGTCAGGGGTTCTCATCTCCTAACAGCAGAATGACATTTTTGCACGTAGCTACAGCTCCCAGCACCTCAATTTCCTCATCTGTAAGTGAAAGATTTGGATAAGTGACCTCTGGAAGCTTCTTGAGTCCCTATTGAATGTCTTCATAAAGGAAAAAAGCATAAGATGCGTACAGCTGTTATAGAAATTCTTCCTCCGCCTTCCTCTCCCGTCGAATTCTGGACGGCATCACCCTCCTCCGGGCTCCCTCCTGCACGGTCTTGTGACCCTGCACCTTTGCACTTACTACGTGCCCGACACATGCGCTCTCTCAATCAACGTTGAAAACTGACGCCTGTTGTTCAGGAAGACAAATCCACACCATCTGTCCTGCTCTGGGTGTGCTGGGGCTTTTTAAGTAGCTAAAGAGAGAAGAACCGCCGTGAGTGTAGCAGAAGGAGCAACCTGCACGCCCCAGACCATGGCCTCCACCCGGCCGCACAGTGGAGTCACCTGGGAAGCCTTTGAAAGCAGCAGCCTCGCATACAACCAGGACACGGCAGATACGTGCCTGCCTGCTGGAGTCCTTGCAATGATGTCCACATCACCGTAGACCAACTCATCCAAGGGAAAGAAAGTCATCCATCCAGCCGTTTGGTATCCCGTTGACAAAAAATATACACACCCAAAACACAATCAAATCGACCAGAAATCAGTCGTGCTGGTATTTGCTTAGACACCAAGCTTGATTGACTAGATGCAAACAGACAGCGACCACTCAGCTTTTTGAAGATACAACCATCTGAGATAATGGACTGTCCTATCTCAAGGCCAGTTTGTCAAGGTCTATCTAAGGCGTAGAAACTCTGAAATCCAGCCGGGCTTGGTGGCTCAGTCTGTAATCCCAAGCCTTTGGGAGGCTGAGGTGAGTGGATTTCCTGAGCCCGCGGGTTCGAGACCCGCCTGGGTAGCGAGACCTCATCTCTACAGTAAATTAAAAAGAAAAAAAAAAAATCAGCCGGGCGTGGTAGCGCGTGCCTGTAATTCCGGCTACTCGGAAGGCTGAGGCGGAAGGATCACCGGAGCCCAGCAAGTCAAGGCTGCAGTGGCCGGGAGCGGCCACTGCACTCCAGTCTGGGCGACAGAGTGAGACTCCAACTCAAAAAAACATAAAAAATAAATAAAATAAAATAAAAAAGAAACTCTGAAATCCAGGGTTATGCTTACCCTTTGGTGACGGCCAGGGACCAGTCCCAGGGAATTACAACAGCAGGGTATGGGGCTATTTAAATAATAGGGCCTTCAGCCCTGGCCATAAAGATAATAAGTCTGGTTAAAAACAAGAGATTAAACAGATTCTCGCCAGCTGGCATAAAAATAATTAGCTCTTAACTGCATTAAACAATATCCCGAATGGATAAGATTTCTAGAAATGAGAAGACCTCCGAAACAGAACCTCTAAGAACAAAGTATAGCCTATAAGTCCCCTAATTACGTGCCGGCTCACTCCACTCACTCATTCATTCGTTCACGCCCTGGTTCTCAGCCCTAAGCCTGCCTGTCTCCCCCTCTCCCTCCCCAGAGCGGCTTCCGGCCTGCAGTGATGCTGATTCGTATTGGCTGTAACGACACTTGTATTTGGGGGTTGTCATGAGGCATGGCTGCCTTTCCTTGAAGTGTGAACTGCGTCCAAATACTCCTGGTCTCCCCAACCTAAGATTTGTCAATGGGCAGCCGAAAGTGTGGACAAGACACGCATTGTTCGACTTGCAGACACAGTCCTGTCAGCAGGGCAGTTCATTAGGAAAGACGGAAACAAGGCTGCCCAGTGTCCCCTGTCTAAATCCCATCTATGCGCCTTAATTGCTTGCCCCGTCCCGGATCTTTCTCTCAAGGGCCGATACTCTCCCACCGTCTGCTTCACTGTCCGTGCCTTCTTTATCCCAGGGATTCCTTCAGCAGGGATCTTGACGCCGGGCTGCCCCTTTTCCGCTAAAATATTAATAACCACCGCGGCCGTTTGTCCAGGGCCAAGAAGCTTACCGGGCTGTTTCACAACATGTCTCATTCAATCTGCTCAGTCACCCTCTGAGTGGTCCTCCCATGGGTCATCAGAAATGGAAGGCGACTTGCCCAAGGTCACGCCTTGGGTGAGTGACAGATCTGGGACTTGAACCCAGGTCTGCTAAGGCCACACCCCACAGGCTTTCCATTGTCGGTGGCTGCCTCTGCAGGAGAACCATCTGGGTAGGCAGCAGCCGGAGGAGACACTTGAACACGTGGCCGGTCTGAGGTCTGGGGCCACCTCAGGACCCAGTGCCAACGAGGCCAGAGGCCCAGGTTTGGTTCCAGAGGGCTCCATCCTGTCCTCTAGCCACTCGGTGGCCCTACCCTTGGTCATAAGGGGTTCTTGGCACAGGCGACAGCCCAGGGCTGCCGATTCCAGTGCCAGGATCATCACCTGATGCCGCAGCGTGCTGCATTGTCCTTCTGGAACAACCGCGAGTGGAGGACTCTCCTTGACCAAGCCCAGTGCTGCCTTCAGGCCTGGACACCTGAGGCCACCAACTCCAGACCCCGCACTCTTCTCCTCGTCCCTCGTGCAGCTGTAGTCTTTCCCGTGGGCCAAGTCTGCAGGACCAAGGGGACATCATGTCTACAGAGCCCAGATCCCTCTTTTACCCCCCAAACACCCTGCTGAAATGCATTCTGGAGCCTTCCCAGGCCTCCTCCGCAGGTCTGTGCTGCAGAGAGGACACTGACCTGCTTGCCAAGCAGGCTAGGCCTGAGGCGCAGGGCCGGGGCCTACACACCGTCCTAAGGCCCTTCCCGGTGAGGGGTGGAGCCAGGAACTGTGGAAAGAGAAGGCTGGGTTGTGAGCCAGGAACCTCCGTTGGCATTCATCCTCTAAAACCCACAATGCCAGGTAAGGGGAGCTTGGGTGAGCCAGGTCGCTTTCTCCTAGACTCAAGGGCCTAGTGCTCAAAAGAAAATGACCAGGCCTGGATTCCCAGGAAAACCGAAACTTTGGAGCAAAGGCGGGTCCGAGATGAGAGGCACAGAGAGAGTAAGCCCTCCTGAGGGGGTTCCTCCATGGGCAGATTTATCCAGAACAAATGCCCCCTCCCACCCCTGAAGGTTATTATTCTTATGAATAGCTACTACTGGTTCAGTGCTTAATAGATTCCAGATCATTCAGTTACTGTCTCATTAATCCTCTGTGGTTCTAAGGTAAACCATACGATTCCCAATATATAGATGAGAAAATAAAGCTCAGAGAGGTTGTGTAAGGTTCCCCAGACCACACAGCCTGTAAGTGGTGGCACAAATGATGGAGCATTCTCGATCAAGCAATTCAGGCTGCGCTGCCCCAACGGGAAAATAAAGAGAAGTCAGTAGCTATGAAAACAGAGCTCTTGATGGCAAAGATGGGTTATCAAGTCTGCCACAGTCCCTGGCAATAGGCTCGTGGAATCATTCAGTCAACATCGATTGCCCGTGTCTACATGCCAGAAATCCTGCTGGATTCTGAGACATCAAGATGAGTAAGTGGCAGCCCCTGTCTTCAAGAGACGTAGGGCAGTGGCTCTCGGACGGCGGAGAGCACCAGATGCAGCAGGAGGGTTGGTTCAAGCACACTCTGCTGGGCCACCCCAGAGTCTCTGAATCAGTAGGTCTCCATGTGGCCCAAGAATATGCATTTCCAGCAAGGTCCCAGGAGACACTGATGCTGTTGGCCCAGGTAACCCACTTTGAGAGCCACTTGAAAAGAAGTTGGGCTGGTCGAGATTCCCTCCACCAGGCAAAATGGAGCCCCGTCATTCTCCTTCCCTGGACAAGTGGGACAAGGACGAGCCTCTCCAGAAGGAGGAAACCCTTCCGGAGTGTCTCCAGATGCCGCAGTGTCATTCGGGGTGACCTTGCTAAGGTCACCCTGTGAACGCAGGACCAGGGTTGGAAGGCACCCTCCCATGAGTCCCCCCAGGAGTGTTTCAGGTCTTTTTTAGCAGCAGCTGGCTGGCTCCCTTCCCCAACGCCCCTCTAACTGCCTGTCCCTCCAGGCCCACTGCAGTGACTCCGTCCAGGTTTGAACCTGGTGAAATGCCCAGGGATCTTACTACTAACCAGAGAGAAGGTGCCAGCATTCCCAGGAATGTCTTTGCAAATCATTTGCAATTGATTTCGGGGTGCCTTAGAGAGGGCAGGTGCCTCCGTTTGCGTGGCCAGATAATAGGTTGGCTGAAGTTGGACTTTTCCACTCTTTCCTGCAAAGTGGCCCAGAGGACACCAAGCAAGGAAAGCAGCCCCTATGGTAGGTAAATAAAAAGTAAATAGAAATGCACGATTGGCTGGGAGCCCTTGGGGATTAACTGACTAATTAATCCCCCAGCAGTTTGACCAGGAACTAATTAATCCCTTAAGCCCTCGGAGGGTCCAAGGCCCTGCCAAGTGCAGGGAGAAGCTTCACTCATCTCTGGAAGCAGATGCCGAGTATGGCTCTCCCAAGGACTCCAGGGAGGGCCTGGGTAAGGACTGATCCTGCTTCCCCACAAGGCATTGGTCTCCTCTACATCAGACATCTATCTGCCTCTGGACCAGGCACGGTGGCTCACACCTGTAATCCCAGCATTTTGGGAGGTCCAGGTGGGCGGATCGCTTGAACCCAGGAGTTAGAGACTAGCCTGGGCGGCATGGTGAAACCTCATCTCTCCAAAAAAATCAAAAAATTAGCTGGGTGTGGGGTTGCACACCTGCAGTCTCAGGTACTCGGGAGGCACAAGAGGAAGGATCGCCTGAGCCCAGGAGGTTGAGGCTGCCATGAGCTGTGATTGTTGTGATCATGCCACTGCACTTCCAGCCTGGGCAACAGAGTGAGATCCCGATGAGAGAGAGAGAGAGAAGAAATCTATCTGCCTTTCAAGTTACTTCTGTGCCCAGGAAATCAAATCAAAGAGAGATCTCTAGGAAAGACAGTCAGGCTCCAGCCTCCCTAAGAATCTGAGCGACGGGGTGTGAGAACTGGGTCATCTCCGTTCTCCCTCAGCCACCACCCCACTCTCAGGTGGAGAATGAGGTGTACACGTCTCCCTGGCATGCCGTTTGGACCCAGAGACAGCTGCTTCTTTCTGATAGTGTCTGCTCAGCACCCACGCCGGGGGAGTTCAGATGTCCCTTTATGTGTTTAACTCTACCTGGGAAGGCAGCAGGTGCAAAACTCTTTCTTAATCCAATCAGTGCAAGTCTGATCGGGACGAAGATGATCATTTATCTTTATGGGATTTTTCATGAGCTTTGCCAACAAATTCAAGGCTGGCCACACGTATTCAGGTGGCCCCAAAGTAGATCTTTTCTGTCGCTAGCTTTTCTGACCCTTTTTAATCTTTTCGTATTCCTGAAACTTGGTTCACCTCATGTTGCGATCTGACCTCTGAAAATTATCTGATAGCAGCCAGCTGGGAACGTAAGCGACCATTAACTTTTCCCAGGGAATGTTTTTCTTTAGAATCTTCTCTCTTATTGCAAAATAAGGCACTCCTGGCTGGGCATGGTGGCTCATGCCTGTCGTCCCAGCACTGGGGGAGGCCGAGATGGGAGGATTGCCTGAGCTCAGGGATTCGAGACCAGCAACTTAGGTAAGACCACATCTCTACAATAAATCAAAAAAGTTGCTGGGTGTGGTGGCGCATACCTGTAGTTCCAGCTGCTTGGAAGTCTGAGGCGGAAGGATCGCCTGAGCCCAGCAGGCCGAGGCTGCGGTGGCCACGAGTGTGCCCCTGCGCTCCAGCCTGGATGACAGAGCGAGACTCTGACTCAAATAAATAAATAAATAAATAAAGGACTCTATAGCCTAAGAGGTAAAAGAATCTCAGAAATCAGGCAGCGAGCACAAAGAAATTCTGGGACAGTGCCTAGAATCACAAAATGGAATGTGCAAGAAACCCGTGCTGGTAGCCTGATCAACACAGGAACCAGACCGTCAGTGTGCTGAGTAGGGTCCATTGCTGATTCACTTAATACACCTGTGTTGTGTGCCAGGCTCCATTCCAGATGCTAATTGAGGGAAGGCTGAATGTGACATGATTCTGTGCGCATGAGAGGCTCTCTGTCTAGTGGAAGAGAGGAAAGGAACAGGATGGGTGGATTCACGCTGTAGTCGCTATAGACCCAAACCCACCCTCTAGAGTAGGGTCAGCCAGGACTCTGGGTCTTGCCACGGGGCTGATGGACTCTGCAAAGCTTGCAGAACTGCCCTGAGTGAGTTGGGGTGTGACGCTCTAGCGCTCACCTGCGTCGGCATCACAGAGAGCTCTGGATACACCTCTGGATACATCTCTGGAGTTTCTGCTTCGGTATGTCTGGGGTTGGGTCCAAGAATGTACATTTCTGTTCTTCTTTTGAGTCAGGTTCTCACTCTGTTGCCCAGGCTGGAGTGCAGGGGCATGGTCAGGGCTCACCACAGCCTCGACCTTCTGAGCTCAGGTGATCCTCCTGCCTCAGCCTCCCAAGTAGCTGGAACTACAGGCACGCGCCGCCACCATGCCTGCCTAAGTTTTGTTTTTGTTTTTTCTTGTAGAAACAAGATCTTGCTATGTCACCTTGGCTGGTCTCAAACTCCTGGGCTCAAGTAATCCTCCCACCTCGACCTCCCAAAGTGCTGGGATGACAGGCGTGAGCCACCACGCCTGGCTGAGAATTTACATTTCTAATAGGCTCCTAAGTGATGTCAATGATGCTTGGAGAACCACTGTGTTAGAAGGCTCTGATCAGCCCAGAGTGCGGTGAAGGGGCCTCCATGACTGCCACCAGGCTCTGCTTCAAGACAGTCACGTGTGCCATTTACTTCATTCGTTCTCAACAGACCTTTCTCTTTCCTGATGCCCTTACATTTTATTTATTTATTTGTTAGGTTGGATGCAGTGGCTATACTTTAATCTCAACATGTTAGAAGACCAGGGCGGGAGGATTACTTGAGGCCAGGAGTTTAAGACCAACTTGGGCCACAGACCAAAACCTCCGTCTCTATTAAAAAAAAAAAAAATTAGCCGGGATGGTGGCACATGCCCCAGCTATTCTGGAGGCTGATACAAGAGGATGTCCTGAGTCCAGGAATTTGAGGCTCCCGTGAGCTACAATTGTGCCTCTGCACTGCAGCCCAGATGACAGAGCAAGATCCCGTCTTTAAAAATAAATATAGATTTTTTTTTTGGTTGGTCGGCTGATGGTAGGGTTATCGATCTATCCTTGTGTTTATTTTTCACATAGAGTGAAATGGATGAGACTCAAATCCAGTTGGGTGGAGACGACGTGGATTTGCCCGAAGACCTCCGGAAAATGGTCGATGAAGACCAAGAAGAAGAAGAAGATAAGGATTCCATTCTCGGGCAGTTACAGAATCTCCAGAATATGGACTTGGATACCATCAAAGAAAAAGCCCAGGCCACCTTCACTGAAATCAAGCAGACAGCAGAGCAGAAGTGTTCTGTGATGTGAGGGGTGGGAAGGGGCGGGGAGGGAACCAGGTCATGGTGGGGGGGGGAAGGAGGAAGATCACTCTCCTTTGCGGTGTTTGGAGCAGGGTATGTTTTAATATAGAACACTGTTAAGAAACAGCAAACTACAAACCCATACAAACCTTTTAGTAATCAATAAATGTGACGATGAAATTTCAGCTGTAAGGGATGATGCCAATCACGTCTGCTTAAAGATCCTGAGGAGGCCGGGTGCAGTGGCTCAAGCCCGTCATCCCAGCACTTTGGGAGGCCGAGGCAAGAGGGTTGCCTGAGTCGGGGGGCTCGAGACCCGCCTGGGCAACTTGGCGAGACCTCGTCTCTACAATAAATCCAAAAATTAGCCAGGCGTGGTGGTGCACGCCTGTAGTTCCAGCTACTTGGAAGGCTGAGGCGGAAGGATCGCCGGAGCCCAGCAGGTCGAGGCTGCGGTGGCCGTGAGCATACCACTGCACTCTGGGTGACAGAGTGAGACTCCGACTCAAAAAAAAAAAAAAAAAAAGACCTTGAGGAAAGCCAAAACAAAACAAAAACTGAAGCAATGGACTTTCCTCTCCAATTTTCTTCCTTTGAGGACAAGGTCTCATCCTGCCTAACCATTAGCTTGATGTCGCCTCCCTATAAGGAGAGATGCAGGGCGTTGGATGCCCATGGAAGCCGAAACTGCAGGCTTCCGGGGCGATTAAACGTTAAGCACCCCCCTCCCCGCTCCCATCCCCCTGTCCCATCTTGTCCCCAGACTCCTTGACCTTGTGGGTGCTTCTCACCGGGTTTGGCCCCTGGTCCCTTCTCAACCAGTGGCAGTAGCAGGGATGTAATGAAAGACAGGCCTGGAAGCAGGAACAGACGCCACCCCCCCCTTGCTCTGGAGATTGTCATTCTAGAGGTGTGAAGAACGTATTCAAGGGAGGGCTGGAGGCCGGGCACAAGGAGGGGAGTGAATGTGTGAATGAGTCCAGCTCATTTCCTCTTCTCTGAACTTGGGGATGACAGTGGGAACAAAGATGGGAGACCGAGCGTTAGGAAGTTAAACCGATCTCTGTCTCTCTGTCACCTGCCCACTCCTCTCTGTCCTCTTGTCCCCATCTAGCCTGCTCTGCCTCCCTCTTCCTTCTTCCTCGTCTGTCCCTCCTTTATCCCCTCTTCGGACTGCCAGGTTTCCAAGGGAGACACAGATTTCTTTTCCCTAACAACATTGACACTGTGAAGCCACTAGGAAGCCATGCTCTGACTGTCCCTGTCTAGGAGTGAAGCCAGCCAGGCAGATAACTGTGACGCTGTCACCGTCCACACCCTGGCCCTGGACTTGACGCCAGAAGCCATCCCTGAACCAAATCATCGTTAGAAATTAGGATTTCAGCTCCAGTTCTGCGAGTGCATGGCCTTGGACAAGTCATTCGTTCTCTCTGGAAATCTGTTTTCTCTACGGTAAAAGTGAAGAAGCTAAATCACTTTAACATCCTGTGATTCATTCTGTGGCTTCAGGGTGGTCAATAGCCAACAGAGATGAGTCTCGTGAAAGAAAGCATATTAGCCCTGGGCTTGTCACACAGCCCGGGACTAAGTTTCCCGTCCTTTGCTAGCTCCAGCTGAGCAAAAGGACAAGGGGAGAGGAAGGGGTACAGGGAGTTCTGACAGGTACTGGAAGAGAGGGGAGTCAGCGATACAGTCTGGCCTTGTCCGCTCCAAATTTCATGCTGAAACACGGTCGCCCATGTTGAAGATGGCGCCTAGTGGGGGTGTTTGGGTCATAGGGGCGGATCCCTCATGGATGGCTTGGTGCCCTCCCCATGGTGCTGGCTCTCGCTCTATTGGGTCACACGAGAGCTGGTTGCTTAAAACAGCCTGGCACCCACCCCCCACTCTCTCTCGCTGCCTCTTCCCCACATGACACTCCTGCTCTCTCTTCCCCTTCCACCGTGAGTGAAAGCCTCCTGAGGCCTCACCAGAAGCCGAGCAGATGTTGGCACCATGCTTCTTGTACAGCCTGCAGAATCGTGAGCCGAATAAACCTCTTTTCCTTCTATACTACCCCCGTTTCAGGTATTCCTTTAAAGCAACCCAAAACAGACTAGCCGTCGGGAACACAGGGGGCTGCCCATGGAGAGAAGATCTCAGGGTTCAGGGAGCATTTGTATCCAGGCCGAAGGAGCCACTTAGTGCTGAAGACTAAGTCCCAAGAAGATAACTTAAGTGAACTTCCCAATTTTACTGAGAGCTGGCCTAGTCCCAATTAGATGTGGACTCCTATAGCATCATAGAGCAAGAGTTCTACTTTTGAAAGACTTTTGATATAGTGACCTCAGTTATCCAGAGACCAACTCACCCAGTTTGTGAGTTATGTAAGCACCACAGTTTTGCTCCTGGCACTAGAAACTTAGCCAAGTCACCACTTACAAACAGAGCCATCAGAGACAGGGAGAGGAATGAAATTGAAGATGAACGCACTGGGGCTTCCAATCTCTGATAATGGATGATTAGTTCCTACGGGATCAACCCTCCTGCAGATAACAACTATACATTCTAAACAAAACACAAAAGAACAACTGTCTGAAGTCACTGAAAGCAGCCAAAAGTAAGTCTGCAATGGAGGGAAATCAAATCTACACTTGGAAGAAGGAAAAAGCATGGGCAAATTTTCCTTGGCTTACAGATTTCCTCTGAGGGCAGATACCAGTGTAGCCAAGACAACTAAAACGGAGATAGAAAATATGAAGTCTTAATGACTTGAAAAACCAACAGAGTTGGATTTTATAGCTCAACAGCTATAAAATGAAAGAACAAATGCTACAAAGAAGAGAGCCATGGAAAGGGAGTTATAAATTCAGTATATAAAATCTATTCAAGACCCTGGCTAATCTCTGAACTATGCATTTATTAGGGAGGGATGGAGGAAAGGCAGTACATAGAGATGAAAAAGAAAGAAGTAAAAAACTGCCTCTATGCACAGATGATAAGATTATTTATACAGAAAATTCTAGGGAATTTATAAAATCACCACCAGAACGAAAAAAAGTAATTTAGCAAAGTTGCAGTGAACAAAGTCAGTATATAACAAGTAATTGCGTTTTTATATACTAGCTGCAAACAAAAAACGAAATTTGAAATCATTTTATTTTCAGTAGCATCAGGAAACATACAATTCTTAGTAATACATGTAACAAAAAACGTGGAAGACCTGTATACTGAAAACTGCACACATTCCTTACAGGAACTAAAAAATACGTACATAAATGTCCATGGATTAGAAGACTCAGTATTGTCGTGACGTTAATACACTCTAAATTGATCTATACAGTCAATGCAATCCCAATCATAATTCTTCCATATAGGGAGAGATGAGCTCTTTCTAAAATTCAGCTGGAAAATCAGCTGCAGTAGGATATAGAAAACAGTCTTGAGGAAGAAAAACAAGGTTGAAACACTTACTCTACTTGCCCGAGGCTTTTATTACAGCTACCGTGACCGTGACGTGTGGTCCTGGTACAAAAAGATCAGTGAAACAGAATACAGGGTCCAAGAATGGACCCACACTTATGTGTCGACTGAGTTTCCTAAACTTTTCCTTTGGAAATAATTATGAGGTAGCAGGAAGTTGCAAAGACACAGAGAACTTCCGTGTACCCTTCCCCTCAGTGGCTGCATCTTATATAATTAAAGTACAATATCAAAACCAGAACATTGACATTGGTACGGTGCACACGTGTAGATTCATATAACCACCACCACAATCAAGATACAGAACTGTTCCATCACCACAAAAAACTCCCTTTACTGTCACATCCACTCTCTCTCTTTCCACACCAACCCCTGGAAACCACTAACCTCTTCTCCCTCTCTTAAGCAATTGATTTTTGACAAAGTTACCAATGCAATCTCACGAAGGAATGAAAAGCTTTTCTTTTTTTTATGTGCTGAAACACATCAAACCTAGATCCTTCTCTTGCACCATACCGAAAACAAACACACCAACCAAAAAAACCTTAAATTAATGTTGATCATAGACCCAAGGATAAAGCTAAAACTGTAATGCTTCTAGAAAAAAACACGGGAGAAAATTCCTTTAATCTTGGAATAAGCAAAGCGTTCTTAGAGTGAGGAAACATTTAAAAATTGATAAATTGAACTTTATCAAAATTTAAAACATCTGTTCATCAAAAGATGCCATTAAGAAAATAAATAGAGTCGCGCGCTTGTATCCCCAAGATGGCGGCAGCTAGGGACGTTTGTGGCCTACGAGAAGTGGCTGGGGAATGGGCAGCGGCTCACCTGGGGATTACCTGAGGCCGTGTTTGGGAAGATGTAGATTCCTTCATGAAACAACCTGGGAAGGAGCCTGCAGATACAGTACTAAAGAAGCTGGATGAACAGTACCAGAAGTATAAGTTTATGGAACTCAACCTGGCTCAAAAGAAAAGAAGGCTAAAAGGTCAGATTCCTGAAATTAAACAGCTTTGGAAATTCTAAAATACATGCAGAAGAAAAAAGAGTCCACCAACTCACTGGAGACCGGATTCTTCCTGGCAGATAACCTGTACGGTAAAGCTTCGGTTCCTCCTCCTGATAAAGTGTGTCTGTGGTTGGGGGCCCATGTAATGCTTGAATATGATATTGATGAAGTTCAGACATTGCTGGAAAAGAATTTATTGACGGCTACAAAGAATCTTGATTCTCTTGAGGAAGACCTGGACTTTCTTTGAGATCACTTTACTACCACAGAAGTCAATGTGGCTAGGGTTTATCACTGGGATGTTAAAAGAGGAAACAAAGCTGATTCTACCAAGAACAAAGCATAATGCTGGCAGTTAAAAATGCGGTTCCGTTTTCCAAACATGTTATGTTCAATACCCCCTTTATCCTTAAAGATTGACATAGCTTTGAATGATGTTTTAACAGCAAGAATGATAATTAAAACTTTTTAAGAAGATAATCACCATTTTATTTATTTATAAAAACAAAATTAATTTGGAATGTTTTTTGAAATCAGCAGCATTTTTCCACGTTTCCCAGGAATGTTAATGCTGCTTTCATCATTCTTTAACTTAGCTGAAATGGGCGAAAACTGTGAGAAATGCTATGGAAGCTGAATGCTGGAAACTAGCACAGTTTAATTTTTCTTTTATTGGCTGATGTTACACTCACTTGATGTGGATAAACCATTTGAGAGATAGGGACGACAGACAGTTGGAATATTTGTAAATTTGTTTTTCTTTGGTACATGTAGGACTTAACGGTCCTCTGTTGCTACTGTCTTCTATAAATGGGGTTTCATGAGTTACTGCTTAACCAATAACTAGTAGGATATTCTGGACTTTTCAGGAAATGGTCATTTGCCTTCCATCAGAGTAAGCGGGCTATTAAGGCAACACATTTGCTGACCTTAAGCAAGTGCAGTCTTTTTGAAATGTCAACATAAGGGAGATCTTAGCTAACATGAAGTAAAATGACTCACTCAGAACTGTTGGCTAAGGTGTTTTTGTATTTCTTTTTTTTTTGAGTTGGAGTCTCACTCTGTCGCCCAGACTGGAGTGCAGTGGCCGCTTCCGGCCACCGCAGCCTCAACCTGCTGGGCTCCGGCGATCCTTCCTCCTCAGCCTTCCAAGTAGCTGGAATTACAGGCATGCGCTACCATGCTCGGCTGATTTTTTGATTTATTGTAGAGATGAGGTCTCGCTGCCCCAGGCGGGTCTCGAACCTGCGGGCTCAGGCAATCCACTCACCTCAGCCTCCCAAAGGCGCGGAATTGCAGGCTGAGCCACCGAACCCGGCTGTTTTTGTATTTCTTAACAGTTTTCCAAAACATCTTGACCAGGAATAGTAAGATAGGTGTACGTCTGCAGTGGTTGAAAAGAGTTGTGAGCTGTTTTATTCATGATAAAACCTCATAGGAATAGTAAAAAAATCCCTGTGGAAAGCCATTATTAGCATAGTGGCTAGTACTGGATGATACAGATTCTGGTAAAAACACAAATGTATTATTTCATCTCCATGTAGTAAAAAGTATACTTGTACAGTGTTTTGTACTTGTCTTCCATGATATTAAAACAGTGATGTTAAAACTTAAAAAAAAAAAAAAGAAAAAGAAAAGAACTGACTAAGCCACATACAAGTTACAGACTTGGAAAAAATATTTGCAAGATTTATATCTGACAAAGAACTGTGATCTCAGATATGTGTTTTCTAAAACTCTTACAACTCGACAATAAAATTTTGAAAAACACATTTTAAAAACAAGGACACAAAGTTTGAGCAAACACTTAACAAAGGAAGATATGCTCATGGCCAAAGATATGAAAAAGTTCTCAATGTAACCATCAGAGAAATGAAAATTAAAACCAGCTGCAGAATGACATATGCACCACAGACCTAATAAAATGGCTAAAAATTTAAAAGACCGACAATACAAAGTGTTGATGAGGATACAAATCAACGAGAATCTTTATATATTTTTAGAAAAAGTTCTGGTAGTTTTATACAAAACTAACATACTAAGCTACAATTCTTAAAACAGCTTGAACTCTAGCTAATGATATGCATGCTGACATATTTGGAGGTGAAATGCACTGATGTCTACAACTTACTTTAAAAAGCACAAAAAATATATGAGATTGATGAACAGAGAGATGGGTAGATGAATAAATAGATTTCATAGAACAATATAGAAAAATATTAATTTTAAAATCTAGATGGTGGGACCATGGTGTTTACAATACTTTCAGCTTTAGTATAGGCTTCAAATTTTTCTTAATAAATATTTTATATTTAATAATTAAATGTGGGGGTGAAATAAATGAACTCCTCCACTTTCTAGCAGTTGTAGTGAAAAAAGGTATAATTTTAATGAAAGAAAGGGGTAAAATTAAATGTGGAATTCTCTGTGCATTTCAAGTTCTTATTTTATTGTCTGCCCAGTGGTTCAGATAATGAGCAGATATTCACATTCTAATGTTCACGTGTAGAACTTTCATTTAAGAGTTCAAAGCATTGAACAATATATGTCACTTCCACAAAATGCAGATTTCCACATGAATTTTGTATTTCTTTTTTTTAGAAAGCAGGATTTATCGAAATGACAGAAAAGCTCCCACAGTGGGAGGGGACCCGAAGGGGTTGCCCCGAATTTTGTATTCTTAATGCAATTAACATTTAAATTTTACATAAAATAAGCATTAAAATTTGTATATAAACATTAAAATGAAATAAATATATACAGTCTAACCAAAGGAATTCTGGAGGGAGAATTTGTGTCTTGTTATCCTCATAAGCATTTAAAAGACCAGAGTTCTCTGTGTTCAAGCCAAGAGGCATGCTTTGGGGAAACTTTCACATCCAGCAAAATGGTAAACCCAGAATGCCCCACTGGCCATGGGTGTGGGGATCCTCGGGCCATCTGTGTTTCTCTTTCCCCTCTTCCTGTTTGCATCTGTGTCCAGTCCACGGTTTGATCAGAATTCCTATCACCAAATGTTATATCCAAATGTCTCCCCGAAGATGTTAGAGATATGAAATGTATTCCCACACAATCACAGCATAAATCCCTGATAGACCTCAACAAGAAATTCCTTCCCCAAGACCACAACCTGGCTCTTTCAAGGAATAATAAATGCTTACAAAGAAGAAAAAAAACAAGAATTTGGACAAACTTTCAGGATTCACTGAAATGGAACTCGAACTCTCTCAAGGTTTTTTGTTGTTGTTGCTGTTTTAATTTTTGCCTTTTAAGAAATTCATGTATTATTTATACACAACATAAAATTTACCACTTAACTATTTGTAAGTGTGCATTAAGTAGCAGCATGATGTATATTGACATTGTTGTGCAGCCATCACCACCATCCATCTCCAGAACTTTCTGTCTTCCCAAACTTAAACAATAACTCCAACCTCTGGAAACCGCTATTTCACTGTCTCTATGAAGTTGACTGCTCTAACCATCCATATGAGTGGAATCATATGGTATTTGTCCTTCCATAACTGACGTATTTCACTTAGAACAATGTCTTCAAGACTGATCCATGTTGCAGCATGTGTCCGAATTTTTTCCCTGTTTTAAGCCTGAATAATATTCGACTTTATGTATATACCACATTTTTCTTATCCACTCATCCATTGATGGACACTTGAGTTGTCTTTGGCGGTTAAAAATAGCGCTGCTATGAACAGGAGTGTACGAATATCTGTTCAATCTCTGCTTTCAATTATTTGGGGTGTATACCTTATTCCTAGTTTTTGGTCTACACTAAAAAGAGCAATTTTAAGAGCTTCAAAAATTATGTTTGAAGAATGTAGAAACAATCTGAAATCATAGAAATTAAATTCAGATTTATAAATCTTATTTGGGTTTTTTTTTTAACCTTTTAAAAAACTTTTTATCACGGAAAAATTTTGAACCTAATCAAAAGTAGAAAGATTAGTACAGCAAATTTACTTGTACTAAAGTTTTGCTTCTTTATCTAACTCTAAAGTGCTGCTATCCTTGGGAAACTCTTTATTTTCACTCTGTGTATAAACTAAAGACTGATATCATTCTTAGATGGTATCTAATTTCTGAAATTATAGTAAGACAACATATATGTACAAAATGATGTCTCCTTTTTTTGAAAATTCATTTCAGAAAACCTTAAAGATTTCCAAGTTAGTTATATTTAGGCTGGGCACAGTGGCTCGCATCTGTAACCTCAACACCATAGGAAGACAAGGCAGGAGGATCGCTTGAGCCCAGGAGTTCGAAACCAGCCTGGGCAACATAGTGAGACTTTGTCTCAAAAGATGAAAAGAAGAGAAAAGAAAGATTTCCAAGTTGTATTTCTTTACAGACCATTCATTCAACTTACAGTGTACACATCCAAGCTCCTGAAGCTTGAATAGAGACACTTTTGGGAGCATCTTAAAAATCCTGTTGAAAGTATCTGGTGGCAAATGGAGCTAATTAGATTCATCAGGACATAACGTATCAGCATTTTTAGGGATTAAGGGGTCAAAGGAGAAAACACCATAAAAGGCAACAAGCAAATGCTCATAAAATCACAGTGAACTGTAAAAGTAAACTGAAGCCAACAGACTACAGTAGAACTTCAGAAGCCACTTGGGGAAAAGAATGACATTCCCTAAGCTGGTGTGGGCGCTGAGCAAGGTGGCAATGGCGTTGCATGGGAACCCCTGTCTCCTCATTTAATGAACACTCACATCAAAGGCAGTGGAGGAAACCCCAGCCAACGCTGATGCTAACAGGACTGGAGTGGACTGAAATGCCTTTTGAAAGTGATCAAATGATTTCTGCGGACTATTTGGGAAGGAAAGCTAAGCAGTTTGACATTTTCCAAACACATGGGAAATAATTAATATTTGAGAAAAACTCCAGACGACTGGGTATAAGAATATGAAAAAAATGTATGCTTGTGCCAATTAATGGCTGTGTGAAATTAGACAAGTTGCCTAATTGTTTCCTCATGTAAAAAAAAAAAAATAGAGTTCCTTGTAGATATTCATTGAATCAAACACCACTATGTGCAACATATGTTCTGAGTGCTAAAGATCCGATACATAAGGTCCCTATTCTCATGTAGCTCAGATTCTAATGAGAGAAGACAGGTAGCAAGGAAGTGAACAAATAATAAAGAAGATAAATTTGGAAAGTGGTAGATGCTATGGGGGAAAAAATGACAAGAAAAATCACATCAATATTGAGGGCAGGCATTTCAGGCAGGGAGAATGGTAAGCACAAAGACCCTGAGGCAGGAAGGAACTTGGGGGATTTCAAGACGGGGGAAAACGTCCAACGTAGCTGCAACTCAGTGAGCAAGTTTGGGAGGATAAGAGCGGCCAGAATTGTCAAAAGAGGAGAAGCAGAGAAGGGTTAAGTCTTCTAGAGCAGAGCAGGGGATTCTGGATTTTACCTTAAGTGTAACAGTAAGCCTTCGGGTGGATTTTAGGCAGGCAGTGGCATGATCTGGTTTGCGTTTTTCGACAGTTGTCTGGCTGCTGAGTGGAAAGTAAAAAGAAAGGAGCTAAGAATAGCAGGAAGGAGGCCAATTAGAAAGCTGATTCCGAACTCCATCCACGCAAGAGAAGACGGTGGCTTGTACTTGTGGTGGTGAAGTAGAGATAAATGAACTCATGAATAGCTTGAATATAGATGGTGTGAGAAAGAAAGTTTGTAATAACACCAACCCAATGAGATGTCATCAGAATGACACAAGTCATCACATGTCAAGATAACGCGTGGTACCTGGCTCAATACTGTTATTAAGAGGGCCATGACATTGACCATGAGTAAGACAATGAACAGGAGGAGAAGAAGGAAGAGCAGGTTATGACTTGCCATTTTCTGTAGGTTCAAAGGCAAAGGAACCATTTGACTTGCATTTAGGGTCACGAACATTTGGCAAAGCCTAGGAAACAGGCTGCCTCTATACTAAATTTGAAAAAGAGAAATACTGGAATGTTTAATTTTGTCAGATGTTTTTTCCACACCTATCGAGATGATCATATGATTCTTGTCTTTTATCCCATTAATGTGTTGTATCATATTTATTGATTTGCGTATGTTAAGTATCATGGAATCCCAGTGCTAAATCCCACTTCTTCATGGTGAATGATCCTTTTAATGTGCTATTTAATTTGATTTGCTAAGTACTTTATTGAGGGTTTTTGCATCTATGTTTATCAGGGATATTGACCTGTCATGTTCTTTTCTTGTATTGTCGTTATCTGGCTTTGGAATGAGAATAATACTGGGTTTTTTGTTTGTTTGTTTGTTTGTTTTGTTTGTTTGTTTGTTTTGAGTTGGAGTCTCACTCTGTTGCCCAGACTGGAGTACAGTCCACTGCAATCTCGACCTGCCAGGCTCGGGTGATCCTTCCTCCTCAGCCTTCCGAGTAGCCGGAATTACAGGCATGCGCTACCACGCCCAGCTGATTTTTTGATTTATTGTAGAGATGAGGTCTCGCCAAGTTGCCCAGGCAGGTCTCGAACCCTCAGGCTCAGGCAATCCATTCGTCTCGGCCTCCCAAAGCACGGGATTACAGGCTGAGCCACCGAGCCCGGCCGAATAATACTGTTTTTGTCAAATGAGTTTGGAAGCATTTCCTCATCTTCAACGTTTTGGAAGTGTTTCAGAGGGTTGGTGTTAATTCTTCTTTAAATGCATTGTAGAATTCATCAGTGAAGCTGTCTGGTCTTGAAAAAAGCTTTTCTTTGTTGGAAAGTTTTGCATTACTGGTCCCATCTCCTTACTTGCTATTGGTCTATTCATTTTTTCTACTTTTTCATGATTCAGTCTTGGTAGGTTGTCTATTTGTAGGAATTTATCTATTTTTTCTGGGTTATCCAATTTATTGGTGTTCACAGTAGGCTCTTGTGTCCCTTTGTAGTTCTATGGTATAAGTATAATATCTCCTCTTTCGTTTATAATTTTACTTATTCGAGTGCTCTCTCTTTTTTATTTCTTGGTTAGTCCAGCTAAAAGTACATTAATTTTGTTTATCTTTTAAAAAAACTGACTTAATTTCATTGATCTTTTTTGTTGTATTTCTACTATTTTATTACTTCTGCTCTACTCCTTATTATAAAAACTCTGAACAAATCAGGTATAGAAAAAAAATGCCTCGATATAATAAAGTCCGTATATGACAAGCCCACAGCTAATACACTCAACAGCTAAAAGTTGAAAGCTTTTCCTCTAGGATCTGGAAAAAGACAAGACTGTCCACTCCCACCACTTTGACTCTACATAGTAATGGAAGTCTTAGCCAGAACAATTAGGCAAGAAAAATAAGAGTAAAGGGCATCAAAGTTGGAAAATAATTAAATTGTCTTCATTTGCAGATGACATAATCTTATATATTTAAAAACCCCTAGAGTCACCACCAAAAAAACGAATAAAACTAACTAAAATTAGAATGAACAAACAAATTCAGTAAACTTCCAGGAAATGAAGTCAATATACAAAAATCAGCTGTGTTCCTATACACTAACAACAAACCATCTGTAAAAGAAATTAAGAAAACATTATTTATAATGGCATCAACAAGAATAAAATACTTAAGAATAAATGTAACCAAGAATGTGAAAAACATGTTCAATGAAAACTGTAAGACATTAATTAAAGAACTGGAGAAGGCACAAATAAATGGAAAGTTTTCTCATGTTCATGGATCAGAAGAATTAATATCAAAAGTTCAAATGTTCATACTACCCAAGGTGACCTACATATTCAATACAATCCCTGTCAAAATTCTGATGACATTTTTCACAGAAATGGAAAACATTTCTAAAATTTGCATGAACCCACAAAAGATCCCAAATAGCCAAAGCGATCTTGAGAAAGAACAAAGATGGAGGCATCACACATCCTGATTTCAAACTATATTACAAAGTTATAGTAATCAAAACAGTATGGTACTAGCATGAAAAGAGACACATAGTTGAATGGAACAAAATAAAGAACCCCAAAATCAACCCCCATATATATGGTCAACAGCAAAGGAAACAGTCAACAAAATAAAAAGGAACCTATGGAGTAGAAGAAAATATTTGCAAATGATTTATCTGACAACATTCAAAATGTATTAGAAACACATACGGCTAACATATATATATATATTTTTATTAAAAAACAAAGGACCTGAATAGACATTTTTCTAAAGAAAATAAACAAATGGCCAATAGGTGTATTAAAAGGTGCCTGACATCACTTATCATCAGGAAAATACATTCCAGGTGTGGTGACTCACACCTGTTATCCTAGCACTTTGGGAGGCTGAGGCAGGAGAATGGCTCAAGCCTAGGAGCGATTAAAAAAAAAATTAGCTGACTGTGGTGGCACATGCCTGTAGTCCTAGCTATTTGGTCGACTGAGACAGGAGGATTGCTTGAGCCCAGGAATCCTAGACTGCGGTTAGCCGTGATCATGCCACCACACTCCAGTCTGGATGACTGAGTGAGACTCCTACTCAAAACAAAAAAAGGAAAGAAAGCAAAGCAAAAGCAAAACCACAACAGGATATCACCCACCCCTGTTAGGATGGCTATTATCAAAAAGATAAGAGATATCAAGTGTTTGTGAGGATATGAAGAAAAAGAAACCCTTGATCATGGTTGGGAATATAAATCGGTGCAGTCATTTTGGAAAACTGTATGGAGACTCTTCAAAAATGTGTAAGGAGACCTACCATACAATCCAGAAATCCCAATTCTGGGTATCTTTTTTAAAAATGAAATCAGTATCTAGAAGAGATATCTGCACCCCCACGTTCATTCCAACAGTCAAGATTTGGAAACAACCACATGTTTATCAATGGATGAATGGATAAAGAAAATGTAAGCCATACACACACACACACACACACACACACACACACACACACAACACACACACACATACATATGTATGCATATATGCATATAAAAGGAAATAGAAAGAAATCTTGAAAAAGAAAGAAATCCTGCCTTCTGTGACGATATATAGATGAAACTGGAGGACATCATGCCACATGAAATAAACCAAACACGGAAAGACAAACACTGTATGCGCTTAAAAGAAGTGAAATTATACAGACTAAGTTCTCTTACCATAACAGAATTAAATTAAATAGCCACAGTGGAAAGATAGCAGGAAAAGAGCTAAACACCTGGACACCAAGTATCACACTTTTAAATAATACATGGAATCTTAGAGGAAATCTCAAAGAAAGTTTAAGAATAAATAAAACGTGATCAAAATAAAAATACAGCATGTGAAGAAGTGTGAGATGCAGAGCTATAGCAGTACTGAGAGGAAAATTCAGAGCATAAAAGGCTTACCCAATCATGGACTGAGTAACAATGTTTCAGTCAATGAATATACAATGGTGGTCCCGTAAGATTATAACGAAACTGAGAAACTTTTATCGCCTAGTGACACTCTAGCCATTGTAATGGTGTGGTATAATGGATTACTCAACGTGTTTGCAGTGATGCCAGAAACCTACTGCAATGCCAGCAGTATAAAAGTATAACACATATTGAGGTACACTACATAATACTTGATAATCACTATGTTGCTCAAAAAAAAATAAAAATAAAAAAATAAAAATTTGAATTCATAGCAGCAGAGAGAAGAACAATGATTGCCAAGGCCCAAGTGCTGGGGGAGATGGAAAGATTTGGGCAAAAACTACAAATTCCAACTACAAGTTGTGTACATTTTGAGGAGCTAATACATAGCGTGGTGATTATACACCACACTGCAGTTGATAATGCTGCATTGTTTACTTGAAATTTTCTTTTCTTTTTTTTTTTTTTTTGAGTTGGAATCTTACTTTGTCACCCAGACTGGAGTGCAGTGGCACGCTCCCAGCCACCACAGCCTTGACCTGGTGGGCTCTGGCAATCCTTCCACCTCAGCCTTCCAAGTAGCTGGAACTACAGGCATGCGCTACCATGCCCGGTTCATTTTTTATTTTACTGTAGACATGAGGTCTCGCCAAGTTGCCCAGGTGGGTCTCAAACCTGCAGGCTCAGGCAATCCACTCACCTCGGCCTCCCAAAGCGCTGGGATTACAGACTGAGCCACCGAGCCCGGCTTACTTGAAATTTTCTTTTCTTTTTTTTTTTTTTTTTGAGTTGGAATCTTACTTTGTCACCCAGACTGGAGTGCAGTGGCACGCTCCCAGCCACCACAGCCTTGACCTGGTGGGCTCTGGCAATCCTTCCACCTCAGCCTTCCAAGTAGCTGGAACTACAGGCATGCGCTACCATGCCCGGTTCATTTTTTATTTTACTGTAGACATGAGGTCTCACCAAGTTGCCCAGGTGGGTCTCAAACCTGCAGGCTCAGGCAATCCACTCACCTCGGCCTCCCAAAGCGCTGGGATTACAGACTGAGCCACCGAGCCCGGCTTACTTGAAATTTTCTGAGAGAGTAAATCTCATGTATCCTTACCCCTCACCCCCACACACATACAAAATTGTCACTATGTGATCGGTGATGAACATTTACTTTTTTTTTTTTGCAAAGACAGGGTCTTGCTATGTTGCCCAGGCTGGTCTTGAACTCCTGGGCTCAAGTGATCTTCTTGCCTCAGTCTCCCAAAGTGCTGGGATTACAGGCATGAGCCACCATACCCAGTGCATTTCAATTCATTTGATTGTGGTAATATTTCACAATATATACATAGATCAAATCATCACATTGTACCCGTTGAATATATGCTGTTTTTAATTGTCAAGTAGACCTCAATACATCTGCAAAAATACAGTTAAAATTTAAGAAAAGAATATCGGGATTATTTAATGGAGAGTTTACAACTTATTCTCTTCTTTCATCAAGATTTGGTGAAGTGTGATGCTCAAAGCATGCTAACCTGGAGAGAGTCCTGGCCATGTGTGTGAGCTCAGCAAACATTCATCTGAGTGCCTCAACCTTTGCCAGCAATCACTTCTGGCTTTTCTTTGGCTCACTTCAGTTGAAGATAGGACTTTCCCAGAGATTTGTAGGAAAGCATGATGCCACACACCAGCTTCTCCATGACTACAGCAGGGGCCCATCATGCAGGTCACGCAACACAGTACCACAGACTGTGGGGCTCACGAAACAGAACTGGATTGCCTCGCAGTTCTGGAGGCTGGAAGTCCGAGGCCAAGGTGTCAGAGGGCTGGTTTCCTCCTAGGGGGGAGAATCTATTCCATGTGCTCCCCTGGTTTCTGGTGGTATGCTGGAATCTTTGGTGTTCCTGGGTTGGTAGAAGCATCCCCCTGGCTCTGCCTTCATGGCGTCCTGTGTGTGTGTGTGTGTGGTGTGTGTGTGTGTGTGTGTGTGTATCCAAATCTCCCCCCTTTTTTATAAAGACACCAGTCATTTTTGTATTAAAGCCCCTCCTACTGCAGTATGACTTCATTGTAACTCAACTAATTATATCTCCAACAATGCTATTTCTAAGTAAGTTCACATTCTAAGGTGTTGAGGTCTAGAACGTCAACATATGAATTTTGAGAGGATACTATTCAACCCAAAACAAGAATAAAGAATCTCAAGAACTTACAGTATACTGGACACTGTCCTAGGGACTTCCCCTGTGAAGTGGGGGCATTTGGGGGAGGCATGTTCCACAAGAGACTTGCAGGGTAGTTCCCTAAACACACACACGTGAGCACATACATATGCATGCATGCACACACGTGCACAAACACACATCCAGCGCACACTCTATTTCTTCTAGTAAGATCTCGGCTTAATTTACCAAAGCAGACTTTATTTTTCACCCATGGTGGATGACATGGTAAGTAAAGACGTGAGGCAGAAATGGAGCTGATCAAGAAATGTGGAAAGGAGGCCAGGGGCAGTGGCTCATGCTTGTAATCTCAGCACTTTGGGAGGCCGAGGCAGGAGGATTGCTTGAGCCCAGGAGTTCAAGGCCGGGCTAGGCAACCCAGAGAGGCTTCATCTCTATAACATTAAGAAATTAGCTAAGCATGGTGGCACCTGGCTGTTGTCCCAGCTACTCGGGAGGATAAGGAAAAAGGATTGCTTGGGTCCAGGAGGTTGAGGCTGCTGCAAGCCGTGATGGTGCCACTGCACTCCAGACAGAGTGAGACCCTGACTCAATTAAAAAAAAAAAAACAGGAAAGGAAACGTGAAAAGGAGATGTGGTGATGTTTGCTAAGTAGCTGTGGTTGGGAGGGGTATTCAGGTATGGAGGGTCTGAACTGATGTAAGTGCGTTTTGAAGCAACTTACAGCATTTAGGGATGTCTGCTGCTTGCACTTCTCTGTGTCCCTTTTCCCATTAGCTTAGGCAATCAAGGATTGATTATGCTATAATCCTTTGTTGGTCATCTTGCTAACCGTAATGTGTACTACAAATTCTACTCCCTACTTCTACCAGGCAGGTGGAGGAAACAGAACAAACAAAACAAAAAACCGATTTAAAAGGGGGAGAGGCAAAGGACTTGAATAGACGTTTCTCCCAGATGGCAAATAAACCCGTGAAAAGATGCTCAATAGGACCGATCATTAGGGAAATGCAGATCAAAACCACAGTGAGACACCACTTCACATCTACTAGGATGGCCATCATTTTAAAAATAGCAGAAAAAAACAGGCGATGGCAAGGAGCTGGGAAATGAGAGCTCTTGCGCTTTGCTGGTGGGAACAGCTGTGGAAAATGGGAGGACCAGTCCTCAAAAAATTAAACTTACAATGATCATATGACCGGTGACTCCTCTTCCAGGCGTTTACCCAAAACAATTGCAAGCAGGCTCTCATACAGATGTTTGTACACTGATGTTCCAAGCAGCACTCTTCACGATAGCCCAAAGGCGGAGGCAACCCAGGTGGCCGCCAACGGATGAATGGATAAGAAAAATGTGGTATATCCATACAGTGGAGTCTTACTCAGCCTTAAAAGGAAAGGAATTCTGGCACCTACTGCAGCGTGGATGAACCTGAAGACATTATGCTGAGTGAAATAAGCCAGTCACCAAAGAACAAAGGTTACGTGATTCCTTGTCCTACAAGGTGCTAAGAGTAGTCAGTTTCATGGACACAGAAAGGGGGAAGATGGTTTCTGGGAACTGGGGTCACAGGCGGTGGGAAGTTATTGCTTAATGAGCAGCACAGTGTTTTAGTTTGGGAAAATGGAAGCGTTCTCCTGGAGATGGAGGATGGTGATAGTTTCACAATCATGTGAATGTCCTTAATGCCACAGAACTACATACTCAAAAATGATTAAAATGGTACATGATTAGTTGATTAGCTACGCATACTTAACCGTACTTTTTTTGTTGTGGTTGAGTTGGAGTCTCACTCTGTTGCCCAGGCTGGAGGGCAGTGGCATGCTCACAACCACTGCAGCCTCGACCTGCTGGGCTCAGGCAATCCTTCCACCTCAGCCTTCCAAGTAGTTGGAATTGCAGGTGCGCGCCACCATGCCCGACTAATTTTTTAATTTGTTGTAGGGATGAGGTCTCGCCAACTTGCCCAGGCTGCTCTCGAACCCGTGGGCTCAGGCAATCCTCTCACCTCGGCCTCCCAAAGTGCTGGGATTATAGGCATGAGCCACCGCACCCAGCCTAACCATACTTTTTTTAAAAAAAGGGAAGAAGAGTCATAGTCCTGGCCTTGGAATGGTTTATGTTTATGAGCAGTTTATGCTTTATTGGTCAGGATTTGGCTACATTCCAGGTTTTTCCTCACTCTGCAAATTAAAAATCACAAAACTGAATATGTTAAACTTTTATTTGGAGAAGAAACCAGCCGCCATTTCGTTTTGGGGGGGAATAACGGGTGTGTGAACTTTGAATGAGAAGGAAGGAAGTCATGTATCACATGTGTGGATGGGTACCAGAGCCATGCTGTAATAATTCACCTGAATGTGCCACGTGGAATGGAGTGCTTTCTTTCCAAAGCTCTGCTTTCGATCGCTTCTGAAAGTGGGAGCGCACCTACGTGAAATGTTGAAACTGAGATTGTCTGTGCATGGTGAGAACTTTCCAGGTAACAGCCCGGCAGGATCTTCTCACCACCTCATCTTAGCAATCTTTGAACTCTGCGGGGAAGAGAGGGACCACTAACCCCATTTACAGATAAATCACCAGAGACCAGAGAATGCTTGGGGTTTATTAAGTGAATGTAAAATAATAGGCTGTTCCTCAAAATGTAGATCTTTACAAACCACGTTCATGATTTGTGCCATACCCATGAATCACCAGTTCCATTGTTTAGCAAGTATTTCCCTTTGGATCAAGTCACTTTTGTAAGTTAAAGATATTCGCATTTTAGCATAAATGGAAAGCCTGTATGTCCTAGCGAGATGGTGACTCCAAGCATGAATAGAGTGAACATCAAGCAGCGTTTTTTGATTCTAGTAGGTTATCGTTGCCTGCTGATGGCTAAGTGTCAGCCCCGCTCTTTGTTTAAAAAGATATTTAAGGGAAGAAACTAACCATTGGCAGAATGGCTTTCTCTTTTACTTAGCAAAGGATTGAAAAAGAAGTGATCATGGATCAGGTTCCCCAGGAAATGAACTCTGGATTTTGTGGACCAGGTCTAAGACCACACCCCCCTGAATGCACCGGAGCCCGTCTGGTCTCGGAAGCTAAGCAGGGTGGAGCCTGGTTCACACTTGGATGGAAGCAGGTTTCCTGTGAGGGAGAGAAGGAAGCAGCGTTAAGTAGAGGGAGACCTTAAGCTGTGGTGCGATCACAGCACGGGCCTGGCCTCAAGCAGCTCTACTGCAATGGCCCTGCAGAGGCATCCTGAATCCAGGGAAGATGAGCCGCCCTTCCCTCTCTGCCATGACCAGTCCCTGGACATGAGCCAACATGGAAGAGGGGCTGACCGTGGAGGGGGCAAGTCTCCTCAACCCAGGGCAATTCCTGAAAGGGACATCAGCCACCAACCCTCCTGGCCACCAGCGGAATGAGAGCCCCACTCCTGTTCTGGCAGACATCCACTAAACAAAACAAAAGGCGACATAGACGAAATCTCTGCTCTCATGGAGCTTACGGTCTAATGGGAGTGAACAATAACACCAAAAAATGAATAAATAATATAGCATATCAGAATGCAGTCAGTACGATTTTTTAATAAAGTGAAAGAGAATGTAAAGAAAAGAAACTCATAGCCGGGCTCGGTGGCTCAGCCTGTAATCTCGCACCTTTGGGAGGCTGAGGTGAGTGGATTGCCTGAGACCGCAGGTTCCAGACCCACCTGGGCAGGCAAGACCTCATCTCTACAATAAATCAAAAAATCAGCTGGGTGTGGTAACACGTGCCTGTAATTCCGGCTACTCGGAAGGCTGAGGCGGAAGGATCGCCGGAGCCCAGCAGGTCAAGGCTGCGGTGGCCGGGAACGGCCACTGCACTCCAGTCTGGGCGACAGAGTGAGACTCCAACTCAAAAAAAAAGAAAGAAAGAAAGAAAGAAAAGAAACTAACAATGGGGGGTGGGAGGAACAGGGGGCAGTTGTTAGTAGGGCTGTCAGAGTAGATCTCACTGAAAGGTAATGTTTGAACAGAGGCTTGAAAGGGGGTGAGGAGGTTCGCCATGCAGAAACATGGGGGAACTGCATTCCAGGCAGAAGAAAGAGCCAGTGCAAAGGTCCTGGGGCATGTTCCAGGAGCAGCAAAAGAACACGTGGCAGGAACAAATCAAGCAAGAGGGAGAGCAATGTGAGATGAGGTTAGGAGTAACCAGATCACATAGGTCCCTGCAAGTCAAGGCAAGGAAGTCAGGAGCCATTGCAAGGGCTTGAACAAGGGTTCATCACGATAATTAACATAATCTAGGATGTTTCCAAGGGATCACTTTAGCTTCCGGGTTGAGAAGAGACCAAAGGCGGACAAGCAGTCCTGTGGAGACAGCGTGGCGGCTCGCCCCAGGTTGGAGAGGGTGAGAAGTAGTGAGAATCTGTTCCAATTTTGAAGCTAGTGTCAACAAAATTTTCAGACTTGAGATGGATGCGAGAAAGAGAAATGAATGAGTTCTGGGCCCGCGAAATGTGAAAAATGAAATCGACGTTGCCAGAAAGGAGGCAGGTGGGGGTAAAAGAGGTCAGGAGTGAAACTCCACCCAGAAGTTCTGCTTCAGATGTGTGTTCGGCACAGGCAGGGGGTGGGGAGGGTCTAAGAGGCAGAGCGTTGGAAGAGAGTTTGGGAACGGAGTCGAGAGACCACCAGGGAAGTGAGTAGAGATAGAGGACCCCGGGGGCTGGGCCGGGTATTTCAGCTTTGAAAGTTCAAGGGCAAGAAGATGAGTCAGGGAGGGGACAGGGGAGGAGAAGCCAGGGAGCTGGAAAGCAAACCCAAGGTTCTGGGAACCGGAAGCCGAACGATTTTGAGGGGAACACCGCCTGGGTGTGTGCCGCCGAAAATCGACGGAGGCTTGTGGAGGAAGTTGGCCCCCTGATAACTCTCCTTTCAAAAAGCAGAGGGAGAGGCCCAGGTGGGGGCTGGTCCAGGCCGCCGCAAAATGGCCTCCTTGGATTTGCCTTCTTAGCTCTCTAAGAGGATTGATGAGCTTCAAGACCATCATCCCCTCAAGATAAATGTCTTTAGTGCTTCCCCTAGACACTCTGAATTCAATTAGTTTAATTAGAAAACAAGTAAAGAGGAATTATCTTAATATAGCTTTGCTCCTAACATCTCAGAAAAAGTCCACTTCTTTGGCAGAAATCCAAGTCCCCCTCTTTTATTTACACAGTCTGAGTTCATGACACACATTTCCATTGTTCAGCAAAAAAAGTGGCCATCTCTTGTCTTTGTTTTTGTTTTAATAATCATGATAAGCACTTCCTGACGTCTTCATTCTCTGCTGAGGTAGAAGCAGAGGTGTGCTGTCAATGTCAATTCGTTGAGAGGCATATACCCCGATTTTTTAATGTTTGCCAGTTTCTGCGGTGAAAATACTCCCATTATGGCTGACTTCAAGCTACTAAAGCAATTCACTGATCTCAGAGCTGGGAAGAGATAGGAACCACTGGCTGTCACCAGCCAGTGAAAAGCTAGTTCCAGCACACTGATGGGGAGGAATATCAGTTGTCTGCCAGAGTGCCCCGCGAATCTATTGCAAAGGGAGTTTTGTCTCTTACACAGAGGCCACGCGGGCTTGCTTCAGCGGTAAAAGCAAGCTCAGGACCAAGATAATTGGGTTGGTAAATGAAGGAGGGGCTGTGTGAAGAGTGACTTCACTGAGTTTGTACAACAAAGATATCCCTCTGGAATTCATGCACAGCCTTGTTCTAACTACACTCATAGACCTCCCAGCGGACGTGCCTGGGCGCTCAGCATTGTGGTGGGAAAGCCGAGGACCCGTACAGAGCCTGGGAACTGGGGACCTGGCTTCGAGTCCAAGCCCAAATATAAATGTTCTGTCTCATCTTGGGCAAATCACTCAGTTTCTCGGGGCCCACACTTTCACCTCTCGAAAGAAAGATGGGAGCTAGAAACGAGAGACCAGCACAGAGCATCACCAAGCTTCCCCTTTCCAGTCTGATCCTCCAGAATAACAGGAAACTAATTGACAGCCTGGTTTTAAATAATGTTGTTTCCAAAAATGCCATAATTGTGAAACAGCGGGAATCCCCAGAGGACAGGCTTCTTGCTAATGGGTGGATGGTCTGCAGAGAGCTGTATTCCCTATTCTTACATAAAAGGAAGCTTCCAAACAGGGTATTGCTGTGGGGGAAACAACAGCTTCCAACTGCCCTTCCTTTCATCTTGTGATAAGATGAAACAGTTTCCTTCCTTGTGCCCATCTGAGTAGGCTCTCCATTGAGCCAGAAATCCCTGTGACACCCATCCCTTTGCTGGTTTATGGCATTTGGGGCACAATTATCTGATGACTTTATCGTTCACTGCAATATTCTTATCTCAACATTTGCTTTAGTTGAGTCTGGAAATACCAGAGAACATGGAGATTGTCATGTTGGGTAGTAAAGTAGTATATGGAAATTGTCTTTATCATCGGTGCCAAGGTCATTTAATGATGGAAGTGGCCAAGGTATTATTCATTATTCACTTGTAAAAAATGGAGTTTCTGATCAGCACTTCTAAGAACACTTTTTGGACACGCCTTCTGTGGTGTTTCAAGCAAGAATTGATGAATTTCAAGTATTTCATCGATTAAGAAGATCTGGTAGAAAGAGAGATGAACAAGCATAGTGTGTTTTATCTATGGACGCAATATTTCTATGTTAAAGAGAGAGTTTAGCTGCTGACTTTTTTGTAACTATTGTCAGCAACTTGCCCGTGGCATGCAATGTATAATATAGTATGGGAGAATTCACAGCATCAAAGGCAGATGCTAAAAAATATATTTTAGATGCTGAAAATACGTTGTTCAGAAACCACTGGGAGTGATTTGGAACTCTGGGGACAGGGAGAATCCCCCTAAATTCATGAGACAGCCTTGAAAAGTTGACTGGCATACATCATTTTTAACAGATCTGTTATCATTTGAACAGTTACAGACTGTCACGCCCTCCTCACTCCCACATCACTCTGAACTATGTTATTCTGTGATCCTTAACTTCCAAATTTTCTTGTTTTACCGTGTCTGCTAGTTCTCTTACAGCCACTAGAGCATTAACAGGGCACCTGTGTATATACACACAGCATATTGAGAGGTAGCACACATAGTGGTTAGATGGATGCATTCCTGAATGAAAAAAACAGAAACAAAAAACTGGGTTCAGATCCTGGCTTCACTTGAAACCAGTTGAGTGAACTCGAACAAGTACCTTCACATCTCTGTGTCTCCATTTCCTTATGGGTAAAAAGGATAATAACAATGTCTCCCTTACAGGGTTATTGTGAGTACTAAATTAGGTAATTCATGTAAAGTACTCAAAAGAGTACAGTGCATGCCCACAGGCATATAGTCAGTATTCAATAAATAATCGCTCTTATCATATATATTCTTAGTTCTTGACACTTAAGTGTGTTGAACCTCACTCTGTGTGTGTGTTTAGTGATGATATGCGTTGTGTTTTCCTCTGACTGAAGCTGAAGGTAGATTGCCTTCCCTGCTCATGTATCAGCTGGTGGGAAGAGGTGTCCTCCAGCAGGGTATTGACACACGGGAGTTTGTTCCAGGGTTAAAATATACCTGCTAAGGGGATCATCTACATCCTGATAATCAAGTTGGTTCTATACACTTAATGAAGTGGTCTCCCATAAGCCTTTTAATAGGCATTTTTCACCCACACAGAAAACATCACCAAGAGGTGAACTTACCAGCAGCTGTGGCAAGTGACCTTAATTCCCTGGCTTCCCCCTCCTTCTCCATCCAGGGCCCAGGGACCCACTCAATCCAGGCCCATTTCTCCTGAGAGTACCGCAGGACCAACCATTCATCTAGAATAATTCCAGAAAGCGGACCCCCTGCCCACATCCAAGGTGAAGGCACGGCTGCACTCTAGAACTTCCTCACTTCGGGAAATGTGTTTTCTCCAAACCGTCCCGAGTTGAACAGGGCTTCCGCTGTGTCTGAGGCCAGCCGCGGGTGGGGGATGGGAGGAGGGCGTTTTCTTGGATCCCTCTAATGAATTAATGAATGAGATGGAGGTGGAGTTCAGAAGCCAGGCTCCTGACTATGGCCGAAGCCGGCCGATGACGAGCAGGACTTACTGCTGGAAAAATGCAGCTTCATGCTGGAAGAATTAGGGACATGGCCGAGTCCATTCATCCTCCCTAATCGAGTTCTTGGGAAACACACATGTAGATTAGCCCCTAACAATGACCCCCGGCTGATTGCTTGGAGTACCCTCCACCGTGCCTACAATGCGACTGACTAGTCCTTTATGTCGCGCACAAAGGAAGCCCCAACCTCCCCTTGTCCTGCGCTGCCCTGTTTCCCGTGGGCCTTGGCCAGTGGCTGTTGAAGCCTTTTCTGCTTTTCTCCTGCAACTCCGAAATAAACAGTAAATAAAAGCTAACCTCACCTATTAGGAGGAGCCGGGCAGTGCCACAGGGAATTAACTTTGGAAAACAAGGGCTATAAACCCCTGAACAGCCTGTGGACAGGAGCTTAAGAAAATGCTGTCAGTCTTTGTTTCTGGTGATTAAGAGATCAATTTAATATCGGGGAAGTTTACATAAAAAGCATTCTCAGTCAGAGAGAGGGGAAGCAGCAAATAAATACCAAACGAATGATCCCTGGGGTGGGCCTCAGGTCACCTGGCCTAGGCCACCAGGATGTCAGACCTTGTAGGGGTGCCACCAGGCCATTCTTGGGGGCGGTGCCTTTGACTGCCTGGATGGAGGAGAGGTGGCTGTTGGCAGGCTTCCCTGGTCTGTCGAGAGCCTCCTGGGGGTTCCTGAAGTCGCCCTGGACGCCGACGCCCCAAGGGCACTCTCGGCCGACTCTGACTTCATTTTCTCCAGTGCTAAACTGGCTTCACTTTCAGACTCTTAAATGTGGTGCTCAGTCTTGGGAAGGAAGGAAGACGTATAGGCTTTGATTCTTTTTTAAAAAGATCACACTCGACAGTAATCATTATAAACGAGAAACACGAGACAAGAAGTCAGTGGTCGGAGTTCTAGTCCTGACTCCTCCTCTTCATTGCTGTGTCACGTTGGGTCTCAATTTCCTGCTCCGTAAAATGGGAACCCATATATCTCTCCTGCTCACACCCCAGGGTTGTGAGGATCGAATGACATGCGGAATGCCAGAGGGATTCTGAAAACTGGAAACTGCGATTTTCATTAACGTGACTTTTTCTTTAAAAATTTTCTGGCTTGAATCAATTCAGTTTCTACTGCACCCCCAGGCTTGCTGTTCTAGTTTTTTATATAGTTGTAATAAAAATGGAGCAATTCGTGTCATGAACTCCCCCCCATGCCTATCACCGCGAATTAACCACTTAACAATGATTCTTAATGGGTTGGCTTGTCCTTTGCAAATGTCCTTCTGATACCATTTTAAAGGTGGAGGATGCGAAGATGTGTGTTTTTCTCTTATTTAGTCCTTTCTCTTGTCTCCCAGGCTGGACGGTGAGACTCCCTCGAGGCCAGCAGGGACACCCCCAACTTGGGCCTGGACAGTGCTGGGCCCTCGGGAGGGGGTCTACCCCAAGCTTGTCTGGTTGCCAGCGGCAGGTCTGTGGGCTTTTAGGAAAGCATTTTATTTTTTATTTATTTATTTAATCTATCTATTTATTTATTTTAATTTGTATTGTAAAGATGTGGGGTACAATTCAGAGTTAGGTATACAAACATTGATCACGCAGGTACCCTTGTGGATGAGGTGTGCCCCTCCCTCCCCCGGCAGTTTCCCTCAACTGCCAGTCCCACCCCCCTCCCCTGACAGTTTCCCACGACTGCCAATGGCTTTCTCATAGCATCATCGTTGTTCAAGGCGGGGGAGCATGTTCGTTGGCGTTTCGGGCTAACAGTCCAGTGAAGGCCTCGGGCCTTGGCCTCGGACTTGGGGGCTGCGGCGGTGACGGCGCCCTTGTCCCCCCGCACTGCGGACGGGAACCCCACCCGGTCTCCCAGACCGCCTTTGGGTGTGGGTGGCTCTGGGCCGCGCCTCCAGGGAGCCCCAGGGGGAAAGAACCACAAGCGGATTACTCCTGCAACCCTCGGAGAGGCGAGGCCCCTCCTGGGTCAGCCTGGGGTCATCTCCCCGGCCTGGAGAGGTGCTGGGGGGGGAGGGACACCGCGGCACCCCCGCACGGGGAGCCGGCTCTTCGCGCGGGAGCTCGGCGGGGGCGAGGGTCTCCGTGCGCGTCTCCTGCGGGGCCGCAGCCCACAGCGCGTCCGCCTCGGGGCCTCCCCGCCTCCCTCCGGGCGATCGGGCGCTGGAGAGCGCCGGACCTGCGGGCACTCACGGCCCTGGGTCGGGCCTGGGTCGCGAGGGAGGGGGGGAGGCTGCCCGCGCCCCGGTCGGAGGGGCCGGGAGAGAGACACACAGCCTGAGCGCGGTGCGCGGACTTCGGACCCAGAAACCGAGAGCGGGCGCGGGGGGCTGGCCAAGGGGAGAAGGGGGCGGAAGCGTCGAACCGGGCGGAGTGTGGACCGACGCCCGACGCCCTCGTCCCGGAAGCCTTCGGCGGGGTCTCGGTGCCGCCAGCGGGCGACGGGCCAGGGTGCGGAGACGGTGGGGGGCGAGTCCGGAGCTGGGAAGGGACGAGCCCGACGGGAGACGCGAGCTCGAGGGCGTCGGCCCCACGAGGCCGGACGGGGGGCGTGCGCGCGTCGGGGTCCCCGGGCCTGCCACACGCCCCGCCGCCGCGGCCCGGATTGTGTCCGCAGAGTTTAAAACGGATCAAGGGCGGGGAGGCGCGCGCCCCCGGGCTGGGCGGGGAGAGGGACCGCCCCTCTGCGGGGGGCGGGGCCGAGAGAAGGGGCGGGACCCCGGCGAGGCGGGCGGAGCCGCGGGCCCGCCGGCTCCCCGCCTTTAGCGCCCGGAGCCCGGGCCACCCCGAGTCCGAGCTTCCGACTCCTTCCGGGACCGAGGCGGTCGCGAGCCGGGCCTCGCCAGCCCCAGCGCGCGCGGCCCGGGCGGGCAGCGCCCGCCGCGCTTGCCCTCGGGTGGGCACCCGTCGGGGGCTCTGGGAAGAGCCGCCTTCGAGCCACTGGCCGTCTCCGCAGAGCCCTCCCGCCGCCCGGCGCTCCCCATGCACCTGCAGGGCTGCGCGCCCGCCATGGCCGACGGGAGCTTCTCGCTCGCCGGCCACCTGCTCCGCAGCCCGGGCGGGAGCACCTCGCGCCTGCACAGCATCGAGGCCATCCTGGGGTTCACCAAGGACGACGGGCTCCTCGGCCCCTTCCCGGCGGAGCGGGGCGCCCGGGGCGCCAAGGAGCGGGACAGGAGGCTGGGCGCGCGGCCCACCTGCCCCAAGGCGCCCGGGGGCGGCGCCGAGCCCTCCCCGCCGCCAGCCCCGGCGCCCGCCGTCGAATACGAAGGTGAGTGCGCACCCCGGCCGCGGCGAGGCCCTCTGGGCGCCCAGACTCGGGAGCTCTGCCCGACGAGGCCCCCTTGCTCGCCTTCCATTGAGGCACCTGGGCGCGGGGTGGGGGCGCCATCGACGGCGGGCGCTTCCGACTCGCGTTCAGAGAGCGCTCGGGGACCCAGCGCGGACCTCACCCCTGCCCTCCCCGGGCCGTCGCGGAGCCGCCGCCGGGCTGGCGGCGCCCTCGGGGAGGCGGGGGAGACCCGGTGTGCCCCCGGAGACTGGCTCTGACCCTCCCGGGCCTCGCCGCCCAGCCCCTCGCCCCTACTGCCCCAAGGAGTCCGGGGAGGCGCGGCCGAGCCCCGGGCTGCCCGTGGGGCCGGCCGCCGGCGAGGCGAAGCTGTCGGAGGAGGAGCCGCCCAAGAAGAAGCACCGGCGGAACCGCACGACTTTCACCACGTACCAGCTGCACGAGCTGGAGCGCGCGTTCGAGAAGTCGCACTACCCCGACGTGTACAGCCGCGAGGAACTGGCCGGCAAGGTCAACCTCCCCGAGGTCCGGGTCCAGGTAAAGCGCCCAGACGGGGGGACGGGGACCCGAGAGGGCCCGAGGCCCACACCGCCACCCGCGTGCCTCCGCGCGTGTCTGGTGGCGCTTCCTCGACGTGGCACGCCCAGAGCCTCAAGGGGCGGCGCGGACCCCGCGGTTCCCCACGCACCGCCCTGCAGGCAGGCAGCTCCGGTTGGTAGGACTAGCTCCCACGGGCGGGTCTCCCCCTTCTAAACGACAAGGAAGATGCGGGAATGGCTTGCAAGATGAAGAGTCTGACAGCTCTCGAGACGCAGCCAGGGTGGGGAAGGAGAGGTCGAGGGAAAGGGGACACCGGTGCTGCTCGAGGGTAACGGGATTGGGCCCCCGATGCCGCCCGCAGGTCACTAGGCGTGCGCATTGTACTGAAAACCAAAGCCCGGTTTCCTTGCGAGGGGCCTGGCACCTCGCAGTTGCAACTCTCGGTGGATTTGTTTAAGGAACTGACTTTTCCTTCTCTGGTGCACATCCAACCAAACTTCGCGCTCAGAGGCCTTTTTTTTTTTTTTAATTGTAAAGAGGTTTTCGCTTTAATTAAAGCTGAATTATCTTTAATCCCTGATCATTAAAATATTTGAAAGCCTTAAATATTTGCTAGTCATCTGTGAAAAATCTGGGAGGATTTCCAAATTGGGGGAATTTACAGAGGCCTGAAAGGGAGACATTGGGAACAAATTCACTGCCTCTGAAAGACAGTGGCACTAAGATGAGATTTTTTTCCAGGAAATGAGGATGCTCAGGTGTTTGAGGGCTTTGGGCCGTATTTTAAAAGTAAAAGGAGACTCCTACCTTTTAAAATTTTTATTATTATTCTGCTTAATTTAGGGGTTAAAAGTAGTAAGTAAAAATCATGGTTTAAAAAAAATGCCCTAATGTGAGTCGGGATTAAACTAGCAAGGACGGTTCAACGTGTCTTCATTTGGGGCAGTAACGCTGCAGTGATTTCATTGAAGAGGTAGATATTTGAGCGCCCGTTTTCAAGGGAGGGAGGGTGAGGTAGAGAGAGAGAGTACAGAGTTGAGATGAAGAGAGCTCTCGCTGCAAAGCCTTCTGGTGCCCACAGAATCCAGGCAAGGCAGGCCCAGGGCTCCCTTTGGACCCGAGCCCACCTCTGTTCCTTCCTCTTTACTGATGCCCAGGTTTCAGCTTCTCCTCTAAGTTGTGAGATTCTTGGGCACAGCGTCTGTGACTTCTCTGTGACCACAGGGCTAGCACAGCACCCAGCAAATGGCTGTTCCCAACACATGACTGTGATGTCATCTGGTGGGGGTAGGGGACAGCCAGGGTCTCCTCTGGCGTGGAGGGCAGCCAGAGAGCTGCGGACAAGCCAACGATCCCAGCCCCTGGGTCTGAGACCCTGGCCTGGATCTGAAAGCTGCCGCTGGTGTTGCCGGGATGAGTAGGACAGGCAGGGAAGCCCAGGAGGTGCTCTGCTGGGAGCCTTCACCAGCCAGTGTTTCTCTTTTCTCTATTATGGCAACTCTCTAATATTTACAGGACACTCAGGGCGTTAGGTACGCAGACGAACTCTTTACGGGAAGGGACAGGGGTCCTTCCATTTTTGTCGTTTCTCCTTTTCTCCCTAATTCCCGCATCTCACACGCTTGCCCTGCTGAGCTTGGGCGCGGCTTGTTGTTTGCTCTGCTCTCCTCGGCAGCCTCCCCTCTCTTATTGACTCAAAACTTTTCTTCTTTGGGGGTTGCATGTATTCCCCTATTTCCCTTCATAAATATGACACTGAAGCCACCAGCTTGGCCAATGTTCTTTTATATTCTCCACTAAGCTAAACTGATTCTCACTGGCTTGCTTGAGAAGATAGAATTTGGTGGTGAAGCACTGACACCCTTCTCGTGCTTTTATCATATAGATATGGAGGTTTCATTGTAAGAAACTAGGCTTTACTCTTGGCAAGGGCTTTCTATAGGGAAGGAAGAAGAAAAACACTTGTCATTGAGCTAACATCTTAGGATAATGTCAAAGCTAGCCCCATAAAGTAAAAGATATAATAGGCTTGAACGGTTGCAAGCTTTGAAAATCGTTTATAAGAAACATGACAAACACGAAACAGATACCAATTGAGTCAAAAGAAAAATCGTATTAACGCAGCAAATCAAATCTGCAGATAAATCCACGGGTTCCTATCTCGTAATCATACCCAGTGGTCCGTGGAAACAGCTGAATTTTAACCTTGATGTTGCCAGTGACTCTGTTCGACTGTATTTCTTTGTATCGACGCTTACAAAACTGAGGCAGAAGGTGGGTAAAGTCCAGAAAGTCTAAGACAAAAAGGCAACGATGCAGAGAGAAGCAAAGTCTAAGCCCAGCGTCCGCAGGTGCTGCCAACCCGCAGGTCACAGAAACGTGGCGAGGTCTGGCGTCAGAGTGCCACGGTCCGGCCTGCCGGGCTAAATTCACTTTTTTTTTTTTTTTTTTTGAGTTGGAGTCTCACTCTGTCGCCCAGACTGGAGGGCAGCGGCCGCTCCCGGCCACCGCAGCCTCGCCTGCTGGGCTCCGGCCATCCTTCCGCCTCAGCCTTCCAAGTAGCCGGAATTACAGGCGCGCGCTACCACGCCCGGCTGATTTTTTTTGATTCATTGTAGAGATGAGGTCTCGCTGCCCCGGCGGGTCTCGAACCCGCGGGCTCAGGCGATCCGCTCACCTCAGCCTCCCAAAGGCGCGGGATGGCAGGCTGAGCCACCGAGCCCGGCTAAATTCGCTTTTTTCCCGGAGCACCTGCTGGGTGCCGGGAGTTGGAAAGAGAGCCCGCCACAGCCGCGGGCGAGAAAGGCCGCGAGGGGGGCAGGCCGCCGCGGAGCCTGCGAGGGGACAGAGCCCCAGGGGAGGCCAGGGGGAGCGGCGGGGCCGAGAGCAGACGGGGGGGCGGGGCGCCGAGGGCGCGGGCGGGGGCGGCCTCCGCGGGGGCCCGACGGCCGCTGTGCTCCCCGCCCGCAGGTGTGGTTCCAGAACCGCCGCGCCAAGTGGCGGCGCCAGGAGAAGCTGGAGGCGTCGGCCGTGAAGCTGCAGGACTCGCCGCTGCTCGCGTTCGGCCGCGCCGCGCCCGCGGCCGCGCTGGCGCCCCTGGGGCCCGGCGCGGGCGCGGGCGGCGGCGGCGGCGGCGGGCCGGCGGGGGGCGCGCGGCCGCTGGAGCCCTGGCTGGGGCCGCCGCCGCCGGCCGGGGCCGCCACGGCGCTGCAGAGCCTGCCGGGCTTCGCGCCGCCGGCGCCGGGCCTGCCCGCCAGCTTCACGCCGCCGCCGCCGCCGCCCTTCCTGGGCTCGCCGCCGCCGGGCGCCGGCCTGCAGCCGCTGGCGCCGCCGCCGCCGCCGCCGCCCGCCTACGCGTGCGCGCCCGGCTTCGCGGACGCGTTCCCGCCCGACGACGCGGACCCGCGCCGCAGCAGCATCGCGGCGCTGCGCCTGAAGGCCCGGGAGCACATCCAGGCCATCGCCAAGCCGTGGCCGGCGCTCTAGGGGCGGAGGGCGCCCGCGCCCCGCGCGCCCGCGGCCGGAGGGGCGGAGGCGCCGGCCGCGCGCGGCCGGAGCCGTCGGCGCGAGAGGCCCGGCTCCCGAGCCGGGACCTGCCCGGGCGGCGGGGGACCCCAGACGCCCGGGCCGCGGGGGAGGGGAGGCGGAACGGCGGCGCGCGCGGGACTCGGGTGTACGTGGTTTCCGAGTGCTGGAGAGGAGAATTAAAGCTGTGCTCGTTTCGTGTCACTGCGTGGCAGCGCGCCCGGGCCTTCGGGGAGGAGCGGGCTGGGGCGCGCGGCGGGGGCGATGGAGCGGGGGGGGGGAAGCGGGGGACTGCGGGGGAGCCCCGGGCTACCCCGTGGGAATCCTGGGGACTCCTTGCCGCAGCAGAGGAGTGTTCCCGCCCGGACGCTGGGGCGCGCCCTGGGCCAGAGACGCCCTTCCTCGGCGCGCGCGCGCGTGGCTTCGGGGTGCGTCGGGCCCGGGGTTCCGCAGCTAGCGCGTTCCCAGGTCCTCGGTACCCAGATAGCCCAGAGGCGGGGGACACTGTGAAGTACCGGCCCCAAGAGAAGCGTCTACACCACCTTCCCCAGGGTCGGAGCGGAGCTCCCCGCTCCCCTCTCTCCAGCCCCCGAGGCCGTCTCCGGCCACTGCGCAGATCGCCGGCTCGGTGCCCGTCTCTGCCACCCAGGGCTGATGGCATTCGTCCTACGAGAGCTGAGACAGAGACTCTTCCTCTTCGGAGCCCTGGGACTCTCGCTCTTGACCCCCAACTCGCTCCGCACCCCTCGACCCGGAGCCCTGACCAACGCGCGCCCGGGAGCGCTGTGCGCCGCCGCCCCGGAGGCCGTCCTTGCTGGCGCGTCTGGGACAGTGTCCGCGGTTCTTTGGCGTCTGCTCTGGGGGGGGGAAGGAATTCCCACGTATCGCCAGAGACGCCCTTCCCTGGCTTCAGAGGCTCCCCGGAGTTTGGGGGGAGAGAGAGTCGGGGACTCCCGCCTGAGCGGCTTGGCGCCCACCGTGGGCCCTGGACACGGCCACCGCGGCGTGACCTGGATGTCCGCAGCACAGGTCCTCGGGCCCGCCCTCTGCGCGCACCAGGGAGGACGCCGTCGGGGCCTTAACTTCAGCCGGCCGCCGTCTGTGGGTCCTCGGAATATTCGTGAAGCTCCCAGGCCCCTTCCCTCGCCTGAATAAATTCTCTGGCTTGCCGGGCTCGGTGGCTCAGCCTGTAATCCCGCGCCTTTGGGAGGCTGAGGTGAGTGGATTGCCTGAGCCCGCGGGTTCGAGACCCGCCTGGGCAGCGAGACCTCATCTCTACAATAAATCAAAAAATCAGCCGGGCATGGTAGTGCATGCCTGTAATTCCGGCTACTTGGAAGGCTGAGGCGGAAGGATCGCCGGAGCCCAGCAGGTCGAGGCTGCGGTGGCCGGAAGCGGCCACTGCACTCCAGTCTGGGCGACAGAGTGAGACTCCGACTCAAAAAAGAAAAAAAAAAAAAATTCTCTGGCTCAGCCTGTCATCCCGCGCCTTTGGGAGGCCGAGGTGAGTGGATTGCCTGAGCCCGCGGGTTCGAGACCTGCCTGGGCAACTTGGTGAGACCTCATCTCCGCAATAAATCAAAAGTGAGCCGGGTGTGGTGGCGCGCGCCTGCAGTTCCAACTACTTGGAAGGCTGAGGCGGAAGGATCGCCGGAGCCCAGCAGGTCGAGGCTTGCGGTGGCCGGGAGCGGCCACTGCACTCCAGTCTGGGCGGCAGAGTGAGACTCCAACTCAAAAAAAAAAAATCTCTCTGGCCGGTGGGAAAGATGGAATAAAACAATCTGTAAAGTCCCTTCAAGGCCTGGCATGAAGCACGACGAATGATAATCACGGTCCCACCGCCCCAGGGCCCCAGATATTCCCGGGATGTTCTCCGGTTCCTGAAACTCACTGGGAAAAGCGTGACTGTTTCCGGGCTGGGGTACAGGGAGAGGTGTGAATCGAGTGTCCTGAGCGTCCTAAGAGGCTATGGCGTCACCAGGGCTGTGCACTCCTGGAGGGACATCAGAGCCTGCACAGAGCTGGCAGGTTAGTAAGAATTCCCCCAGTAGGTAATTTTCCCCAGGAGGTGGGGAGTTACGTCTCACTTTCCCTCACAAGGATGTCTCCATGGGGGAGACGGATGGAGAAACCCAGCCTCCCTTGTCAAAAAATGAGTGAGTGTGTAGTTTTCTTTCGGTCCGTCCTGTCTTTTGTGTCATGCCCTAGATTGCGTATGTGTGTTTTGTTTTGTGTGTGTTTGTTTTTGCTTTAGACGGGTTCTCACTCAGTTGCCCAGTTTGGAGTGCAGCGATGCCATCACGGTTCAGGGCAGCCTCGACCTTCTGGGTCAGGTGATCCTTCAGCCGCCGCCTCCCAAGTAGCTGGGACCGCAGGCGCACACCACCACGCTTGGCTAATCTTTTCACTTTTTGTAGAGATGAGGTCTTGCTACGTTGTCCAGGCTGGTCTTGAACTCCTGGACTCAGTCGATCCTCTGGCCTTGGCCTCCCAAAGTGCTGGGATTGCAGAGGTGAGCCACTGCACCCGGCTAATACCCTGGTTTCCATAGAGATGGTTTATTTCAACTTCACAGGCCCCAAGTGAGTGCTACCCTCGCCCTGCCCTCCTCCTCCGCACCACAGTCCTGGGCACCTGTGACTTGACCGTCCGCCATCAGCACCTACTTGGGCTCCCTCAGATCATTGCCGTGGTTGTACCTTGTGTCTCCTCTCTACTATTTCTATTCTTTCTTTTATACAGGTTTTCTGCTCTCTTTCCTTTTCTCCTATTCCGTTTCGTCTTAGACTGATGCTCTTCGAAGCCGTCTCTCCAGGCCCCTGACAGAACGAGCCACCCCTGGATTTCAGAGACAATCCTTGGAAAATGATGATAAACATATTAATAGCTAATGATCACTGAAGGTTTACTATTAGCCAGCGCTCACCTACTGGCTCAGTTAAGTCTCACAATAACCCTAACAGGGGCCTCAAACTCCAGAGCTCAGGTGATCCTTGCGCCTCAGTCTCCCGAGTCGCTGGGACTTTAGGCATGCGTCACCACGTCTGGCTAATTTAAAAATTTTTTTTTTAATTTTATTTTAAATATGAGGTATTGAACATCCAATCTAATACTATAGGAAAATGACTGACAGTCTAATCAATAGGGTGCCTGAATGAAACGTATTTGTATACCTAACCCTTAACTGTACCCCACAACATCATAATAAAAAAATATTGATTATTGGAAAAAAAAAAAACTGGGCTCAAGTGATCCTCTCGCCTCTGCCTCCCAAAGCGCCGGGATGATAGGCGTGAGCGACCACGCCTGGCGACACGGCCCATTTCATCAATGAGGACACTGAGGCTGTGCTGGATACAGCATCAGCCCCAGGGCTCCACCCCTGTGTCTCCCTCCCCCCTCCTCACCCCTGCAGGACAGCTCTAAGGGTGCGAGATTCACTGCCTGCTCCTAGCAAGGGGGTGCAGGTGGGAACCCAGGACTTAGGCTGGAGGCAGGAGCAGCTTGTGATGCAGAGCGTTCAAGAGGCCGGCTGGGTGGTTCAGCCTGTCTTCCCAGCACTTTGGGAGGCCGAGGCGAGTGGATCGCCTGAGCCCACGGGTTCGAGACCCACCCCGGCAACTAGGCCAGAACTCGTCTCTACAATAAATACAAAATTATTCGGGTGTGGTAGTTACTCGGAAGGCTGAGGCGGGAGGATCGCCAGAGCCCAGCAGGTGGAGGCTGCGGTGGCCGGGAGCGTGCCACTGCCCTCCAGCCTGGGCGACAAAGGGAGACTCCAACTCAAAAAAAAAAAAGAGCGTTCAAGAGCCTGACGCAAGACCCGAAACACTCGGGACCGCGGCTCAAGCTCATGGCTGCAGAACGCACTCCGGGGAGGCGTGGGCCAGTCGGGGGGCACGGCCTCCCGGAGCCAGACCCCCGGCTCGACGGATGGCCGGCAGGCACTGCCGTTCGCGGACCGGAGGGAAAGGCCTCCGCGGGTGAACCTGCTCACCGCGTTCCCAAGGATCACTCTCTTTCTTTCTTTTCTTTTTCCTTCCCCAGAATCGTTCCCACCTCACGGCCCCAAACCCCACTACTGGCTCCCACAAATCGTAGAAGCCCGTGTTCTCTACCTGGGCTCTCCTCCATGTGCTGCAGACTGGAAAGTCCTCCAGCCTGAAAGTCAGACTACCAGCCTCTGCTTCCTTTTGCCCGATGCTGGATGACGGTTGCTTCTATGGTCATTTGCGATGGGGGGCTGAGGTGGGAACAAGTGACCCCATCAGGGTCGGAAGCTGAAGACTGAATTTTTAAATCCCAGTAGTGGACGTTTAGGAGAATTGGTACGTATTTCAGAATGGGACTACCCAAGTTTAGTTCAACTTTTTGCTATACATGATTTTATATATATATTTTGAGTTGGAGTCTCACTCTGTCGCCCAGACTGGAGTGCAGTGGCCGCTCCCGGCCACCGCAGCCTCGACCTGTTGGGCTCCGGCCATCCTTCCGCCTCAGCCTTCCAAGAAGCCGAAATTACAGGCGCACGCTACCACAACCCGGCTAATTTTTTGATTTATTGTAGAGATGAGGTCTCGCCAGCCCAAGCGGGTCTCGAACCCGCGGGCTCAGGCAATCCACTCACCTCAGCCTCCCAAAGGCGCGGGATGACAGGCTGAGCCACCGAGCCCGGCGATTTTATAATATTTTGTGTAATTTTACCGTCTTCTGTTTACATGAAATGGTAGCCTTCTACAGCCTGAATAATTTTTTAAAATTTACGTTTATTTATTTTTTATTTTTTTACCTAAAGCATCGCTTTCAATGGCCCTTCATGTCGGGCCGCAGATTGGGATCAGGCGATGCCACCAGCGTCCTCCGACGGACAAGAACCATCTGGGCCTTTCGGGGTTCGGGAGCAAAGTCACTGCGCTGCTCCGAGCTCGGAGACCTAATCCAGGGAGGCCTTGACTGGGCCAAAGAGACGCCTAAGAGGAGGCCTGGGAGACCCTCCTCCCCGCCCCCTCCTCCCCTCCCCGCCCCCTCCTCCCCCTCCCCCGCCACGCCGGCTCCCGCCGCCCGCCGAGAAGAGCTCGCGGGTCTGCAGATCCGACCCCCTTCGGCTCCGGGACCGGGGCGGGCGGGGCCGGGGCGGGCTCTCCAGCCGCGGGGGCGGGCGGGGCGGGGCAGGACGCGCCGAGAGCCGGGCGGGGCCGGGTGCCCCGGGGAGGCGGGCACCGACCGTGTCGAGGGCCCGGGCCCCGCGGGCGATCCAGAGCGCGCGCGCCGGCGGGGCCGGACCTCCCCGGCCACCCTGGCCACCGGCAGCCGCCCCGACCGGAGCGGAGGCGTCTGCTGCTCTGTCGGCGAGACTCCGGGTCTCGCTCGGCCGCCGAGCTGGAGCGCCGCGCGCGATGGTCACTCACGGCAGACTGGACCTCCGGGCTCGAAGACCCCCCCCCCGGCCTCCCGAGGACTGCGGGCGTGACCCCCGGCGGTCGGGCGGGCGTCTGGGGCTCCGCGTTCTCCCCTTCCCCGAGGGGGTCTCCGCTCGCGAGGGCGGCGTGTCCTGGCTTCGGTGCGCGGCGCCCAGTTTCTCCCACGCGGGCGCCGGAGTCGGAGACCTCCGCCTCTCCCCGTCGCTGAGTCCCCGGAGCCACGAGGTCCGGGAGCAGCCGCAGGACCCCGAGACCCGCCAGCTGAGCCCCGCGCTGCGGCCCTGGGGCGGGACCGGGCTGCGCGGAGCCCTCGAGAATCTCCCGCTCTCCGAGCCCGGTTCTGTTCCCCGCGGGTGGGAGCTTTCGCCTGCGCTGCTCGGGAGGGCGATCCGGGCGGGTGTGGGTGGGGTTGGGGGGGTGGGTTTGGCAGAGAACCTTGGAGGGGCGGGCTTCGGCCAGAGTAAGGGAGCTGGAACCGCCCCGCTGTATTTATTTGCCTTAAACCTGCAGTTGATGTTTGGGGAGGGGGAGGCGTCAGCTCCGGGAGACAAGCCCTGGCTGTTTTCCACCCCCACCCCAATGAGTCCAGAATCTTGGCCAAATTCGTGGGTCAATTGAAAGGCTATGCGGGGACCGCCGGAGCCCGAGTGCAGGAAGCCCGGGGAGGGAGAAGGGGCCGTGAAAGGGGACGGCCCAGACCTCCCGACCGGCTTCCCGAGGGCGCGCGCCCCTCCCGCGGGCGGCGTGCGCTCGGGACACCCAGGTGCGGACCGAGAGCCCTCGAGGCTTTGGCGGTTGGCGTGACGCTCTCCCCGCCGACTCCCACCCCAGCCCAGACCCTCGGCCCCCCACAGCGTCGCCCAGTCCGCGTCCCGGCCCTCTTCCAAGCGCCCCTTTTCACCCACGAAATCTTACCCTGTGAATGGAATCCAAGCCTCCAGGAGGTGGGCAGGAAAAAGTCGTTCAGGGTAGACAATAAATTTTTTTTTTAAACGAATGTATTACTTTATTACAAATTAAAATAGGCCGGGCACGGTGGCTCACGCCTATAATCCTAGCATTTGGGGAGGCCGAGGTGAGAGGATTGACCGAGCTCACGAGTTCGAGCCCAGCCTGAGCAACTTGGCGAGCCCTCATCTCTACAATACACCAAAAAATTAGCCGGGTATGTTGGCGCGTGCCTGTAGTTCCAGCTGCTTGGAAGGCTGAGGCGGAAGGGTCGCCGGAGCCCAGCGGGTCGAGGCTGCGGTGGCCGGGAGCGTGCCACTGCACTCCAGAGTGAGGCTCTGACTCAAAAAAGAATAGGTAAATAAATGAATTAAAATAAAATAAATTACAAGTTGGGGCTTTCTGCTTGCTAGCCAGGCTCCCGCCGCCCTGAGTGGGTCCCAACCTCTCCCCCGACCCAACCCCGCTTCGGGAAAAGGCAAGGCCCTACCGCGCCTGGCGTGCGCACCCGTCCCCTCTGGAGCCCGATGGGGCGCTCTGTGGCCCTGGCGTCCCGTTTATTGGGGACCGGCTCTGATCATCTGGCCTCAGCTTGTTAACTGGACGACAGCGGGCATAGGTGGTGACTCACTGGGGATCAATTCCTTTGCCCGGCCTTAATGGCTCAGCGTAGACCCCCCTTGGTAAAACCGAATTCCATCACTTCGATCCTTGGCCTGCCGCGTCCGCCGGGAGGACGCAGACATCGCGGGGTTCCCACCCCCTCGAGCGGGCGGGCTTCTGAAGGGCGGGCTCGGGGGCGGCTCCTCCGTCTGGCGTCGGGAGTCGTGGCGGTGACATGGCCTGCCGGTGCGGCCTGCCCCAGGGACGCTTCCACAAGGCTCGCTGGAGAGCCGGATCGAAGACCTCCCCTCCGCCCTCACCCCCTGGCTGTAGACGCCCGAACAGCTGTTTTACTCGCTGCTTTCCTCCGCTCTGCGTTTAGGATGGCTGTGTATTTGTTAGGGGGTTTGAAGGGACTGTATACAAGGATGCCTTCCTCTCCCCACTTGCCTGCAAAATGTTTGTTTTTTAGTCCCAGCAGTGGCTGGGTTCTATAGTCTCCTCATTGGTTTTTGTTTGCTTTTTTTTTTAGAAATCAGGATTTACTGAGAGGACAGGAAAGCGCCCACAGTGGGAGGGGACCGGGGGGGTTGTCCCTCATGGAGATATATATATATATATATATATATATTTTTTTTTTTTTTTTTTTTTTTTTGAGTTGGAGTCTCACTCTGTCGCCCACACTGGAGTGCAGTGGCCGCGCAGCCTCGCCTGCTGGGCTCTGGCGATCCTTCCACCTCAGCCTTCCAAGTAGCCAGAATTACAGGCATACGCTGCCACGCCCGGCTGATTTTTTGATTTATTGTAGAGATGAAGTCTCGTTGCCCAGGCGGGTCTCGAACCTGCAGGCTCAGGCCATCCACTCACCTCAGCCTCCCAAAGGCGCGGAATTGATTACAGGCTGAGCCACCGAGCCCGGCTGGATATATTTTTTAAAATAGGTTCAGAGTTGCTTGCTTTCTTCTCCACCTTCTTAATTTCCTGCTCTCTTTAACCAGTCTGGAGACCTTTTCAACACAGTGGGTTTTCCGTGATAAATAAAGAAGATTGTCAACACTCAAGAGTATGGCCTAAGGAGGGAAAATGCAGTATACCCATTTCCACTGTGTACCCATTTCCAGATTCCCACTAGCTCTGTCCACCTCCACATCCCATAGGCCACCTCAAAATAAATGTGCTCAAGTCAAATCTTACTCTTGACTCTGTGGCCTCCTAAAATCTCCTTAAAAGCCTCCTTTCTCTTTCAGCATCCATATCGACCCAGTGGATAGATGAGAATCTCCCCCCCAAGACCATGTTTGATCCCTTGAATCAAGACATAGCCCAATTTCCTCTCCACCATCTTTCTCGGCCACCCATCTTCCAAATTGTAGCTGATCGCTAGGACGCCCAGAATAAAGACACCCCTCAGCCTCCATTAGTTGTGATTAAGTAATGACAGCTGTCACATACGGGAAAGGTAGTCAGCTGCCCCCGACACAGGTGTGATGCAGCCCTCTGGGCCCATGCCATGAAGGCACTGGTTAACAAGGATGAGAAACAGAAGAGAAGAGGTCCAGGTTCCTGACTCTTCCTTCAACCCTTATACAGAATTAAGTACTTGGCTCCACCGATTTTACTTCAAATTCACCCAAGCCTGTGTGTCTTCTCCCTGCCAGCTTCCCAGGTCATGGTGTCATCATCTCTCACCCGTGCCGCATGGCCACCCATGGCATGTCATGCTTCTGTTATGCCATTTCCCACTAACCCCTTCATGGCTATCTCTTCATTGGTTTATTTACAAATGTTCATTGAGTGAGTGTTCTCTCTCTCTCTTGCTAAACTGTGAGCTATATATAGAGATATGCCCTCCAGCCGGGTTGGGTGGCTCAGCCTGTAATCCTGTGCTTTGGGAGGCCGAGGTGAGTGGATTGCCTGAGCCCGAGGGTTCGAGACCCGCCTGGGCAACTTGGCGAGACCTCATCTCTCCAATAAATAATAAAAAGAAATCAGCCGGGCATGGCAGCGCGTGCCTATAATTCCGGCTACTCGGAAGGCTGAGGTGGAAGGATCGCTGGAGCCCAGCAGGTCGAGGCTGCAGTGGCCGGCATCGGCCACTGCACTCCAGTCTGGGCGACAGAGTGAGACTCCAACTCAAAAAAAAAAAAAAAAAAAGATATGCTCTCCATGTTGGTCCCCTTATTCCTCAATTCTTTCAGTCTATCAGTAGCCAGAATTAGGCGTTTCAAGAAATTCCTCTGGTTAAAAATAATTTCTAGCCGGGCTCGGTGGCTCAGCCTGTCATCCCGCGCCTTTGGGAGGCTGAGGTGAGTGGATGGCCTGAGCCCGCGGGTTCGAGACCCGCCTGGGCAGCGAGACCTCATCTCTATAATAAATCAAAAAATCAGCCGGGCGTGATAGCGCATGCCTGTAATTCCGGCCACTCGGAAGGCTGAGGCGGAAGGATCGCCGGAGCCCAGCAGGTCGAGGCTGCGGTGGCCGGAAGCGGCCACTGCACTCCAGTCTGGGCGACAGAGTGAGACTCAAACTCAAAAAATAAATAAATAAATAAATAATTTCTGTGGTCTATGGGATGAAAGCCAAGCTCCTGGGCTCCTGGGCATGGCATGGGAGTTTCTTCTGAATCTGACCCACCCACCTTTCCAGGCCTGCATCTGGCATTCCCTCTGCACCTTCCTTCTTTCCTTACTCTCTGTTCAAGTGACACCAGTGCACTTGGCATTTCATTGGGCCACCAGGTGCTCTTCACTTTGAGGCATTGAACTTTAGAACTAATGAATGAGTTCAGCAAGGTTGCAGGATGCGAGAGCAATTCACAGAAATCAATTGTATTTCTACATACTTGCAATGAACAATCCAAAAGTGAAATTAAGGAAACAATTCCAATCACAATGGCAACAAAGAGGACAAAATACCCAGGAATACATTTAACAAAAAGTGTGCAACTTATACTCTGAAAACTGCAAAACATTGTTGAAAGAAATAAAAGAAGGCGTAAATAGACAAGCCCATGTGCATAGATCAGAAGACTTAACATTGTTAAGAGGGGAAGAGTCCCCAGCTGATCCACAGTTCAGCATGAAACCTATCAGAATCCAGAATGGCTTCCTTGTACAAATTAAGCTGATTCTAAAATCTATGTAGCATTTCAAGCAATGCAGAATAGCCAAAAGCAATACTGAAAGAAAGTAAAGGTGACTCACAGTGCTTGATTTTAAAACTTACCACAAAGCAACAGTCATCAAAATAGTGTGATACTAGTGTTAGGATAAACAGATAAATCAATAGAATAGAATCCATACATAAGCCCAAATATCTATGGTCAATTGATTTTCCAGAAGGGCGCCGAGACCATTCATTGGGGGAAAGAATGATCTTTTCAACAAGTGGTGCTTGGAGCAACTGGATATGCACATGAAAAGAATGAAGTTGGAGCCTTCCCTCACACCACAACAAAAATCAACTCAAAACAGATCAACTACCTCAATGTAAGAGCAAAACCTATAAAACTCTTAGAACAAGACAGGGCTACATGGTCATGGCCATCAATTTGGTAAAAGAGTCTTTGATATGATACCAAAAGAATAATCAACTGAAGAAAAAATAGATAGATTAAACGTAGTTGAATTTCATAGTTGTGTTCATTAGAGGATACCGCTAAGTGAAGGGACAATCCACAGAATGGAAGAAAATATTTGCAAATCACATATCAGAGAAGGGGCTCATATCTAGCATTTATAAATAACACTTGCCACTCGACAATAAAAAGACAACCCAATTTTATAATGAACAAAGGACCCAAATAAGTATGTATCAAAGAAGATATAAAAATGGCCAATAAGCACATGGAAAAACACTTGACATAATTAGTCACAAGGGAAATGCAAAACAAAACCACCATGAGATACCACTTCGTGTGCATTAAGATGGCTAGAATCAGGTAGCAAGAAGTGTTGGTGAGGATGCAGAGAAACTGGAGAATTTCAGATACTGTTGTTAGGAATATGAAATGGGCCAGCGGCCTCGGAAAACATTCTGGCAGTTCTACCAGAGTCATGTGTAGTCTTTAGTCTACATAAATTGATCAAAATCAGTTCTCATAGAGTCACCATATGACCCAGTGATTCTACTCCCAGGTAAGACATATCCAAGAGGAATGAAAGCCATATGCCCACACAGAAACTTGTACATGAGTGTTTACAATAGCCAAAAGGTGGAAACAACTCAAATGTCCATCAACAGATGAACTAATATACAAAATGTGGTGTATCCATATGATGGAATGTCATTCGGCCATAAAAAGGAATGAAATACTGACACATGCTATGACATGGCTGGACCTTAAACATATTTTACTAAGTGAAAGGAGCCAGTCACAAAAGACCACACATTATATGACTGGAAATTCACATGAAAGTTCACAATAGGGAAATCTATACAGCAGAAAGTAGACGGTTACTTAAGAGATGGTTCATGGTAGCTTAGTGGTGGGATACAGGGACATGGGGACGAATGGGTGAATGATAAATCAAAGATGCAGGGTTTCTTCTTGAGGTGGTGGAAATGCCGTAAAATGGACCGTGGTGATGGTTGCACGTGTCTGTGGACACACTGAAAGCCATTGCTGGTGCACTTAAATGGGTGAACTGTATGGCATGTGAATTACCTATTAATAAAGCTGCTCAAAACAAGACAAAGCTGGTCTTCCCACCAGGCTCTTGCTGCTACTCCACATTTCAGGGACTCACACTGGACTATTTTTCCTAAGTACCATTCCCATCATGTTGCTCCCTTGCCAACTGGTTCTCTTTGGAGTCAATAAAGATGTGCTGAGTCAGCTAACAGATACCAAGTGTCTACTGTCCTGGCGTCCTAAGCGCAGAGATAAATACGTCGCAGAGTTTTTCTGCAGTTTCAGGTTTCTGCCTTCAAGACACCCCGTGTGATGCGCTCACTGTCTCATTTCCTGTGGATCATCTTAGGATGATCTAGACAGCTGACCTTCACAGCATTTTGTTCTCGTCAATTCCCCCTCAATACCATCGCTCAATGTGTCCAAAATCAGAGGCAAGCCTAGAGTGCCAGCTGTCCTGGGAAAGAGAAAAATCACGTGCATTCACCCGTGATGTCAAAGCCCGGCTAGCGACCCTTTGGGCCCGTGATAGTTCAGTGTGGCAGTCATGGTAGATGACTGGAGTCCTGTGAGGAACAAGGCTGACACAAGGGGCCACAGCCCCCCAGGGAGACTTGTCTTACTTCCCACTTGCTAATGGCCAGCCCTGCTAAAGTGATGGGCATATTTTTGTCTGGACGGAAGCTTTGTTTCCCCTGTGAAGGATGCTTTTTCTCTTCTCTGTGCCTCTTTCTTTGCCTCCATCAAAGCTCTTCAAAGCTCATCTCCTGCAGTGTTGTTTCTCTGGTTGTCCCCTACCCCTGCCCCATTCCTTCCCACACCCATTTTTCCACCATGCTCTGTTGTAGAGCAAATGGACCCTCAGTAAATGTGACTGCCTGACAGTTGATTGAAAATCTGCCAAAGGTGCAAGTTTCTAAAGCCTACAAGACTAGGCTCAAATTCAGACAGCTGTTTGGGTACTCAAAGAGACAACTCCTTCTCTTGTTTGAATCTTTTGGTCTTGCCCTGTTGCCCAGTCTAGAGTGCGGTGTCACAACCAGCTCACTACAGCCTCGAATTCCTGGGCTCAGGCGATTCTCCCATCTCAGCCTTCCTGGGACTACAAGCAAATGCCACCGCGCCTGGCTTTTCTTTTTTTCTTTTTTATTTTTTTGTAGAGGCAGAATCTCGCCAGACTATCCAGGCTGATCTTGAACTCCTGGCCTCAAGTGATCCTCCCGCCTTAGCGTCCCTAAGCACTGGAATCACTGGAGTAAGCCATTACACCTATCGCAGCGACTCTTTTTTTTTTTTTTAAGTACCTCTTTTTATTTCTTTTTGGGTGAGGAGACACTTCCTTCAGATTACTGTTGTGGAGAGATTACTGGATTCCTTCTCAGGAGATCATAGGAACTCTAGTTGTGCTAAGTTGCTATGTGGCTTTAGGACAGACTTTAGATTTCACTCCGACTGAAGTCCCTTGTCTACAATAAACGGGCTAGACCATAGGACCACTAATATCTTCCCGGCTGCAAAATTCTGAGCCCATGAACTTAGCCTCCGTAAATTTGGCCAATGGTGCCCTCTGATGGCTGCCTTGAAAACTTCACCTGCTGATCGGCTTTACAAGTTTTTGATAGAATCCCTACCTCTCAGACTCACCAGCAATGAGAAGGGATTTTCCTCAGCCAAATAATGACCCTTCCTTCCGAGTGCCCCCCTAATTCTTAAATCGTATGTGCCCCTTAGATGGAAAGCCCCTCGTGTTCACTCAGATTCCCACCCAGGCAAAGTCAACCTGACCAAGGGGACTTTTTATATCATTAAGGCCACCCTAGGAGAAGTTGGGAGGCCAAGAAAGCTTCCACTTTTACGTTTGCATGCCGCTTCGTTTCTACTTAGGAAGAAATTGGTTCTAAGTTAATTTATTCAAGGTGTGACTGACTTAGCCTCTTAAACCTCTCTGGGGAAAATATTTGCCTTTTTAAAATAAAATGAACCTTAAAGGAAGGCAAATCTTAATTGACCTTCCATAAGACTTAGGAATGCCCCCCTCAGGGAATACACCTGGAGGAACTCAAACCAGTCTACAAAAATGATATCTGCACGCATGTTTATTGCAGCTCTCTTCTCAGTAACAAAAACGTGGAAACTAACCATGCTGCCCATCAATACCAGACTGCATTTTTAGGAGTGGTATATATACATGATGGAATATCATGCAGCCATAAAGAAGGACAAAATTATGGACTTTGCAGCAGCTTAAGTGCATTTGGAGTCTATCATACTTAGTGATCTGTCACAGAAACAAGGGATTGGCAGTAGTGGGGCACTGCTGGGGGGGGGAGGGTGAACACATAACATCAATAAGGATGCCTGAGCCTAATTCAGGTGAACTGAAGTCTAATGGGAGGCCCCAGACTCCCCCTGCACCTAAACCACTTGTGGACGCAATCCCAAACTTGTACCGCCACAGCTTTAAAAATAAAAAATAAATAAATAAGCCCTAAAGGGAGGCAATTCTTAATTCAAATCTGATCCATTAGAACATTCTACTAAGGGTATCGTTTTAAATAGCCATGCAGAAAAATCGATCCATGGCCTTCCCTTCCTGGCACCTTCAAATCACAGCAAATAGGTCATAAGTCCAGTCCTATAACTAAACATTATATACTGTGGGATTTTCGCTCAGGGTAATCTCTAATACCCGGCATACAGAACCAAGACATTAAGGATGCAAGTATCCTAATCTATCACTCATTTGGAAATATTTCTAGTTTAAGAGTAAATTTCCAAGGGGTACAATAAACGACCCAGTAAAATAACTTTAATAGTCGAATTGTAGGTGTGTGAGCAGTCTTCTGAGGAGCCGGGCATGGTGGCTTCTGCCTGGAACTCCAGCACCTTGGGAGGCCAACGCACAGAGGATTGCCAAGAGTTTGAGACCAGGCTGGGCGACACATAGAGACCTCACGTGAATTTAAAAAATTAGCCGGGCATGGTTGTACACGCCTGTAGTCCCAGCTACTCAGGAAGCTGAGGCAGATCGCCTGAGCCCAGGAGGTCGAGGCTGCAGTGAGTTGTGGTCATGCCACTGCACTCCAGTCTGGGCAACAGAGTGAGACCCCCAACTCAAATAAATAAATAAATCTGCTAGGGAGTTACTTTGCCACTCAGTGATTTTTATGGTCCCCTCCAATGGCACACAGGTGACTCAGATACTAGTGATACTTAAGGGTCATGGTAGGAAAAGACATTTTAAATTTCATTTTTTTCTTTCACTTGCTTCTTGGAACAAACATGAACTGTCTCAGGAAGGGATTTATGCTTTTGACTCCGAGGTATTTGCAGGAGATAGCATTGGTATAGTAAGCTAAGATTTGCCCTGGAGTTCAATGAATTGGTTTTCTGTTTTTTCCAATTTATAAATCAGGTGTCCTTGGGCTGGTTCTGAAATTACATGCCTCAAGTTATTTATCTTATAATTTGCATGATGCTGTCTACCTTAAGGGTTGTTCTGAAATACTAAATTAGATTATACACTTGGAGGTTTAGCTATGACTTCTGTTTATGCCAAAACAATGCCCACTCCCCTTGCACCTGCTGGAAAAGCCAAAGGCACATCTTTCTTTCTTTCTTTCTTTCTTTCTTTCTTTCTTTCTTTCTTTCTTTCTTTCTTTCTTTCTTTCTTCCTTCCTTCCTTCCTTCCTTCCTTCCTTCCTTCCTTCCTTCCTTCCTTCTATCTTTCCTTCTTTCTTTCTTTCTTTCTTTCGAGTCAGAGTTTCACTCTGTCACCCAGGCTGGAGTGCAGTGGCACGCTCATGGACACCGCAGCCTTGACCTGCTGGGCTCAGGCGATCCTTCCGCCTCAGCCTTCCAAGTAGCTGGAACCACAGGTATGTGCCACCACGTCCAGCGAATTTTTTTGATTTACTGTAGAGACAAGGTCTCACCATGTTGCACAGGCTGGTCTTGAACCCCTGAGCTCAGGCAATCCTCTCACTTTGGCCTCCCAAAGTGCTGAGATTACAGGCTTGAGCCACCCCACCCGGCTGGCTCATCTTTCTTATTCTTTTTTTAAAGAGTCCCATAGGACAAGCTTCCAGAATGAACATAGTTTTGTGAGACTACATCTTCCCTTCTCTTTTTTCCCTTCCTAGATATTACGCAAAAAACAAAACAAAACAAAAAACAACAAAAAGACCCCCATAAACACCAATGTCAGTGAAATTAGAAGATAGTTAGGACTTTAACGTTAAAAGAATGCGTTAAGTGCTGTCAAGATTGTCATGAACAGCACATGAAAGGGCCGGGGGTAGCAGATCTCAGAAAGCACCAGGAAAAAGCGCATCTCTGAATGTAAAGTGCAAGCGCTGTAAAATCTAGGGAGGGTGAGGCAGAGATTACTCAGAAGCCGTGCTAGGAAAAAGATCCACAGAGAAACATAGAAAATATTAGGCAGTGGTAGATCTCAGGAAACATCAGCAAAAACGTGCCTCTGAAGGTGAGGGGCTTTCCATAAAATGCAGACGGCAGAAGAAAGGAAATAATACCAAGAGCAGCCATCAGTGACATTGGGAAAAGGAAAACAACAGAGAAAACCAATGAAACAAAATGCCGGTTGTTGCAGTCTGAATGTGTCCCCCTGAAAAGCCATACGTTGAAACCTAATCTCCAGTGTGATGGTATCAGAAGGTTGGACCTTTGGAAAAGTGATTAAGTAGTGAGGATTCCATCCTTATACATGGGATCAGTTCTTTGATAAAATAAGCTGGAGGGAATGTGTTTGGCTCTTCCGCCATGTGAGGGCGCCCCAAGAAGGTGCCGTCTACAAGGAACAGGACCTCAACCAGACACCGAATCTGTCTGCCTTTGATCTTGGACTTTGCAGCCTCTAGAATTATGAGCAATAAATTTCTATTGCTATAAATTATCCATTCTAAGATATTTTGCTACAGCAGCCTGAACTGACCAAGACACTGGTTCTTAAAAAAAAAAAAAAAAAGTCAGTACAATTGATAAGTCTCTAACAAGACTAGCAAAAAATCCAAGCACCAGTGTTAGGAATGAATTGGGGTTATCACTAAAGATTCTGCAGATGTTGAGCTTAAATAAGAGGATATTACAGATAACTTTATGCTCACGAACTTGGCAACTTCCAAGATGAACCAGTGCCTTGAAATCCACAAACTAGTAAAACTCAATCAAGTTGAAATAGTCCCATAACCATGAAATAAATGGAATTCAAAATTTAACAGCTCCCAGGCTGGGTGCGGTGGCTCACGCCTGTAATCTCAGCACTTTGGAAGGGCAAGGTGGGAGGATTGCTTGAGTCCAGGAGTTCAAGACCAGCCTGGGCAGCAAAATGAGACCCCCATCTCTACAGTAAATCAAAAAATTAGCTGGGCATGGTGTCACATGCCTGTAGTCCCAGGTACTTGGGAGGCTGATGAGGGAAGATTACCTAAGTCCAGAAGGTCAAGGCTATAGTTAGCTATAATGGTGCCATTGCACTCCAGCCTGGGTGACAGAGTGAGATCCTGACTCAAAAAAATAAAATAAAATAAAATAAAAAAGAAAAGAATGGGTCATAGACAATGTAAAACATAGAATTAAAGACTTTTAGAAAAAAGGTAGCAATGACCCTTAGAATCTAGAGATAGAAATAATGTTTAGATCTGACAGCAAGAACATGATCCAAAAAATAATTGATTAATAGGGCCACATCAAAATTTAAAATGTTTTCTCTGGGAAAGCTCATGTGAAGAGGTGAAGAGACAAGTCTCAGATCAGAAGAAAAAACTAGCAAAGCACAACTCTGACACAGGACCAGTATCTAGAATGTACAAAGAACTCTCAAAACTCAACAGTTTAAGCCAGGCATATTGGCTCATGCCTACAATCCCAGCACTTTGGGAGGTTGAGGCGAGAGGATTGCCTGAGCCCACAGGTCCCAGACCAGCCTGGGCAACGTAGCAATAAATCAAAAAATTACCCGGTGTGGTAGCGCATACCTGTACTTTCAGCTACTTGGAAGGCTGAGGCAGAAGGATCGCCTGAGCCCAGCAATTCGAGGATGCAGCGGCCACAAGTGTGCCACTGCACTCCAGCATGGGCAACAGAGTGAGACTCCGACTCAAAAAAACAAAACAAAACTCCCCAAAGAAATACAAAAGATGATCAGAGATTACTATGTACACCTATATGGAAACAAATTTAATAACCTAAATGAAATGTAGGACTTTCTGACATTACACAACCTCCCCGGGTTGAAACAAGAAGACATTGAGACACTAAATAGACCAATAACAACCCAGGAAATTGACTCTGTCATAAGAAAACTACCTACAAAAATAAATAAAAATAAATAAAGTCCTGGACCAGATAGCTTTCCAGCAGAATTCTACAAAACATACAAAGTGGAGCTGATATCAATCCTATTGAAAGTATTCCAGGCAATTGAGAAAGGTGGAATTCTCCCCAAATCATTTTATGAAGCTAACATCACACTGATACCCAAACCAGGTAAAGATCCAACAAAAAAGAGAACTACAAGCCAATATCCCTTATGAACATAGATGCAAAAATCCCCAACAAGATTCTAGCAAATCAGATCCAAAAACACGTCTCAAAAATCATCCACCATGACCAAGTAGGCTTCATCCCCAGGATGCAGGGTTGGTTCAACATCCTCAAGACAATAACTGTCTTTAAATACATCAACAGATGTAGAAACAAGAACCACATGATTATATCATTAGATGCAGAAAAAGCTTTTGATAAAATCCAGCATCCCTTCTTGATAGAAATCCTCAAACACTTAGATATAGAAGGACCATACCTCAAAATAGTAAGAGCCATCTACAATAAACCCACAGCTAACATATTGCTAAATGGACAGAAACTGGAAGCATTTGCCCTGGAACAAGTCAAGGCTGCCAACTCTCACCCATCTTGTTCAACATTATGTTGGAAGTCCTAGTTAGGGCAATTAGACAAGAGAAGGAAATCAAGGGTATCCAAATAGGAAAAGAGGAAGCCAAGTTATCCCTCTTTGCTGATGGCATGGTCCTATACCTTGAAAATCCAAAAGAATGTGTCAAAAACCTGTTTGCTCTGATAAAGAAATTTGGCAAAATCTCAAGGTACAAAATTAATGAGCAAAAGACAGTTGCATTCTTATACACCAACAACAAGCAGGTAGAGAACCAAATACAAAACACAATCCCATTCACAATAGTCACACACACAAAAAGTAATACCTCGGCATCTTCCTAACTAGAGAAGTGAAAGATCTTTACAATGAGAACTACAAAACACTGCTCAAAGAAATCCAAGAAGACACAAACAAATGGAAAAATATTCCATGCTCATGGATAGGAAGAATCAACATTGTTAAGATGTCCATCCTACCAAAGGCAATTTACAGATTCAGTGCAATACCCATTAAATTACCAACATCATTCTTCTCAGACCTGGAAATGACAATACAGAAATTCATATGGAAACATAAATGACCACAAATAGCCAAAACAATCCTTAGCAAAAGAAACAAAACAGGAGGCATCATACTTCTAGACTTCAAACTTTACTATAAGGTTACAGTAATCAAAACAGCCTGGTATTGGTACAAGAACAGGCATCTAAACCAATGGAAAAGGATAGAGATTCCGGATGCAAAGTCTCAGTTTCTCAACCAACTTATCTTTGACAAAGGCTCCATCAACAACCACTGGGGAGAGGAGAACCTATTCAGTAAATAGTGCTGGGAAATGGTGCTGATCACATGCAGAAGATTGAAACAGGACCCCTACCTATCACCACACAAAAACATTAACTCTAAATGGATCAAAGACCTAAAACCTCAAATTATAAGAATCTTAGAAAATGCAGGAGACACCCTTATGGAAATTGGAACTGACAACCAATTCCTGATCAAAACCCTAAGTGCCCATACCATAAGAAATAAGATAGACAATGGGAGCTCATCAAACTGAAAAGCAAAGCAAAAAAAACCACCAAGAGATCAGAGAGACAGCCCACAGAATGGGAAAAAATATTTGCCAACTGTATATCTGACAAAGGCCTGATATCTAGGATCTACAAAGAACTCAGATGTGCCCAAAGGAAAAAAACAAGCAGCCCTATTAAAAAGTGGGCAAAAGACATGAATAGACACTTCTCAAAAGAAGATACACAGGCAGCCTACGGACACATGTAAAGGTGCTCAGCCTCACTCATCATCGGAGAAAAGCAAATCAAAACCACATTGAGATACCACCTAACCCCAGTAAGAATGGCCATCGTTAATAAAACAAATGACAACAGTTGCTGGTGAGGATGTGGAGGAAAAGGAACGCTTCTACACTGCTGGCGGGAATGCAAACGAGTGCAGCCTCTTTGGAAGACAGTGTGGCAATTCCTGAAAGTAGTAGAAACGGACCTTCCATAGAACCCAGCAACTCTCCTATTGGGAATATACCCAGCGGAACTCAGATCATTCTACAAAAAAGATACCCGCACACTCATGTTTGTTGCAGCTCTATTCACAATAACAAAAACATGGAACCAACCATGCTGCCCATCAAAGCTGTACTGGATTTTTAAAATGTGGTACATATACATGATAGAATATTACGCAGCCATAGAGAAGGACAAACATATGGACTTTGCAGCAACTTGGATAGATTCAGAGTCTGTCTGACTCAGTGATCTATCACAGAAACAAAGAACAGAGTACCCTATGTTCTCACTGATAAGCGGACCTTGAACAATTATCATAATACTATAAGTAGTATTATGTACTACTTATAGTAGTGGGAAACTGCCAGGGGAGGGGGGGGTGGGATTGTCAGTTGAGGGAAACTGCCAGGGGAGGGAGGGGCACACCTCATCAACAAGGGTACCCGCATAATGAACATTTGTATCCCTAACCCTGACTTGTACCTCACATCTTTAAAATAAAAATTTGAAAACTCAACAGTTAAAAAAAAGCAATCTAGTTAGAAAGCAGGCAAGATGCGAACAGACATTTTACTGAGAAGATATATGGATGATCAATAAGCAAGTGAAAACAGACACCATTCACCATCAGGGGAATGCAAATAAGATCACAACGAGATACGCATTCCGCACCTTTGTTGAGCGCATTCCTAAGTATTTCACTTTCTTCGGAGTGATTGGAAATGATATTATGTTTTTAATTTCCGTTTCTGCATGTTCTTTGTTCATATACAGGAATGTGATGAATTTTTGTGTGTTTATCTTGTATCTTTTCAGGATAGCTAAAATAAAAAATAGTGACATCCAACGCTGGCAAGAATGTGGTACTCACAGTGTGGGTGGGAATGTACAAAGAGCCACTCTGAAAAATGATGTGGCAGGTTTTTAAAAATAAAGCTAACCAGCCGGGCTCGGTGGCTCAGCCTGTAATCCCACGCCTTTGGGAGGCTGAGGTGAGTGGATTGCCTGAGCCCCCGGGTTCGAGACCCACCTGGGCAGGCGAGACCTCATCTCTACAATAAATCAAAAAATCAGCCGGGCTTCGTAGCGCGCGCCTGTAATTCCGGCTACTCGGTAGGCTGAGGCAGAAGGATGGCCGGAGCCCGGCAGGTCGAGGCTGCGGTGGCCGGGAGTAGCCACTGCACTCCAGTCTGGGTGGCAGAGTGAGACTCCAACTCAAAAAAAATAAAAATAAAAATAATAAAGTTAACTGTGTAATTACCATACAGTTCCGCAATCACACCCAGCAGTGTTTGCACCAGAGAAATAGATCCTTATGTTCACACAAAAACCTTGAATATGTATAGTGGCTTAATTTATAGTAGCCAGAAACTGGAACCAGCCCAGACATCCCTCAACAGGTGATTCATCTGTGGTCCATACAAAACACAGAATACGATTCAGCAATAAAAAAGAACCAGCTATGGATACCTGCGACCATTGGAAGGAATGTCCAGGAACTGCGTTGAGTGGAAAAACTCAGACATCCTTTCTGTTTAGAGTGATCCATGGCTTCTTGCTGGGATAGCAGCTGGTTGGGATTGCATCTTTTGCTTTTGGCCAACTTAAAATGAAGATGGTCAGCCCGCAGGGCATGGAGGAGCGGGAACAAGATTTAATGAAGCCCTGGACCCAGGCCCTCAGCGGTAGATGAGGTGAAGACAGACGGATGAAAGCCTGCAGCCCCGGGCGTGGGAGCGTGCGCCTGTAGTTCCAGCTACTTGGAAGGTGAGGCAGAAGGATCGCCTGAGCCCAGCAGGTCAAGGCTGTGGTGACTGGGAGTGTCATGACACTGTACTCCAGCCTGGGTGACAGAGTAAGACTCCAACTCAAAAAAAAGAAAAAAAGAAAAGAAAGCCTGCTGCCCCCACTGTCCCACCAAGATCAGGACTAGACATAGATGTGTATTGTCTTCAGACTTCACAAAGAGGTTCGCACTTTACAAGTATCTCTCTCTCTCTCTCTCTGTCTCTCATTTTATCTGTCAAAATCATATGGAACGATAGTCCCGGTTACTTGGGAGGCTAAGGCAGGAGAATCACTTGAGCCCAGGATTTAGAGGCTGTAGCATGTTATAACTGGACTTGTAAACAGCCACTACATTCCAGCCTGGGCAACTTAGCAAGACCCCATCTCTAAAAAAATAATAAATAATACATTATTATATCAAAAAAGGTAATTGCATCCATATATTTATCATGGCACTATTCACAAAGCAAAAGTATGAAGTCAACCTAAGTGTCCATAAATGGATGATTGGACACAGAAAAAGGACTGTGTACACACAATGAAATTCTATTCAGCCATAAAAGAGAATGAAATCATGTCTTTTGCAGCAACATGGATGGAACTGGAGGCCATGATCTTCAGTTAGTGAAACCAGTCAGACGCAGAAAGACAAATACTGCATGTTCTCACTTAGAAGTTTTAGCTAATAACGTGTCCACCTGGACCTGGAATGTGGAATAATTAAACAGCGGAGACTCTGGTGGGTGAGGGGATGGGAGGGGACTGGCTGATGAGAGATTGCTCAAGAGGTGCAATGCACAGTATTTGGGAGAAGGATACCCTAAAACCCCTGACTTTACCGCTAGGCAATCTAAGCATGTAACAAAATTACACTTGCGCCTCAGATGTTTATGCAAATAAAAAAATTGCATAGTAAACAAAAGAAAAACATCATATGGAATATCATTTTTTAGTTTAATTTTTTTCTTTTAAAGATGTGGGGTACAATTCAGGGTTAGGTATATAAAATGTTCATCATGCAGGTACCCTTGTTGATGAGGTGTGTCCCCCTTCCCCAGGCAGATTCCCACTCCTACCAATCCCATTTCTTTTTTTTTGAGTTGGAGTCTCACTCCGTCACCCAGACTGGAGTGCAGTGGCCGCTCCCGGCCACCGCAGCCTCGACCCGCTGGGCTCCGGCGATCCTTCCGCCTCAGCCTTCCAAAGAGCTGGAACTACAGGCACACACTACCACGCCCGGCTGATTTTTTGATTTACTGTAGAGATGAGGTCTCGCCAAGTTGCCCAGGCGGGTCTCGAACCCTCAGGCTCAGGCAATCCACTCACCTCAGCCTCCCAAAGGCACGGGATTACAGGCTGAGCCATGGAGCCCGGCTCAATCCGACTTCTTCACTCCTTTGTGTGAGGTGCCGCTCTCTCAATTTCATGATCCAGAGAATAGTGACCACTTCTGTTTGAGAAGCTGAAATCTTTAAATAGTGATTGTTTTTCTATGAGAACAAAAATCGCTTTGAAGAGTGATTGTTTTTTCTATGAGAACTGTGTCTTTAGTCATTGCAAACATAAAGTGCCACAAAATTAGGTGAAACAGAGCAGGGAAAGATAAGTGGGGTTTGGACCACCCAGGCCACAGGTGTTCTCAGCGAGGTTCCAGCTTTTTGGTTCGTTTCAAGATGCAGCGAGAACTCTCAGCAAACGCATCTCTGAAGACAGATGGTCGGGTCCCAAACACTCCACCAGGCTCCATCCAGGCTCTGTTCACTGTGGAGAGCAGCTTGCCAGGAGCATTTCAGAGCCAACTGCATTGTCTGGCAGTCTTGCCTCTTTTTTAAACAGGCTTTTTTTCTTTATCCCAGCAACCAGCCTGGAAAGGAGTGAATCTTCAAAATATTACATGGGCAAAACCCCTTCCAAAATGCTGCACGTTCAAATCATAAGCCTGAACAGGAATTTTTTTTTTTTTTTTTTTTTGAGTTGGAGTCTCACTCTGTCACACAGACTGGAGTGCAGTGGCCGCTCTCGGCCACCGCAGCCTCGATCCGCTGGGCTCCGGCGATCCTTCCGCCTCAGCCTTCCGAGTAGCCGGAATTACAGGCGCGCGCTACCACGCCCGGCTCATTTTTTGATTTAGTGTAGAGATGAGGTCTCGCCAAGTTGCCCAGGCGGGTCTCGAACCCGCGGGCTCAGGCAATCCACTTACCTCGGCCTCCCAAAGTGTGGGATTACAGGCTGAGCCACCGAGCCCGGCCCTGAACAGGAAATTAAAGAATATTGTTGAACAAACCCTGGAGCGGGTCCCCTTGCCCCCAACACACTAGTATTTAACATTAAACTGGGATCATAGATTCAAACTCCTAGAATGGGCAAGCAGGTAACATAAAGAAAGGAAGGAGGCAGGGGTGTGTACTAAGGTGTGGGGGGGGACTGTGGCAAAATGGGCAATGCCAGCACTGATTGTCTTCTGGGAAAGGAGGTCCAGTAGCAGATCTTCTGATTTTGCAGAACTTGAAACCTGGGTTTTTATAGGAAATCTCTTGGGATTTAAATGTCCGTGGCTAATTCTAATTTTTAAAGATTTTTGTTTAACAGCAAACAGAACATCATCTACAAATAGCATCTGACCAGCAGGCAGCCAGTTCCTGACTACTGAGCTCAATTGTTTACTCTGTGTTTGCACATTATCCGTTTTTTCTTTTCCCTCCATTCTCAGGAATAAGCAGGAAGAAAGGAGCTCCCTCTATAATCTGGTGTGAGTCTGGATTTAGATTTTCTTCCTTCCTTCCTTCCTTGATGTCCTTTTTTAGTTAGGGCCTCACTCTGTCACTCAGGCTGCATCACAGCCTGGGACAATCACAGCTCACCACAGCCTCGATCTCCTGGGCTCAGGTGATCCTTTGGCCTCAGCCTCCTGAGTAGCTGGGACTAAAGGCACGTGCCACCACAGCCGACTGATTTTTCTTTTTCTTCTTTTTTGTAAAGATGAGATCTCATTATGTTGCCCAGGCTGGTCTCCATCTCCGGGGCTCAAGCAGTCCTCCCACTTCGGCCTCCCAAAGTGCTGGGATTACAGGTATGAGCCACCGTGCCCGGCCTGATTTTCATCTTTTAATGAGTCCAACCCCCAGCTGTCCCTGCGGGCTGTCACTAGCTGAGGCATCTTGGAAAACTGCCAGGTGGAGGCGAGCACAATTGGAAGCTCCCTGTTACCTTTTCATTTCTGTTTATTTCAGTGCTGGAGTCAGAACAGCAATTATGTGGTTACAGTAACATCCACTCCTGTTACAAGACGAAGCAAGGAAGAAAACAGGATGAGAAAAACGCAGACAAAAGCAAAAAGCATTTCTGTCCACTGTCATCACAACCTTCATGCTCTGAACAAGGGAAACGGACTATTTCTTCTCTTAAAAACTCACGGCAGCCGGGCTCGGTGGCTCAGCCTGTAATCCTGCGCCTTTGGGAGGCTGAGGTTGAAAGAAGCTCGGTGCCAGTAATGACTCCACACCTGGCCAGGACCAAGAGCTGTATTAAAGTGGCTGTTACAAGGAAAAAGGGAAAGGGTCTGTGGAGAGAGAGGAAGTGGGAGAGAGGCGGGGAGAGAGCTGCAGAGAGGGAGAGGGAGAGGGAGAGAGAGGGAGAGAGGGAGAGGGGGAGAGGGGGAGAGGGGGAGAGGGGGAGAGGGGGAGAGGGGGAGAGGGGGAGAGGGGGAGAGGGAGGGGGAGAGGGAGGGGGAGAGGGAGAGGGAGATACATGCGGGGAGAGGACTGTATTTATCAGCCCGACAGGGGCCGGAAGGGGCCGTGCTATGCTCCTATTGGAGGAGCTGCGTGGGAGTAGGGTGGGGCCAATGCCGTGTTATGGTCCTATTGGACGCGTAACAAAGCTGGGTACTGATTGGAGGCTTGCAGGTTTGAAATTGAGGCGCGGGAAGTTTGAAATTGACGCAAGCCGAAAGGTTTGAAATTGACGCCAGAAGGTTTGAAATTGACGCGCGCAATTGTGCTCGCAGAGGCCGGACCGAGGGCCTTTGTTGTCCAGTGTGTCGGCGCCATTTTGGGAGCCGCCCCTCTGGTTGCTTCCTGCACCTTTCAGAGGTAAGTGGATTTCTCCTACATGACCCATTGGTACATTCTAACGGGGTGAGGCCACTTCATCGTGGTCTGAGTCCCTTTGTCAACGATGGGTTTAGGGCAGACATGTAGCTCAGCCGGTCACTGAGGTGTGGACTTAAAGACCTCTAGGAAAGAACTCGTGGCTGTTAATTGAGTGAAGCCTACAAGGAGAGGGTCTGTCTTCCTCCAAACGTTGTCGCGTCTGGATGTGACACCTGGAACTCCCGCCGCCATCTTGTGACCATGAGAGAAGTCATCTCAAGGACAAATCTGAAACACTGGTGGCCGAGTGGGAAGACGCCAAGCACCCTCATCTCCAAAACTACATCTGAGTCACTGAATTAAATTAAATTAAATAAGCCAGAGGTCCTCCCACGCTCTGGAGTTCTTGTATACAAGACAGTAACTCTTTTTCTCTTTTATGCCAATGTGAGTGGGAGTTTTGCTCACTGATACAATGTTCACTCCCAAAGGGCTATAAAAGTAGGTTTCCCACCTAGAGTCCTGAGGAATCATTCATTCATCATCTGTTAGTTTAGTGAGTCCAATCACCTGAGCCCAAGAGCCATGGGCTTCCTTCTGCCAGAGTCCAGATTGCTTCCTCCGCCCAGTTTGCTTACCAAGACCCCTTGTTCCGGAGAGGACGTGGATGGAGGAGTGTGAATAAAACTCCCCCAAGTGTACAGGGTCTGACAATTAAGTTTGCAAACTCATCCTAGAAAAAGCACTACATACCTCATTGCTGAATATCACTATGGCCACCTTCAAAGTACTCCCCTTGGGAAGCTATGCACCAATGCCGGTATCTCGCTCACCTGTCAAAGCAGTTTTGGGACTCTTTTTCTGGAATGGCCATCAGAACTGTCATCGTATTACCCTTGATGTCCTGAATGTCATCAAAATATCTTCCGTTCGATTTTTTTCTTTTTTTTTAATCGGGAGTCAGATCAGGTGAGTAGGGAGGGTGTTCCAATACGGTTATCTGTTGACTGGCTAAAAACTCCCTCACAGACAGTGTTGTGTGAGCTGGTGCACTGTCATGATGCAAGAATTCCTTTGGGACCGTTTTTGTGCACACTTTTCTCATGCCAAGATTTTTGGTTAAGATTTTCGTAACTATTTCTGTCAATGTTTATTTGGTCTGCTATGCTTCTCGCAGTCAGCCAATGATTCTGACGCAAAATTCGATGACTTTTTTTCAATGTTTTTGTCAGTTCTGCTCGTTACTGGCCGTCGTGACCTCTCCTCATCAGTGACACTTTCTCTCCCCTCAGAAAAATGTTTCATCCATTTGTACACCGCTGTTTTCTTCATGGCATCATCCCCATAAACTTGAACTAACACGTCCCTGATTTCACTTCCACTCTTGCCAGGCTTAACATGAAATTTAATGTTCACTTGCTGCTCTGATTCACACTCCAACATTCTCACAATGGCACCCAAAAACATGGAATAACAACAGTGAATACCACTCAGCAAGACACTGCCGTACGTTGACATGAACACAGCTGTGAGACACTGATATACCAAGGTTATGAAACCTTGGCCGGGCTCGGCGGCTCAGCCTGTAATCCCAGCACTTTGGGAGACTGAGGTGAGTGGATCACCTGAGCCCGCGGGTTGGAGACCCGCCTGGGTAACTTAGCAAGACCTCATCTCTACAACAAATCAAAAATTAGCTGGTTGTGGTAGCGCATGCCTATAGTTCCAGCTACGTGGAAGGCTGAGGTGGAAGGATCGCCAGAGCCCAGCAGGTTGAGGCTGCGGTGGCCGGGAGCGGCCACTGCACTCCAGTCTGGGCAACTCCAACTCAAAAAAAAAAAAAAAGAAAGAAAGAAAGAAACCTCACCGAGTTTCTCGTACAGTGCACAGTGGCAAGTGTGCAAACTTGTCAGACCTCGTATAGACATAAAGACGTGAATAAAGATAGGTGTGATACAGCATGAAGTGGGGTTTTTCCCATGTAAATAGCTACTTGGAAAGTGTCACATCTGGGGTTTAATTTTAGAATTTAAAGATGGCATCCAATCTACAAAACGTGATCTCCATGGCAGCCTCTTGGTTTGTTTTTGTTTGTTTATTTTGTCATTGTTGTTTTGTTTCTGTTTTTAATAGAGTCAAGGTCTCACTATGCTGCCCCGGCTGGTCTTGAACTCCTGGCCTCAAGCAGTCCTCCCACTTCGGCCTCCCATAGTGCTGGGGTGATAGGCGTGAGCCACCATGCCCAGCCTACAGCCTCTCGTTTTCAGCGAGGCCATGAAGAAAGCATACTACTTGCAAACCAGGGTTTTCTGGTTCTTGCCATTCAGAATGAGATATGAGGACGGGCTCAGTGGCTCAGCCTGTCATCCCAGCACTTTGGGAGGCTGAGGCGAATGGATGGCCTGAGGCTGCGGGTTTGAGACCCACCCTGGCAGCTTGGCGAGATCTCATCCCTACAATAAATCAAAAATTAGCCGGACGTGGTAGCGTGTGCCTGTAGTTCCGGCTACTTGGAAGACTAAGGTGGAAGGATTGCCAGAGCCCAGCAGGTTGATGCTTGGGTGGCCATGGGTGTGCCAATGCACGCCAGCCTGGACAACAGAGTGAGACTCCAACTCAAAAAAAAAAAAAAAGAGAGAGATGGAACGGGACAACTTCCAATTAAACATGGAGACCTATTGTCCAGAAGTCTTCCCGTCATGTCAGGCTTGATCCACTACATCCCGCTTGGTTCTTTCCCAGGATTCAATAATGACTGGCATGGCAGACACTGCCAGTGGCCCGCCCAATATCCGTCCTCTTCTTTTCCTTATTAAATAAACACATTTTGTTTTGTTTTTTTCATGGGGGCAGGTAGGTGACATAGTACCAACATCCTTATCCAAAAAATAACATTTCTCAGCTTTCTTTGCTGCTAGAAGTGGTCGTGTGATACGGTTCTGACCAGAACACAGAGGCTGAGGATTTCTGAGAAAGCTTTGCTTTCATGATATAGCCCCTACCTTTTTCTGTTTCCCTTTCTTTTTTCTGAATGAAGCTGGGGTGTGTTGGCTGGCGCTGCAGCAGCCATCTTGTGACTGATTGTGAAGAGACATTGAAGAAAATCACAAAGATTGTGGCTCTGAATCCTGGATCTCTGCACTGACCTGCACTGCTAGTCCTTAGATTTCATATGAGATAAGAAGAAATCGATATAAATGACAGCCAGAGTGCCAGGCGTTTCTAAAAAGAGAGCACTGGATTGTAAATCAGTATAAGTCAATAGGGCATACCCCTTATTTGGAAATAATTAACCTCAGAGTAGAATTTTATAGTTGTAAATATATGTAAGAACTCTTCGAGCTAAATCAACCAAGAGACAAGGGAGGGGTTTTAGAACATAAAAATAATCATGTTTTTATCATGAGACATTGACCCAGTGACCCTCCCCATCTCTTTTTGTCTGTCACGTATACATGTGATGTGTACATGTATGTATGTTATATAACATATATGGACCAGGTAGAGTGGGTGGGAAGACGGGACGCAGGGTGATGGAGAGACATTCCTGTATCTTATCTAGGTCTCATTTAAGACGATTAACTGGAAGACACAGAGTCCTGAGAGGTAACGTGAAGCGACTGTTCCATGCACGTGATAAACACCGTTCTTCTTTTTTTTTTTTTTTAATTGAGCCAGGGTCTCACTTTGTTGCCCAGGCTGGTGTGCAGTGGCATGATCATGGCTCACCACAGCCTTGACCTCCTCCTGGGTTCAAGTGATCCTTCTGCCTCAGCCTCTCGAGTAGCTGGGACTACAGGCTCACGCCACCACGCCCAGTTCATCTTTTGATTTTTTTGGAAAGACGAGGTCTCCCTACATTGCTCAGGCTGGTCTCAAACTCCTGGGCTCAAGCGAGCCTCCTGTCTCGGCCTCCCAAAATGCTGGGAAGGTAGGCGTGAGCCAACACCGGCCAACACCGTTCTTTTGCTGTGGGAATAGCGATCGTTCATCATTGTGGGTCCCTCCTCAGAGCGTTGTTTCACGTTGTCTGAATGTGTTCGTGCTGTCTGAGTTCTTTCACATCCTCTGAAGCAGCCCGTGGCTGAGGGAGTAAATGTCACGGTGCCCCTACCTCTTTCGATCATGCCCCACACATTCAGGCTGGGTTAAAATGCTCTGTGATGATACCAAGTACCCCCAGCAGGAACCGAAAGGGGGGCCTTCTGGGTCTAGAAATTGTACCGCACTGCTGGAAATGCCTGCTCGGTGTGTGATTGAACCTCCGATCATAGGCAAAGACTGTCAAATTACCAGAGCAATCTTCCCTCTGGCACTTGGAAAAAAAAAATACTATCTTTAAAAGAACAAAATGGAAGGCTACTATGGGATTCTTCCTCTTGATTCTCTTGCTTTGCTGCAAGGATTTCTAGATATTTTCCCCTCTTAAAAGCCGTCCTCTCTTCTGGCAGTGCTGTGTATACACACCTGGCCTGAGCGCTGTAGAGGACACCAGCTGCTGTCTTCCCCAGAGGTGCAGGCTGGGTGCTGACTGGTCTTTAAGAGCAGAAATGGGCAGGAATCCAGGGGAAATTCTTCTGGGGGGCAGGAGGGGGAGGGGACATGTTATTTGTTGTTGATGATGTCTTTGAACACCATCTTCGTTTTTTATTTTGTTTTATTTATTTGTTTGAGTCAGAACCTCACTCTGCCACCCAAATTAGAGTGTAGAGGCACGATCACAGCTTACCTGCAGCCTCTACCTCCTGGACTCAGGCGATCCTTCTGCCTCAGCCTCCCCAGTAGCTAGGACTACAGGTGCGTGCCACCTTTTTTTTGGAGAGACAAAGTCTTGATGTGTTGCCTGGGTTGGTCTGAAACCCCTGGGCTCAAGCAATCTCCCACCTCGGCCTCCCAAAATGCTGGGATTTACAGGCGTAAGGCACCATGCCTGGCTGTCCTCTCTCCATTTTGATAGGGTCTCACTATTTTAGTCCTGTGTTCCCAAAGTCGCATCCTAAAAACTACATTTCTCAGCTGCCACTGCAGCTCGATACAGGTAGGTGATCTAGGTCCCACCAAACAGAGGCACTCCTTTAAGACTGATTTGGAAGGGACCCTGGCTGGAGGAGGTTTTCAAGAACGTCATGCCCGACGCAGGCAGTGTGAGAGGCAGTGGAAGGGAACGCAGACCCAGGTAGTTCTACAGCATGGTTCCAGCTTCTAGGGTACCCATCTCATCACCCTGATTAGTGGCATGGCTTTGGGCTTTGAACCTGCCCAGAGTTAAGGCTTGAGCCCATTTCTCTGGTCTTCCCTGCCTAATATCCACTCATAAGTTTCTCATTTTCCACCCGAGGATGCTAAAAATCAGTTGACCCAGCAGGCACACACAGAAAATGATGCAACACCACTTGCAATAGTTAGTTTTAAAAAGCTCTCTTTGTAGGGAAAAGCGTGTCTCTCAAAAAAGACTGTCTCTTGGACTGGGTAAGGAGAGCCCTGCGAAGGTCAGGAGATCTGAGTGAGCTGTTCTGATCTCTCATCAGAACTCATGGGGAAAAAGATGGCTGCTAAACACACGATCGCCTATGTCTTTGCTTGTGAGACAACCAAACAAGTGATCGTCTCTAGGTGGGGTTATTCCAGGAGCGTTGCCCCATGTCCAGGAAACTTCTTCTCTCCGTCTGAAATGCCACTGTTAGGGAAAGCATGCTCTGGGTTTGGAAGGTTTTTTATGAGTGTCCTGTTGAAAGGTAAACCATTGAGAGGACTTACACCTTCGTGATGGGAGCTTGAGTTGATGCAGCCCAGGAGCAAGTTCTTGGGGAAAAGGCCAAGAAGGCCCCACGATAGGGAACAGCGGAAGAGGAAGGTGGTAACACTGAAAACACATTCCACGTATTTCCCCAAGTCTGGCTCTAAGTTGTGAATCAACATGGTTTAAAAGGAAATTAGAACACCGCACCTCTTATGTAGTTCCTAGACAATCAAAACAAGAGCAAGATAAATCTCTTTAAGGTTTCAAATGTGATTTTCCTAAATGAAGCAAACCTAAACATATGGCAAAAAGCTTCAAAATCTGTTAATGTGCAAATGTCATGATAAAAATGGAACTGGTGAGTGTTAACCAACTGCCAGGCCACATTCTCTGAAAATGGAAGGAAATCTCTCAAATTCATCTTATTCTTTTGTCGTGGTGCTAACTAAATCTGGCACCGGGAATGGTTTCTCCCAGACTGGCAATGAAATTTTGAAGAAACAGTAAGACTTGCTAGGCTTAAATATACTGAAAGAGTGGTTTAAAAATTAGGTTAATGCAGAAAACCTGGTGACTTGATCCCAGTTCTAGCCACTAAGTGACCTTAGGCAAGACACCTGTTTCTAATTCTGTTTCCTAGTCTGTTTTGTTTTGTTTTGTTTTGAGTTGGAGTCTCACTCTGTCACCCAGGTTGGAGTGCAGGGACATGATCATGGCTCATTGTAGCCTTGACCTCCTGGGCTCAAGTGATGCTTCCCGCCTCAGCCTCCTGAGTTGCTGGGGACTGCCGGCACGCCACCATGTCCGGCTGATTTTTTTAATTTTTTTGTAGAGATGAGGTCTCACTATGTTACCCAGGCTTGTCTCCTCATCTTTTAAATGGGAAATGATAATTCTCAACTTACAAAACTATTATGAGACGTCTATTGATAACATCAGGAAAATGCCTGGACAAGGTAGGGGCTAAAGATAAGGGAATTCTTAAGTGATATTCTGGGTAGGGCCAGTGTCCATCTTCAACCTAGCCCTTCAACCTGAGGTCAATGAAAAAAGTGAGCACAAGTTCCCAGTGGAAGCCTTTAGAAAGGCTGTTAAAATCACTGTGAGGGTTCAGTAAGTGACATTCAGAAGAAGAGTGTAAGCCTGACTTAATCAGCGAGCATACAAGAATGTTATCAAGCTGTTTGTTCAAGTCTGCCATGCAGTCCTCTCATCTGGGATTGAAATAAGAGAATAACCTGCCTTTTGGACAATGTGTAAGCTTTTATTGAGAATGGTAACAGCTCAGGGTCTTGAATCTAATCAACAGACAGCCTAGATGTTAAAAGCATTGATTGGAAGACTCTTTTTGGACAATTGTGCACAGCAAACAAGTTCAAACCATAAGAGGCTGCTTGAAAATCATAAACTCAGTCAAGGTTAAAAGATACAAGAATAGTTAAATATTTTGCGCAGAGGAAATCTTGTTGATGATTCAGTCGAATTGATGCTTGCAGAATGCAGTCTCTTAAGGGTTTGGTTTTTCTCTTTTGAGAGAAGCCATCACTGTCACTGTCCATTCAGCTGGGGGTGGCTTCCTTCACGTTGACAACCTGGAGCAGAGAGTCTACCAACTTAAGAAATATTAGAGAGAGTTAAGCAGACATAGTGAGCTGAAGTCCCATACTAGAAGTAAATCCATTCCCAATAAAGCTCTAGCATCACCTGGAAGCTTGTTAGAAAGGCAAGATATTGGGTCAACCCCAGACCTACTAAACAGGAAACTGGGACTGGAGCCCAGCAATCTGTGTTTTCAACTGCAGGTGATTCAAGACACGTAACGTTTGAGAACCACGCCTATCCCATGGAGAGAGAAATCAACTTCCTCTTTTTTTTTGAGCTACTGCATGTTGGGGTCTTTTGTTCCATTAGCTTAATTCCTACCCTGATTGAGTACTCAGGTATGTTTTAACCAGTGTTGGCAACTAAATGTATTATCCCTGGGAACTTATTACTAGAGTAGCCACTGAGTAGGGTACTTGGGGACTGCAGAATTTGAATTCTCACTTTGCTTACTTTGACAATGCCTCGTTACACAAATCAAAGCTAGTTGCTGTAATTCAGAAACACAATGACACACTACGAACCTACAACTGTAAACGGTAGTGGAGTGGGCGACTTGGTAAGAGGCGTTAATTTGGGTTTCTGCCAATTCTAAACTGACTGTGGTTTGCTTGTTGTGGCTTCTGCTCAATTTAACTAAGGCTGAAGAAAGAAAGAGGAGTTATAATTTTAAAATTCTTCTTTATTTCCATAGAGCACCCTTCACCCACTGAGATGAGAAAACACTTTTCATCTAGACAAGAGTTTATTACTTTTCCCAGGATTCTCTGGCCATTCAGCGTTCCCAACTTCCAGACCAGTCATTTGTTTCTAATAAAGGAACTACTGATATTCTTGGGCAAACTGCTACCTGCTCGGTGGCTGAACTGTTCTGGCCAAGCGCTAATGAGCCCAGGGCCTGGGGTTCAGTTCCCACATCTGCCAATTAGCTTTGCTTTCCTCCATGAGCCCAGGCTGTACCATTAAGGGCTGTCAGCCTGAAGACGCCACCATCTGTCTTGCCTTATGAGTCACTGGTCATAAAAGGGGCCAGCCGAGGTGTAGGAAAAAAATCCATAGAATCTCCCCGTTGGCTCGAAAGATTGAATATGAGAGGTTTGGCTCAGGAGAATGGAAGCAAAGCTAAAAGGAAAAAGAGTGTCATGGAGCTCAGAAGATGAAAGGCCCATGGTTGGGAAGTGGAAAGGGTCTATATTTGAGAACGAGGCTGACTTCACTCTGCTTCTGCATAGAAACTGTCAGTGTTATCAGAGGGTTATTAATATTCTTAATCATATGTTGTATATATGTATGTGTGTGTATATATACACTACATATACACACACTATATACTTTTTTTTTTTTTTTGAGATGGGGTCTTACTCTGTTACCTATGCTGGAATACAGTGGCATGATCCCAGCTCAACTTCCTGGGCTCAAGTGATCTTCCCACCTCAGCTTCCTGAGTAGCCGGGACTACAGGTGCACACCACCATGCCCAGATAATTTTTTGTAGAGTCGAGGTCTCACTACGTTACCCAGGCTGGTCTTGAACTCCTGGACTCAAGCAATCCTCCCGGCTCAGTCTCCCAAAATGCTGGGATTACAGGCGTGAGCCACCGCGCCTGGCCACTTTTTCTATATTTGGAGGTTTCTTCGGAGCATTTCAAATATTCAGAAGCAAAACCTTCCTATTCTCTGTACTGATTTGATGGGACAGTGGGAGCAGTCCCTTGAAAGTGAGGACAAACACAGACATTTAATTCCTTTCCATAACAGCCTCTCTATCCTGTTTCCCGGCCTCCTTTCTTCATGTCCTCTAAATTAAAAAACAAAACAAAACAGAAAAACTCAGGTTGCAAAGAGTCATGGACTGGGTCCAAAAACAAAAGGAACCCAAAGTCCAACTTAAACCTACACTGAAACGCGGAACAATCCACAACCACATCCGGGATTCTGGGTGAGGCCCTGGAGTCAACCTTGAACTCCGTTTTATGTTCCAGAAACCATGGGGTACAAGTTGCATTGACTGTAGAGTATAATTAAAAGATGTGTGAGAAGGGCACAGTCAAAAGAAAGATTAGGCCGGATGCAGTGGCTTGTGCCTGTAATCCTAGCACTTTGGGACACAGAGGCGAGAGGCTTGCTTGAGCTCAGGAGTTCGAGACCAGACTGAACAGCATAGTGAGACCTCGTCTCTCCAAAAATTAATAAATAAATAAGCCAGGTATGGTGGTACGCGCCTGTAGGCCCAGCTACTCAGGAAGCTGAGGCGGAAAGGTCGCCTGAATCCAGGAGATCAAGGCAAAGGCAATTCGCGATTGTGCCACTGCACTCTAACTCGGAGGACAGAGTGAGACCTTAACTCAGAAAAAAAAAAAGAAAGATTAAAGTTCCCCTGGAACATTGCTGGCCATAATTGCTATGAAAATTCTGGAGCTGTTTCCATGATATAGTCATCTCGATTCAGCGGCACATTATACACCTGTTTTGTGATTTAAGTAAATATCTTTGTCATCAAAACATAGGAAATGCTTAGAGTGTCTAACAACAGCTCTGGGAGAGTTGGCAACAGAACTTGATGTTTTACTACTCAAATGGGAGAAGAGAGCATATGTGGATAGTTTTTAATTTTAAGAAAAGTCCTTCAGCCTCTGAAAACTGCTGCTAATTCTGGCAGTGCTCAGCTAGTTATTAAGCCTCCCTCTAACACTGGGATAGAGATGGATTTCTGATAGAACTATTCTCTTGGCACACCTTCTTTTTGAATAAAATCATTGTAAGACGTTTTCAATTTTCATAATGCCATACTTTCATTGAGGTGGAATAAAATGTTTTGGTCTCCGCAAAGGCTAAACTAATATTTCTCACAACACTGGGAAATATAGCCAAAAGAATAGTGCCAATGTGTGCGATAACTAAACCACAAAATATTCAATATTCAGTTCAAAAACTAAATGATTCAACTGGAGGTGGAATGAAATGGGACAGGCTTTCTAAACTAGTGGAAAGAAAAACAGTCCATTTAAAAAGTAGAGGCCAGGCGTGGTGGTTCACGCCTGTAATCCCAACACATTGGGAGGCCAAGTCAAGAGGATTGCTTGAGCCCAGGAGTTCAAGGCCAGCCTGGGCAACATAGCAAGACCTCATCTGTACAAAAGTCAAAAATTAGCCAGGCATGGTGGCACATGCCTATAGTCCAAGCTACTTGGAAGGCTGAGGAGGAGGGATCGCCTGGGCCCAGAGAGTCAAGACTGCAGTGAGCCGTGATCATGTCACCGCACTCTAACCTAGACAACAGAGTAAGAAGACTCCAAGAAAAAAAAAGGTAGAAAAGAAAGAAGACCTAATGACAAAAAGATGGCCTTGATCAGCGCACGTGGGGTAAGTACTGTTCCTGAAGCAGTCACTCTCCTGCCACTTATTCAGTTCATCCTGTGATACCAGAGGCCTTTGTAACAGCTATGTTTTTTGTAATTGCCTTTGAAGGCTTACAGAATATTCTTCTGAATATGGTGGCAAACGTTTGATCCTTAAGGAGGTAACTTTTCAAAAGATTCCAGGCACAGGCAGATCCAGGCTCAGGAAATAAACCAGGTCAAACTGGACATTGCGGTTTGGTCCCAGAATGAGGCACTAAAGATTGATAATGTGACTGTGTGTGTTGGTAAGGGGAATATTTTGTGAATGAGCTCCCGGGGAAAGTCCATTTCAAGGTCTGTAAAAATTACTTTCAAGAGCTTTGCGGTGGCGATTTTTGTTACTCTTCAGACAAATGAGGATCCACCCGCAGGAACTCCGGCAAAGCCCTTGACCAGGAAAAGCCATGGCCAGCTAGGAGCTAAGTCTCTCACCAGTTCACAGAGCCCTCAGAGTATGGGATCTGTCAACACAGAGCAGGACTGATCACACAGCACCTAAGACACAGGTGTGGACCAGGTGAGAGGCGCTCCGGACTTTGCACAAAGTTGGTACTGACTTTTGTATTGGTTCATTTAATCCAGATTTTCTTTCTGAATAAAAACTTCTAGAGACTTTCCCTCTAGGTGCCTTGGGGTTTAGTTTGCATTTAGCTCAGAAAATTCACAGTAGACGGAAGGGCAGTGGAATACAAGGCCTCCCTCGAGAGAAGCCAGCTAAGGCTTGGTAAAGTCAGCCCTAAGACCCTGTAAAGGGCCATCCATCAAAAAGTTACCCATCCTACAGAGGGAAGGAGGAGTTTTCCAGGCTCTTGCGAGAAGCAAGGCCTGCTACTGCATCCTGCAGCCTTCCTGATTCAGATCAGTGAGGACCATTCCCTGGAAGATGTCTTGCCTGGCACAGACAGGCTGGAGCAGACTGAGCACAGCCTACTGCCCAGGTCTCATCGGTGAAAAGCTGTGTGTCTGGTCTTAGTACCTCACTCTAACATGGAGAGAATAATAGAAGCTTCCTTCTCAGATTGGTGAGAGCAAAAAGCATGGACGTGAAGGGAAACGACTTAACCCAATACCCAGATGATAGAAATGCTCACGAAAACTAGCCATTATCGTTACTGTCATTGCAATTATTATTTTGGCCTTTTATTATACTTTTCATGGAAACGTCTTAAAAGCTGATGATAATCACCTGATTTTCAATTGTCTTGTTTTCTTCCTATAAATTGTATTCTCTCCTTTTTCCTGTTCAGTATCTTAAACAATGCCTGATTGGTATAATTCTTTTTCTCCTATCCTCCACAAAATTATATGCAGGATGAATCTGTTGAACTCAGATACGTTCACCAAGTTTTGAAATATTAGTGTGAAACTGGAGTATGGAATCTTGGAATAAATATAAAAAGTACTACTTTGCGTATAAAGTAGCAAACAAGAATGCTGCCCTCTAGAAACATCTGTGAACCGGGCGTGGTGGCTCATGCCTGTCATCCCAGCACTTTGGAAGGTTCAGGCGAGCCGATTGCCTGAGTTCCTGAGTTCGAGACCAGCCTGGGCAACTTGGTGAGACCTCATCTCTACAATCAAGCAAGCAAGCAAGCAATAAGCCCGGCATGGTGGCACGTGCCTATGTTCCAGTTACTTGGAAGACTGAGGCAGAAGGATCGCCTGAGTCCAGCAGGTCAAGGCTGCAGTAGCCATGATCATGCCACTGCACCCCAGCCTGGGTGACAGAGTGAGACTCTGACCCAACAATAAATAAGTAAAAATAAATTAAAAATTAAAAAAAGAGCCGGGCTCGGTGGCTCAGCCTGTAATCCCGCGCCTTTGGGAGGCTGAGGTGAGTGGATTGCCTGAGCCCGCGGGTTCGAGACCCGCCTGGGCAGCGAGACCTCATCTCTACAATAAATCAAAAAAATCAGCCGGGCGTGGTAGCGCATGCCTGTAATTCCGGCTACTCGGAAGGCTGAGGCAGAAGGACGCCGGAGCCCAGCAGGTCGAGGCTGCGGTGGCCGGGAGCGGCCACTGTACTCCAGTCTGGGCGACAGAGTGAGACTCCAACTCAAAAAAAAACCAAAAAACAAAAACAAACAAACAAACAAAAAGAACATCTGTGAAGTAGGCTCCTCTGCCAGTGCTCATCAAAAATAAACATAGAATCTGTAGTTTGACGGGGACTTACTCAAATCCTCTATGGACTCACTGTCAAAACATTCTGGAAGGACCTGGCAGTTAAAAACTCCCATCAATGCACAATTACAAATAGGAGCTAATTGCTAAATAAAATGGCTGATAGAACTCCAACACTGGAGTTTGGAATCAACATCCCTTAGATGTGCTAAGGGGGAAAATAAACTATTCTGTCCAAAAGAAAAAGACTGTATGGAAAGCCTCTGCCAATCTGCTTAGCCTGTCTAGGTGTGAGCCTCTTGTGGCGTCTGGGAAGGCTTAGCATCCCAAATGAGTTTATTCTTCCCTGATTAAACTTTCTCTCCTTCCAGCTCTCCCCAGTGGCTCCCACCCACCTCTCCTGTCTGCTTTACCTTTGTGTTTTGAACCTACATCTTTGAAGTTGCTGCTGCTGTCTGAATTCCAAGGAGGCTGGCGACTGCCCAGGTGCTCGTGTGCAGGTGGCTGGCGGCTTCTGTTCCCCGTGGCTTCTATGAGACCCAGCAAATTCCGTGCGGCTTCTTCCCACTGGATGTACTCTCCCAGGGGCTGCTTCAGGCTACCTCCCTCAGAAACGGGAGGGGACTCTCCCGTGCTCTTTTTCCCCATTAAATGCCCTGTTTTAAAAAAAAAGCACACACAGAAACAAAGAACTGAGTATCACATGTTCTCACTCATAAGCGAACCTTGAACAACTATCGTGATACTATAAGACAAGGATTGACAGTAACGGGAAACGGCAGGGGCGTGGGGCAGTGAGGAGGTGGGATTGGCAGGAGTGGGAAAATGCCTGGGGAAGGGGGGCACACCTCATCAACAAGGGCACCTGCACAATGAATATTTGTATACCTCACCCTGAATCGTACCCCACAATTTTAAAATTAAAAAGTTAAAGGTGAAAAAGCAAACAAAACCACAACAACAAAAAACCCAGAATTCCACGAATGTAACCGCTGGAAATGAATGAATGAGAAATGTGAAAGGACACTGATTATGTTGGTGCTGATTCCTCCTTAATGCAGTATAAACTGCGTTTTATTATTGGGGGTTAGTTCATCAATCATGGGCAGGTTTTGCTCTCTGTTTGAAATGTGTCATGGGCAGGACAGAATTCGGGACGGCAACCCAGGAGCCCTGGGTTTGGGTCCAGCACCTCCACTAACGAGTTAGGTGGCTTCTGCCAAGTCATTTTGCCTCCCCATCTCACCTACAGAATGAACAGGGTGGACTAGAGGAACCTTTCATATCGAAAATTCTATCTTCAATTCTGTGTGCACCAAATTCTATTCCCAACTGAAAGACAGAGTTCAAGCCTCTCTACTAGCCAATTCCGAATCGCTGAAAATAAAAGCCCGAGTGCTTTTCTTCGTATGATTTTTTTTAAAGTGTCGCTGTCCTTTTATCTGTCATATAAAAATATCAAAGGAATTTTTCATTTAAACTTTCTCAGAATTTTAGCTGAGACTGAATCTGGGAAACTTAACCTAGAAATAACAGTTTGTTGGGTGTATAATGAAAAACAAGTTGAAAAAAGTTGAATACCACTTCCCAGTCACATAAATGCAGGATTTGGTCGTGGATGTCTGATGTGGTCGGTGAAAGTCTATCAATGGCTCCAGGAGTGTGGACCTGTTATGTAAATTAGTAAAAAGTGCTACTGAAAAGGCCAAGCCACTAAAAACATAGAAATTCACGTATGCAAGAAAGGATAACATGGAATCCGAAAAGCATATAGAATTCAAGGTCTGTACTGGGTGCAATGGATCACGCCAGTGCTTTGGGAGGCTGAGGTGGGAGGATTTCTTGAGGCCGGGAGGTCAAGAGCAGCCTGGGCAACATGACAAGACCCCATCTCTGCAAAAAATAAAAACTTTGCTGAGCATGGTGGTGCATACTGATAGTCCCAGCTACTCAGGAAGCTGAAGTAAGGGGATCACTTGAACCCAGGAATTCAAGGTTGCAGTGAGCTATGATAGCACCACGATACTCTAACCTGGGTCACAGAGCAAGACCTTGTTTCTTAAAAAAAAAAAAAAAAAAAAAAAACATTCTTTCACCTCTTGCTTAAATATACTTACGTTATCTACTTTCTTCAGTTGATTTGTCCTTCATCTCTCTGTCACTGGGCTTTATAGCACTTCTGAATTTCTAGTATCAGTAAAACATGGTGCTTTTAATACGAAGCACACATGGAAAAATGTCTTTTGGACCCAACATTGACGTCAGAAATATTTAAGACAAACATCAAGGGGATAATTTTTGAAAGATCTTCACTCTCTTCACATGGAAAGAAGCCCCTTCGTAGAAGCTTTCGTTGTATTTATTGCTTTCATGTGTGTTGCAACTTAGTTTACAGGGCGTTTAAATGTGTGTTATTTCATTTGATCCATATGGTAATAGGTTGTGTGAAAATGAGACTTGCCAGAGGTCACATAGATGTAAGCATAAATTCTAGGATTACAATCAACTCACAGTCGAGACTTCACTATATTACACTGCTTTGCAGTGTCCTCAACTTCTTAAGACTATGATAGCTAAAAATCATTCTGGGGTCTGGAGGGAAGATCAGGTATACAAAAGGCTTTCTAATGCTATAAAAAGGAGTGGGGCTAGGTATCAGTATATCATTATGTGACTCCGAAATATTAATTCTGTGTGTACTGGGGAGCCTTAAAATGAGATTTTACGGCATTGCTGTGTGAACACTTGCCAAATTGCTAATGACATGATACTTCACACAATCTCAAGGCTGGGGATACCATCCCAAGAGAAGGATTGAAATCCTGAATGACTAGCTCCCCGCTCATCTGCTTGGTCAACCTGGTGCCTGGATATCCACTTAACAAGCTTGCATTCAGCCATCACCGTGCTTATGTTGCACAACTTCCCAAGAAGATGCATTGTTGATTCACTGGACTTTACTTATATGGAGGAAATTGAATCAAGGCAGAATGAGAACGCTGTTGTTCCCCATAATGACCTGGGTCACTCTCACCCCTCCTAATCGCCTATCCTCTGGTTAGGACACTGGGCGTGAGAAGGAAGTTATTGCCGATGAAGCAGAGGGGTCATGGAGATATTTTTACCAATTAGAACATCGTGTTTGCCATGCAAATCATCGTGCGACCTTTTCTAAGATGGGAGGAGAAAGTCATCCTCCATCCTGTGATGGCACTGATTTCCAATACTCGCGTATACATGGCGAATAGGTGCCCCTAGGTCCACAGACTGGCTGTTAAGGAAAGCACACGGTCTGGAACACCCCAGGGAAGTACACATTCCCTGGATCCTGTCTCACTTTTGAGCCGGCTACTGCCAAGCAACTCATCGTCTCCATGGCAACATGGATGCTAGGCCCACTCACACCTCTTCTCTGACCATCATTTGTCATGTGTCCGTATTATAACAGTGGCTGTCTCAGCACAGACAAAAGACAGGCACTCGAAAAAATAAAACCTCGCTTGGAGGGGGAAAAAAGCTTTTGTCCTTGACCCTCACTTAAAGTACTACAGCAGGGCAGGTTGGAAGCGTGAACGAATAGGACGTGGACGCAAGTGGTGAGTGCTTCTAAGAACTAGTGTTTCTGGAGCCACACTTAAACTCACTCTTCCAGCTTCTGGAGCAGCTCTCCAAGGACCAGTCATTCCACAGGTGTTTCTGAACTCAGCCTTCTGGGACCTGCCTCCATGAGCCACAATTAGCAGCATTTCATGGAAGCACAGAGATAGTCACCAGTGTACATGCTGAGATATATTTTCATCACACAAACAAAACATTTCCATGAACACCAAGCGTATAAAAATGTGTCAAGTTTTCAAGCTGTGAACCTGTTTTCCGTCGCTTCTCTCAGCTGGAAGAAGCAATTCACTTAACAAGCTTGGAAGAGCCTAATGACTTCCTCATTGCCGGCAGTAGGTAACTTGGCTTTTACATCACTGAAGCTAAGACAGCCTGTCTGTGGTGATTGGGGAGGCGAGTCATTTTCTTGGGATAATTGAAAGCTAAACTTAAAGCCTGACAACGTAATTCCTCCTGGTCGATGCTCATATTCCAACAGGGGACGTGTCGACTCAAAGCAAGCTTTTTCTCCACCACAAAGTCATTTTAGGCCCACATCTGATTTTCCGCTTCACCTTCTCCTTTCCCTTACTCTCCCTCAACTGGAAGAGCGCAACCATCAAAGGAACAGAAAAGAAAAGAGTGCAGCTGAGAACAGATCAGAAAATGGCACTTGGGGTTGCCACCGATTGGTATGGAAGGCCCAAGTGACACTCTGAATTCCACGGCAGACGTCCCGAAAACCTGAGGACAGATGTGCTCCAGATGTACGCAAACCAGGGTCGCCTTGGCTGGCACCCGAAATAATGTGATGCTGGTTTCCCAGCTGGCTCTGCTGTCTTCCTTGGGCCTGCCAGGGTTACCTTGTAATAAGCCTTTTTTGTACAAATATCGATGAGCAAAAACAGGTTGGAAATCTGCGTCCCATTCCAGCTTTCCAGACTGGACCAGACAACGGCCACTTGAGTTCGGCACCCGGGAACTCTTTCAAGAAGTGTGGGCTCTGAGATCAGGTTCTTTAACACTCTTGAAATGCAGGATTTCTCAACCCATCCCAACCTCTCCTCTCCACCCCGGACTCCTGGGACCCTGGCGTTCCTCAGCGATCACAGATCCTCTCATTTGACAGCCCTGGGACTGCCAAAACTTGACCGATGATTTCTCTAGGAACAATGAAAACCACTCTGCTGCCACCCGGAGCTCTCAACTCCACTGACAAAAGCACACACCACACGGAGGAACGGACGACGCCTAGACCCAGCCTCACCCCTTGGCCACGCTGTGTCCCCCCAGACGGCGAAGGAGACAGTCACACTCACACATGCACGGCGCAAATGTCTTCGGGGACCCACCAGCTTCCCGGAAATACTGGAGTTGGTGTAGTTGGTCTTGGGGGGAGGGAGCGGGCGAGCAAGCCCGGCGCTTTGCCTCTGCCAGAGGCTGCGCTCGGCGAGGCCGACGGCCCCGGGTGAGGCCGGTGAGCCGAGGCTGCCGGCCGCGTCCTGCCTCCGGTTGCGGGAGAGCGGGGAGCGCGCGGGGCGGGATGCCCACCCGGCCGTCGCGCTCCGCACCCGCCGCGCCGCTGCGCTCTCCGCTGGGGGGTCCGGGGGTCCCCTGGGGAGCCTCCCGGTCCGGAGAGCGGGGCTTGCTGGCAGAGCGAGTGGGAAGGAGCCGGGGCGAGGGGCGACGTCGCGGGTGGGGCGCGGCGGAGGGAGCGGGCAGGGCGCAGCGGGGCCAGAGACCGGGATGGGCTTGGAGAACAGGGGCGACCCCCGAAGCGCCGAGCCTGCGGGCTGGAACCGGGCGGGGGGGGGGGAGGGCCGGGGAAGAGGCGCTGGCTGCGCGGGGAAGGGAAGGACGGAGGAAACTCGGCCGGGACTCGGGCTCTGCTGCCTGAGCCGATCTGAAACCCGGGGTGGGCGCCGCGCCCCAGGTCCCCACACCTGTGGCCCGGCGGGGCCGGGGGCGCCGCCTGGATCCCAGCCCGCGCCGTCCGCGTCGAGGCCGCCGAGCTGGGCCGGGGCTCCGGGATACCCTCGGGGCACCTCGCTCTCCAAAGTTGTTCCAGGAGAGCCCCGTGCCAGACGGGGCCGAGATCAGGCAGGCGCAAGGAGCGGCGGGGTAGGTGCGGGGAGAAGGGCACCTGCGCCCCGGCTCGGGTGCCCTGGGGGCGATCGGGGGCGCGCAGGCGGGACGCCAGCGGGAAGGGACCCAGGGACCGGCCTGCGGCTGCCGAGGGACCGGCCGGCGCCCCAGGACGGGGAAGGGCGGGGCGGAGTTTGGGGGAGCCGGCAGGCGTGGCGGCGAGAGGGTCGGCGCAAAGCCAGCCCCCCGAAGCCGGGCCGGGGAAACGCAGAGACCCCCGGGGCGACGGGCCCCTCCGGCGGCGGATCCCGCCGAGGACAGGGGCGGCCGGGACACTCACCCACCGCCCAGTGGTTGCCGCGCGGGTACATCTTGGCCAGCACCGGCGCTCCGTCCGCCGGCAGCGGGACGGCTGGTCCCCGGGGCGCCTGGCAGAGGACCAGCGCCAGCAGGACGAGCGCGAGCTCGTGGCCGCGCATATTCCCGGCGGGAAGCCCAGGAGCGCAGCGGCGCGGCCGGGCGAGGCTGGGCGAGGCCGGGCGCCGAGTGGACTCTCCCCGCCGAGCAGCGACGGGAGGACCCGGACCTCGAACAGCGCCGCCGCCGCCGCCGCCGCAGCCCTCGAGGGCCCTGACTTTATACGGGAGCCCGAGGGGAGGGGCGGGGGGCTCTCCACGCGGACCGGAGCGCTCTGACGTCTCCCTATGGCGAGCCGGGGCGCAGGGACGCCGGGCCCGGAAAACCACCCATCTCCCCGCGCAGTGCTGGAAGGGCTGAGCGCGCGCCGCCCCACCTCCTCTCCCCCGCGGGCCTGCCCGCCGTCCCACGTCGGATCAGTCCTCCTCGGCCCTCGACGCCGTCGCGGCAGCCCGCGGCAGGGAGCGCCTCCCTCTCGGCCTCGCCGCGTCCTGGGCTGGGCCGCCCTCGGATCCCTCCCCGGGGAGCGGCGACCCCGCGGCCCGATCTCGGGACGGAGGGGCGGGGTGGAGAGGGGCGAGCACGGAGGATGGATGCTTTGGGGCTGGGGTCTGCTTGAGGGGGCTGGAACCGTGGCGGCCACCGACCTCTGGTCCTCTGGCCCTTTCCCTTCCCTTGTCTCCTCGCGGTCCCAGCCAGTCCCCGGACCCCAGACCTCGCCTGCTTCTTGCCGACATCTCGCCGCCCCGCCCCCTTCCCCCCTCGGCCTCCCCTCCGCCCCGTCCCCGCGCACACAGGTTTCAAGGAGCAGAGGAGGAGTCTGCGGGTGTGTCCGTTGCCCCAGCCCGATCTGCCAAAGCTCCCGCTGTCGCTGAGCTCCTGCAGACACACCTCTCTCGAGCTGTTCAACTTTCCTCTGCGCCTTTTGTTCTCAGATCTGAAGAGTGGCCACCAGCCCAATTCCCGGGCCTCTAAAGGCCACGGATGCAGAGAGGTCGAACACCATAGCAATGCAACAATAAACAGAAGCGGTAGGGAGCCCACGTTCTGGCTGCCAGAGCCGGTCGCGTGTGTGTGGCTGGGATAGGTGGGTTCTACTCCTCGCCAAGCGCTGGGGAATCGTCTCTCTGTGGGTCTGTAGTGTTCCTTGCCAATATGGTGTTGGTGTGTATGCAGCTGAAAACGTGCACTTTTGTCTGACTATCTGGTGATTCAATACATCTGTGACACTCTTAGGTGATTACACACACGTTGCATGGCTGAGTATTCTTGGGCTCGAAGAGTGTTTCCATGCATGTGTCTGGTTCTAAAGAAAAAATATTCTAATTTTAAGATTATTTATAGTAGCTAAGGAAATACAATAAGTATCCCAAGGGAATGATCTAAGTGGCAAATCAAAAGGAAAAAATCTACAGTCGACCTGGACTCCACCTCTCCAGGGTTCCCAGCGTCTGCATTGGGTCCCAGGGCTCTGTCAGTACACAGGAGTTCCACTGACAGGTAACTGGTCATCCCTAGGCCTGTGACCTTCCACATAGTAGGCTGACTTGAGCGCAGCGACTTGGTCTTGTTCCTCTGTGTGCCTGCAGAGTACCTGGATTATAGCAGTGCCCGGTGAATATCCGATGAATGAACAGCTAGCCTAAGGAATGCTCAGGTCTGGTCAGGTGCAATGGCTCATCCCAGTAATCCCAGCAATTTGGGAGGCTGAGGTGGGAGGATTGCTTGAGGCCAGGATTTTGAGATCGGCCTAGGCAACATAGCAAGACCTCATCTCTATTTTTGTAAAATCAAAGAAAGAAAATAATTAGCCAGGCATTATAGCACATACCTGTAGTCCCAGCTACTTGGGAGACTGAGGTAGAAGGATTGCCTAAGTTCAGGAGGTTGAGACTTCAGTGAGCCATGGTTGTACCACTGCACCCCAGCCGGGGCTACAGAGTGAGATCCTGACTCAAAATAAAAAAGGAAAGAGTGAGAAAGAGTGCTTGCTCAGGTCTAAATGCCTTCTACAATCTCAGATCTATTGGAGGAGTGTTATACCCTTATTTCACCTGATTAAGTCGTAGAAAAATATCCTTTAGTTTAATCGAGATTCTTTTTAGAAATAATCCTACATGAAAAAACCACTGCAAAGACATTCAAAATAGAAACAGTGCTACAGAAAGCACAACACCCCTGCTAATTCAGGCAAACCACCATGTCCATTATAGGCCAGGAGATACCTGGGCCCCTCCATTCAACTCAGCTCGTGCTCAGAGCACTCCGGTCCATAGGTTTTCTGCCCCAAGACCAGGACCAGAATGCTTTGGCATTCTGCAAGGGCAGCCACTGTGTCAGTCTTGTTTGGAGTTGTACCCACAATGCCTGGCTCAGTCTTAAGCACAGAGAAGGGACTCAATCGATGTGTATCGATGCATTGTCCTACAGGTATAGGGGACTGAATTTAATCCCTTAACTGGAGAAGACAATGAGTTGTAACCAGATAGAGAACAGAACCGCTGCATGTTGGATTCAGCTGGACCGAATGAGCCCTAAAAATCCTGGTCAAGTGTCTCCTCATACACCCTTTAAAATCCTCACAGGAACCTGTCGGGTAGAAATGCTTAACCCCACAGACTTGGTTAGGAAGAAGCTAAACCGTTATGTGAAAGAGATCTCATAATGCAACGAGCCGTTCCAAAACAGAACAAGTCTGTTTCCCTTTTTTGTTCAAGGCAGGTGTTCCAGGTTGGTAGCAGCTCTGTTCCACATGGTAGGAACACAGGCTCAAGCTGTTTTGTGTCTCTACCATTCCCGAGCGCAGTGCTCCTCAAGGGGCCTGCAAGGGGCCAAGGAGCTTGCGGCAGACTGGAAATCCATGCATTGCTTCCTTCATCAAGAACGTCTTGCAAAGCTCTGGTTGGGCTGAGCTGGTGACAGGATTGACATGCCTTTGACCAGAGATTTATTACACTTATCCTTGGAAGAGGAGAAGAAAAAACATAAAAACAAACGCCTGGTTCAAAGTCCATATTCTTACTTGATGGATGTAAAACGTCCAGGTTGCTACAAGATCACCACGGTTTTCAGCCATGCACAGACCTTGGTTCTTTGTGTGGGTTGTGGGACGGTGTCATGCCAGCCTACAGGAGAAAAGGCCAGGCTTACAAAAGAGTGTTCATTTAGAATAAAGCAACACTAATGACCCACCTAGCTTCCTGAATTTGTGTTCTCACAGAAAGCCTCATCATAAGTTCAGTAATTCTAGTTAATCTACCAAGACAATGCAATTACATTTGATTTTGCAAGGTATACAACAGAGATCTCCTATTCTGGTGTGAGTTTTTTGGTAAAGTTTTGATTATGGTCACACAAAAAAAAGAATGTCTTGTTATGGAAAAAAAATGTCAGCTGAACTAAACAATGCGTGAATGGTGTCACTGACTTACGGTCTGGCACGAGATCCTTATCTCACTGTGGATGGGAAACAGAGTTTGAAGATAAGCAGCTGACCTGTGGACCACATGTGATTAGCAATGTCATTGCATACTCTTCCTCTCTCTGGGGCTTGGATTATAGCTGACAGGAAGGGAAAGGTTCACAGCCTCAATATACCAGCCCGAGTGCAGCGCTTTTCTCTTCTGCTCATGTTTTGTTAGCAAAAAGTCAGCCACATCACATGGTCACAGGTAACTGCAAGGGAAGTTGGGGCTATAGTCTTGGGAGTCAGTTATGCCCAGCATTAATGGCATCACTAGGAAGAAGGAACCAGTGGACACTGATGGAAGAAGGAGCCAATGGACGTTGATGGACAACTGAGAGATTCTGCCAGAACCAGCCTAGTATGTCCTAGGCACTTGGAGAAACTTACAACTTACAGTTCATTCAATAAAACTAGATTCTACAAGGTTGGTGAGAGAAGAATATCCTCATGGGGACAAGTGACTGGACCTCTATCTAGTCCAACTTCCCTGCCCAAAGTCCTGCCTCTTGGGGGATCACTCAGTACTACCATGGCTAGCACTCCTTAGGTTCGGTGGGGTGTTTACCCTCTTACTATGACAGCCGACACTAGGACACCCCACCACTGAGTTTCCCACTCAGGAGCATTTAATCTAGTCTTCCTCAAAGAACCTTATCATTTAACTACTTCACTAAAGTGCCATGTAACAAACGACCAGAGCATTTCAGTGGCAAGCAACCAGAAGACTTGCCATGTGTGTACAGTAGGGCTGGGTTGGCTCGGCTGACCTCCTGTGGGCTGCACTGGTCTTGACTCCAGGCCCAGGTTTGGTTTAGATTTAGGTCTACTGCACATGGCTCTCACCCTGCTGTCCCCAGCAGACTGGCAAGGGCATGTTTCTCTTGTGGCAGGGCAGAGACACAGCCAACAGTGGACTTGAACTTACCTGCTGCCATCTCTCCTTCTTTGGGAGTCATATCCAAGTCCCATGGGCAAGCCCACAGTCTAGAAGCGGGGAAACGTACCGAGGTCGTGCTGAGACTGTGATGAGGATGTGGACGTGGGGAGGGCTGAAGAATGGGACCAGCCGGGCTCGGTGGCTCAGCCTGTCATCCCGCGCCTTGGGAGGCTGAGGTGAGTGGATGGCCTGAGCCCGCGGTTCGAGACCCGCCTGGGCAACTTGGCGAGACCTCATCTCTACAATAAATCAAAAAATGAGCCGGGCGTGGTGGCGCGCGCCTGTAGTTCCAGCTCCTCGGAAGGCTGAGGCAGAAGGATCGCCGGAGCCCGGCAGGTCAAGGCTGTGGCGGCTGGGAGCGGCCACTGCACTCCAGTCTGGGAGACACACTGAGACTCCGACTCAAAAAAAAAAGGAAGAATGGGACCAATACATCCGTCTATCACGGTGCAGAGAGAGCAGAGGGGAAACGGATACAAAGAATAACATCTGACAAAAGGATCTGGCCAGCAGGTTGGTGCTTGTCCATTGGGTGGGCATTCCTGGGAGAACAAGAGCCACATCCATGCATCCTTCTCTTCACTCCCAGGTGGCGTTGTCCAGGAAGCTCCATGACTATTTCCCTCCGTGGGATCTCTACTAGATGCATTTTTAGATTTATGAAGCTTTCAGGTCAGTTTGTTTGTTACCATTTTTCCACAGAGATGACTTATGTCATGTGACTTCAAGGGGGTCTCCCCTAAGGCTTGAGTGGTCTCATCTATAATCAGACCTGCTCGCGTGCTGGGAAGAAGGGTCAGCTTCAGCTAGCTCAAGCAACGTGGGACTATCACGAAACTCAAAGGCAGGAGGTGTGTGGCTCAACTGGGTCTTGGGGAGCTGGGACTGAACCAGGAAATATTTCCTCCTTTCCACATCTGCTCCCTTCTGTGGACTGATTTCCTTGTCCACCCACGCCTTTCCATTCCCACATAACTTTAGCCCACTACGTTACCCACTGCACCCTCCCCAGCACCCTCTATTAGGGGAAACTTTCCATAAAGTCCCCTGACTGGAAAGGACAGCCTCTGCTGGAAACTGCCTCCACTTCTCAGTTTCTTAATGCCAGATTTCCAAGATGTATTTGTCCATTTAGCATGGCTTTAAAGGGAAAGCTGAGACTGGGAAATTTATCTGGCACACACTTCTGTTTGGCACCTGCATCTTTTTTATTTCTGGTGGGGCCTCAGGAAGCTTTTACTTGTGGTGGAAGGCAAAGGGAGACGGTGTGTCTTGTGGTATGAGCAGAAACAAGAGAGAAAAGGGAGGTGCCAGGCTCTTTTAAATAATCTGCTCTAGAGTGAACAAAGAGAGCAAGAACTCACTCATGACCATGAGGATAGCTTCCAGTCATTCATGAGGGATCCATCCCCATGACCCAAGTCCTCCAATGCGGCCCCGCCTTCAACACTGTGAATCACGTTTCACCATGAGATTTGGAAGGAACGAACAGCCAAACCATCTCATAAGAGAAACAGGATCTACCAGTTCATTATTGTGATACAGCCACACCGGTTATAGGTTGCCCATTAGCTTCTAGGTGAGTCAGTCCCATGCAGCCACCCAGCTCACTCAGGGTCTAGGAACACGTCCACTCCACAGGGCTCTGGGCAGGACCGTGGTCCTTGAAAAGAAGGCCTAGGTGAGGCAGGAGCCCAGATGTCTCATACACAATGTCCCTTCTCTCCAGCATCTCAGACACATTGTCTTGTTCCTGATATCTCTTGTCTGTGCTGTGGCCTTTTAGCTCAGTGATTCTCAGACATCGCACTACCAGGGACATTTATAAAGTTATTTTCTCCCAAGGAGTTCAGGTTTTGACAAGCTTTTAATGGTGAAACAGGTCATATTTATTTAGATTTCCCATTTTTAATCATCAAAGGCATACGGAATTGTCCATTAGGTTTCTAATCAGGTTGAAATAACAAGCTTTCCTACAGAGAGTGATGTAATTCCAACCCGAATCGATGAAATGTTACATTTTAGTCTTTTCAACTGCATCAGAGTAAATGTATGTTTTTTAGAGTGGTTTTTTGAAATACAGAAAATAGTTCATGCCCCTCTACCATTGCACTTAGAGTATTTCAGGTTAGAAGACTCTGGCTACTTTTCTTTTTCTTTTTTTTTTTTTTTTTTTTGAGTCAGAGTCTCACTCTGTTGCCCAGGCTGGCATGCAGTAGCATGCTCCTGGCCACCGCAGCCTCGAACTGCTGGGCTCCCGCGATCTTTCTGCCTCAGCCTTCCAAGCAGCTGGAACTACAGGCACGCACCACCATGCCCGGCTAAGGGGCTACTTTTGTTCAGTGAAAATAGCTCTGTGGGGAGAAATGCATTAAGCCGTGCCTGGCCATTTACACACTGGGGCCAGTGAAGGCTTTGAGGACTGTTCTTGCTGCAGTGAGATGCCCCAAGATTCCCAGGTTCAGACTAGAGCAAAGGAAGCGGTTGAGGAGAGGAATGACGGGGAATGGGAGACCGCAGTCAGGAACTTGAGAGTCAGGATGACCTGGGTTCCAATTCTGCCTCTGCCGTTCAGGAGCTACGATGACACCTCAGTCCCTTCACTGTAAGTTGAGTTGGTAATACCTCCCTCCCTTGGGTGTCAGGAGGTTTTCAATGAGATCACACGTATCTATTGACTGACAGCTCCTTAGTTTTTAAATGAATAACAGTGGTGAACTGTAACTGGGACAAGTAGATTTCTGTGTCAGTTTCGAGACGGCATCACTTTCTTGTTCAGCGCCTAACCCAATGCCATGCTATTTAAGTCTCCTGAGGAGACGATCATACAAGTAATAGTGACTGCTTTGGGAGTATCTATTACATACCAGGGCCTGTGTGTGGTTGGCATGTGCTTTGCCTGTGTAATCCTCACAACTGTCCTATGAAGTAGATGCTATTGATACCATCTTACAAATGAGGAAACAAGCTCAGAAAGGTTAGATAACTTACCCAGATGGTACTGGCAGAACCGAGAGTCACCCTCAGAGCCATCTGATTCTGAAGCGCCATGCATGGCAAATCGGGAAAGAATGAATTTCTCTGCCGTTCCAGAACTTTTCTGGGATTTGACAAATGTCACCAACCGCAAAGGCACATGAAAAGGTATTAAAAGATCATTTTAGAAGACTGAGAGGCCCTTGGGTGAAATCTGTCTGTAGCCCCCTCTGTTTGCTTGTTTTCCCTTTTTCTGCCCTCCCAGTCCCCCCCCCCACCCCCCAGATATGTGCACGTCACCTCCCAATCCACATGAGAAAGTGGGCGGATATGGTGGGAACACACAATTTGCTGTGGGGAGAATAACAGGCTCGTGGTTTTGGCTACAGCAGAAATGGCCAGAGTCCCAAAATGTAGCCCACAATGTCTGAAGCTGAAAATACATTTCTGAGATTCATCTACTTGAAAAATCTTCCTGCACAAACCTCCTCGAAATCCGGATCTCCCCAGCATGTCACTGACTACCTTCCATGGTCTTCTGTGTTGCCAGATTGGAGGGGGCGATTACTCTCAACTCAAGCTTTATAGTTTCTCTAATTTAGGGTTTCTCAACCTCAATACTATTCATATTTTGGGCCAGATTATTATTTTTTTTTTTTGGAGGAGCTGCCCTGTGCATTGTAGGATGTTGAGATGCTTCCCTGGCCCCTGCCCGGGAGATACCAGTAGAACCTCTCAGCTGTCATGATGAGGATTTCTCCAGATGTTGCTGAATGGAGCTTTCTAGGGACAGGAGTGGAGTAGCCCCCAGTAGACCCACTAGTCTAACTGCTCATCCTATATTCCTGCCCAGTGCTCCTGGCACCCACACTTCAGCAGCTCCAGTGCTAGAGAACTCACTCATCCTCGTCTTTGGAGAGCACTGAATTTAGGAAACTCTTCCTCTTCTTGAAAATAAGTACGTTGGCTGGGCGTGGTGGCTCGAGCCTGTAATCCCAGCACTTTGGGAGGCTGAGGCGAGAGGATTGCCTGAGCTCAGGGGTTCAAGACCAGCTTGGGCAACTTGGTGAGACCTCATCTCTACAGTAAAAAAAAAAAAAAAATTAGCTGGGCATGGCGGCACATGTCTGTAGTTCCAGCTACTTGGAAGGCTGGAGCAGAAGGAGCGCCTGAGTCCAGTAGGTCGAGGCTGCGGTCACAGCCTGGGCAACAGAGTGAGACTCCAACCCAAAAATAAAAAAATAAAAAGAAGTAAAAGAAAATAAGTGCATCTCTCCAGTTTCTCCCCATCTCGTGGTTCTATTCTGCCCGCCCTCTGATTTTGACGAGTGGCTACAGACTCTCTCATGCCCACTTTCTGAGTCCTGTCTACACTAGACATTCCCTATGCCACCACCAGCGCCTCACACAGATGATTGTTCCTTCCTTCCCATCCTGACGGATCTATTTTGAACATCCTCCAGTGTGACTACTTCCCACTTAAAGTCAAGACAGTGGGAGATGGGTTGCAGAGTGTGACCACAAAGAAACCATTTCCTTGGATCACCCCCACAGAGAACTGAGCATTGGCCAAGCGATCGAGTGAGGAAGGGGCACTCTTTTCCAGAACTTTCCACAGGTCCCTCTTGGCCAAGGGACCCAGCCAGGCCTAGGAAAATGGCAGCTTCCTGCCTGGAAGACTGGGAGGCTTCAAATGTTTTGCCCACCCCTCAGATAACAAAGAGATGAGAGCTAAGACAGAAAGTGGGCCATAGAGGGTAGTTGACGGTACCAAGGGTGGGCCTGGCGCTGTTCTGGGTTGGGCAACTCTTGTTCTTTCTTTGAAGGACCCATCTGCAGAAGCTGCGTTCCCCATCCTGCCTTTCTTCCTATCTTCATCAGGACAAAAACTTAAAAGTCTATCATCATGAAACAACGTCACAGAGGCTACAGAAAGAGCTGACTGCCCACATGTATGATTATCTCCCAATCATCACGCCCACTGCCCTCACCCCACCCCGACCCCAGCCAGCCAGCTTCTCCCAGCCATAGTCTCTCAATTTTAGCCAGGCAAAGTTGCAACCAAGTTTGATAGCAAGTTTCTAAGGAAAAAAATTATTCAGAAAATCTCTGAAATGCCATTAGTTTAATCTGATTTAACTTATCAAATCAGGATACATCTATTCATCTCTCTGTTCTCCCTCTTGATGGCGCCTAGCTTTGTGGCACCCAGGTATTCAGACCGGCAGATTACATTACGGCAGAGGCAAGGGTGTCTGGGAGGGCCGGGTGCACAGGCAGCCTCTCTGCATGGTCCCCTGGGAGTGTTCAGGAAGAGAGTCCTGATGGTGGAGTGGTGTCATGCCACGTGATTGGGGTTTCTCGTGGCTTGCCAATCATGGCGACAGAGAGAATTCGGCTAGCTCATGTGAGTTATCTGAAAGCCACTTGAAACTACCGATCATAGGCCGAGCTCGGTGGCTCAGCCTGTAATCCCAGCACTTTGGAAGGCCGAGGTGAGTGGATTGCCTGAGCCCCTGCAACTTGGCGAGACCTCGTCTCTACGATAAATTTTTTAAATTAGCCGGGCGTGGTAGTGCGTACCTGTAGTTCCAGCTACTTGGAAGGCTGAGGCAGAATGATTGCCGGAGCCCAGCAGGTCGACGCTGGGATGGCCGTGAGTGTGCCACTGCACTCCAGCCTGGGCGACAGAGTGAGACTCCAACTCAAACAAACAAACAAAACAAAAAACTCCCAATCATAGCACCAAGTGATATAGCAGCATGATGATCCTTGCCACCAAAATTGGAACTTTAATTCAAGTTTAAACTAGTGTTGGCCCTCTTAACGTTCAGAGTAGTGTGGTGCACTCAGTTGTCACTGAAGACAAAGGCGGGACACTCTACAGATATCCACAGACAGGGAAAAGAATATTGCTCCAGAAGTTGGGAGACTTAGCTCTGTGTGACCTTGGGTAAGTCACCCCCTAGTAATGAATCTCATTAAAGGTAAAGTATGAATGCTTTGTATTGATATCTCATCTAATTCTCAATAAGAATTAGTAGATAATGCTTATTGCCTTTTTCTTAGGAAAGAGTAGTCTTAGAAAATGGAGACATTTGTCCATGGACAGAGTAGCCTGTGTGAGATCCCTGGCGGTATGGTTCAGATTCTCCCTGTCAAGTACTATTTTTCATTGCTAACCCTGGAGCAACATCACGTATGTGGAGTCCCTAGAGCTTTGATTCCACAGTGTTACCTGCCTGTGTCAGTCAGAGTTCTCCAGAGAAATACGTGTGTCTGTGTGTGTGTGTGTGTGTGTGTGTGTGTGTGTGTGTGTGTGTGTGTATCAATCAATCAACTGATCAGTCTGTCTGTATCTGAGAGATTGGTTTAAGAAATTGGCTCAGGGGATGATGGAAAAGCATAACAAGTCTAAAATGTGGAGCTAGACTGGCAGTATGGATACCAGGGAATAATACCCACTCAAGCCCAAAGGCAGTCTCCTGGCAGTTTCTTCTTGCTTAGAAAAGTCAGTTTTTCAGCCTGGCCTTGGTACAAGAACAGGCATATAGACCAATGGAACAGGATAGAGATACCAGAAGCAAAGTCTCAGTTCCTCAACCAACTCATCTTTGACAAAGCCTCCAATAACAACCACTGGGGAGAGGAGATCCTATTCGGTAAATGGTGCTGGGAAGACAGGCTGACCACACGTGGAAGATTGAAACAGGACCCCTACCTATCACCATACACAAAAATTAACTCTAAATGGATCAAAGACCTAAAACCTCAAACCATAAGAATCTTAGGAAATGCAGGAGATACCCTTATGGAAATTGGAACTGGCAACCAATTCCTGATCAAAACCCTAAGTGCCCATCACAAAAGAAATTAGACAAGTGGGACCTCATCAAACTGATGAGCTTCTGCAAAGCAAAAGAAACCATCAAGAGAGCAGTGGAGACAGCACACAGAATGGGAAAAAATATTTGCCAACTGCATATCTGACAAAGGCCTAACATCTAGGATCTACAAGGAACTCAAACGTGCTGAAAAGAAAAAACAAACAGCCCCGTTACAAAGTGGGCAAAAGACATGACTAGACACTTCCCAAAAGAAGAGATACGGGCAGCCATCAGACACATGAAAAAGTGCTCAGCCTCACTCATCATCAGAGAAATGCAAATCAAAGCCACATTGAGACACCACCTAACCCCAGTAAGAATGGCCATCATTAAAAAAACAAACAACAGCAGATGCTGGCAAGGATGTGGAGAAAAAGGAACACTTCTATACTGCTGGTGGGAATGCAAATGTGCAACCTCTTTGGAAGACAGTGTGGCGATTTCTGAAAGAACAAGAAATTGACCTTCCATATGACCCAGCAATCCCCCTATTGGGAATATACCCGCAAGAACTCAAATCATTCTACAAAAAAGATACCTGCACACGCATGTTTGTTGCAGCTCTATTCACAATAGCAAAAACATGGAACCAACCATGCTGCCCATCGAAACTGGACTGGATTTTAAAAATGTGGTACATATACACAACGGAATATTACACAGCCATAAAGAAGGGAAAACATATGGACTCTGCAGCAACTTGGATGGATTTAGAGTCAATCATATTCAGTGATCTATCACAGAAACAAAGAACAGAGTACCCTATGTTCTCACTGATAAGTGGACCTTGAACAATTATCCTAATACTATAAGAAAGGGATTGGCAATAGTGGAAAACTGCCAGAGGAAGGGGGTGGAATTGGCAGTTGAGGGAAACTGCCAGGGGAGGAAGGGGGCACACCTCTTCAACAAGGGTACCTGCATAATGAACATTTGTATCCCTAACCCTGAATTGTACCCCATATCTTTAAAAAAAGGGGGGGGATCAGTTTTTTTCCTATTAAAATCTTCAACTGATTGGATGAGGCCCACCTGCACCATGGAGAGTAATCTGCTTTCCAAAAAGATTATGTGTTAATCGTCTTTTTAAAAAATACCTTCAGAGAAACATCTAGAATAATTTTTGCCCAAATATCTGGGTGCTGTGGCCTAGCCAAATTTACACATAAAATTAACGATCACACTGTCTCTCCTTCTTGTTGAGTTGGAGCAGTGTTGTCAATGCTGCTGTAACCTCTAAGCCATTTTGCATTTCTTTTAGATATTGGGCAAATATAGCCTACCCTAGATTTCTCTCCAAATAAACTGAAAGTCTTCCAGAAGAAAATTTTAGGAACAAAGGAATCAAAAAGAAAAACATAAAAATGGAGATGTGGGGGAGGGCTTTTAAAATTACAAAGCAGGCCAGGCTCGGTGACTCGACCTGTAATCCCAGCACTTGGGAGGCCAAGGCGAGTAGATTGCCTGAACCTGAGGGTTTGAGACCAGCCCAGGCAGCTTGACAAGACACAATTTCTACAATAAATAAAAAAAATTAGCCGGTCATGGTGGCACACACCTGTAGTTCCAGCTACTTGGAAGTCTGAGTAGGAGGGATTGCTGGGGACTAGCAGATTGATGCTGGAGTTACTGCAAGTGTGCCAGCGTACTTCCGCCTGGGTGGCAGAGTGAGACTCCAACTCAAAAAACAAAAAAATACAAAGCAACCAGGCTGGGATCATGCCTATGATTTCAGCACTCTGGGAGACTGAGGTGGGAGGATCACCTGAGGCCAGGAGCTTAAGGCTACCCTCTGCAACATCATGAGACCCCATCTCCATAAAGAATTTTTTTAATTAGCCAGGAGTGGTGGCACACACCTATCCCAGCTACGCAGGAGGCTGAGGTGTGAGAATAAATTGAGCCCAGGAGTTCAAGGCTACAGTGAGCTATGATTGTGCCACGATTGTGCCACTGCATTCCAGCCTGGGTGACAAATCAAGACCCTCACTCTAAATTATACACACACACACACACACACACACACACACACACACACACACACACATATACACACATACACATACACATACAAACTTTATTGAGGTATAATTTGCATATTAAAATGTACTTATTTTTAAATGTAACTTACATATGAAGAAATACTTCGCTGAGTTTGCACAAACCTACATAACCACAATCCAGACACTGAACGTCCGTGTCACCTCAAATAGTTCCCCTAACTTTAGTAAATCACTGATAAGCTTTCTGTCACTGTAGATCAGCTTTGGCTCTTCTAGATCTTATAAATGGTGTTCTATAGCATGTCGTCTTTTGTACCTGGTGTCTTTTACTTTCTATAACACTTTGGAGATTCGCACATACCCCACATGGTATCAGATGCATGGTCCTTTCTACTGAAAAATAGTGTTCCATTGTGCGACTATCCTCCAATTTATTTGCTCATCACCAGTTGATGGATTGGGTCTTTCCCGTCTTTTGGTTTCTGTGGGTGTTCTTTGTTTTGTTTGTTTGTTGGCTAGAATCTTTCCCTGATCCAAAAGACAATCCTCTGTGTTTAGAGAATCCATGTTTGGGGGTGCCTCTAATTCTGACATTATGTAGTATACAGAAAGGCCTGGTGGGCCCTTGTCCTAGCGAACGCTTAAACTCCACCATGGGTGTTTGCCCTTGCAAAGGGCTTTCCAGAACCCCTTCCTATAGATTGGTGATTTCTGCTCCTTTTGATATACTCTACTGAAAATGAACACTAGAAATAGGCACATCTTAGCCTCCTCCTGGCTCATGTTTTAGCTAGAATGTGTCAACTGCTCCAATTAAAGCACTGCAGGAATCAAGTTTCTTAGCTGAAGGGAGGAAAAAAAGGTAATGGTAGCTTTTTTTTTCCCCCTGCAGAGAACCCCAGGCCCAGACCCAGGCAATGGATCATGCTTCGCTCGGTCACAGCAATCCTGTTTCCTCGTTCCCAATCTCTCCCTGGGCAGCAGTGGCCATGGGACCTAGTTTTGGCCAGTGAAACTCAAGTGGAAGACTGCCTGCGGTGGGTTCTGAGAAAGTTTTTGCCTTTATGACAAAAGGAACAGGTACAGATGGCACTGCCTTTTCACAGCCTTCCTTCCTTGAATGTAGACATTCCACTGAGCTCTAGCAGCTGTCTTGCAATCAGGAGAGAAAGGTCAAAAACACACACAAAGACTTCAGCCTTGGCGTTATTGAAGTGGAAAATCATTGCCGGGACCTGTACACTGCTTTCTCGTTACATGTCGCAAATAAGCCCCTGTTTGTTGGCACCACTGTTAAGGTTTTCGTTACAGCCAAATACATTCCTAGACAATAAAGGAAGGAGCATATTGAAGGTAAATGTCAAGTTTCTTTGCCTAAGGCCCATCTTGCCTACAAATAGAACTTACCACGTCTAAAATCTGCTGGGAATCTTTTCCATTTTCTTTCAAGGTCTCTCCGCTGCAGTTTGTTTCCCAAAGAATATGAGTTGATAATCCCTTCTCTGCCATTTGCAGTGTGACATTGGGCAAAACACTTAATCTCTCTGTACCTCTTTTTTTATCAGTAAAATGTGGAAACAATACCTGGTTATTGTGAGGATTTTTTTTTTTAAGCTAAATAACGTTTTTAGAAAAGAGCCTGGTATGTCTGTAGGAACTCAGTCAGTGATGATGATAATGGAATGATGGTATGCAAAGCACGGAATCCCCTTGCAACCATATTAGGATACAGATTTTACTCAAGTTTCCATTTTCCTGTAACAAAACTCTATACTTCTGAACTAGGATTTCAGGAGCAGTAGATTCGCACCTGCCACTTTCTGCTTCTCTTTTCTGCAAAATCTCCTTAAAGACACAATATGGCCGAGCACGGCGCTTCACGCCTATAATCCCAGCACTTTGGGAGGTGGAGGCAAGAGGATTGCCTGAACCCAGAGGTTCAAAACCAGCCCGGGCAACTTGGCGAGACCTTGTCTCTACGATAAATCAAAAAATTAGCCAGACGTGGTGGTGCACACCTGTAGTTCCAGTTACTCAAAGGGCTGAGGCGGAAGGATCGCCTGAGCCCAGCGGGTCGAGGCTGCAGTAGTTGTAAGTGTACCACTGCACTCCAGCCTGGGCCACAGAGTGAGACCCCAACTCAAAACACACATGCGCACACACACGCGATCTGCTAAGTCCTTAAGTCAACCATCCAGGGCGAACTGGAGGAAGACCAAATTCCCCTTCCATGAATCCATCCCACCCCACCCTCTCCCTTATGCAGGAGTGATTTTTCGTGTCTGCTATCCGATTACTCAGACTTTCGTGTATAACCAAACCTAACCGTGTAATATTTTCCCTTTTCACATTAAATTTCATCTTCTTGAGTTCCGTCCAAGGTTCTCCAATATCCTGGTTCTTTGATCATTTTAACTTTATCTTTTGCAGTTGCCATTTTTCACTCATTTCGCATTATCTGCAAATTTAATCTCAGTCGAATTTACTTTCTGCTCCAGGTTGTTAATAAGCACTGCATATTGGATAATACAGTTTCCGGTACCGAACCCCATGGCATCCTTCTTGACTCATATTCGCATTTCGATCTAATTTAAGATGTCACCAGTTATTATTTGCACTGCCCATTTGTCAACAAAACCCAAGATGATGTTGCCATCAAATCTTCCAGGCCCTGCCTCTTTAATTGCTCTATGAATTGCTTGGGTCAGAGGTTTCACATCAAATAAATGTTTAGATGATTTCCACCGAATTCCCCTGTGGGGTTTCAAGTTCATAATTGTGTTCAAAAATGGTTGTGCCTGAATTAGGGAGAATAATTGGAGGCTTTTGAATCTGCCTTGCCTGTTGCCCGTTAGATTCTTTCTCCATGTGCGTAGAGATCAATTTTCTTATTAAATTTCTTAACTTCTTACCTGGAATGGCAGACAGAACATGAGGACATTCATTTCCTGACTCATCATGTTGATAAATATTCCCCTGCCTCTGGAGTCGGGATTCATGCCAGAGCTCAAGATTTCTGCCATCTCTGCAGCTTGTGCCATAGCTTTGAATACCCTGAAAGCCCGAAATGTCCCCCACTTCTGTTGAACACTGAATTTTCAATACTCTTTAACTAGTTAGTGGCCAGTGATCACGTCCAGTAGTTCTCAACCTCGGCCAACGTTGCCCATACACCTGGCCTCCACCCCCGCTCCACCCCCCGCCAGGACATCTGTCAATGCCTGGAGACATTTTTGGTTGTCACAACTTGGGGGGAGGGGCAGTGCTGCTGGCATCCTGTGGGTAGAGGCCAGGGATATGGCCATTTATCCTATAATGGACAAGCAAGCCTTTCACGACAAAGACTTAGCTGGCCCCCAATAGGAATGAGGTTGAGAAACCCTTTCAAATCTGTTCTCAGTCGGGCTCGGTGGCTCAGCCTGTCATCCCACGCCTTTGGGAGGCTGAGGTGAGTGGATTGCCTGAGCCCGCAGGTTCGAGACCTGCCTGGGCAGCGAGACCTCATCTCTACAATAAATCAAAAAAATCAGCCGGGCGTGGTAGTGCGTGCCTGTAATTCCGGCTACTGGGAAGGCTGAGGCGGAAGGATCGCCAGAGCTCAGCGGGTCGAGGCTGCGGTGGCCGGGAGCGGCCACTGCACTCCAGTCTGGGCGACCGAGTGAGACTCCAACTCAAAAATAATAATAATAATAATAAAATAAAATAGAATCTGTTCTCAAGGCTCCTCCCTTCCTTCCCTCACGGCCACCACCAAGAAAGAGGGAATAATTAGCCTAACTGAGAAATAGAGCCCTTCTCCCCACTGGCTGGTGGCTTTACCTCAGGTCACATCTCCCTCATCCTGAAGTCTGAGTGGGGGTGAAGCTTGAACTTCCTTCCACCCATCCATCTTTCTCCTTCCTTCCTCTCCTCATGCCTCCCTTCTTCAACCAATATGTCCTGGGCTCCAACCATGGACTAAGCACTTTCATAAGCACTGTGGACGCAAAAGTTAACAAAACAGACAAAACCCCTACCCAGGGTGAGCTGACGTTCTCGCTGGGGAGTGGAATTATGTGCGAGGGAAGGCATTTCAGAGACCAGCTATGGAGAGAGAGAGACAGGGTTCTGCGATCTGTGCTATGACCACCTGCTTCAGTGGCCTGAAACCCAGTTTGGGGAGAGAGAAGGCTGAGTGTTTTGCCACAGAGATGTGTGTTATTGTTTTAGTAATACACTTACTGGTGACATAAACTATGATGTAGCTACTTCTCATGAAAAGAAAGTATCCAGAGTAAATAATGAATTTCAGTCGCCCTTCATTTGCACGACTGAGGTTTTTTTATCTGGGCCACCCAAAGACTTCTACAGACAGAAGAGTTTGATTCCTGGGTTTGTTACTTATGCGCTGTGTGACCTTGAGCAAGTTTCTTAACCTTTCTGAGGTTTAAATTTCAAGAAATAATGACACCCACCTGGTAAAGTTGTTCTAAGAATTAAATGAGATGCCATATATGGAGGGCCTAGCCCATTTCCCAGATTCGTAAAGTACTCAGTAAAGAAGCTTTTGTAGCGTTCATATGGGGGGAAACCTCTCGTGTTTTGTGTTTCAATAGTCTTTTGCATAGTGAGCACCTCTGTGTTCTTCTTCTGTTACAGCCTGGCTGGGTTCTTTTGCCTGCTGACCAGGAAGACCAGAGCTGACGCAGCCACAACAGTGGAGAAAGAGTTTAATATCACAAAGCAGCTGAGCGCGGTTGGGAGAGGGTAACTCAAATCCGCCTCCCTAAAAATTCAAAGGATAGGATTTATTGTTGCTGCTGCTGCTGTTGTTTTCAGTTGGAGTCTCACTGTTGCTCAGGCTGGAGTGCAGTGGCACAATCACGGCTCACACTGCAGCCTCCTGATCTCAGGCTATCCTTCCACCTCAGCCTCTGGAGTAGCTGGCACTACAGGTACACACCACCACACCCCACTAACTTTTTGTAGAGATGAGGTCTCGCTATGTTGCCTAAGGTGGTTTGGAACTCCTGGCTCAAATAACCCTCTTACCTCAGTCTCCCAAAGTGCTAGGATTACAGGTGTGAGCCACCACACCCAGCCCAGAATAGCGGTTTTTAAAAAGGGAACTTGGTGGGCAGAGAGACAGAGAGTGCTAATTGGTTGATGGTGTCATGGGGGTGTCGAGACTATCTTCCTGCCATAGAGCCAATTTCTGGGAGAGGGTTTCATGGTACTGGTAGAGCTAGCTTCCTGGTATTCTAGGTTGGGGTAGGGTCTCAATCCAACAGAATACAAAGTCTGAAAAATATCTCCAATACCACCCTTAGGTTTTACAATTGATGCTATCTATAAAGCAAATCCTGTGACCATCAAGTACTACCCCCTAAGACAGAGGGCTTTTTAGAGGTCTCAGGGCCATCGTGTAAGGGTGAGTATGTGGTTCAGACTTTCGGGACAGTTTTCCCCTTCCCCAGGGATCAGGACATGCAGGTAATGAACGACCCTCTATTGGAGTGAAAGCCAACATCAAGACAACAGATTTGTTCATTTCAAACTATAGCTGCAACTTTTCAAGGGCTTGGGGTATATCATATACCGCGACTTGGTATCAATTTTATGTAGGCAGCTTCACTTCCCCTGGTGTTTACAAAGAGGCAGGGATTCAGTAAACATAAGTATCGCTTGGGAGGACGCCAAGCCCTTCTCCCCCATGGTCCTGGCTTTCGCGTGAGCCAAGTCCTTCCTGGTCAGTGGCACCAAAGAGCAACAGCCGGACAGCTGTTACAGGCGGCAAGATTGAGTTTATTCAGACTACGACGGCAGAGGAGAGAGACTTCACAGAGACCGGACTCAACTCCGCTGAAATAACAGGCAGGAGACTTTTTTAACACCAGGTTGTGCTCAAGGAAAAGTACTGACGAACGTAAAAGTGGGGCAGGGAGGCGGTCAGTGTGATTAGCCATCTGTGTTTGCTAATTGGCACACATCCCAAGGAGAAACAGGCCTCTCTCTCTTTATGACAGGAGGTGGTTTTGCAAATTGGAGCAAAGCACCCACCACATCTAGCCTCTTACTCTCCCACAGACTGAGAGACTAGAGTGCTATCTCCCCAGATGTTTGCATTTCAAAAAGATGGCTCCCAGGTCCCTGAGGAAACGTTTCTGGGTGAAAAAAAGATTTGCATCTCAAGGGGCAGAGAAAGGATTTGTAAGTGCAAGTTTCCTAATAAGTAACTGCGGGCTCGGTGGCTCAGCCTGAAATCCCGCGCCTTTGGGAGGCTGAGGTGAGTGGATTGCCTGAGCCCGCAGGTTCGAGACCCGCCTGGGCAGCGAGACCTCATCTCTACAATAAATTTTTAAAAATCAGCCAGGCGTGGTAGCGTATGCCTGTAATTCCAGCTACCTGGAAGCCTGAAGCAGAAGGATCACCGGAGACCAGCAGGTCGAGGCTGCGGTGGCCGGGAGCGGCCACTGCACTCCAGTCTGGGCGACAGAGTGAGACTCCAACTCAAAAAAAAAAAAAAGAAAGAAAAGAAAGGCCAAAGGATCACGGGCAGGTTTGAGCTGGAACAAACGGTAAATTCTTATGAACTTTCCCAGGCAGGCACTTTAAGGGGAGCTGGGTTCATCCTAGGAGCAGTCTTGGGCCCATAGAAGCTGTGCTGGAATTTAGTCAAGCCTTTTAGTGCAGGGAGGTTGGACGGAGCCAAGAGTTTTGGAGTTGTCAGTGGACATGACTTTGTTATGGAACAAGCCTTCTTCCCATGGTCAAGGCTGTCCTGTAGACCAAGTTGTCCTCCTCCCTCATGACTTTCTATGGTCCAAGGCCTCCCTCTCCTGGGAGGAGAATCTCATGGCAATTTGAGGGCCTGATTGAGCTGATAAACATCTTCATCCTCCATGAATTCTCCTTCGTCACACCCAAGGTGTGCTAGGGGTCATCATCTGTTAATAGATGCCTTCTAGTTCCGAAAGAACATCTTTTTTCAAAGTCTTTTTAAACATTCTTATAAAAAATAATCTAGAAGTGAGTGTGGTCAGCATGAAAAGTTCTCCCTTCTTTTGCGTCCTACTCTCTGGAGTTGATCATTACAGAGTTGATCGTTGATATTTTCCAAAACCTATCATATGCCTGGGGGGCCAATGCTCATTATTTTCATTTCACAGGAGAGGAAACCAAGACCTCCTCCACGTTTCCATGGTGATCAGCTAGCAGCTAGCAGAGCAAGGATTCAAACCAAGGGAGCCTGACCACAGAGTATCTCTTGTCGTCCACATTGAGATCACAGTCATTCTATCCTGAAGCTTGCCGTGTTCACTGATATGCTAAGGATTTTTTCCGGTCACTATATCTGTAGCTACCTCATTCTTTGGAAGGGCTATTACCCCTTTGTGGGAAAGTACCATCATTAATTTAACCTGTCCTCCGTTGGTTAAGTTAGTGCCTACTTCTGGTCTTTCGAACAATGTTGTGATGAACATTCATATATATGACCTCTGTACACATTAATGAGTATCTCCGTGTGGCACAATCATACAATGGAATGGCAGTCTCGAAATATGTGCCCTTTTAGAATCTTGCTGATCAGTTCCAAACTGCCCAGAGGACACCTCTAAGTAATGGCCTTGGTGACATCTCACTTGTTTCACTTTTGCCTGAAATATTTGGCCTTTCACCACATACTGACTTCTTGGGTAAAAAAACTGGTTAATCACTTAGTAAATCAGTGTGTTGAGTCTGGCATGTCTGGGGAAGCTCTCTGGAGTACCTGCCCGTATTGATACTTTTGAATTAAAGTTAACTGTTAACTCTTATGAACAGAGTGGGAGCGATAAACCAAACTTCTGCTCAGCTAGAGGTCATCTCATTCGCTTTCCATGATGAGCACATGCAGGTGTGAATTTAATCACAACGTAGATTCTAACTCTCCCATCTTGTTGTTTTTATTCTTTATTTGCGTCTTAAATATCCTAACAAAACAGGCTGAACTTAAAGTGGTCACGAGGAGATTTTAAATTTTGAGCCCTCAAAATCACCTTTTATCTTTCTTGTATTCTGAAGAACCCAGACAAACAAGTTTTAATTGATTTTAAAAATGCGAATACCAAGGAATATCCCTTCCTTGAAGGAAGAAGCCTCACTGATTTGGTTTGTTTTGTTTTTCAACCTCAGGCAAAATGATCCAGGGATGAGCTTGGGGACAGGAAGACATTAATGCCAGTAATCTCATTGTTTTGCCATTAAAGTATGTATGTATGGAGATGACAAGAACGAAAGATGAAAATTGCCAATATTTGTCATTATTCAGCTACAGCATGATGGCTGGTAAGATCTGAATATGCTGGAATCAGACACTAGAGGACATGGCTGTCTACACATGTCGCTGAGGAAAATCTAGAAAATCAAACAGCATACCAGCTCGAAGTCCTTTTTTTCCTCTTCTGCACGTGTAGATTTATTGCTTGATTTCCATAAGGTTTGTTCTCTTTATGGAGAGTTAGATTAGGTTATATTTATATTCATAGTCAAATTTGCCATCCCTTTAAACAAGGGGGTAAGCAGGAAACCTTCAGCCCCACTCGGCAGGTCTCCAAATTCACCTTCCCTCACCCAGGTGCCACTGTCACCTGACTAGATTCCGGCCACATCTTCCTACGATCAGCATGTCTTGCCATTCTTGCATTTTCTGAGATGGTTTCCTCTGCCTGGACACCCCCCTTTGACCTCGCGGCCCTTCTGTGTCACCAATTCCTGCCCCGCTCTCAGAGAATCAAGGTGAACCTGACCATGAACCTGACTGGGTTTGAGTGGCGTATGTCAGACCCTTCCCTAGTCCCCATTTGGGCCACAAGACCTTCGTTCCAGGAAAGCTTGCTCCCCTTTCATTCCTGCTGCTCTGCCGTCCAAGAATGTTCTTTCCACCGACTCTGGTCATGCACCCCCTCCTCTTCAAATCACAGCTCAAAGTACCCCGCCTCCAGGTGGTCCCTGGCCATCCCAGTCCCAACCCAGCTTCCGGTGCTTGTGCTGGCCCCTTCTAAGTTCAGCCTGTCATCTTCTCTGTTTTGCAGGTTCTGAATCTCCTTACCCAGACTATATGGTTTGAGGGCAGAGACCCAGTCTCAGCCTGAAGGCTTTTTAATTAGCAACTGAGCTGGCAGTGAGGTTCCTTTGCCCAAACCAAATAGCCACGGAAATAAGTTGAAGCTAAGCTACCTGTTTCAGTAGCCAGCAGCGTGGTACTCTCACGGAGCACAGTCAAAGTCTCTCATCTGCTCATGAGAGGTGAAAGTCGGTTCTGGCCAGGGTCAGGGACGTGTGTGGTCCCTGTCTCCGGCAGCCCGCCTTGGTTGTCTTTGCTGTCTCCTCTTCCCCTTCCTTCTTTTCCCCTTTAAGCTTCCCAGTGTCCTCTGAGTTCTCTTACTTAAATAGAAATCCTGCCGTTTATGGACTCAACAAACCTTACACGCTTCAAGTAAAACACATTTGCACGAATGGATTCATCATGGCTGCTACTTGTCGGTGGCTTGCAAACATCATTTGGTACAGACAAAAAAGGAATAGCTTCCTTCATCCTTACAACGACTCTGTAAGGAAGATGTACAGTTTAGTCCCCAGTTTCTAGATTAAGAAGATGAGACTCAGAGAGTGATGGAAGCCACCTGGGAAGCAAACGGCAAATCCGGGACGGCTCCTGGGATGGAACTCATGTCCCAGGCAAGCCTGTGCTCCTAACCTCCGTCTCCCTCGGTTGAACTTGTTGCATTTTAGGCCTTATCTCATTATGGTCTTATGAGCATCTTATGCATAAACTTTTGTAATTTTGCTATTATTATGGTTTTAAAATATTTCCCCGTTCTCTTTAGGCATTAGCCAAAAGAGAAATTATCTTTTATGGGAAAGGGAAGAAAGCACAGAGAAGTCCCTGAAATTGTTATTGGCTAAGGTTTGGGGGCTGCCTCAAAATCCCAGGTGTTGCCAGCCCCTCTTACAGACAGACCCTGAATCACGAGGAAGCCTGTGCGTGACCAGGAAAACCCTTCTGCTGGGATAATGGGGGAGCCTGTGTTTCTTTCCAAGACCTCTCTCAGTTTGGACCCCCAAGTCACCCCACACTCCCTATCCACTGTAGGATCCTTCCACTAGGACCTCCCTGGCTACTGGTTCAGATATCAGACGCCCCTCTCACCTTAAACCCAAACCTCCTTTCCGTCTGCCCCTAAGATTCCTGAGTTCCAAATGTCTGTGCGTATGTGTGTGTGTTTCCACACTTAATGATCGTTCCTGTAGTTCCAATATACAAGCACTCTCTCCCCCTCATTCCCTCTCTGCCTCCTATCCTATTTTGAAATACCTTTGCCCGGGACAAGTCTAGAAGGGCAGAGTGCCCTGGCAGCGAGGTCTGCTCACCGCTTCAGCGTTTCTCTTGGGTCTCCCACAAAGGAGAGCACAAGAATGGAGCAGGAGCTCAATAAATACCTCCCAGCAGCGTGGCTGAACACCAGTTTGGGGAAAAGCAGGTCTCTGTTTGCTGCTGGCTGCATGAACATAAAGCTCACACATACAGCCTGGCAGTCCAAGATGAAGCCGGGAAAAAAACCAGCTAGGGACACATATTTATCCCATTTAGCTGGCTACAAGCACGCTAGGTTGTCAGCCAGCCCCTTGGACCCAGCCCAGGCCAGGTGAGTCGATCTCTGCCCAGAGATCAGGGAGTAGATGGGGAGTGTGGAGTGGCCCCAAGAGAGTCCCCCTCTGGCTGGCACCTTCAGAGGGTGGGTTTCTGGGTATTGATTATCAACCTTAACTCCCATTTCTTTCCTGTCTATAAACACCATCTGTTTGGGAGAAAAAAACGGTAACAGAAAAAGGAAAGGGTACTAGGCAATTAGAGAAAGGCAAGCTGGGTGTGTGTGTGTGTGTGTGTGTGTGTGTGTGTGTGTGTGTGTGTGTGTGTGAAAGTGGGGGGATCTACCTCAGTTAAGACTAAGTTTCCAAGTAAGGGAGCAAATATGAGATCTTTCCAAGCAACTTGAAGTCCACCAATGAGACAAAGGTAGAGGGCGGCAATGGCGTTAAATAACCTTCATCTTGACCTTGAGCATGGTCTGTAGTGAATTGGGATAATAATGATTTCACGCCTGGAAGATGTGAGAGATGTCTCCATGTGTATCTCATTCCTTCCAAATCTATCAGTCTCCACTGCTGTGTGCAGGCAATATATTCCCAGGGGACTGGCACTCATGCTTCCTATCCCCCCTTACAAACTCACGTTGTCACACCAAGATGCAATGGTGGCATCTGAACATATACTGGTTTTCCTCCTCTGCAATTGTGTTTCCTCAGGAAACCATACTTGGGCCCACGCTCCAGGGCTCAGCCTGGCGTTGCTTGCCAGTGATGTGATCAATAACTTCGTGGTGAGAGCAAACACATGCTTATCGAAAGGGCAAGTGACCCAGTCCTAAAAGGAGTAGATCCTGTATTGGATAGCACAGGGATCATTCAAAGTACACTCCCAGGCTGGAGCTGTGAGATTGGGCACATTGGGAGGGAAGAAAGAAGGAGTTTTACAAGGATCGATGCAACCCGTTTGCACGAGGAGAGGAGATGATGTCAAAACAATTTTTGTAAAACCAAAAAAGAGATTTATGGTGAGGAGGTTACTTACTAACAGAATCAATATAAGGCAATAGTGTCATAAGGCTGCAAAGAAGCTAAAGCCATTTTAGGCTGTGTTAATACACACTTATGTCCAGATGAATTTGGGGTGGGACGAGTTATTCATGGTAATGAGATTCTGGATTGTGGCGAGGAATCCTGGTGTGGTGGAGAGGGCTGACATTGAATGTGAAGATTAGGGTTTGCTTCCTAATTCTTCCACTGAAGCGTTGGTTGATTTCTTTAGGCAACCTGTCACACCAAGCCTCAGTTTCCTGGTCTGTAATACTGACTTTGAATACCTTTCTCACATGTCTCAAAGAGTTGGAAAGAGGATCAAATAAGCTAAAATACTACGAAGAGCTACTGTAAATCATTGGGTCATGTCCAGTTCTCAGTATCACATCTCAGGAAGTGCCTGGTAGGACACACAGGGATAGGGAAAGCAGGGAAGGCTTTGGCGTCCTATGAGACTCCATGTTTCACAAGCTTGCATGGAGTAAGCAGAGCATCCCTGGGTTGAGTCAGTCAAGGAACCAGCTTTTCTACTTTGCTAGCCTTGCAATCTTAGGCTATGACACCTAAGTTCCATGACCCCCGTGTTTTAAATCTGTAATGTGGATAATCGCAGAAAATCGGAAGGTTATGTAAAGACTTGTAGAAGTGTCAGGTTTATACAACAAGTAATACAACAGCAATATACAAGAATTGATAAAAACGGGTGCTTAAGAATTGCTCGGATTTCTGAAGGAACTGAGGATGTCTCACCAGAAGGAGGAAAGTCTGAAGACAAACCAGATTGTTGTTTCCAAACATTTGAAGGTCTGCCATGTAGAAGTGAGTAAACTTTTAATGTGTTGCTTTAGAAGCGAAAAGCAGTGGGTGACCGTCACAGGGACTTCTGTTCAATAGGAACTGAGCACTTTCCCTGCCACTCCGCAGAACACACTGCTCTGTGGCAGAGTGAGCACCTGTCACTGTCAGGTGATTCATCACCTGTCGGGGGCACTGCAAAAGATATCCCTTCTGTGGAAGACAGGGCGAGCAGCAGTGCCCTTCCACTTTAAAATTCTATGATCTATAACACGGTGTCCCTTTACTTCCCTCACACATGTTTTTGCTAGCAAAGATAAAACCCATCAAACAATCCTTCAGAGGGTTATGAACAAACAGCTCCTTCCGTGTGCATGTGGCTTTGGAAAATAAACCCCCACAGCTCTGCTTCTAGAAGGGTTGCCGGGGCCATCTGGGGACAGTCCTCTGCCGTATTCTCCATAGCAAGAATAGCCTTGAGGTCTCTGTTGGAAAGCTAAAGCCCAGACAAGGTTAAGTCAGATAGATGTCAATGGCCGTGGCAATTCAGGGTAACCTTAGGCAAAATTGTGATCTAGAAAAAGTACTTTTAAAACTTCTCACTCCCATTGTTTTAATTTAGTTTTTTTAAACATATAGAAAAGCACAGAATAATACTATATATATATATATATATATATATATATATACACATACATATACATACATATATATATATTTCATGTAGATACCAGATGGCATTAACAAATCTTAATTTGTGTTGTATTTGCTTTAGGTCTTTTTTAAAAAATTAAATAACGGGTACCTATAAAGCTTACTTTGAATTCTCCCAATGTCTTTTCCTTTTCTATCTCTGCTGGTAACAACTGTCCTGAGATAGAAACAACATCCAGGAATGTCTTTCTCTATTTTTATTACATATGTATGTATACATAAATAACGTATGTGTGTTAGTTATCTATTGCTGTGTAACAAATCACCCCCAAAACACAGTGGCTTAAAATAATGGTTGTTTATGTTCTCTCCTGGCTTCTGTGGGTTGGGAATTGAAGAGCGTCTTGATTGAGCTATTCTAGCTTGAAGTCTCTGTAAAGTTATCATCAGATGTTGGCTGGGACTGCAGTTATTTGAAAGCTTGACAGGAGATAAAGGATCCATTCCCCAAGTGGCTTACTCACAGGGCTGGAAAGCTGACGTTAGTGGCTCAGTTGGTAGAAAGCTTTAGTTTCTTCACAAGGATTTCTTCGCAGGTTATTTGAGTGTCCTTATGGCATGGCAACTGGAGAGAGTGAAGGAGGGCGGGGGAGAGAGAGGGAGGAGACCGGGCCCCTGTAGCTCATGGCTATAATCCCAGCACTTTGGGAAACAGAGGCAAGAGGATTGCCTGAGCTGAGGGATTTGAGGCCAGCCTGAGCAACATGGCGAAACCTTGTCTCTACAATAAATACAAAATCCGGCTAGGCTCTGTGGCTCACCCTTTAATCTCAGCACTTTGGGAGGCCGAGGCGAGAGGATTGCCTGAGCCTGAGGGTTCGAGACTAGCCTAGGCAACTTGGTGAGACCTTGTCTCTACAATAAATCAAAAATTAGCCAGGCATGGTAGTGTGCACCTGTAGTTCCAGCTACTTGGAAGGCTGAGGTGGAAAGATCACCAGAGCCCAGCAGGTCAATGCTGGGGTGGCCGTGAGCATGCCACTGCACTCCAGTCTGGGCGACAAAGTGAGACTTCAACTCAAAAAAAAAATCAGCCAGGCATGGTGGCACATGCCCGTGGTTCCAGCTCCTTGGAAGATTGAGGCAGAAGAATCAACTGAACCCAGCAGGTTGAGGCTGCAGTGGCCGTGAGCATACCACTGCACTCCAGCCTAGGTGACAGAGTGACACTCAAACTCAAAAAGGTGGCGGGGGGGAGAGAGAGAGACAGGCAAAGAGACATATAACATTACTTTCATTCTGCACCATCTGTCAAGGGAGTCCCATGTCCACACCCAGATTCAAGGGAGGAAACATAGACCCCAGCTTTTGGTGGAATGAGTGTCTGTCACATTGTAGTTAAGCAGGAATGTTGGACTGCGTTTATCATATGCAATTTTTACCTTACCCACCCCTGTCTATCTTGCACAAGAAGCCCCAGGAGATGCTCCTCAACTAAGGAATTGAGAAATACATACTGAGGGGAGAACTGAATCTTTGAAAAGCTTGGTTGCCGCTCTTCTTTCTAGAATAGTTATAACTGTGGTGGAAAGCACCCATGAGATAGGCTTCAAGGGAAATAAAGGAATACCCTTGATCCTTTAAATCTGGTAGAAGACGACTGGCCAAATTTAACCACCAAAGTCAAGATGAGCACATCTACTGTAAAGGGAAGCAGAGACATCCTGGTAACAAGAATGCCTTGACCTTGGCCTTCAAAGACCTTTAGTGGTGGTTAATTGGTTGTGTGTCCATAGGAAGAAAACAGACAGCCTACTGAGGTATTGCTTGGTTTGTGTAACAGGAAAAACTCTAGGGCTGGTAGCCCCAAACCCTACTGAGTCTCCACAGCGGAGAATCATGACCAGTCATTTTCCATACATGCCAATTAACAGACCCAGATCTTTTTTTTTTTTTTTTGAGTTGGAGTCTCACTCCATTGCCCAAGCTACATTGTAGTGGCGTGCTCATGGCCACCCCAGCCTTGACCTGCTGAACTTTGGTGATCCTTCCTCCTCAGCCTTCCAAGTAGCTGGAACTACAGGTGCACACTACCATGCCCGCTAATTTTTGATTTATTGTAGAGTCAAGGTGTCGCCAAGTTGCCCGGGCTGGTCTTGAACCTGCGGGTTCAGGCAATCCACTCGCCTCGGCCTCCCAAAGTGCTGGGATGACAGGCTGAGCCATGGAGCCCGGCCCCAGTACCCTTTAATTGAAGGGAACTTGGCTTTCCTTGGAAGTACATGTGTACAAATGTAGATAAAATTACATATGAATAAATATGCAAATGTTTGATGTACATATTGTAAATCTTCCTCACCAAGTTTACCCTGAGATGACTTGAAGGAAGTTCCCACGGTGCCTGTTTTGAGTGGAGACCAGGAAAAAAATGAAGGCATTGCAGCAAATTCTGGCTGCAGCACAAGCTTCCCTACCACTTGGGTCTTCGGACCCTGCAAATCGGATGATGCTGGGTGTGGCCATGGTAAATAGGGATCTTGTATGGAGTACTAGGCAAGTTCCAACAGGAGAGTGACAGTGCAGACCTCAAGGTTTTAGGAGCAAGCCTATGCCCTCTTTGGTAGCTGACCATTCTCAGTAGCAGGGTTTTGCCTTGCTATCGGCTTTGATCAGGATGGAACACTTAGCCACGGTCAAGCCTAAGCTTCCCATATTGAGCTTCATGTATTGTCTATCCATCTAGCCTTATGGTTGGGCATGTGCAACAGACCTGCGTCACCTAATGAGAATAATATGTGAAAGACCAAAGCAGGAAGGTCTGAAAAGCACAAGTTGCATGAGGCAGCATCTCAGATTCTTTCAACTCTTACTCCTGTGATATTTCTTCTTCTCCTTCGATTCACCCCTACGACGGGGATCCAAAATCCTGGGATTTATTTATAAAAAATTGTTTAAACTTCTGTCACCTTCAAAGTACTCTCCGTTGAAGGCAATACACCTATCGAGATGCTTTTTCCACTGCTTAAAACAGATCTTGAACTCATCCACTTTGTTTTAGTGGTTGAAGCGCTTTTAGTGCTTCTGCCATTTTTTTGTTTCACCTCTTCCACATTGGCAAACATTTCCCTTTGAGGACTTTTTCCATCCTGGAAAAAAAAATCGCTCGGATGAGATCAGGTGAACAGGGAGGATGAGGCATGGGGATCATGTCGTTTTGGGTCAAAAACTGCTGAACACTCAGCGCGATGGAGACAGGCGCACTCATAAATCACCCGTCATGAAATGGGCAAACATGCTGAGAGAATCTCCAAAAAAATTCACTAAAGTCAACTGCAGCCTCTCACAACAGCGCCAGCTGGTACATGGATGCCAACGGGTTCCTAGAACACCTTCCTAGAGGGGGTACAAGGAGCCTGCTCTCCAAAATATAATCCCATTTTTGGGAGGGTCCTTCCTCATATTTCTCCTGGAAAGCTCATGTGATGAAATGACCAAAGGCAGGAGAAGGAACCCTCAAGGCTGGCTTACAGAAGGGTCTGCGTGATACGCTGTTACTATCCCACAGGACAGTTTAGTCACTACAGACTCATCCAAGGGCAAGTGCAAAGGATAATAGCAAGGAGAAGTCTCCCGGTGGAAAAGTTTTTGCAATACATGAGATCTAGATGAGAGATGGCCAGACATACACGAATTCATGGGAAATTGCTAATAGTATGACTGGATGGTCAGGGACTAGGAAATAGTCTTGGAAGATTGGTGACAAGGAAGTTGAAGAAATAGACATGCAAACACAAATTGTGAAGATATTTGTGTCCCGTGTGAGTGTTGACCAAAGGGCATCCACTGTAGAAGCGGCTTTGCAGAACAATCTGGCAAATGGCAGGTTCTGGGGTCATCAGTCCACCTCTTTCCTTAGGTACCCCAGTGGTTGCTCAGGAGCCCATGAATAAAGTGGCGATGCTGCTAGCAGGGAGACTGCACAGGTTCAGTGACAGGGACGTCCCCTTGCCAAGGCTGACCTGGCTATAGTTACTGCTGAGTACTTAATCTTCCAACAGCAGAGACCAACACTGATTCCGCAATACGGTACGACTGCTTGGTCCAGTGGACCTCTCCTGTCATGACAGAGATTTTCCTAACCTGAACAAGCGAATATTCTGGATGTGTATTTGCCTTCTCTGCCTGTCATGCTTCTGTCAACATTCCCCACTCACGGCACACCTTAATCACTGTGACGGAAGAGCATTGCATCTGATGGGGGAATTCAGTTCACAGCAAAGGAAGCCCAGCAGTGGTCACACCTGTGGAACCAATGACTCTTACCTTATCATGCTGAGATGACTGTCCTGATAGTGTGAACGTTTCACTAAAGACTAAGTTACAACACCAGTTGGGATACAGCACCTGGTAAGTGTGGTGTTCTCTCTTTAAGGATGTGTGCAAGCTTTGAATCAGAGATCAGTATATGGGTCTGTCTCTCCCAGACCCAGATCACTTGAGCCTGGAAATCAAGGAGGGGTGATGGTGGCTTCTCTCACGATTATATCTAAGATAATCCATTCTCTTTTTCTATTTTCTGAAAAATTTTGTATGACATACAAATTATCTGTTTGTGAAAATCGTGTAGAATGCATTTGCAAACCTATCTGGAACTATGGGAGCAGAGATTTTTGTCCAGTGATTTGGCTTTTAAAATGATTTTTCGCTGTGGCTTATACAGGTTTTCATGTATCCTTAAGTCAATTTTGTTCATTTGTAGATTTCTAGGAAATTCTTCTTCTTTGTATATTTACTTTTTTGCATAAAATTATCCATGGTATTTATTAATGATTGTATAAACCTCTACCTGTATTCATTCCTCATATTTGCTTAGTTTTGTCTCAATCTTATATTTTATCTTGTTTAATCTTCCCAGATATTTTCTGTTTTATTTGTCTTTTTTACAGAATCACCTTTGATCTATAGAACTACCTTCCTTATTTTTTTGTTTTCTATTTTATTAATTTTTTTCTCTTGATTTTATTATTTTCTTCTATGCCCTTTGGGCTTTCTCTTTCTCTTTTGTTTGCTTTTTAAATTTAATAATTCATTTCTATTTCACCTTCTTTATTTTCTTAATTTAAGAATAAGGCTGTAATTTACCTCTACATATCAAAGCATACAAGCTGTGGTTCACAATATGGGTTCTGCTACTGACATCAGTTATAATTATCTTGTTATTTCCCTCACAGAGTGATCTTTAATCTGTAAGTTCTTGAGGAGTGCGTGTGGCAGTTTCCAAATATGTTGAAACTTTCAGCTTTTAATAATAATAACTTAATAATAGATACTTGTTTGGAAATTGTTTCCTGACGTGCTATCCTTTTCTTAATGTTCCCAGTATTAATGTTCAGCCTCACTAATCATCAGAGAAATGCAAATCAAAACTACAATGAGACATCACCTTACACTGGTAAGGATGGCCTTTATCAATAAGGCAAAAAACAACAGCTGCTGGCCTGGGTGTGGAGAAAAGGGAACACTTTTACACTGTTGATGGGAGTATAAGCTAGTTCAACCTCTATGGTAAGCAGTGTGGTGATTGCTAAAAGAAAAGTTGACCTTCCATATGATTCAGCAATCTCTCTCCTGGGAATATTCCTGGAGGAACATAAGTCTTTCTACCAAAAAGATACCTGCACACACGTTTATAGCTGCACTATTCACAATAGCAAAAACATGGACCCAACACTACTATCCATCAAAAGTGGACTGGATAAAGAAAATGTGGCACATATACATGATGGAGTATTACGCATCCATAAAGAAAAACAAAATCTCTGGATGTGGTGACTCATGCCTGTAATTCCAACACTCTGGGAGGCGGAGGCAAGAGAATTGCCTGAGCTCAAGGATTCAAGACCAGCCTGAGCAACGTGGTGAGACCTTGTCTCAATAGTAAGTGAAAAAAAAAAAGAAAGAAAAAGAAAATCAGCCATGCATGGTGGTGCATGCCTGTGGTTCCAGCCACTTGGAAGGCTGAGGCGGAAGGATCACCTGAGCCCAGCAGGTCAAGGCTGCGGCAGCGTGAGTATGCCACTGCACTCCAGCCTGGGTGACAGAGTGTGACTCCAACTCAAAAAAAGAAGAAGAAGAAGAACAAAATCGTGGACTTTGCAGCAAATTGGATGGGATTGGAGACTGTCAGACTTAGTGATTTATCACAGAAACAGAGAACTGAATACAGAATACTTATTAGCGAGTCCTGAACATTAAAGTCCCACAAGGGAGGGATCGGCAGTCTACAGACACTGCCAGAGGAGGGAAGGAAGGAGGGGTACATAGCATCACAAAGGGTACCTGGTCCTAAACCAGGGGAAGTGGTGACGACCAGCTGGAGGTCCAGACTTCACCTGCATGCAACCTGCTTGTGAAGCTAATCCTGACTGGTACCCCACATAGCTATAATAACATGAAATTTTTTACAAAGTGCAAACACTCAAAAAACAATTCATTATAACTTGTTGGATGCAGACCTCTATATCTATATTGCTTATGTCCAATTTTTTTAATCCTGTTAAACAGATTTCTCACAGACTTTGTCATTATTATTTACTTGATCTAGCAATTTCTGATAGAGGTGTGTTAGCATCTTCCACTCTGGTTTTGTTAAGCTCTAATTCTTTCAGTTTTTGAGTGATGGATTTCAGGGTTAGATGTTAGGTACATACAAGATTAGGCTGGCTGAATTTTGTAGCATGATGCGGGATCTTTCTTCATCCTTAGTAACTTTTAAAAAATTAAATTATAGGTTATTTGTCACTAATATTATAGAAGCTTCCTTTGATTAATATAGGCCTTGAATATCATTTCCCAAACTTTTCTTTTAACTTTCCACTTGTAACTTTGTTTCATAAATTTTCTGGATTTGGTTTGTTGTTGTTGATGTTCATTTGTTTAAATCTAATTTGATGGACTCTGTTCTTTAATAAGTAGGTTGATCCAATTTATATCTATTGTGACTACTGTTCTATTTATTTCTACATCTGGTTTCTCTTTACCAGTTTTTTCTTTTTTTTTTTTTTGAGTCAGAGTCTCACTCTGTCGCCCAGGCTGGAGTGTAGTGGCATGATCACAGTTTACCACAGCCTCGACCTCCTGGGCTCAGGCGATACTCCCACTTCAGCCTTGTGAGTAGCTGGGACTACGGGTGTGCACCACTCTACCCGGCTAATTTTTTTTTTTTTTTTTTTTATAAGATGAGGTCTTGTTATGTTGTCCAGGCTGGCCTCTAACTTCTGGGATCAAGCAATCCTCCCACCTTGGCCTCCCAAAATGGTGGGATTACAAGCATGAGCTACTGCACCTGGCCTAGCTTTTTACTTTTCTTCTCTGCTTTCTGTGGGGCTAATAAAGTTTGTTATTATTCTCTTTGTTTTCCACTCCTGTTTCAGACGCTCTGGATAGCATTTTCATTCTTGTAGCATTAATCTTATTTTTTTCCTAACAACGTATACAGCTTATTTGTCTCTAGTTCCCTCCAGAACAAGACAAAGCTTGGATATACTTACCCATTAAAATCTCCGCTGCTACCTCATTCACTCATTCAACACATACTTTTTCGACACCTCCCATGTGACCGGCACTGTGCTAAGGACTGATAATACAGCAGAGAACAAACCAAAATCTTGTCCCTTGGGGAGCTTACAGTCCATGGGGAACTGACAGACCCAAGCCATTCTCTTCTTGTTATTGTCCAGAGCCTCAACTTAAAAAAAAAAAAGATAAAATGCACAACAATGTGCTTATTTGTTTTTCTTTTTCAGTAATCAATAATTAATCAAATTTACCAATTCCTTGGTTACTCCTGTGTTTGCTGTCGTTTCTGGATTACATTTGCTTTTCTGTCTGGATTTGTTATTCTTGCTTGCTGGCTCTTCTGTGAGGTTCTCTGGGTAGCAAATGCCCTTAGACCATGTACGTCTACAAAGGTCATCAGTGTGTCCCTACTCTTGTGTGATAATAAACCTGGATAGAATTCCATTTTAACAGATGTTTTTCCAGCACTTTGAAGATTTCACTCCATTAACTTCTAGAATAGACTGCTGCTGATGAGACATTGACTTTTCATCTAAATGTCTCTTTGTAAGTAAAAAGTCATTTCTCTCTGATATTGCCAAGAATTCTTCTATCAATGATGTTCTTTAGTTTCACAGATAAGTCTAGGTACAGATTTAAATTTATTTATTTTTCTCAGTACATACAGAATATCTTTACTATGAGGGTTCATGGCTTCATTCAATTCTGGAATATTTTCACCTATAAGATCTTCAAATAATGCTTCTCTAGAATTTCCTCTTTTGTACTTTTTTTGAATCTTTATCGGTGCATGTTACAGTCTCCCAATCTAGCTTTCAGGTTTGCCTGTTTCTTTTTTTGTTTGTTCCTTTTTTTCCCCCAAGTCTCTTCATTTCTCTGGCCTGCATTCAGAAACATTACATAGCAGTACCTTTAATTTATTAGTGATCTCTTTACCTGTATCTAGTCTAGAATTTATCCTATCCATTGAGTCTTTAATCATAAATGCTATATTTTTATTTCCTAGATTGTTTTTGAGTTGGGGTCTCACTCTGACCCCCAGGCTGGAACGCAGTGACACAATTACGGCTCACTGCTGCCTCAACCTCTTGGACTCAGGTGAGCCTTCTGCCTCAGCCTCCCGAGTAGCTAGGACTACAGGTATGCACCACCATGCCATGCCTGGCGTTTTTTTTTTTTTCCCCCTAAGATGTTTTGCCTAGGTTGGGCTCAAGCTTCTGAGCTCAGGCAATCCTCCCACCTCAGCCTCCCTAAGTGCTGGGATTACATAATTCCTTAAAGTCCTTTTAACTTTGTTATAGTATTTTAATTTCAAAGGGAGTCAATTAATTAAGTTGATCTTCCTGGTACTGATTTTCCTGTTCAAGTCTCAAATTTGCGGTCTTAGGCTCATTTTTTCCTAGAAGATTCCTCTCTCCCTCTCTCTCTCTCTCTCTCTCTCTCTCTCTCTCTCTCTCTCTCTCTCTCTCTCTCTCTCTCTCTCGTAGTTTTGCTACTGTCTCTACCAACCCTCCACCTCCCCATGGCTAACAGTTCAGAACCAACTCTTATAAAAACTTCAGAGATATTGCAGAACCAGTCACAGACTCAGGCAGCGGCACAGCTCAGATTCTACCTGAAAGGATTCAGCGATGTCTTCCTATCTTCCTTCCTGGGTATGTGGCCATTAAAAAAAAAAAAAAACGGAACCCTGATTAACTTTTTCCAGTCCTTCTATTCACACGAGGGAAGCTCACCCCACTCTGCTTTTAGGCAGAGATTCTGGTTCCATTTCTCTACCTCACAGCATTCTTAGTCCTATGGTTGCCCAGCTCTACCTACCACGACCAAGAGCCCCGCAGGCCGGCATCCATTCATGTTTGGTGCCCAAACGGTGCTGATGAGGGGAAGTGTCTTCAAAGCATAAACTATCTATGCCACCACAGTCCAGTCATCTCCCCATGTCAGCAGCCTCTCCCCAGACACTCAGAATGGTATTGCAACCACTCATGGTACCATTCTATACCACATCTTTCCATCTCGTCATCAAAATATAGCTTTCCCACATATCATTCTTTTATGCCTTTAGTCTTTCTTTGTGCAAATGTTCACCCAGCTTCTCTAATTCTACCCGGATTACAGCTGGGGAAAATTATATTTATGGGAAGAAGTAGTCACGAGTAGAGAAAATTCCAAGAGGGAAGAAAACAGTCTTAAGGCCCAGCTCCAATATCAATGAGAAAGAGAATTGCTGACATCGTCAGTGGAATATGCCACCAGTATCTGAGATTCCATTTTTATTTTCTTGCAGAACTTAATAATATATTTGATTTTAGCCACTTAAATACGTCATGGCTGAAGACATCAGTCTTCATTGTCAAGGGTCGACAAATTAAAGGGTCACATTCATTCATTCATGTCCTATTTAGACATTTCGGTGAGGATATTCAGTGTTTTTAAACAAGAAGTTTGGTGTTTATGAAAGTCATTGCTGGCCGGGCTCGGTGGCTCAGCCTGTAATCCCAGCACTTTGGGAGGCTGAGGCAAATGAATTGCCTGAGCCCACGGGTTCGAAGACCAGCCCGAGCAACTTGGTGAGACCTCGTCTCTACAGTAAATCAAAAATTAGCCGGGCACAGTGGTGCATACCTGTAGTTCTGCTGCTTAGAAGGCTGAGGCAGAAGGATTGCCGGAGCCCAGCAGGGCCACTGCACTCCAGGCTGGGCAATGGAGTGAGACTCCAACTCAAAAAAAAAGAAAAGAAAGTCATTGCTACCCTCTCAGCAAGTGAAAATCTACTTCATTCCCACGTAGCTGTTTCATTTGAACATATTCCAGGGACCAGGGTAGGGTCCTATGGAGCACTGACCCTTAATTAATTCACAAGCTCACAGGAAACCATCAAAAGGCCCTTTGTACTAGGCAATAAAAATGGGATGTGGTGAATGCATTTATTTTTTAATTTACTAGTATAATTTTTATTATTGTTGTACTCACGAGTGGTCTTTGGCGCCAACAAATTAACATCATATGTGCATGTCACAGATGTCACCCAATAGTGGGCAGAGGGGAACACTTGGGTTCACCAAAAAGGACATAGAAACCTTAGCAATAGACACGATTCTTTGCCATTCACGATTTTTCCACCAGAACCTTTAACAAATAAGTACAAAACATATTGATTTGAGTTTCATCTCCCCTCATTTTTCTTCTTTTACATACATTAGCCAGAAGCAGGTGGAAGAAAAACTCAAATGTCTGGACCATTTATAAAGTGGGCAATCAATTCTTACATGCATTACTTACTCGTATTTTTATAGAATTTTTAAATGGAGATGGAGCCGGTGTTTCTGAAGAACAATGATTTAAGGTAATTAGCAGTGTCATATGTTAAGTTATCATCAGCAAAGAGTTCCGAAACAGCCCATTGAAGACTAACACGCTTTTGCAAATTCCAAGGAACAAAAGCAAATGACTTTCCTGCAGACTTTAAATACATATTCATAATCTACCACTTACTGCTATGCTCTGGCCTCTAAAACTTTTTATTAATGTTTCGTTTTTCTTCTGGTACAGGAACGTCACCCCGTCATTCTTAATATTTCAGCTTCACTTTGGGCTGTCAGTAATCATTTCCTTGTGGTTAGAGATGCAAACAGCCTCAGCCTTCCTCGGAGGTTCGCCAAGGCCCTGCCTAATTTCTTTTCCAGGAGAGACTGAAAACCGGGCAGCTAAGAAAGACAGTGTTTGGGAGAGACATGAAATCAAAGAATTCCTTTAGTGGTAGCTGTCATGGAGTGTTTGCAACATGGGATCCTGCATAACACTCAACACCACTGCATCCTGATGCTGGTACTGTGGCGATATGGAGTGCAAGATTGAAGTGAACTATTTTATTCACACTCACCCAACAAATGTAATTGGTGAACACCCACTCTCAGCTCCAGACTTACAGAGACTGCTCCCCTGGTGCTCCAAGAAACAGGGTTGGAACTGGCATGTGGTAGAAAGACAGATTCCATCAGGTGAAACCAGTACAATCAGGTCAGCGTGGGCGTGGAGCATAGCCCTAACTGGGCAGTCACAGAAGGGCATGGACAGGAGAGAGACTGTCCTTCCATGTTGCCTTGAGGTTGTTTTTGATTTTCTGTGGACAGGCCTCATGGCTCTGTTACCCGGCCAGGAGAAGAAACGCCTCCTCACCTGGGCTCTTGTCTTAGTGAAGCCTTATCTGAGCTAAATCATGAAGACATCTTACCCCAAGCAAGGATCCCAGGTTGACTTATTCCGGTACCCTCATTTGAACCCCCTAGGTTCAAATTTAAACCCTAAGAACTCCAGAGGAAAGGGTGCGGGGTAATAGTGCCCTAGGGCTTTGCTGTTCCAAATGGGTCCACTGATCAGTAACAGCAGGCATCTGGGAGCTTGTGAGAATTGCTCAATGTCAGGCCCCACCCCAGACCCTCTGAATCAGAATCTGCCCTTTAACAAGATCTGCAGGTGATTCTTGTACACAGTGAAGTTTTGAGAAACACTGACTTTGTGTGGGACATAGATATGATATATAGATACAAATGTATACACATTCTAAGAGATGTGACCTATGTATTTTTCGAAGCGGAATTAAATTATGGCAGCAATGTGTAATATGATGTTTACCTAGCCATGCTTCTGCTATTCTCTTTGACTGTCCTGCCTGTAGCATGGCGACGCTAGCATTCATTTGATTGATGCCATCTTTTGAGCAAACGTCATACTTAAATGTCAGGGAGAGTTATGCACTGACTTGGGGACATTTACATGCTAACCTTTCTATCCGCTACAGACTGAATGTCTGTGTCCCCTGCCCTCCAAGTTTGTATGTTGAAACCCAATACCCAACGTGATGGTATTAGGAGGTGGGGTCTTTCTTTAGGAGATGATTAAGTCATGAGGGCTGAGCCCTTATGGGATTAGAGCTCTCATAAAAGAGCTCTCATGTTCTCCACCACAGGGAGAAAATGGCCGTCTGTGAACCAAGAAGCTCTTACCAGAAACTTGATCAGCTGCTCCCTTGATCTTGGACACCCCGGTCTCCAGAACTGTGAGAAATCAATTTTTGTTGTTTAAAAGCCACCCATTCTATGGTCTTGTTATAGCAGCCCAAACAGGCCAAGATTCTGCCTTCCCCAATGGCACATACACACCACCCAAGTATATCGTATTGTTGTAGGGAGAGTGACTTGGGGAGAATACCCCAAGGAGGAAGAGTGAAGCAAGTGGCTCTCAAGAGAGGCTGCTGGCTGGGTGCGGTGCCTCCAGCCTGTCATCCCAGCACTCTGGAGGCCGAGGCGAGAGGATTGCCTGGGCCCATGGGTTCGAGACCAGCCTGGGTAACATGGTAAGACCTTGTCTCTCCAATAAACCAAAAATTAGCCAGGCATGATAGCATGCACCTGTAGTTCAGGCTACTTGGAAGGCTGAGGCGGAAGGATTGCCAGAGCCCAGCAGGTCGACGCTGGGGTGGCCGTGAGTTTGCCACTGCACTCCAGCCTGGGCGACGGAGTGAGACTCCAACTCAAAAGAGAGAGAGAGAGGGAGGCTGCCTCTGAGGGGACATTTGTCCCCATGGCAAAGGTGAGGTGAGTAGAACAGGCTCTAGAAATCCCAGCAGTGAAAGTGTTGAAGGTGTGGGGATCCCTCGTCCCAATAATATTCTCTGGGAGAGGAATTCCTGACCTGCTTATGGAAACCACTTCTCTCCCATAGAAAAAAGAAACTTACTCTTACGTCGTGATGCTCAACCCCTGGCTGCCCATGAGAATTACCTGAGAGCTTTCAAAAAATGCAATGCCAGGCCAGGCATCGTGGCTTACACCTGTAATCCCAGCGCTTTGGGAGGCTGAGGCAGGAGAATTGCTCGAGCCCAAGTTCGACACCAGCCTGGGCAACATAGCAAGGCCTCGTGTCTCAAAAAAACAAAAACAACAACAACAAAAAAACATTGGTCAGGTGTGGTGGCACACACCTGTAGTCCCAGCTACTCAGGAAACTGAGGCAGAAGGATCGCTTGAGCCCCAGGAGGTCGAGACTGCAGTGCGCTGGGATCATGCCCCTACACTCCAGCCTGGGCCACAGAGTGACCTTGTCTCAAAAATACACACATATATACATACAAATTAAAATTTTTAACATGTAATGTCTGGTCTTTCCTGCAGAGACTCTACTTAAAATAGACTGACTGGGGTCAGAAACCTTGACGATTATTAGTGCCCAGGTGATTCTCATGGGCAGCCACGGCTAAGAGCCACTGATGATAAAACATTTTTTTTTTTTTTTGGTTGGAGTCTCACTCCTTCGCCCAGGCTGGGGTGCAATGCACACATGCCCCTGGCCACCGCAGCCTCGACCTGCTGGGCTGCAGCGATCATTTCGCCTCAACCTTCCGAGTAGCTGGAACGACAGGCGCGCGCTACCACGCCCGGCTAGTTTTTATTTTATTGTAGAGCCAAGGTCTCACCAAGTTGCCTGGGCTGGTCTCAAACCCGCAGGCTCAGGCAATCCACTCGCCCTGGCCTCCCAAAGTGCTAGATGACAGACTGAGCCACCGAACCCGGCGATAGAACACTCTTATGTAATGAAATATCCTGGGTTAATAACTGGTTCCTTTCCGTGTCTGGGCTCTTTTCTCTTCTCTCCCTGGCAAAAGCTGGACATGGTGAGAGACGAAGGAAGGAACTGGATAGCTCCAAATGCCAAAGAGTCCCCACGAGTTTAAGTTCTAGCCGCTGTCTACTATGGCTGCAGGACAAGGCTCCAGGGGCAGGCATTTCTGATGGGAAAACCCGTCCCAGCTTCCCAGCAGACTCACTGTGGCTTATCTCTGCCAGTGCTGAGCCACGGTTGCTCAATTTATAACCAAGGAGAATTACAGGAACTGTCTGGAGCTCCACTCCCAGACAATCTGTTACCTTTTCTCTTCGGCTATTTGTTTTTCAATTTTCCTCTTAAACCCCTTAATCTCCATTTTACATCTTACCTGTCATAGTCCTTGCAGTGATTTCTCGTTTTGGAAGTTCCTATCAGTTGCCTGAATGATACAAATTTGTTATTTGGATTTTTTTTTTTAACCATCTTGGGCCGAAATGTTAAGCTAACCGGTGCATCAAAAGCCACTTACGTGCACACGGGTGGGGTGTGTGCACGTGTGTGGCAACAGGGTGAGTGGGAGGTGACGCATTTTGCATCGAGTCAACTTCCAGTGGGTGCGGGAAGCAGAGCTTGCCGGTGTGGACCGCTGCGAGGCGCTGGCTAAACCCAGTTAACGAGAGACACAATCCCTGTGTTTAATGAAAACAAATGTGTGATCCACAGACTGGGGTACGAGGCGTGCGAGTCCCCAAAATGTCCCTACATCTGCTAGTGAAATAAGTATCTGCAAGGACCTCATTTATGTTACCGCCCGTGGAGATTGAAGGCTCCCCCCACCTTTGTTTTTCTTTTACAAGTTCGTCACTCCGTGTAAATATTCCTGAAAGACAGACATCAAGCCCCTATTAGTCACTACCTTTCTGTCTATTCCTTTAGGAGCTATGCCCTCGAGGTAACCTGGAGAAGCCCCAGGAGATCTGAGAGAACCAAAAGGCATTAAGATGTGGGTGGAGAGGGTGCCGGCGATTTTTTTCGAGGGAGGCACTTTGGCTTTTTTAAAGGGTGGACCCTGGATAAATCCCCACAGCCCTAGCGGAATGCTGAGAACATAAAGGGAAATTTAATGAATGACCATAAGTCAATGGACAATCACACGCGGGACAGATACGGAGCAGAAAGGGTGAGTGTCACAGCCATCGAAGGCTCCAGCTGACATGCCGCCTCCTTGCAGTCTCTGGGCCCCACCTTTTGGGTGTGGACACCATGGAGAGGCTGCAGATGAGAGGCGTTTCTGATGGGAGACCCATCCCAGATCCCCAGGAGATAATGTGTGTTCCTTAGCATCCTGCCTCTCCCCTACCTTTTTGCTTCCGAGCTTATCTCTCGAGACTTATTGTGGCTGTGGCCATCTCAATTATTAGGACTGAGAGCGGAGGCCCCCTGTGTCAATGTGGCTTGATTGTTTTCGAAAATGCTTCTGGGAAGAGAAGAGACAGAGGCAGGTCTGAGCTGCAGAATTTTATCTTTCAGCCCCTCTGGCTACTCACAGAATGATGGGAGGAACTTGTTTTCTTAGGAACCAGGGGTGCCTTGCCTTTTTAGGAAGCAGAGCAAGAGACCTGAGGCATGTTGTGAGATAGAAGTAAGAACGATGAGAATGTGAGACAGGGATCTGGGCCAAGAAGAAGCTAGATGCGGAAGACCAGACACAGGAAGGCAGGATCTAGAAATCTCCACGTTTCTGTAGAGGAATGATGTTGGGCGCTACAGTCACACAGGTGCCTGTGGTTAGTGTTCTCTCAACAGTGGCATCATCTAGGCTCCGTGGATGCTACTTTCAAAGACCTTCAGAGGGCTCCTAGCAAAAGAGCTTCAAACTGATGCAAGCACCAGTATTAGACTCTGGAGATTGTTCATTTAAAGTGTCAAGAAGATGAAACGTTTTTAAGAATGAAATTGCTCTGGCAGGAAAATCACCGCTCATAGATGAAAGCACGGTTTCAAAGAAATGGCACTGATGAGCTTTAAGCAAAGGAGAGGAGAGGGAATGCCGTGGTCTTAGATGAGCTCAGGCTGGGTTGGTCGCACCTCTGTGGGGTAGGGATTCTCATGCTTGACGTAAAGTGGTTTGTTGTGGTCTCAAGAGCAGGCCTGAGTCGGAGGCTGCTGAAAATTCATTAGTAAGATACTGGTCACCAGAGAAAGGACCCGGGCTGTCATCCTATAGTCATGTCCCAAATGACTGCTCTTCTACCAGAACTGGGTCTACAGCAACAGAGGGCATAAGAGGACAGACTGAGATGTCCCAGAATCTGGCAGTCAAGAGCATTTCTTTGACGCATCTGAATTGTGGGAAAGCCTAGGAGAGAACAGAGGAAGATGACGTGAGCCTCTCTGTGCAGCAAGTTTGTTGCCAGGGCCCTGGACCAGTGTGCAAAGGCCATTTGCACATAGCCTGGGAAGTTAAAGAGTTGCATTCATAGCCGGGCTCGGTGGCTCAGCCTGTAATCCCATGCCTTGGGAGGCTGAGGTGAGTGGATTGCCTGAGCCCACGGGTTCGAGACCCGCCTGGGCAATTTGGCGAGACCTCATCTCTACAATAAATCAAAAATCAGTCGGGTGTGGTAGCGCGTGCCTATAATTCCGGCTACTCGGAAGGCTGAGGTGGAAGGATCGCCGGAGCCCAGCAGGTTGAGGCTGCGGTGGCCGGGAGCAGCCACTGCACTCCAGTCTGGGTGACAGAGTGAGACTCCAACTCAAAAAAAAAAAGAGGTGCATTCATTAATTAATGTCTTATTTAGTCATTTTGGTAGGGATGTTAATTAGTCTTAAACGAGAAGTTTGGTGTTTATGAGTCATTGCTACCTACTCAGCAAATGAAAACATATTTAAATTCCCATATACAGATTTCACTTTATTATTTTTTTAAATTTTCATGGATTCATAATAGCTGTACATATTTATGGGGTAGATGTGATGTGTTGATATAAGCACACATTGTGTAATGACCAAATCAGGGATAATTGGGGGTATCCATCACCTCAAACATGTGTATTAGGAACATTCCAATTCACTCCTCTAGTTATTTTGAAATATACAATAAATTATTTTTAACTATAGTTGCCCAATTGTACTACCAAACACTAGAAATTATTACTTCTACCTAACTGTATTTTTGTACCCATTAAACCATCCCCTCTTTATTCCCTTCTTCTCACTACCTTTCTCAACCTCTGGTAACCGTCATTATACTCTCTATCTCCATAAGATCATTTTTTTTTAGCTCCCACACATAAGTAAGAACATGCAATATTTGTCTTTCTATGCCTGACTTATTTCATTTATGTCCTCTGGTTCCAACCATGTTGTTGTAAATAACTGAATTTCTGTCTTTTTAATGACTGAATATATTGAGAAATGTCTGTTCAGATGTTTTGCCCATTTCTTTCTTTTTTTTTTTTTTCCTTTTTTTTTTGGAGTTGGAATCTCACTCCATCACCCAGGTTGGAGTGCAATGGCACACTCACAGTCACCCCAGTGTTGACCTGCTGGGCTCTGGAGATCCTTCTCTCTCAGCCTTCCAAGTAGCTGGAATTACAGGTGTGGGCTACCACACCCAGCTGATTTTTGAAGCATAATTGTCCCATAATTTGAAGTCAGGTAGTATGATTCCTCCAACTATGTGCTTTTTGCTCAGGATTGCTTTGGCTATTGGGGTTATTTTGTGGTTTCATATAAATTTTAGGACTGTTTTTTTCTATTTCTGAGAAAAATGTTATGGATTTTGACAGGAATTGCATTGAATCTTTATATCACTTGTATGATGAACATTTTAGCAATATTGATCCTTCTAACGCATGAACATGGCATATCTTTCAATTTTTTGGTGTCCTTTTGCAGAAACACAAAATCTGAATAGCCCAATAGCAAGCAATGAGATAGAATCAGTAATAAAAATTCTCCCACCAAAGAAAAACCCAGGTCCTTTCATCATTGTTTCATAGGTTTCATTATAGAGATCTCTCACTTCTTTGGTTAAATTTATTCCTAGGTATTTTATTTTTTTGTAGTTATTGTAAATAGGACTTCTTTCTTAATTTTTTTTCCAGATTGTCCACTGTTAGCATTAAAAAAATGCTACTTATTTTTGTGCTTTGATTTTGTGGTCTGCAACTTAACTGAATTCATTTATCGGTTCGAACAGTTTTTGATGAAATCTTTAGGTTTTTCTAACTTATGATTATGTTGTCTGCGAGCAAGAATAATTTCGTCCTTTTCAATTCAGTTTTCCTTTTTTTTTTTTTCCCCTTGTCTAATTACTCTGGCTAGGACCTCCAGTACTACATAGACTAAATGTGGTAGGAGTGGGCATTTTTGTCTGGTTCTAGATCTTAGAGGAAAAGCTTCTGTTTTTCCCTTGTTCAGTATGATACTAGCTGTGGGTTTGTCATATTTGGCCTTTATCTTGAGGTGTGTTCTCTCTATAATCAGTTTATTGACAATTTTTATCATGAAGGGATGTAGAATTTTATCTAATGCTTTTTAAGCATCTATTGAAATGATCATATGGTTTTGTTCTTTATTCTGTTGATGTGATGTATCGTGTTTATTGATTTGTGTATATTGAGCCACCCCTGCATCCCTGGTTAAATCTCACTTGATTATGATGGATAATCTTTTTTTAATGTGTTTTTGAATTGGGTTTGCCAGTATTTTGTTGACAATTTTTGCTCTTATGTTCATCAGAGCTGAAGTTTTCTTTTTTTTGCTGCATCCTTTTCTGGCTGTGATATGAGGGTGATACTGGCTTTCTAAAATGAGTTAAAACTAATTCCCCCCTTGATTTTTGGGGGGATAGTTTGAGTAATATTGGTATTAATTCTTCTTGGAAAATTTGGTAGAATTCAGTAATGAAGCCATCAGGTCCTGGGCTTTTCTTTGATGGGAGAATTTTTATTACTGATTCTATCTCATTGCTTGCTATTGGTCTATTCAGATTTTTTATTTCTTCATGACTTAATCTTGGTAGGTTGTATATGTTCAAAAATTTATCCATTTCTTCTAGATTTTCCAGTTTATTGGCATATAGTTGCTCATAATAGCCTCTAATAATACTTAGCATTTCTGTGGTATCAGTTGTAATGTCTATGATTTTACTTCCTTGGAGCTTCTCTGTTTTTCTTAGTCTGGCTAAAAGTTTGTCAATTTTGTTTATCTTTTCCAAATTTTTTTTTTCGTGGATCTTTTGTATTTGTTTAGTCTCAGTTTCATTTATTTTTGCCCTGATCTCTATAATATTCCTCTGCTAATTTTGGATTTGGCTTTCTGTTGCTATTCCAGTTCTCAAAGATGCAGTTTTAAGTTGTTTATTTGAAGTTTTCTACCTTTTTGATGTAGTCATTTAATACTATAAACTCTTTTGTATTGCTTTTGCTGTAGCTTTGATTTGTTGTGTTTCCTTTTCCATGTGTTTCAAGACTTTCTAAATTTTCCTTTTTCTTTTCTTTTCTTTTTTTTTTTTTTTTTTTTTGACTCAGAGTCCCACTCTGTTGCCCAGGCTGGAGTGCAGTGGCACAATCACAGCCACCAGAGCTCTGACCTGCTAGGCTCAGGCGATCCCTTTACCTCAGCCTTCCAAGTATCCAGAACTACAGGCATGTACCATCATGCCCGGCTAATTTTTTGATTTATTGTAGACATGAGGTTTCACTATGTTGCCTGGGCTCAAGAAATCCTTTTGCCTTAGCTTCCCAAAGTGCTGGAATTACAGGTATGAGCCACCACACCTGGCCCGGAAACATGCTTTTAATTTCCAAATATGTGTATGCCTTTCAAATTTCTTTTTGTGATTGATTTCTGGTTTTATTCCATGGTGGTCAGAAAATATACTTGATATGATTTTAGGTTTTTTGAGTTTTTGGAGACTTGTTTTGCAACCTACTATATCCTTGAAAATGTTCCATATGCTGAGGAGAAAAATGTGTATTCTGCAGTTGTTGGATGAAATGTTCTATAAATGTCTAATAGGTTCAATTGATCTGTAGTGCAGATTAAGTCTGATCTTTATTGATTTTCTGTCCAATGCTGAAAGTGGAGTGCTAAAGCCCCAACTATTACTATATTGGAGTCTGTCTGTCTTTGGCTTTAATAATATTTGGTTTATAGATCTGGGTGCTCCAACATTGGGTGCATATGTGTTTACAATTTCTTTATCCTCTTGTTGAATTGATCCCTCTATTATTATATAATGACCTTTGTCTCTTGTTACAGTTTTTGTCTTGAAATCTATTTTATCTGATATACATATTGCTACCCATGCTTTTTTTGGTTTCCTCATGGGATAACTTTTCCCATTCCTTCATTTTCAGTCTATATGTGTCATTATTTGTGAAGGGAGTTTCCTGTAAGCAGTATATATGTAGTTGGATCATTTTTTTAAAAAATTAATTTATCCATTCAGCTACTCTAATGCATCTAACCAGTTTTCTTCACCCCTACTGCTTCTATACTGGTTTAAGCCACCTCCTTACCTACATTACTGCAACAGTCTCCTAACTCACTCTTCTCCTTTTGTAACTTCCTTTTCTTTTTTCAAAGGCTTTATATCAGCTTTACAGTTATCCCAGTCTTGGAGTAGACGCCAAGGTCTTTACAATGGCCTTCAAGGTCATGTAATTATCTCTGCCTGGACTGCATTTCCCCCTACTCACTTCCTACTTCACTAAGTCCTAGCCACACTGTCCTCCTTACCGCTCCTCCAACACGCCAAGGCCTTGGCCCTTGCTGTTCCGAATCCTTCCCTGAGACCTGCCTACCTTGCTTCCCTACCTCCTTGAGCTCTTTGCTCAAACGCTATCTTTTCAAAAAGATTTTCCCTAGTCATGATTTTTAACACGACATCTTCCCACCGCGCTTTTCCCCTCTCCTGCTTTATTTTCTTTATAGTCCTTAACACCTTTCCACAGTCTACACATTTTACTTAATTTTCCTTTTTTCCCTCTTAAGTGATCATCCTCTCACTATTAGAATCTAAGTTTCACAAAGGCAGGAGGTTTTTATTTTTTGTTCTCTGCTATATTTCCAACATGCAAAGTAGGGACTGGTACCTGGTAAACGCGTAATAAATATTTCTTGAATGAAAAAATAGAGCACCAGAGCTGGAAGAGACTTTAGAGAGATAGTCCCATTTAGCCTCTTCTAGTTCTTAGTTTATGATGAAGAAAAACAAGCATGGGTGAAGACCACTTCTTTCACAGCAATGGGTTTTTTGGTTTTGTTTTGTTTTGTTTTTGCATCAGTATCCCTGATACCTTGTCAGAATTTTTGGAAACGAGGCCTAGGAATTCACATTTTTTTCCTTTGCTAGTGTTATTCGTGTTCATTAAAGTTTGAGAGCCCTCGCTATATGCTCTCTGGGAGAACGCAGCATCAGAAACACACCTGTGAAATGTTACCTGAAAGAGAAAACCTAATCCAGTGGCAGATGTAATGTTCCTAGGTCAGCTGTGGTAGTTGTTACCATGGCAGAATTCTTTGAGACCCCCAAAGTGGGAAGATCCAGCCCACACTGCTCCCCAAACCCTAAATACCTTCGTAGCACAATGCAAACTTTGGGTTAATGTCGACACTTGAAGTGCACTGACAGTTTGTGAATAAATCTGTTCCTTTAGTAAGATGAATGCGTCATCAGGTGTCCCCGGGTCACTAAAATAAAAGAGAAAAGTTCTGGGATGATCACAGGTAGAGTCATAACTGGGGCTGGCAGCACTGCTACATGACTTTAGTGTCTTGCATATAGAGCCAAATAAAATGTTACCATTAATCAGCTTCTGCATTCATTCACCTCTCACCCCGCTGGAGTCCAACTTTTGTCCCCTCTATTAAACCAACTCTGGCTTTGGTCACCAGTGAGAATCTGGCAGATGCTTTCAGTTTTTTACATGACCTCATGGCAGGATGTGACTATGGACCTCTCCCTCCCTGGGCTGGTGTCACCCTTGTTCTGGATCCTTCTACACCCCAGCCACTTCCAGTCATGCTCCTTCATGGACTGTTCCACTGACCCTTTCAGTGTTGATGCTCCTCAGAGTTCTGTCTTCTTTGCTTCTGAGAACCAGGAAATTATTGTGGATAATCCCAGCTCATTCTCTAGTCTAGTGCTCTGAGAAGTGTTCTGGTGGTTTTGCTAACTGAACCTAACAGCTTACCATATCAAAAGGCATTGGAAAGTGAGGAGGCATAAAATGTGATCTGACAGTTAAGTTCCTGAACTCACCCTAGAAAAAGTGCTATATACCTCATTGCTGAATATCAGAATAGTCACCTTTGAAATACTCCCCTTGGGAAGCTGTGCACAGATGCCAGTACCTAGTCCACCCATCAAAGCAATTTTGGAACTCTGTCTGAAATGGACATCAGAGCTGTCATCATATTTAACCCTCGATGTCCTGAATGTCAAAATGTCTTCCTTTATCTACAGGTAAAGAAAAAATTCATTGGGGGCAGATCAGGTGAGTAGGGAGGGTGTCCCAACACAGTTATTTGGGTTTTTTGTTTTGGTTTAGTTTGGTTTGGTTTGAGGAATTCTCTCTCTCTCTCTCTCTCTCTCTCTCTCTCTCTCTCTCTCTTTCTCTCTCTCTCTCTCTCTCTCTCTCTCTCTCTCTCTCATGTTGTATTTTAAATATGTGGGGGTACAATTCAAGACTAGGTATACAAGTGGACATCATACAGGTAAAGTTGGGGCCTCCCTTTGATCCCCACTTTGCCTGGTTTGAGATCAGTTACCCTTATTGATGTTGTGACCCCTTGCCCCATCGCCACCCTGGCAGACTCCCTTTCTTATATTATGGTAAATGTTCAGGGTCAGCTTATGAGTAAGAACATGTGGTACTCTGTTCTTTGTTTCTGTGCTAGATCACTGAGTATGATCGACTTTAAATCCATTCAAGTTGCTGCAAAGTCCATATGTTTGTCTTTCTTTATGGCTGTGTGATATTCCATCATGTATATGTACCACATTTTTTTTATCCAGTCCAGTTTCAATGGGCAGCACGGTTAGTTTCCTGTATTTGCTATTGTGAATAGTGTTGCAATAAGCATGTGTGTGCAGGTATCTTTTTTTGTAGAATGATTTGAGTACCTCTGGGTATATTCCCAGTTGGGAGATTGCTAGGGTCATACGGAAGGTCGATATCTAATTCTTTAAGAATTTGTCACACTGTTTTCCAAAGAGGCTGCACTAGTTGGCATTCTCACCAGCAGTGTAGAAGTATTACTTTTTCTCTGCATCTTCACCGGCATCTGTTGTTGTTTGTTTTATTAATGATGGCCATTCTTACTGACGTTAGGTGGTATCTCAATGTGGTTTTGATTTGCGTTTCTCTGATGATTAGTGAAGCTGAGCACTTTTTTATGTAGGCTGACTGCATATCTTCTCTTGAGATGTGTCTATTCATGACTTTTGCCCACTTTTTAATGGGGCTGTTGGGTCTTTTTCCTTTCAGAACGTTTGAGTTTCTTGTAGATCCTGGATGTTAGGCCTTTGTCAGATACATAGTTGGTAAATATTTGTTCCCATCCTGTGGGCTATCTCCCCGCTCTCTTGATGGTTTCTTTTGCTTTGCAGAAGTTTTTCAGTTTGATGAGTTCCACTTGTCTATCTTGTCTCTTATGGCATGGTCACTCAAGGTTTTGATCACGAATTCGTTGCCAGTTCCAGTTTCCATAAGGGTGTCTCCTGCATTTTCTAAGGTTCTTATGATTTGAGATTTTACGTTTAGGTTTTTGATTCATTTAGAGTTGATTTTTGTGTATAGTGATAGGTAGGGGTCCTGTTTCAATCTTCTGCATGTGGCCAGCCAGTTTCCCCAGCACCATTTACTAAATAGGTTCTCCTCTCCCCAGTGGTTGTTGGTGGAGGCTTTGCCGAAGATGAGTTGGTTGAGAAATTGAGGTTTTGCTTCTGGAATCTCTATCCTGTTCCATTCTTGTACCAATACCAGGCTGTTTTGATTATTGTAGCCTTATAGTAAAGTTTGAAGTCTGGAAGTGTGATACTTCCTGCTTTATTTCTTTTGCTGAGAATTGTTTTGGCTATTCACAGTTATTTATGTTTCCATATGAATTTCTGTATTGTCATTTCCAGGTCTGAGAAGAATGATGTTGGTAATTTAATGAGTATTACGTTGAATCTGTAGATTGTCTTTGGTAGGATGGACATCTTAACAATGTTGGTTGCATCAACATTCCATTGTCATGGAAGCTGTCCGTGAGCATGGAATATTTTTCCATTTGTTTGTGTCTTCTTGGATTTCTTTGAGTAGTGTCTTGTAGTTCTTATTGTAAAGGTCTTTCACTTCTCTGGTGACGTGAAATATGCTGAGGTATTTCAAATTTTTTGTGACTATTGTGAATGGGATTGTGATTTTCCTTTGGTTCTCTGCCCGCTTATTGTTGGTGTATAAGAATACAACTGTCAGCCGGGCTCGGTGGCTCAGCCTGTAATCCCACGCCTTTGGGAGGCTGAGGTGAGTGGATTGCCTGAGCCCGCGGGTTCGAGACCCACCTGGGCAACTTGGCAAGACCTCATCTCTACAATAAATCAAAAAATCATCTGGGTGTGGTAGTGCACGCCTGTAGTTCCAGCTACTCGGAAGGCTGAGGCGGAAGGATCGCTGGAGCCCAGTAGGTCGAGGCTGTGGTGGCCGGGAGCAGCCACTGCACTCCAGTCTGGGTGACAGAGTGAGACTCCAACTCAAAAAAAAAAGAAAAAAAAAAGAATACAACTGTCAGGCAGGGCGCAGTGGCTCAAGCCTGTAATCCCAGCACTTTGGGAGGCTGAAGTGAGGGGATTGTCTGAGCCTACGGGTTCAAGAACAGCCTGAGCAACTTAGCAAGACCTCATCTATACAATACATCAAAAAATTAGCCAGACGTGGTAGCACACACCTGTACTTCAGGCTTTTTGGAAGGTTGAGGAGGAAGGATCGCCAGAGGCCAGTAGGTCGACACTGGGGTGCCCGTGAGCATGTCACTGCACTCCAGCCTGGGTCACAGAGTGAGACTCCAACTCAAAAAAAAAAAAAAAATAGAATACAACTGTCTTTTGCAGATTTATTTTGTACCCAGAGACTTTGCCAAGGTCCTTTATTAGTGAGAGCAGGTTTTTGACAGATTCTTTTGGGTCAGTTATTTGTTTACTGGCTAAACAAATAAGCTCATAGACAGTGCTATGTGAGCTTATACATTGTCATGATGCAAGAGCTCCTTTGGGACCATTTTTGCACACTCCTCTCTCATGCCAAGATTTTCAGTTAAGATTTTCCTGTTTCTCTATCAATGTTGATTTGGTCTGCCATGCTTCTCACAGTCAGCTGATAATTTTGATGCACAATTTGATTAATTTTTGCAATTTTTTTTTTTTTGAGTTGGAGTCTCACTCTGTCGCCCAGACTGGAGTGCAGTGGCCACTCCCAGCCGCCGCAGCCTCGACCCGCTGGGCTTCGGCGATCCTTCCACCTCAGCCTTCCAAGTAGCCGGAACTACAGGCACGCGCTACCACACCCGGCTGATTTTTGATTTGCTGTAGAGATGAGGTCTCATTAAGTTGCCCAGGCAGATCTCGAACCCGCGGGCTCAGGCAATCCACTCACCTCAGCCTCCCAAAGGCGTGGGATTACAGGCTGAGCCACCGAGCCCGGCAATATTTTCATCAGTTCTGCTTCCTACTGGCTGTCCTGACCTCCCTTCATCAGTGACGCTTTCTCTCTCCTCAGAAAAATGTTTAATCCACCACAGTTTTCTTCATGGCATCATCCCCATAAACTTGAACTAACATGTCCCCAATTTCACTTCCATACTTGCCAAGTTTAACAGGAAATTATGTTTGTTCATTGCTCTAATTCAAACTCTGACATTCTCATGACAACAGCTCTGATGGCCATTCCAAAAAAACGAGTTCCAGAATTGCTGTGATAGGTGAACCAGGTGCTGGCATTGGTGCATAGCTTCCCAAGGGGTTACTACAAAGGTGATATTCAGCAATGAGGTATGCAGCACATTATCTAGGATGAGTTTATGAACTTAATTGTCAGACCTTGTATATTAACCACTAGGCAACTACAACTCCTGAAAAGTTTGTCTGTTTCTTTGGACTTGTAAGAACCTTCTTATCTAAAATTTATACCTCTAGAATCCTAGTCAGTCTGGGAGAATGTCTAGAAATGTAAGAGATACCCTCCTCATAAGCAGAATACCATTAGAAAGGTCATCTTGGAAGCCACAGATTCCACAAACACAGACGAGAACATTTTCCACGGGAAATGTTATTTCACATACTTTCTTCCAATTAAGCTTACTTGTGACGCCTTTTAATGGAGCCCAGCTTGCTCCTGATGGCCAGAGAGCACTATAACCTTCCACATACATGTCAGGAAGCTTTTTTATGGGCCCTTGATCAGTTTTTAAATGTTACCAAACATTTTATTTACCTAGTCGTTAAAAACCGAAATAGAAAAGACAACATTTCAAGTGTAAAAATAATAGAGAAATGGTCTTTCAATGTTGTGTTTCCTTCAATGCTTTGCTTCATTTTAATGCATGTGTTTCCCATGTTGATTGAAAAGGCATCCGACCTGCGTGTAATACATGGAAGTGGGACCACAAGGTATGAGGGACTAAAACACACCACTTTAATGGTCATTTGTTAACCTTGAGATTGAATCACTGGACTTCCCTTGGGTCTGTAATCTACTACTGAGCTCCAGTTGACTGCCCCCTTCGCTACCAGGTGGGAGCTCTAACTGGCAGGCTGATTCGGTTAGGATCTGTTTCTTCCTTAGGGAGAAGTCAAAGTCATTCCATCTGCCTTTAAATCCACTGATCTAATCAAGAGGGCTTGAAACTTATAACCGAGAGGGAGGAGAATGTATACCCAGCCACAAGAAATTAACTGGATGCTGCAAAGGATATCAGGTATGTCATGGTGAAATAGACAGATAACAGAGGAAGCTCCCAAGAATTCCAGGGAGGAAGAAACTCAGGGAAAGTAGTTAAAAACCAACTTGGGATTTTAAAGAAAGGAATTTTCCCTCATATATGAGTTTGAGGAATGAGACTTAACAAAGAATATGGCAATGGAAGACTGTATGCTTTCCCCAAATATAAACACTTAATAAAAATGCTGGTATAAGTATCAAAATGTAGTGTAAGTATCAAAAACGGATTCTAAAGTTTGTATGGAGGAAAAAAAAACCACCCAGAATAGCCAACACATATTGAAGGAGAAGAACCAAGTTGACCTCAGGACTTTTTATTATAAAGTTACAATAATCAAGACGAGGGTATTTGGTAAAAGAACAGACAGGTTGACCAATGGAATGGGACAAACAGCTCAGAAATAGACCCACAGAAATATAATCAACTGATCTTTTACAAAAAACCAAAGGCAGCACAATAGAGAAAATATAGCCTTTTCAATAAACACTGGTGGAACAATTAGCATCCATGTGCAAAAAGAAAAGCTAATCTAGAACACAGATCTCACGCCTTCAAAAATTAACTCAAAATAGATCACAGACCTAAATGTGAAACACAAAGCTATAAGACCACATAGAAGACAATCTAGATAACCTTGAATATGGCAATGACTATTCAGATGGAACACTAAAGGCATGCTCCATTAAAGAGATAATAGATAGACTGGACTCAATTTAAATTAAAAATGTTTGCTCTGCAAAAGACAATATCAATAGAATATCAAGAGAATGAGGAGACTAGCCACTGCCTGGGATAAAAATACTTGCAAAAGATACATCTGATGAAGAACTATTATTCCAAATTAACAAAGAACTCTTAAAACTCAACAGTAAAGAAATAAAAGCCGGGCTCGATGGCTCAGCCTGTAATCTCAGCACTCTGGGAGGCTGAGGTAAGTGGATTGCCTGAGCCCGCGGGTTCGAGACCCACCCGGGCAACTTGGCAAGACCACATCTCTACAATAAATCAGAAAAAAATTAGCCGGATATGGTAGCACGTGCCTGTAGTTCCAGCTACTTGGAAGGCTGAGGCGGAAGGATCACCGGAGCCCAGCAGGTCGAGGCTGCGGTGGCCGGGAGCAGTCACTGCACTCCAGTCTGGGTGACAGAGTGAGACTCCAACTCAAAAAAAAAAAGAAAAAGAAAATAACCTAGTTTTAAAATGGGCAAAAGACCTGAACAAATTATTATTCCAAATAAACAAAGAACTCTTAAAACTCAACAGTAAGAAAATAATCTAGTTTTAATATGGGCACAAGACCTGAACAAACGCCCCACCAAAGAATATTTGGGGGGAACCCAAAAAATAGAATTTATTTATTTAAAAAATTGTGTATTTATTCTTACATGTTTAAAATTCAGTCACCTTCAAAGTACTCTCTGTTTGATGCAATATACCTATAAGACAGTTTTTCCACAGCACAAAACAGTTTTTAAATGACTTTAGTGCGTCTACCATTTTTTGTTTCACCTCTTCCACATTGGCAAAACGTTTCCCTTTGAGGACTTTTTTCATCCGAAGAAACAAAAAAAACTTGGGGCAAGACTGAGTAAATAGGGGATCACGCCGTTTTGGGTCAAAAAACTGGTGAATATCCAACACAGTGTGGACAGGTGCACTGTCATGGTGGAAGAACCAGTCACCTGTTTGCCACAACATGGGACATGTCTTCTGCAAATTGTGGCACAACCTTCTCAAAGTTTCTAGATTAAAAACTTTAAACGTTTAATCCGGAGGAACAAATGTTAAGAGTACTACAAGGGCCCTGCCCTCCAAAAGATAATTCTGGGTTTTGGGGGGTCCTCTCTCATATATAGATGGCAAAAACATATAAAAATATTCATATATTCAACACCATTAAAGAATAGCAAATTAAACAATGAGATATCACGACATACCTATTAGAATGGCCAAAATCCAAAAACACTGACAATACCACGTGCTGACAAGGATGTGAAACAGCAGAAACTTTCATTCTTTGCTTGTAGGAGTGCAAAATGGTATGGCCACTGTAGAAGACACTTGGGCAATTTCTTACAAAACTAAACATACTCTCACCTTATGACGCAGCAATTACACTCCTTGGTTTTTACCCAAATGAGCTGAAAACTCATGTCCACACAAAAGCCTGTACACGGATGTTCCTAGCATCTTTATTCACAACTGTTAACACTTGGAAGCCACCAAGATGTCCTCTAGTGGGCAAATGAATAAATAAATGTTGGAATACCCAGACCATGGTGCTAAAAAAAGAAATGAATATCAAACCATGACAAGACATGGAACAACCTTAAATGCTTATTACTAAGTGAAAGAAGCCAGCCTAAAAAGGCTACAGACTGCATGATTCTAACTACGTGACATTCTGGGAAAAGCAAAACTATAGAGTCAGTAAAATGATCAGTGGTTGCCAAGGGTTGGGGGTGGGGTGGGATGAACAGATGGTACACAGGGCATTTCTTAGGGCAGTGAAACTACTCAGTATGGCCCTATAATGGAGAATACATGTCATTCTACATTTGTCCGAACCCATAGAATGTCCAGCACCAAGAGTGGGTCCTGATATAAACTCTGGACTTTGGGTGGTGTTGATGGGTTAATGTAGGTTCACCAATGGTAACAAATGTACCATCCTGGTAGGATGTAGACAGTAGGGGCAGTGTCTATGGGGGGGGCAGGGGGCAAGTTGGAAATCTGTGTACTTTCCACTCAGTTTTGCTCTGAACCTAAAACTACTCTTTAAAAGTCTACTAAGGAAGCCGGGTTCGGTGGCTCAGACTGTAATCCTGCACCTTGGGAGGCTGAGGTGAGTGGATTGCCTGAGCCCGCGGGTTTGAGACCCGCCTGGGCAACTTGGCGAGCCCTCATCTTTACAATAAATCAAAAAATTAGCCGGGCATGGTAGCGCGCACCTGTAATTCCAGCTACTTGGAAGCCTGAGGTGGAAGGATCGCCGGAGCCCAGCAGGTCGAGGCTGCAGTGGCCGCTCCCGGCCACCGTACTCCAGTCTGGGCGACAGAGTGAGACTCCAGCTCAAAAAAAAAGTCTATTAAGGAAAACATCCTGCAGTATGGAAGCTCAACACCGGTAGGGAAATCACGAAGCCTGAGAGGAGGCGTGTGGTGGAGAGTTCGGTGTTGGACTGAAGGGGAGAGGAAGCCCAGAGGGAATCCTGCAACAGAAGGCCTGGTCACAGCACACGTGGAGGTTGTATTCATTCCCATCCTGGCATGGCACTGGTGCAAAGGCAAAGGGGTTCAGCGTAAAGGGGTTTCTGCTCTCCCGCACCATCCTGACACTCCACGTGACTAAAAGCAGGGGCTCTGGGGAAAATGTCTCTGTCATGGGATACATCTGCAACCGTGTAAGCAGGCAGATCTGAAAATCTGAGAAAATGGCCAGGCACAGTGGCTCATACCTGTAATCCCAGCAGTTTGGGAGGCAGAGGCGGGAAAATGGCTTGAGCCCAGGAGTACAAGACCAGACTAGATGACAGAGAGAGGTCTTGTCTCTACAAAAAAATTAAAAAGTTAAGATATCCCGGTACGGCAGTGCATGCCTGTAGTCCCAGGTACTCAGGCGGCCAAGGCGGGAGGTTTGCTTGAGCCCAAGAGGTCGAGGCTGCGGTGAGCTGTGATCATACCACTGCACTCCAGTCTTGTGCAACAGAGATTCTGACTCAAAAAAAGAAAAAAAAAAATCCGAGAAAATATGGGGAGAATTTCATGGCCAAAAACAACGGGGAAGAATGTTCAAGAGGATTGGGAGACTTTAGTTAATTAATTCTAAGCATTCAAACTCAAGTGATCTTGAGGAAAAAAGAGTAACGCCCTGATTAAATCCAGGCATCCAATAAAGTCTTGACCTGCCTTGACGCTAATTCTGGAGAGAGGGAAACTGAGTTTGAGTTGGCTACAGACTCCCAATGTTTACAGGATTGAACCTCCGTATGACTCCCAACGCCTCCTTCTATCCCACCTCACCCCTACTTCACCCCATACAGCTCATTTAAAACAGAAGGAAGCTGTTGAGTTCTGGATGGTGATGGATGGATCTCTGCCCAGAATTTCGGGATAAGACTCAGCTGACTGTCAGGTGCCCCCGGGCCAAGGGTTACTTTGGACTAGCTGCTCCAATAGAAACCAGATGACATTCATTGAGAGGTTAGCATCCATTTGGTGTGGGAAAGGGTGGCGACAGAATGGCACATGTATACTGCACATTTCTGTTTTTTTCCTATCGTGCAGTCTGAAAATAACTTCATGAAGATGAGAAGAAAGACATGAACCACCAAGCATCCTAATCACATTTCTTCCCAACTAATTTGTGCAGACGTCTGTTTCTTGATGGTTCTCGGTTCTGGCTGCACATTCATCACCTAGGGAGTTTTTAAAGTGCAGATGCCCAGGCTTGCTTCCCTAATTTAAAGATCCTTCTACCTTGCTTACTTAGAAAGGTTGGACTTCTTCCAATTCCCAACAACGCCTCATTCGCCAGCTGTGCTTGGGACAGGGACAGGTCCAAAATCTTAAGAGAGGAGCGGTTTAGTGACCCCAATCTGGTTGTTGGAGTGTTTGTGTGCACGCGTGCTCATACAGACACCTGAAGCTGTGGTTTTCTAGTATTTGCATAATATGAACACACTGTCAAAGGGGAAAGTTGTGGAATACCAGGGGTAGGACCTGTGGATAGGAAATCTGAGATTCTACCATGAATCTCTTGGAAAGCTTATCCTAGAGTAGAAACCCTCCAGTTTTGATGGAAACCTAAATTGATCTTAAACACAGTATAGCAAGCACAGGCCCTTGTGGACTGTCCCTACGGCTGGTGGCATCCTGAAATCCTTTTTTTTTTTTTATAGTTCATCTGCTCCCTTCTCGGTGGGTGTTGCCTGCTTGGCCAGTGTCTACTGGAAGCACTCTGCTTTGATGCTTCTCAGCTATTGTGGAAAAGCAGCTGCCCAAGCATGTGAAACACCTGTCCCATGAATGTCCAAAAACTCCCAGGAAGACGTTCTAGCCAATGACTAACTGCAAGCAAGCTGGATGTTGTAGTCCAGGTTCCTGTTAACGTGTTCCAGACGTGGAGGCTGCCACTAAGACCCCCAGGTAAGAGAACTTCCCTCCAACCTTAACTCCCATCATTTCCATTTTATAAGGACCGATAGCTTCGAAAAGGTCAAAAGAGATCTTTGTCGCTGAAGTCCACAATTCAATGGCACTGACTGAGCCATATCAGGGCTCTTGGGTGTCTTTGTAAAGTTCACTTCAGAATGTGAGGCACGTCCAAAGAATTACCAAAAAGCTGAGCCAGGCTAAGAGCTTCTGTAAAGTTTATATTAACCGACTACAGAGTCCCAAAAAGATGATAAAATAATGAAGTTTTGACCCAGCATTTTGAAATTCCATTTTTAGTTAAGAGAAATCCATTTTTCTTAAGAAAGCGGTTCATTAAAGGACACAGTGAATAATGTTTTTAGAAAGTATGCCGTCAACCGTTTTTTCTTTCACTTTGCTTGACCCCCCACAGATGGGGTCCTTTATGATTGCCATAGTCTATCTTGGTGGAGATGAAGGATTAAGGGCAAGCTACTCCCAGTGGGTCACTCCTGTCAGGTACCCACTCAGGGACAGCAACCGTGCTGGTGTGCACAGGTCTACACCGAAAAGGAAAACGCAAGTAATGATGGAGACCGTCTCTTGAGCGAATACTGTGTGCATGTCAGGGACAGGCCAATTTGGTAAGTGCAGGTCTTATCCTCCCCCTGAGACTGGGGGAAGTTAAGTGACTTGCTTAAGGCCACGTCGGTGACTAAGGGACTTTCAGGGATCCTAAATTCTTAGAACAGAATTGAACAAACCTAAAACTATCAGGTAGATGCGTGGGCTTTTTCTTTGTTGTTTGTTTTTAGCCTTCTTCCACAACATGAAGCAAAGAGTAAGTTTTGACTGAAAATGCCAGCATCATAGTGTTTGGGAAAATAACATTTTTGTAAGACTGAAGAGTGTGTTGTAAAACCTCACTGGCCTCTTGTTATTCCTCTAACACTTCACCATGCAAAAGATGGTCTGTCTGGGTAGCGGCATCAGTGTCCCTCTAAGGAGGGGGTTAGAAATGCAGAGTTCAAATCCAGGAGTCGACCATACTCAGGGATCGATCACAGAAACAAAGAACAGAGTTCCATATGTTCTCACTCATGAGCGGACCTTGAACAATTATAATGCTGTAAGCAAGCGATTGGCAGTAGTGGGAAACTGTCGGGGGGGGGTGGGATTGGCAGTTGAGGGAGACTGCCAGGGGAGGGAGGGGCACACCTCATCCACAAGGGGACCTGCATGATCCGTGTTTATATACCTAACCCTGAAATGTACCCCCACATCTTTATAATAAAAATTAAAAAGAAAAAAAAAGGTGGGATTGTCACAGTAAAAAAAAGAAATGCAGAGGCGCAGGCCCCGCCCCAGTCGGAATCAGTGGTGAACACCAGGCCGGCGGTCTGCGGCTCCTCAAAGCTCGAGGAGAAGTGCCCTGGCCTGCTGGTGGCATCCGTCCCCAGGGTTCCCGCCCTTGCTGTTCCCACGTGCCGAAACACGCCTCCCCAGACTTGCATGCCTCTCTCCCTCTCATTTCTTTGAACTCCACTTGCCATCGCCTCCTGGGAGAAGCCTCCCCTGAGTTCTGTCTGGAAAGCAGAGTCGCCTCTATCCACCCACCCTGTTTTGTCTCTCCTCATGGCCATGATCACCATCTCCCACTCCACCAGAAGCTCCCCCAGGGCTGGGACTGGGCTCCTCTGGCACGTGAGACAGCGGCTGGGAGAAATGTGCTCAGTAAATATTGGAATGCAAGACTATTTTACGCACAAGACTTACAAACCCGATGCAAATGTCTAATTTAATGGTGGAGATCCCTGGAAAAATGGAAAGGGGAGACTGAGGAAAGGGACCTTTTCTAGTTTTTGCGATTTCCACCCTTTTCCCTTCTGTAGTTTTTGCAGTTTCTCAAAGGCGTATGCACTGATTTTATCATTTATTAAACATTTTTCAAATCATTTCACAAACCATCTTAACATAGCACACCACAAAAAAGTAGATTGCATCCCTTCTAAAAGGTTTTAGACTTTATTATCAGGTTATACTTTAACAAATAAGAAACCATCTCCTTTTTTTTTCTCAGAAATGCCACTTTATTAAGAATTTTACTTTTGAAACACAGACATCACAACGATCCACGTGGACTGAGCATGCACCCACCGGCAGGCTAGGCCCATGAGTGGCCTGCCTGTTTCTGGAAGCGGCGTAGACCCTTGTCTGTCACAATCGGCAGAGAGACTGAGTAAATTCAAATCAGAGTCCACAAAAGAAAGCCATCTCTACTGACGAATCATTTATTTGGACAAGACAGAAACATTCCCACACTGTTTCTTTTTATACAGGAAATGAAACATTTCAAATATATTAGTTTTTCTCTTTTTCAGCAGAATTCATTTCAATCTGGCCCCAGGAACTGCTTCTCATTTTAGGATTCACGTTTTAGTAGCACATACGCTCCCATTACTGCCAAAAGAGCATACTGTAAAGACAACACAATGGAAAGTTACTGTGAGGTCCACAAATACAACTGGTCTAGCGATGTATTCAGATGAAGTCTGCTCAAACTGGGCTGAGGACGGAATCAAAAGGTGACCTCTTGCCCCCATGCTGTGTTCTCCAAATTAGCTGTTCCATGCCACATTACGGTAAAAAAAAAAAAAAAAACAACCCAGAGCATATTGATAGACTAAAGATCAAACACCTGACAAACACATCTAATGAAGTGCTTCTTCCTGTGAAGGTTTTCCATTGTTTTTCTAGGGATTTAAAAAAATATACAGACACCATTTGGAAGTCGGGGTAAGCATGATTGGGCTTACAGTACTATTTTTGTATGTCTGAAATTGTCCATAATAAAAAACAACAACTGTATGAGTGCCATTTTAGAATATACTGTGAACACAAATGGTGAAAGTGCTATTTTAAATAATTAATTTAAATGTTGATACTTTAAATGATTGTTAATTTGTAGTTAATTACAATCACTCTGCAGAAAAATTAATGGCAAAACATTTTGAGAAGACTGGATCTTGGGTTGTACAAGTAAAAGCTCCAGTATTTAAAAAACTAAATACACAAAAATTCTTACCTTGAATTTTGGATAGTCATTCATTATGATGGTGACCATACCGACATATGGTAAAAACCTAAATTGTGGAAGAAAAAGCAAGAAACATAAAAATTGTTTATAATATGATGATAGCAACATCTGAAAACACCATAAATCAGCCTTAGGAAACAAATCTTATGTGGAAATGCCTCTGATTGGGGACAATATTTACACCTATCTCAAGAAGCTCTATTAGTGAAGAACATCAGAGCTAACAGCCAGGGTGAATTTTTTAAGTGGGCACAGGACTTGAGCTAGTGATGCTACTTGTTGTCACTTGCCACTATTAAAATAACTAGTCAAGCCATCTGTATAAACAGAATAGACAACTTTCACGAATCTAGTTCTTATTTTTTTTAGGAGATTCAGATAACCTACATAAAAACTTCTGTTAGAAAAACCTTTTAAAGCATATGGATAATTTAAAGTATCATCATTTTCACTTCCCTGTGCTTTTGAGATGCAGCAAACAAGTTTACTGGGCCATGAATACCAATGTGAATATCATAACTTATACTCGAGATGATCATGATCCCAGAGAGAATGTCCAGCATACAAAGCAGTCAATGATTGTGCTGACAGAATGAAAAGCAGTAAGTAACCAGATTGACCCAGGCCTCAGCCATCTCTGCTAGTGAAACAAGATAACACACACCATGCCCTCCAATCTTAGATAAATCAGTAGTTCCAACCTCTCCCTTATCCAAAGCCTTTCCCCAGAGTGTCTAGAAAAACAGGACTGACTAGTGGGGGCCCTCCTAGGCTCGCCAGAAACAGTCAAGCAGAAATGCAATAGAAAAAAATGGTTAAAAGGGTAGGAAGGGGTATAGGTACCTCTTAACAAAGTTAAACCTCAGAAAACGGTAGCTCCAATTTTAGGAGCAGGTGAGATTTAGATGAGATACAAAGAAAATATTTCTAACAAGTGTTACACATCAAAAGTGTCCCCGAGAGAGGAGAATCTCCTTTTGGGTTTTTTTAATGAGAAAGTACGCTCTCTGCTGTATAATTATACAAAGATGAATATTAAGATGTAGTGCCAGGTACGGTGGCTCATGCCTATAGTCCCAGCATTTTGGGAGGCCAAGATGAGAGGACTGCTTGAGCCCAGGAGCTTGAGACCAGCCTGCGGCAACACAGAGAGACCTCGTTAAAAAGTAAACCAGGCATGGTGGCACGTGCCTGTAGTCCCAGCTACTTGGGAAGATGAGGTGGAAGGATCACCTGAGCGCAGGAGGTCGAATCTGCAGTGAGCCACATTGTGCCACTGCACTCCAGCCTGGGCAACAGAGTGAGACCCCAACTCAAAAAAATTTTTAGAAGGCCGGGCGCAGTGGCTCATGTCTGTAATCCCAGCACTTTGGATTGGGAGGCCAAGGTAAGCATATTGCCTGAGCCCATGGTTCAAGAACAGTCTGGGCAACTTGGCGAGACCTCATCTCTACGATAAAAATCAAAAAATTAGCCAGGCGTGGTAGCGCGCATCTATAGTTCCGGCTACTTGGAAGGCTGAGGCGGAAGGATCGGCTGAGCCCAGCAGGTGATGCTGGGGTAGCTGTGAGCATGCCACTGTACTCCAGCATGGACGACAAAGTGAGACTCCAACTCAAAAAATAAATAAATAAAAGATTTATCATAGAACTGTTTTTAGTCATGAAAAATAAATAATCTAAGTGTCCTCCAAAAGAGGATTGGTTAAATAAGCTATGATTCTCAACAGGAGGCAGCCATTAAAATAGAATAGATTGGACACAAAGAGTTATTTCCAGCTTCCTGTTGGGTGAAAAAAATCAAATTCTTCTAGATAAAATTATATAAACACATACACATGTGTACAAGCACAGAGAGTACCTACAGCGTTCACTAAAATGTTAAACATTGGTCATCTCTGGGAAGATTCCTTCTGATTGTTATTTAAGATGCATAAATAACTAATCTCTAGGTGGGAATTTAAATAGAATTAAACTCATGATATAGATCATATCATTGGAATCAGTTTTAGATTTTAGGTCTTTAGGAAGTTCTGAGTTTCACAATACAAACTAAAACAGCTTAGAACTCTCCTGACAGATCATATTGGCAATGACCGAGTCTATTATCCTACACATTCCGTTTCTTTTTTCTAAATGCTTTCTGGCTTCTGGCCCTCTTGTATAACTCAGAGCGAACCCTCACCCTCTGGCTCTGCCCACCACGTCCTTCTTCTCAAGCCAGTTCTGGCCTTCCTTGTACAAGCCTCTGTCGTCGACTTCATTATTATCACCTTTAGTCAGAAACTTGATGTCTCCATTATCTCTGGAAAACAAAACAATGTCCTCTCAAAAATTATTTTCAGCACATAATCATTTTTTAAATATTCATCTACCCAAGACTTTACTGTCAGACATGAGCATTTAGAAAAGCAGTCAAAGACAACTTGACCTTCCTTTGGTCTAAGACAAATGCTTACAGATAGCCATTCAATTGAAGCACAAATCTAATGACAATTTTGTAGACTTAAATTCTGAAACACTCAAGTAACCTTGACAACCAAAAAGCATGGTCAAGCACAAGGGCAATGATTTGCTTCCAGCACCGCATCCAATAAAGAATTACTTCTCACCTCATTCCTTCTTGAAATGAAGAAAAAACTAGAACCTACTTTATTTTTAATAATAATAAAAAAAAGAGAGAGTGTCATTCATCAGTGGGCAAAATCATATGAATAACCACCATGTAATTCTTTCATTACAGATTCATAATACTTCAAAATATTGCAGGACAGTGAACTTTTCCAGGCTTATTTCAGTTATTTGCCGAAAGTCAGACTAGGCCAGAAGACAAAACATGAGGCTGACTTAACAAGCTGTGTTGGACTTGAACTGTCTTCACTCCTTCTCAGTCCTCTGGGCCAACTGTTAATGTGGATCACATTCCTCTTCACTCTAGAGATAAATTTGGTTCTCAATCATACAGACTTGAGCACGAGGTAATTTAAATGCAAGTGTGCTCTTAGCTGTCCTCAAACTTAGTTTTCCTTGCCAAATGCAGAATGTGTCAATGCATCATCTCCCTCATCACTGAGCATAGTGGTATGAAGTCTAATTTGCAAGGAAACAAGAATCATAAATGGCATAAAACCAGTGTGTTGCAAAGGCATGTGGGATTAACTTTAAACATTCTAAACTGCTGCTCAGAGAGCCTTGACACTAGAACACAATATTGCGGTCTTATGGAGCTACAGACAGGGTCTTCTTTCAATAAGACAAATGAAAAAATGCAAAAAGAGCAAGCTGATTTGCAGCCCTGATTGTTTAGGAAATCAAGAGCATAAAAATTCTGACAGTCTCACATCATGCATGCAAATTACAGCAAATAATCATCATTTCCTCAACTCTGAACAATTTATCATCTTTAGAAATTATTTTTAAATCAGGTGAGAGTACTGTCACATTATAACTGAGTATGCTTCTTTCTCAGTAGGCTAACAAGGGACACCAAGTAACCTGTTAGCACAACGCCAGTATAGTAACACAATCGGAAACTGGATTGTTCTACTGTTTAGAGAATACAAAGTGAATCTTGTAAGTATCAACATCTTTGAGAAACACCTTGAAGAAGTTGTGAATGAAATGGGAATCTAATACTGGAGATGTACAAATAGTTACGTTATCTCTCTCTCTCTCTCTCTCTCTCTCTCACACACACACACACACACGCACAAACAGTGAGAAATGTCCCCTTATTTAAAAACACGTATATGCATCCTAAATATAATTCTATAACTCATGCAGGTAAAGATCTACACTAAGCTGCATAAAGGTAATGAATAAGCAAGTGTATGAAATGTTAACATTTTCACTAATCAATCATGTGAAGTGCTCTCTCGTGGAAACTGTATATGTTTGAGCTAGAAGTAAACGTTTCTGTTTTCTAAAAAGGGTCTTAGTGAGTAAGCCATCACCGGTACTTAAGAGAAAGGTGAGGCTGTTTGTAGGGAAGGATATGCAAGGCCAAATCACAGGAGGAGCTGGGGACAGGAATTCTTATCCATTCAGGGTTAACAGTACTGTTGAGAATGCCACCTTGGCCAAAGTGACACAGAGAAACAACCAGCTTTTCTGCATTTGAGAAAATAATTTTCGTATCACAATAATCCTGTGACAAACTGATTTAATTTTCTTTGCGCTCCTTAACAACTAACATGTTATAATAGTTACACCTTACATATGTGCAGCAATTTAAGTTTTCAAAGTGCTCTAGTAAATATTAGTTCATTCAATTCTCATAGTTACTCTGTGAGTTATTGTGGGTAAAATATTACCACTCCCGTCTCACAGAATGAATTAAATTGCTGGCCCAAAGCCAACTAGTTGGTAGACAGCAAAACAAGAAATGCAATCCAGTGCTTTGACTACTTTCTAATTAACCATGAGAACTATTTACTGAAAGTTTACAAAACCCCAAAGAAGTAAAGCCTCTTTACTTTTCATGAACTTTGATGACTCTGTGAACTATTGGAATGTCTCGTCCTTCAACTTTAAAAACAACGATTTCACCAGCTCTAATGGGATCTTCCCGGAAATTTGTGAGGAACAGGAGGTCTCCCCTGTGAAATGCTGGCTCCATGCTGCCACTGGAAAGAAACACAAAATCGACATCAGCGTTACCCTGTGCCCAAAAGGCATTAAGAATAAAAACAGCAGTTAGGGCAGAAACTCTCATCAACAGTCAAGTCTCAGGAGCTATAAAACAAGCCACAGTGGCTTCCTCCTGACTGCTCAAGTGACAACAGTATGTGAAAAAGGAAACGATTTCTACTTAGACCTAAGTTTGAAATGGGCACAAGTAGAACTCTCTGCAGTCTGTAGTAGGTAGGAAAAGAACCGAGAATAATGTGGACTCTGCAGTTAAAAACTGCCCATTTTCAGCTTTAAAAACAGTCTCGCATCCGGTATTTTCCTTCAGAACTCTTACAACTGGTCAATACTCTCGGGCGATCTTTGCTTTTTACAGCACACCCCCAGTACTTGGGTACTGCAACACTGCTCAAGGAATGTGGAACAGACGGGTGAGCACGCCCAGGGAGCTCGATCTGCCCAAAGCCAAGCTGAGGGTGGGGGTAACATTTGAACCCAAATCTTTTGCTCCTGAGGCATCATCCTTTCCATCATGCTCTACAAAAAACCAATTCTAACAAGCATTGACTGGTTGTCATGTGGAAGGTGACACCAATTTAAATACACGCCAAAAATTTTTTGTGGATTCAAAGTAAACAATCTCCCAGATACTAAAATTTAAACAACTCATTGTGTATATTCTCACTTTGTTTTAATTAATGAGAAAATAATGAGACCTTGGAATAAGGCTTGACCGGGGCTGTGCGACCAAGGATAGCGAGTAATGGCTGTTGGATAGAAAGAAAGGGGAGACAGGACCAGGATACCACAGCCAGGTGGAGCCCTGAAGGGAACGTGGCTCCCCACGGGAGCATCCCAAGAAGCAGCCCTCTGCTCCTCCAGCCCTGGCCCACCTTGAACGTCTTGGCAGGCGCAGGAGGCAGCAAGGAAAAATGCAGCCAGGCACAAAGTACCTGCTTACAGGTTCATGTTTAAGTGAAACAGTGCCACTAAACATGGAAATGGATCCAGCATGCAAAAACAAGAAATCTCGATAAAAAGGGAGAAAGGGCTGGAAAAGAACTGGCTAAGAGAGACAGAAAGAAAATATCTGAGTAAAAACAATTCTAGGGGCCAGGCGCGATGGTTCACACCTGTAATCTCAGCACTTTAGGAGGCCGAGGTGGGAGGACTGCTTGAGCCCAGGAATTCGAGACCAGCCTAGACAACATAGTGAGACCTGGTCTCTAAAAGAAAATAAAAAAAATAGCTAGACATGTTGGCACACGCCTGTAGTGCCAGCTGTTCAGGAAGCTGAGGAGGGAGGCTTGCTCAAGCCTAGGGGTTTGAGACCATGGTAAGCCATGATCGTGCCTCTGCACTCCAGTCTGGGCAAGAGAGAGACACCGACTCAAAAAAGGGGGGAGTTTCTGTCCTCCAACCCGGAATTTTTATTTTGTCTTCTTCTGAAAATAAAACATAACTGCTTCAGGGTTTTGTTTTCTTTTTAAAAGCAATAGCTAAAATAAAATGCTTAAGATAATTTCTTTACTGACATCTTATCTTTACTCCTTAATAAAATTCCTACACATACACAAAGGGAAAGTGTGGAAATACACAATGGGAAGTCATCTGGATCTGAAGCTAGGCAGAGCCTCCTGCACAAGCCAGAGGCAGGAGAGTGCCCTGGAGTTTGGCCCCAAGGTAAGAGGGCTTCCCAAGGCCATACATCCCTCAGGGATGTCAATGATTTATGTTGACAAAGCAAATTGCGTTAGCACTATAAAGGATACTTCAAATAAAAAGTCCCTAGGTATAGCCATTTCACAATGACTTCCCAGTGCAAGTGTGTCACTGTGATTTGAGGAAAGCCCGGGCATCTCAGATTTCGTATTGACTCTGCTGAAACTGCAAGATGCTTATGCCTTGGCCTTGCAGGCCTCAGCTTCCTTATCTGTTAGGCGAGGGAGCCCATCTAAACTTGAGGTTTTAAATTCCTTCTTCTTTTTTAAAGTCTTAAAATCCTTCCTTCAAATGGAATCTTTCCGGGAAGTATAACCACAAAGGACACACAGAGCTGTCACAACTAAAGCCAGGCTAAGGGGTCAGGAATCCTTCTAATCTATCCGCTGGAATCCCAGGGGACTCTCCAAGCACAGGGTGAACACCACTGAATCAGAGGTTCCCTCAGTTCTGCTGTATGACATGCTACCCTCAGACTTCCACATTCATGAAAACTCTGTATCTCTAGAAGAGTGCCCTTGTGAGACAAGGGGCTGCAGCCTGGCGAAGCATGGGTCATGGCTGCAGCCCCGTGGCATGGTGGCAGGGCCCAGTGGAGGGAAAGGGCACTGGCTTGGCTGCCGGGAGCCCTGTGCGCTGGCCTTGGCTCCTGTACTGGTCAGCTGTGACTCTGCCCAAGTTACCGCTACAGCCTACCATGCAATCTGTAAAACAACAGACAGAGTCAGCGATCTAAGACACACTTGACAGAAAGCGTCTTGGTTCCCAAACACAGTTATTTGATTTCAAATGGACTGTTAAGTTTTTCCCCTTGGATAACTCTATGGCTGCATGAAGTTAACTCTGGTATCAACTTTTCTAAAATAAACATGCACTACTGTTACAGGCATAATAATTTCAAAAAGACAGTATCCATCTATACCAGAATTACTGAAGAAGCTTGAAAAAGACTAGACACAACGCTAAGCACCCAGGATACACATTCCCTGCCTAAATGGTACAAAGAAAACCAAGTAACATTTTTTTTTTTTTTTGAGTTGGAGTCTCACTCCGTTGCCCAGACTGGAGTGCAGTGGCCGCTCCCGGCCACTGCAGCCTCGACCTGCTGGGCTCCGGCGATCCTTCCGCCTCAGCCTTCCAAGTAGCTGGAACTACAGGTGCGCGCTGCCACGCCAGCTAATTTTTTTTATTTATTGTAGAGATGAGGTCTCGCCAAGTTGCCCGGGCGGGTCTCGAACCCGTGGGCTCAGGCAATCTACTCACCTCAGCCTTCCAAAGCGCGGGATTACAGGCTGAGCCACCGAGCCTGGCTCCGAGTAACCTTTTAAAGTTAGTTATGTTCCACTTGTACACTAATGCATTAATACCATATTATTAAATTGTCATTTTAAGTGGATTAAACGCGCTAGCATCAACATGATTAAAGTTCTAAGACGCTATTAAAAAACAGAAGATTTTAAGAAAAGCCAGGAAAAAAGATGCCAATAACAAAGGCTTTTACAATGTACCCAACTAAAACCCCGAATCCCAGCTGTCACTCAAGGCTGCCCGGCTCCTTGGACCCAGCGCCTACCTCAGAACGACCACGATGGGGCTTTCGCTGCCCGTGAGCACAATCAAGCCCTTCCATATCATAAGTGCAGAAGACACGATCATGGCAAAGTTCAACACCTGGTAATACAGCTGCAACAGAAGGGCAAACCACGTGAGAACCAACAGCAAAGCCGGAGATGCGTCATAAAATGTAGGGCAAGAAACACATGCATACAAGGAGCAGAATTAGGTGGCATGTCAACTTTTGTCCACGGAGAGAGCCTTGCAAACACTGTCTCTCCGAAGTGAGAGAAATGGGAAGAAAAACAAAGCCATCGTGGGACTTGCCTTGCTAAAGCCTTGAAGAGTCTCTCGTGAGCTGTCTGGGATTTCTCTAAAGGGTTCCCCCACTCAAGGTACCCCCAGAGCCTTTGCTGTGGACCAGTCGGACACAGTCCAGTGTGGAAATCCTGGGTCTGATCCTGATCCACACACAGTGTGGATTCACCTCGGATGACCCATTAGCCCCATGGCCAGAGACAGCCTCAAATGGATGCTTCAGAGTTCTATAGCACTGAGCAATGGGACCAATTGCATTTGAAATTTTTATTGTGAAGCTAAGCACAAACCTTAAACACCTGGATGTCTGCTTTCCATAAATGCTTTAAAAGGAGAACAACACTTATTTGGGTTTTTTTGTTGTTGTTTTTGTTTTTAATTTTTAATTTTATTTTATTGTAGAGATGAGGTCTCGCCGAGTTGCCCAGGCGGGTCTCGAACCCGCGGGCTCAGGCAATCCACTCACCTAAGCCTCCCAAAGCGCTGGGATTACAGGCTGAGCCACCGAGCCCGGCTACAACACATATTTGGTTGGAAGCACAGGGCTCGCTACATTTGCTCTGAGAAAGGTGTAAGCTGACCCGCTGCAGCTCAGCCCACCACCCTCAGGACCACCTAGCTCCCCCTTCCCTCCCACGTGGGGCGGGGCGTACACGAAGAAGCCCAGGTTCTTCCTTGCTGCACCCGCCAACCAGGACCACAGGGGGAAGCGACACGCACCCAGCTGCCCACACCCTGTCGGGCTAGAGCGGAACCGTCAGCCCAAACATCTGCTATCCTGCTGGACACGGCAGGGACTCAGGCCACCGCGGTGCTACTCAAGACGGAAGGCCCTCAGGGCATCGCCCTCGTGCCCTCCAAGGAGGCTCCTCACTTGGGTGCCTGCCTCCGCCCTCCTCTCCACACCCCGAAGGAGCTCTGAAGCGTCAGGTAGGCGGCCCGTCCAACACTCCACCGTCTCAATCCCTGGACTGACACATCTCCGGTGGCATTTCTGCCCCCACCCGGCCCGTCCACTCTCAGCAACACACTCGGGAACCCGCAGCGCTGTCCCCACGTCTCTAGTCCAGCGATCCCCTCCCCTGGCCACCGGCCCATTCTCCCAGCATCCGTGCTCACCTGCATGTCCCCCTTGCTCTGCCAGGACCTCCAGCCCTCGCTTGCCTTTCCATCCTCGGCACCGGTCCGCAAAGCCCCTCGCCGGGGGGTCCCACATCCCCCATCAGGCCTGGCAGCCCTCACTCCACACACCTGCTCACCTCTCCAGGGAGTCAACTTCCAGACCTCTGCCTGGGGGGCACGCAGGGCAGGGCGGGAGTGCAGCTTCGTGCCCTGGTCTTATTTCTCTTAGCCCCGCCTCCAGGTCTGGAGACACCCGCCGCCGCGCCTTTGAGGAGTCTGCCGCCCAAGCAGTGAAGAGCCGTTCCTGGGCTCCCCCCACACTTGGGATTCTGGCTTTCTAGGTTACGCCAGTTCGCATCGCTCCATCTGTTCCTAGCTTCTCGCGTTTGGCTGATCTTGTTTCCTTTCCTGGACTTATCTTAGAGTAACTGATGACTTTTAAAATCCCTTTACTATAGCTTGGGTGTTTCAGAGGAAGTGAGATTAGACGGGTGAGAGCCCATCTTGGCTATTTACTAGCTTACCAGAACATCTTTTTGAAACGAACTTGAAGCCAGGACCCAGATCGCATGGCTCTGGACAACATCATTTTCCTCAAAATCCAAATTTAATTTTAACTGAGACAGAAGGTGGCCTATGGACTCTTTTTGAGCACTGAATACAGTTTAAAATACTCAAAGCTGGAGACAGGGCCGAGACTCACGAAGTGCAAACAGGGACACGCCAGGTGGCTCGACGGGGCTCTGACTCCTCAGTGTGCAGCCCGTTCTTGACAGCAGTGGTTCTCAAACACCGGTGTGCACCAGAATCAGCTGGTGACATCCGAGAACTGCATTTCCAACAAGTTCCCAGGTGATGCTGAAGCTGCTGTCTGGGACCACAGTATGAGAACCGCTGCTCCATGCCACTGGCTCTCAGCCTCGGCAGGGCCTTAGAATCATCCAGAGACCTCGGGAAGGCAGCATGCCTGGGCTCCATTCCAGACCAACGGAGTCAATGGTGGGTGGGGCGCTGGCACCGCATCTCATCAACCGCTTGCCAGGTGACTCTGGCGTGCGAGACACCTGAACCACGGCCCCACACCTCCTCCTTCCCCTCATCAAGACGCTCCCACAAACCTTCCCTCCCCTCCTCTCTCCTCCAGCTTTTACACACTCCCTTCCCCTTCTCGACTCTTCTCAAAAGGGCTCCTACCCCAAGTTCTCCCTGTTCACCATCCACATTCATTCCTCAACCAGCATAAACAGTCACCAAGCTTACAGATCCAATGGACAATGGCCAGTCCTCACCTTGCCTGACCTTCCAGCAGTTTTCAACACAGGCGATCATTTCTCCAAGTCCTCTGCCTCTGCCTCCCAGAACATCACACCGACTGACCACTTCCCTTCGTGTCTTCCTGCCAGTTCTTCCTCCCCTACCTGAACCTTCAAATGCTGGCATTGGTACCATCATGCTAACTGCTCCCAGTCCTGAGATTTCCAGCTACCTGCCTGTTCCATGCCACTGGCTCTCAACCTCAGTAGGGCCATAGAATCATCTGGAGACCTCTGGAAAGCAGCATGCCTGGGCTCCATCCCAGACCAACAGAATCAGTGGTGGGTGGGAAGCTGGCACCATATCTCATCAGCCCTTTGCCAGGTGATTCTGGTGTGCAGTGACACTTGAATCCTGAGATTTCCAGCTACCTGCCTGACACCTGCACTCGGATGTCTTTAAAGGTACCTCAAACTCAACATGCCAAATGTACCTTCTCCAAAACGCATTCAGTGCTAGTGACCCTACTCTCGATAAATGGCATTACCCTCTGCTCCTCTGCTTGGAGCCACCCCCACCCAAGGTCTACACAATCGACCTTCTAAACATTTCAGGAATATGTGCAGTTCTCTCCACTCCCACTGGAGTGGCAAGAGCCTCCCGGGGGCTCCTGAGGTCCACACACGCCTCTTCCGATCCATTCCCCACGCTACACTCAGTGTTCTTAACAACACGGAAACCTTCTGTGAAACGCACCACTGGGCAATTCCGTCGCTGTGTGAACATCATAGAGTGCACTTACACAAACCTACGTGGTCCAGCCTCCTCCACACGGTACAGCCTATTGCTCCTGGGCCACAAACCTGGACAGCATCTCACTGTACTGAATCCTGCAGGCAGGGGTAACACAAAGGTAAGTATCTGTGTGTCTAAGCTTGTAAAAACACAGGATGATAATCTTATGGGGCTACTGGCATTCACGCCGTCTGTGGTTAGCCGAAGTGCTGCTGTGTGCGTGTGACTGTCCTTGTTTTCATTCGCACATGTGGTCAAACACATGCCCTGCTCGGAGCCCCTTGACGTTCTCCACTACTCTGAACTCGAAGACCAAACCTTAACACGGCTTCTAAGGCCTGCCTGATAAGCTCCCACCCGATAAGCTGCACTGAGGGTTTCTGCCAGTGCTCCAAACACGCATGCTCCTTCCCATTCTGGGGCTGTCACCTGCCTAGTTCTTCTGCCCAGAAAACTCCCTCCCCGGATCTCTTCGTTTAGTAAGCACACAACTCTAAGCCCAACTTTAAACGTGCCTGAGGGAAGACTGCCCTGACCTGCTAGACCAGGAATCAACACACTTTTTGTGTAGAGAGCCAGACAGTAGACGTTTTAGGTTTACAAGCCACACAGTGTTTCAGCTGAAACCACCCAATGCCAGCATAGCGGGAAAGCCGCCACAGACACTTTGTAGAAGAATGAGCATGGTTGTGTTCCAGTAAAAGTTTATTTAGAAAAACAAGCAGCCCCCTGTTGTTTGCCAAGCTCTGCCATAGGCCAGCCTGTGTCTTTCTGTTATACAGTCTCACTGTATCCTGTACTTCTTTATAGCATTTGTCACCATCATAATTATGCATAAAAGTACTTAACATGCCTTAAGTTCCACAAAGGCAGGAATCAGAATCATTTCAGCCTTGCTCATAACTGCATTCGCATCATTCAACGTTTGGCAAAAGATGTGTTGAATAAATAGTGACAAATTAAGCATCTTTAATATGTGGGGAGTGCAAAACAAACCAGTAGTAAGAAGAACACTAAAAACCCAACCAAAAAAAGGTAAAAGATTAAAACTATAATTTGCCAGAGAAAAAACAGAAGTGGCAAATAAACACTTAAAACGTTCAAACTAATACTCCTGCCTCCCTCCTTCCCCCTCTCTTTTATTTTATGTATTTTTTATTAATTTTGCCTCGCAAATTTAGTGATTTTTTTTTAAATGCCAATACTCAGTGCGGGCAAGAGTACACTGTGATGGAAATGCAAGCTGATAGAACCATTCTGAAAGCAATTTGGCATCAGTATCAAGAGATTACTCTTGGTCCAGTAATCCCACTTCTAGGAATTCAGGTTAAAATAAAGGCAGATGGAGAATTATGGCCCAAATATATTTATGACAGCCCTAATTCTAATAATGTGGAAAAGGAAATAAATGAGTAGCAACAGGGAAATGACTGCGTAGACAACGGCAGATTACACCACAATTTAAAACAATGCACAAGGAACTGTAATGGGCGCTTTCTCAACTCCATCTTCATGGCGACAGTCAAGGCCGAGGTTCAGGCACCAACATGCAGCTCTTTGTCTGCACCCAGGAGCTACACACCATCAAGGTGACCCACTGGGAGATGGTCGCCCAGCCCAAGGCCCAGGTAGCCTCGCTGGAGAGCATCAACTGGAAAGTCATACTGTGCTCCTGGCAGGTACACCCCTGGAGGTTGAGGCTACCCTGGGCCAGTGAGGGCTGGAGGTCCTGGCCACTCCGGAAGTTGCCAGCCACATGCTTGGAGGTAAAGTCCATGGTGTTTCCTTGGGAAAGTGTGCTGGATCAAACTCCGAAGGTGGCCAAAGAGGTGAAGGGGGAAGGAAGGAGCTGGAGGGAAGAAGGGAGAGGGGGGAGGATGAGGAGGAGGAGGAGGAAGACAGGCCAGGCCAGGCCGGGCAGAGGATGCAGTACAACCAGAGTTTTGTCAATGTTGTGCCCACCTTCGGTAAGAAGAGCCCCAGTGCCAACTCCTAAGTCCCTTGCAATCCTGGCTTTCTCGAATAAAAAAAGCTACTTAGCCTGGTGGAAGGAAGGAAGGAAACTTTAACGGCATGACCAAATCTTAAAATAAGTTGAGTGAAAAACAAGCTGCGGTAGGAGCTCAACAAACTACAAACACGAAGCAATGCCCCAAGAGACCGAGAGAGACTTTCTTAGGATGGCAGAATTCTGAGTTTTCTTCCTTAGATTGTTCCCTATTCTTTAAAATTCCTATGATGAACATGGATTAACTCCAAAATCTGGGGGAAGTGGGAAGTGTTTAAAGGAAGTGCAACTTGACAGACTATTATATGGTCATTAAAGTAATCATTCTGAAGAGTGTGACCAAACATGAAAACATATTCTGATATGATGAGGCAGAAAAAGCAGAGTTCAAAACTGTCTCTTGCTAAATTAAAACTGTGTGAAAATATATAATTTGAGGCAATAATGGAGGATATAGCTCGAAGTGAGGCCATAAAAAGTGAATTAAAATAACTGTTAAGGTGTTTTTTGGCAATAAATGAAAATAGGAATATAATTATAATTCAGTATCAAAGTTACACACTTGGCTACTGTGTCAATAGCAAATTATGAAACTATCATTATATTCCCAAGACAGTGAAAAAGGAAACCAGAGAGCTAAGCAGACACTGTCAAAGTGTTGGATTCTACTACGTGAAACCATTGCTTCTAAAGAAAATCAGCCTTGCCGGTCGTATCAGTCTAGAACAGACGTTGTTCCATGAAGTTCACGTTGTTCCATGAAGTTCACATTCAGAAACTTCCCTGCCTGCTCCACTTGACTTAAAGAACTTGATAAATATACACTGTTTCATTATGAGTTACAGGTCTGATTAGGAAAGCCCCAAACCATGGTTTTAAACAAAGATTGCCATTTTTAGACTAGTTTCCAAATCATCAGCCGCCACCCTGATAAATGAAAATTATAAAATTTTGCCACTTACCGAATAAAGACCTCGTACTAAGACTATATTTTCTGGTATAGTTTTCTGTACTTGAAAAATTCATCAAGGGGAAGTAATATGAATTTCTCAAAAAATAACTTCCCTTGAGCAAGACATTTGCCTGCTAAGCAAGTGGTCAAATATACAAAAATCTAACCATCAAACTAACTTCAAAACCACAGGTCGTATTTCCAACACCTTACCTTTAAGGGACCTACTAATCGAAGTCTAGGTTTAAGATCCTGGAATCCAGAAACATAATTTTGACTGAGCTACTGACAAGCTGAACGCGATTTAAAAGAATTTGCTGTTGTTCATCTTTGCCTACCAACTTTGTACAGTTGGCACTTAATAGCCACAGAAGAGTTTGAAGGAAGCCCACGCTCAGTCACTGTCAACCAGAGATGAAACAGCCAATGTCTAAGAGTTTTAAGCAAACATTTCAGACCAGATATTCTGGCTGAAAGAGCACCAGCAATGCCAGGAGCTCTATTTCTTCCTCTCTTCCTCCGTGCAGAAACAAAGAGCCCTTGTCTTGCATGTGGCTCCTGCTTTAATTAATAGTAAGCAGGGGCAGCAGAGAAAGGAAGTTCTGCTTCCAAGACTGGTGGAGCATGCAGGCCTGGCAAGGTGTCACAGGGTGCTATTTGGGAGGGGGAAAAAAGCAAAAAAAAAAACAACCAGCTTTTAAAAAAGGTACCAGGAGGCAGTAGACTTGAGCCTCTGAATTTTAATGACAAGACTTTCGAAACAGGTGAAACAACCAGCTCCTGAGAGGTCTTACCACTGACAGCAGGAACACAAATATCTTTCAAAGGGCAAACCGGTTCAGGGACTGGTAACACTCATAAGAAGGCCTTCTTGGCCTTGCTTGGCTGGGTATGGTGGCTCACACTTATAATCCCAGCACTTTTGGAGGCTGAGGTAGGAGGATTACTGGAGCTCAGGAGTTTGAGACCAGCCTAGGCAACACAGCAAAACCTCATTGCCATTAAAAATTTTTAATAATGAAAATATTTCTTAAAGACTTTTAAAAAAAGGCCTTCTCTGACAGTCTGCAATTATAACCATCAGTAATCAGTACCGATTATAGAGACATTTAAAAAACTTAGCCAGTAAGACTAGATTTTTTAAAATAAAGCTCTATTTCCTGGAGGATTTTCTTGTGATCAGCATCAATGCTCAGGACATCAGCTATTGGTTTTTCCAAGCTAGTGATACTGTCTACTACAATCATCTTAATCACAGAAACTCACAGGAGCTCACCAGCTATGCACACCTACACACAAGCAGATCCCAGACACAGTTCATGAAACACAAGTCACTAAATTCTCCTAGACTACTGTACAAGTCTGAAATTCCACTTGGGAAAAAAAAGAAGAAGCAGCTGTGCCCTGCTATGGGCACTACCCCACACCTCTATATAATGAAATAACTGAACCAGGATGCCATCAAAATCATGAGAATTAATACCTTTTTTTCAGACACAATCAAACCCTCTCAGTAGGAAGTCACCAATTTTCTTAGTACAACTGATTATACATAGTTATAGCATCCATCATGATATACAGGCCCCATATAGTTCCCCCAATTTTCTACCTAGAAGCTTCAGCAATCGCATTTCTCCCGACTGAGAGGGCGTCTTTTCCAGTCTCGCTCTTGCCTTATATCGAAGGGATAAGACCCCAAAGACAACGATGATGGCCAGCAACTGGCTAAGGAGAGAGCAAGAGAGAAGCTTTCCGATGAAGACCTCTCACAGAAGAGTGAGAAATCCACCCCAGCAGCCCAAAGACGCCGCACTAATTGCCTCCTATATTCAGGGTGCAGACAGAATAATGGAGCCTCCAAAAGCGAGTGAGGACTTCTGGAATCCCTTTGGGAACACTGGTTCAGCCCACAACAATTGAGCCCCGCTTGTGAGCTCTCCAGGCACAAGGAGCATTATGTAGTCTCGACACAGGGTCGGGGGCGGGGGGAGAAAACTGCCCAGGCTGGGAAGAAATTGCTCTGGCTGACGTCGCTGGACAGCTCCCATCGTCAGAAAGTTCTTCCCACTCTCCTGCCTTTCCGCCACTTTCACCCCCTCCCTCGTGCAGTCAGGCCTCCGGAGCCCACAGAGAAATCGGCTCCCCCTTCACCGGGTGGCCCTTTGAATACGTGCAGACAGCTGTCACTCACGTTCGAGTCATCCTTCCCACAATCGTGGTCATTTATGACTTCCTCGACCCCTCTTGACATCCCTTGCACGGGGTTTCGACCCACTCCCCCTTCCCGGCCACCCTCCCCTACTGCGCTCTGGTCAGTGCCAGAAAGCGCACGCAGTGCCCACACGTGGGTCTAGGAGGACTCGAACCCAGGACCTCCGAAAGCCCAGCGCAGGAGCTTCGGGTCGCCGCCGGGCCGCAGTCACCCGGCGCTGTCCTGGCCCAAGCCCCACCCGGGAAGCCCCGGTCCCTCGCAGACGCAGCCGGTCCCGGTCCCGGGCGCGCCCCCGACCCGGCCTCTGCTACCTGGCGCTTGTTCATCTTCCTCAGGTCCCCGAAGATGTCCAAGCCGGACGCGGGGAGAGGCGTCCCCGCGGCGCCCGCGCGTACCATGGCGGGGTCTCTGGGGACCCGGGCAGCCCGCCGGCTCCGGGGGTCACAGACAGCTGCCGAGCACCGGCGGCCCCCGCCCGCCAGCCCCGCGTCCTTGCGGGCCACGTGACCGACGACTCGCCGGGGCTTCTGGGAATGGCAGTCCCGCGAGTCCTGGTCACGAGGTGTCCAGGAGGAAACTTGGAGCCAGAAAACTACAACTCCCAGAATGCCGCGCAGTGAGCGCCTCGGCCAGTGAAGACCCAGGGCTTCGGGGGAGAGCAGCAACGGGGCTCCGGAGCTTCCTCCGATCCCTCGGAGGGAACGTAGGGCGGCGGGTGGTCCTGTGTATCTCTGCGGGGGGAGTGACTACTCAAGAGAAGCTGAGTTTCCCGACTCTGGTCAGGCGCCAAGAGGACACCTAAAGCCCCTTCGCAGTCACCTAGCCGTGGATCTTGGCCATTGGATGACTGCGGCAAGGAGAGGCGGGGCTTCCACGCGGGGGCCGGCTGAGCGGAATCGGGGCGGGTCCTAGAGATGGGCATGCGGGTGGGCGGGGCTTGGACGAGGCGAGACTTTTGACGCCGCTGAGTTCTCTCTAAAGGCGTGCTACCTCTTGAGTGCCGGGAGGCGACATTGAATCGTCTCGGCTGTAGTTGTGCTGCAACGGATATTAATGGAATGGATCAGATCCCTGATTTTATTGGTGCAAGCAGAGGCCCAGAAAGGTTCATTGACATTGCCAAGGTTAGGTGGCAGAATCCGGAATAGAGCTCACTTTTTTTAAAAAAATGTGGTACACATACACAATGGAATATTATGCAGCCATAAAGAACGACAAATATATGGACTTTGCAGCAACCTGGAGGGATTTGGAGTCGATCGTACTTAGTGATTTATCACAGAAACAAAGAACAGAGTTCCGTGTGTTCTCACTCATAAGAGGACCTTGAACAATTATAATGCTATAAGAAGCGATTGGCAGTAATGGGAAACTGTTGGGGGCGGGAATTGGCAGTTGAGGGAAACTGCTAGGAGAGGGAGGGGCATAGCTCATTAACAGGGGTACCTGCATAATCAATATTTGTATACCTAACCCTGAATTGTATCCCACATCTTTACAATAAAAAAATTTTTAAAAAGAACTAAAGTTAAGATTTCTGAGTCCTGGATTGCCACAGTCCTCCTGATCCTAGGTTACTTTAGGTTCATTCACTCACTCATGTACACATTATTTATTTCATTCATTTATCCACAAATCTTTTTTGGAGCACCCACTAGGCACCTAGCCTTCTTCTAGGCGCTTAAGAAAGATCAGTGGATAAAACAAGCAAAGATTCATGCCCTCATGAAGCTTGCATTCTACAGGGGGCAGATACGATAGATAAATAAATTCTACAGTACCCAAAGGGTGCTATGGAAACAAGAAAAGCAGATAAGTTGGATGGGGAGCCCCGGAGGAAGGGAGCAGGTTGCAATGTAAAATATGCCCGGAACTGACTCACCATGAAGCTTATGAAAGGTAAGCTTTAGAACCCTTTACTTGCAAAGGGACTTTCCAAGACCTTAGAGAAATATGACCATAGAGTTTTGTAAAATTTTCCAAAGCAAGATATTCAAATTGTGATTGCTTAAGAGTCCTGTTTCTTTGCATTCCACTTTTACTGCCATCACGCTTCCCCTCCTGTTGGAGGGACAAGGGCCATTTTGGAGTTCTAGCTACGGAGAAATTGAGTTGGAGACATACTTAGTTTGATTTAATGAATATATTTACGAAGGGGGAACCCCCCCAAAATAACCCAGAATAATGTTTTGGAGGGTGGGCCCCACGTAACACAGGTTTCCCCCACTAGGTAAGTGTTCTAAGAACCCATCGACATCAGTATACCAGCTAGCTTTGTTGAAAGAGACTGTGCTCGGCTTCAGTGAAAATTTTTCTAGAGATTCTTTCAACACGTTTGCCCATTTCATGATGGGTGATTTACCAGAGCACCTTTGCACGCTGCACCGAGTGTTCAACGGTTTTGTCCAAAAACAGTCTGACCTCTCTGCCTCACTCTCCCTATTGACCCGATCTCTCTCCAAGCAACTTTTTTTGTTTCCCTGATGAAAAAAGTCCTCAGAGGAAGACTGTTTGCTGATGTGGAAGAGGTGAAAAAAAACAACGGCAGAAGCACTAAAAGGCATCAAAATTACTGAGAAACAGAAAACAAAACACCACATGTTTTCACTCATGTGAGTTTTGCGAAACAGCCACAAAAATGGAAATAAGAGACACTGGGGACACCAATAAGGGGGGAGGTGGGGAGGGAAAACCACCTGTGGAGTACAACCTTCGCTATCTGGGGAGTGGGCCACTTGAGACCCAGTTCCCATCACTATACAACACGTCCATGGGTACCCCCTAAATCTAAAATTTTTTTTAATCGACCAATCCAAAAACTTTTGAGCAACGGAAAAATCATCTCGATAGGTGTATTGCATCAAATGGAGAATACTTTGAAGATGACTAAAGTTTAGACATGTAAGAATAAATAAACAATTTTTGTAAATAAATGTATGGGTTTCTTGTTCGTCTCCCCCCTCCCCACCCCCCACCCTGTGCCACCCTGTATGTAATTCATAGTCTTTCCTGAAATCCTAGCATAGGAATGGCTTCTGGGAATACTGCCACCCACTGTGTCAACTCACCTGGCATCATGGCAGGAAGTTACACTAGATAGGATATGATATCTAGATATGATATGGCATCTGATATGAAAGTGTTTTACAGCACCGGGCCCTGAAAGATGTGGGTAGGAGAGGAGAAACCAGGTTGGAAATGTACAGATCCAGAAGCTCGTCTGCATAAAATCATTCCAAATATCAGCTATATAAAGTTGTGAGCGGACGACACAATTCTCATCAGTACCAAGGAAGATGCAGTGATAGTTAACACGGTCACTAATAATTGCTGGAACTAAGGTGGCGGCGTCACTGGTATTTAGATGTGTTCAGATTCCGGATACATTTTGAAGAAAGAGTCCTCAGTGTTTTTTGAAGGAACAGATCTAGGGTATAAGAGAAGTAAAAGAAGTTGAGACTGACTCCAGGGTTTTTAGCCAGAGGAAGTGGAACAGAGCTACCCTCAACTGAGATGAGGAAGGCGGTGGGTAGCAGGGAGGGGGGTGGGATTGACAACTGAGAGAAACTGACAGGGGAGGGAGGGGTACGCCTCATCAACAAGGGGACCTGCATAATCAACGTTTGTATACCTAACCCTGAATTGTGCCCCACATTTTTATAATAAAAAAGAAAAAGAAAAGAAAGCTGTAGGTAGACCAGGCTTCTGGGAGAAGAGTAGGAGTTCCAGATTCTGTAGCCGACAAATCTAGAACCCAGCCTTTACCAGTCTAGTATCCACAGGTCACATCCTTTGAACTAAGCCCCCAAGATTCAGGTGAGATTGAAGATGAGGTGAGTGTAAAAATCCCCACACATGCCCAATCTTAGACTAGCTGATTAACCTCTACAAACCCCTTCCCTCATGCACTAAGTGAAAGCTGTATTTGTTACGGCCACTTTGGAAGACACTTTAGCAATTTCTTACAAAACTCAACATACTCTCACCTTATGATGCAGCAATTGCACTCCTTGGTATTTACCCAAATGAGCTGAAAACTTGCATCCACACAAAAGCCTGTACACAGATGTTTCTAACATCTTTATTCACAATTGTTAACGCTTGGAAGCCACCAACATGTCCTTTAGTGGGAAATGGATAGCTTATGATACATCCAGACAATGAAATATTATTCCATGCTAAAAAAAAAAAAAATGAGCTACCAAGTCGTGAAAAGGCATGAAGGAATCTTAAATGCATATCACTAAGCGAAAGAAGCCAATCTGAAAAGGTTGCATACTGTATGACCCCAAATATATGGTGTTCTGGAAAAGGCAAAACTATGTAGGTGATAAAATGATCAGTGGTTGCCAGGAGTTGGCAGGTGGGATGAATAGGTGGAGAACAGATTTACAGAGCAGTGAAACTATTCTATATGCTGCTACAATGGTGGATGTATGTCTTTATACTTCTGTCCCAACCCATAGGATGTACAACATCGAGACTGAATCCTAATGTAAACTGTGGACTAGGAATGATGTGATGCGTCAATGCAGGTTCAACAATAACAAATGTACCCCCCTCTGGGGGGTCAGGAGTTGATAGTGGGAGAGACTTTGCATGTGTGGGGTCGGGGGTAGGTGGGTATATCTCTGTATTTTCCATTCATTTTTGCTGTGAACCTAAAACTGCTCTCACAAAGTCTATTTTTAAAACTTTTAATGCTATATTGATCGTATTGATGCCGTAGGGAGTGCTGTGACTCTCTGTGGGTTCTTCTGACTTTGCCACAGAAAAGCATTTCAGAGCAAGTCCCAAGTACTGTCTAAGACAACGTATTAGAGGGAAAGAGACTTGCTCAAAAGCGAGCCTGGGCCCCTTAAAAGAGGACACGTGCTTGCCTTTGACAAGAAGGCTTTATATGCTTTTACAACCATGACTAAGCAAACCGTGAATTAAGAGCAGTGGACTGCCCGTAACTGGTCATGAGTGTTGAAGGTTGTCTCTCCAACTTCTAAGGTCACAAGGACTTTCTAAATAATTAAAGGTATTGTCTAACTAGGTTTGGGCTTTTCTTAGACCATCACATCTGTGTTTTGGATAATTCCTGTTGTTTCTGTGATCTACTATACTGGTAGATCCACATTCCAGCCCGCAAGGTGGTCAGGTCTGGTGTTCCCGGTTGGTCAGGTGGAGATCGTGACCGATAAGAAAGATGTCTGAATGCTGACCCTATTTTCATTCAAACTGCCTACAAGAAACGTATCTGTGTCTAACCTGCACTGAACAACCCGCCTTGTTATCTGACCTGATGGTCATGGCAGTCACAGGTGAGGTATGTAAAAATGCCTGGTAAACTGTACATTTGATAAATGTTAGAGACAGGCACACGCCACTTAGAGGATCTGTCCCTGGAAACAGAGGTGCGAATTGCACTGACCTGCACAGGGCAGGTCTAGCCTAGACCCTACGGAGATGCCTTCTTTGCTTCTCAATGTTACTGATAGGCAGTGTATTGGTTTCCTGGTGCTGCTATAACAAACGCCACGAGTCAGTAGCTTAAAACAATAGGAATTTGTTTCTTCACAGTTCAGGAGGTCTTTCAGAGCCAGGCCTCCCCTGAAGCCTCTAGAAGAGAAACCTTTCTTGCCTCTTCCAGTTTCTGGTAGTCCCAAGCATTCCTTGGCTTCTGCAGCATAACTCCAGTCTCTGCCACCATCTTCCCATGACTGTCGTCCCTCTTTGTCTGTGTCTCTTTTTACAAGGTCCATAGTCACATGGAATGTAAGGCTTATCCAATATGACCTCATCTTTTTTGGTTTTTGGGTTTGTTTGTTTTTTTTGACTTGGAGTCTCACTCTGTTGCCCAGGTTGGAATGCAGTGGCATACTCACAGTCACCCCAGTGTCCACCTGCTGGGCTCCAGCGATCCTTCCGCCCAGCCTTCCAAGTAGCCAGAACCATAGGCGCACGCTACCACGCCCAGCTAATTTTTGATTTATTGCAGAGACGAGGTCTCACCAAATTGCCTGGGTTGGTCTCGAACCCACGGGCTCAGGCAATCCACTCGCCTCGGCCTCCCGAAGTGCTGGGATGACAGGCAGAGCCACTGAGCCCAGCCATGACCTCATCTTAACCTGATTACATCTGTAAAACAGACCCTACAGTCACATAAGGTTACATTCACAGGTACCAGGGATTAGGACTTGAAAGTGTCCTTTGAGGGGACGCAGTTCAACCATAACATGCAGTCCATGTATTGGAATGATAATTTAGCATAGAGACTTAAAGCCTGTGCTCTGGCATAAGACAGCCTTGGGTACAAAAGGAGGTTCTAAAACTTACCTGCTGTGAGTCCTTGGGCAAGTTACCTTGCCTTTCTGTGCCTCCATGTTCCTATCTATAAATGGGAGATGGTGATGATGGTTATACCTCCATCACAGGAGTATATCAAGAAGACTCATTTTTTATAAGGAAGACAGTGTTGGTGCATAGTTCTCATTAAATGTTAGCCATCACCATCATTATCATCCCTCATTACCCATTGATCACCACCATTCAGATTCATGGCTGATGTTACAGATGTTCTCATGGTAGACCCAGCTCGTGCTGGTGTAACTCACATAAGCCTGGCGCTCTCCTGCTAGTGAGACGGGAGGAAACTTGCATCTTAACATTTCACCCGGTCCTCAAACTACTGAGCTATTCTCATGTTTGTTTTGCCTTTGGACGCCCATGAAGCCCTTTGCTGTGAAACCAAAGACAGTTATTTGGCTGACGACCAAACAACACAGAGGCGGGTGAGCACCACCAAGACGGAGGCTGGCGCAGGCTCAGAGGCTGCAGCGAGGCGTACAGGCCCTCCAGTGCCCTGCGTCTAGTGCCGTGACCAAGCAAGGCTCACATGCGGTGCTGGGCAGGGTACCCTTTCTCAAGGTGTCCACTCTATCCAGCTCTCACTGTTGCTGGGGCGTGGCGAGGGGAGCATTCGTACCCACCCTCCCCCGACACCTGGAAGGTGGCTCTTCCAGGCAGTCTTTTCGTCTCTGAGGCTGCCCTGACGTTAACTTTAACCTGAATTCCCTGACATGAATGGGTGGCTCCAGGCTGCATGGCCGCCCGCCGCCCCCGGGCTCTTTCTCAGCTCCCAGGCTGGTCCTGTTCCCCTCGCTCTATCTGATGGTGCTGTGTCTTTGTGTGCCAGCCCCTGGCCTGTGCTCCTGTTAGCCATTCTCTGAGAACTGCCCCTCTCCGAGAGGGTAAGGGATCTGTCCAACAAAAAACCGCCACCCTGGGCACTGCCAAGATTTGATGCCAGGGCCTTGGGCTGGTGCCTTCTTCACCGTGACGTCAACACAAAGAATTTTAAGGATGACTCGTTTACCCACGCTTGGACCATAGTGAAAGTGCACTACCTTTGACTTTACACAGATCTGGATTCAAATCCCAGCGCTGCCATTTACTAACTGGCCATTGTAGGCAAGTGAATTGGTCTCTCTGAATGTCAGTATCTTCATCAGTAAGGGGAGGCTAATGGTAACTACCTTATAGGGATGTGGTAAGATTCAAGCGAGGTAATATATTAAAAGCGCCCACCTGACTCAAAATAGACTCTCAGAAGCAGTAGAAGGAATTATTGTACTGTTTTTTTCTGCCATTCTGAATGTAGTCCCCCTTCCTTTGAGCCCCAGAGGACTCCAAGCCTTTTCCCAGGATGCACTGAGTTGCCTCTCTGTCTCGGGCTGGGCTGCCGTAGGAACCCAGTGCCACTGTTCTGGCAGCTTCTTGGGTCTTATGCTGACGCTCATCATGTAAAGCCTCTTCCCCATCGTAGGCCTCGACCTCCACCTGTATTCTGGAGACTCTCAAATCTATATTCCAGGCAGGCTCTTCCTCCAGAACCCTGAACCCATAAATCCAATGCCCATGGATACCACCCCAAGGCCACCAAACTCAACCTTTCCACACTGGAACTCACCATTGTCCTTTCTGAATCCTCAGCCTGTGCGCCTTCATTCTTACATCCTTCTTCTTGATCAATGGCACCACTGTCTACCCAGAATTCTAAGCTCGAAACTTGGGGACTGTCCCTAGAACTCTCATCTCACATCCGGATTTTTAACCAGAAAGCCTGTCAATTCCACTTTCAAGTGACCTTACCTTTCTATGCCTCTGTTTCATCATCTGTAAACTGAACGTGGTGATAATGGTTACACCTGTGTCGCAGAAATATGTCATGAAGAACCATTTTTATACGGAAGGCATGTAGAACAGTGTTGGTATATCATCATCGTATCTTTTCCTTTCCATGCTCTGCCAGTGCCCTGGTTCAAGTCTTCCTCTTCTTTTTCTTTTCGCCTTATCCATTTCTCCATGTCTGGTCTCACCTCCACACTGCTACTGGACTTTCTTTTTTTACTTTATTTTATCATAAAGATGTAGGGTACAAGTCAGGATTAGGCACAAAAGGAATGCATGTGCAGGTGAAGTTTGGACCTCCAACTGGTCCTCACTTTCCCTGATTTAGGATCAGGTACTTTTGTGTGGTTACATGCCATCCTCTTCCTCCCTCCTCTGACAGTGTCCCATGACTGCTGACCCCTCCTTTGTGCTATCGTGATTAATGTTCAGGTCCCACTTCTGAGGAAGAGCATGTGGTATATCTAAAGGTACTAGGAACTGAGCTTCCATACGATCCAGCAATCTCTTTCCTGGGAATATACCCAGAGGAACCCAAACTGTTCTACAAAAAGACACCTGCACACGCATGTTTATTGCCGCACTATTCACCATAGCAAAAACATAGAACCAACCCTACTGCCCATTGAAAGAGGACTGAATTTTTTAAAATGTGATACCTATACACAATGGAATATTACGCAGCCATAAAGAAGGACAAAATCATGGACTTTTCAGCAAATTGGAGGGAAGTGGAGACAATCATTCTTAGTGATCTATCACAGAAACATGGACTTTTCTTTTTAACTTGCAAGTCTGATTATGTTGAATAAGTCACCGTTCACACTTTTTGGTGGTGCCCTATTGCCTGACCAGTAAAAATCGAAAGGACTTAACTTGGCATATGAAGCCCTTATTATCTAGCTTTTGAATGCTTGTCAGATACGCAAGGGGCAACACTGTCTAGAAGTAAGATAGAGGACCCACCATGAGTTGCCTGGACAAGAAGCCAGTTGAGACCCAGGGACACCCCTTCTCCTCACAAGAGGGTGGGTCCCAAGCCTAGCTTCCTACCAGAGCCTTCCTCCTTCTGGAAGGAAGACTTTGACATCCCACCACTTCAAATGTCCTGGGGTGCAGGGAGCTGGCTTCTCCAGAAAATTCCTGAAAACAGCTGGTGCCACAAATCCAGCCTGGTGCCAAACAGCCTGCATATTCTCCTGACAAAAACATTTCCTCCCACTTGATCCATAAAGCCCAGGTAGGCTAAGGCTGCATGCAGTGGGACAGAAGCCATGCCAGGTCACCACACACCCTCACACACTTCTCTGTGGGGAGAAAGAGAAGACCAGAGAGCTACATGCTCCTCTACCCACTGCCTTTGGCTCTCAAGTTTGTGGATTCCCATGCCGTGTGACTTTGTGGAATTTATTCAACCCACTTGCATGACTGGGGACAGCCCACAACACACACATAGAATGACACCAACCTCACTCCTAACCTTTCCTCTTCTTAAAATGTGTATAGTAGCATCACTGAATTACTCACAGTGTTCTGAATGCCCCATGCGGCCATGCTTCCCTGCCTTTTTACCGGCTGGAATCCCTGTTTGTAATGCCCTCCCTTTGTTCCAGTTCTCTATCTAGAAAACTCCTCCATGTTCTGGAAGAGAGAGGTCAAACCCTGCTTATCTGGAGGAAGCATTTTCCTAGTACACTCAATTCTCCCTTCTTCTGTTGCTCCAACTGGACATCAGACAGCCTTTTTCTTATGGTCATTCTCGTATATTCTGTCTTCCCATGGAACTATGTGACTCTCTAGGGCAGAGATGGACTCTTAAATTCTGCATGCCTGGCAGCAAGAATCATGCCTGCCAGGCAGGAGACGTTCAAATTTCCAAAACAGCTTCAATAAACAGTTTTACGTCCATTTCTTGTCTCTCTTCTCCAAATCCACCCTTCTTCATCCTGCTTTGTGATGCTGGAGCTGAACCTTGGAAATATTTCTCCATTGTCAGTCGGAAATAATGCTGAGTGTTGTGAAGCTTTCTCAGTAGAGGGTGCTGGGAGACACTAGAAGTGGAAGGGGTTTTGCTCCTTAGTTCCAGGGGCTCGTGGGACACCCAGGGGTACACGCTTTTCAGCAAGTTTTCCCGGTACATAGGGTGGCTCCCTAGCAAGTGTAAATCATACTTCAGGAGTTGGTTCCCCAGGGAGTCTCATCAGCACCATTAGAGCAGCTTTTTCCTTGCCAGTCCCAGTCTGACACATCTCAGATAATGAATCCACAATCAGGTGGTGTATATCTTAGCCGTTTCTTTGAGCTTTCCCAATAGGACCTGAGGCCATTTAAAAGAGTGACTGCACACTGGAGAAAAGGGAATACCCAGATCTTTGGGGGACTACTAGATGCTGTCTCTGAATTAACTAATTCTTAGAGACCCAAAATGCAACTGTGTTTGCAAGTCAAAATGGGGCCTTCTAGTTGTCAGGTGATAAAGTCTTAACCAAATCTAGTGCACAAGGGGACCCATGGGTCTATGGATGCACCTGTGGTTATTTTCTCACTTCCTGTGTGTGTATTTCCCCACATTCTTTCTCTAACCCATAGGTAAGGACCATCATGATAGGAAGAGCTAAGTGGAAGCCCATAGAATGTTCCTTCTCCACCAAGATAGTGAACCAGAAGCAATAGCCCATCTCTGGGGGGAATTGCAGAGATCAGGCCACCATTAAAGGATCAAAAGATGCAGAGTTTGTCATCACATCTCCACTTAACTGTTTGGCCTGTGCAGAATTGGGGCAAATATTGGAGAATGGCTATGGATTAGTGTAAACTTAATCAGGCAGTGACTTCAATTCTAGTTGCTATTCCAGATCTTTATTTGAGCAACACAGTCCTGGCACTTAGTATGTGGCTACTGACCTAAATAATGCTTTCTCTTCCCCCATACCAATTTGTAAGGACCATCAGAAGATCAGAAGCAACTTGCTTTTGCCTGGCAAGGCAGACAGTACACCCTCACAGTCTTGTTTTGGGGATAAATCAACTTTCCTGCTCCCTACCATAATATAGTTTGCAGAGATCTTGACCACTTTGGCACTCTGAAAAACATCACATTCTTTCACTACATTGATAAAATTATACTGATCGGAGTAGATGAAAAGGAACTATTTAGTAATTTAGATGCTTTACTAAGAAATATGCAAACTACAAGGCATGAGAAAAAAAACACACAAAGGTTTCATATCTGCTGTCTTGGTGACATTTCAGGTGATTCAGTGGTCTGGGTGATGGGAGATATTCCTTCCAAGGTGAAGGGTGAGTTCTTGCACCTCTAAACAACTACCACAAGTAAAGAGACACAAAATTCCATAGGTCTTTTTGAAATTTGGAAACAACTACTTTGAGTATGTTATTTTAACCCATCTGTGACCATAGGCAGCCAGTTTTAAGAGGTATCATAACAAGAAAAGACTCTACAGCCAATCCAGTTGCTCTATTATTTATATATCATTATCCAACAGATACAACAATAACTCAAAGTGTTGATGACAAATACAAAACTGAATGAAAACTCTAGCAAGCACCAAAGGAAAATCACAGAGCAGATTTCTAGGATTTTGAAGGAAATATATGCCCTCCTCTATAGATAACTATTCTGTTTTTTGAGACACAACTTCTGTATTGCCATTGGTCCTAGAGAGACCCTGTAAGCCCAGCTATGGTCTCTCAGGTGACCATACAGCCTAAGCTTCTTCCCACATGCTGAGTGTTTTATGACCTGCCTAGTCATTAGGATGGATGGATGCAGCAGCAATTTATCACCAAGTGAAAATGACACATAAGAAACCAACCCCAGGCAGATCCAGATGCCATGAGTAATTTGAATAAGTGGATGGCTTGAACTCCTTCAACACCACTGCATTACCTCTTCTCCTTGGATCCATACCCTCTGTCCCTTTCTGGAAATTTTCTTATGTGCAGCCAACGGAGACAGAAAAAAGTCAAGCCAGGTTTACCATGGGGTCTGTAGGATGGGCCAGCACCACCTCAAAGTGGACAGTTGTGCAATGTGACAGCCCCACACCAAGGTGATTCTAAAGGACGCCCTGAAGAAAAATCTTCCCAGCAGGCAAAACCTAAAATAGAACATTGGGTTGAGAGATGGTCAGAAGTATGGGTCTACAGTGATTTGTGGACATTTATTAATGATTTAACTGGATCATTAGAGATGTGGAAGGAAGTAGATTGGAAAATTGGTGACAAGGAAGTCTTTGGAAGAGGAAAAGACCTCTCAGAATGGATGCAAACTGGGAAGACATTTGTATCTTAAGTGAATGCTTACCAAACGCATCTCCTACAAAGGAGCCAAATAATAAACAGGTGGACAAAACTATGTTCTCCATGGATATCAGTCAATATCCTTCCCCAGCCACCCCAGTATTTGCTCGATGTGCCTATGACTAAAATGGACATGAGTGTCAAGATAGAAGTCATGTATGGGTCATCAACATGAACTTTTCCTCACCAAGGCTAGCCTGAATAATGCTACTGCTGACTGCATACTCTGCAGATAGGAAAACCAACATTGAGTACCAGTAGGGCACAATTTTTTTGGTTGGACCAGCCAGCCACCTGGTCACAGGCGTTGATTACATTGGTTCTCTTCCATCATGGAGAGGGCAGAGATTTATGCTCACTGAAATAGTCGCATATTTTACATATGTTCCCTACCTCTCATACTTCTGCTTCCACCACCATCTGTGGACTCACAGCATGCCTTATCCACCCTCAGGCATTCCATGCAACATCGCTATTGCTTCTGGTCAAGGAACCAATTTCACAGCAAAGAACATACAGAAATTGGTTCATGCCTATTGAATAAACTTCTTTTTACTACATACCTCATCATTCATAAGCAACTAGGCTGATGAAAAAGTAGAATGGCTTACTAAAGACTTGATAATGACACCAATTTAGAGACAACACTCTGAAAAGTTTTAATTTTTTTTTCTTTTTTTTTGAAGTCAAAGTTTCACTCTGTCACCCAAGTTGGAGTACAGTGACACAATCACAGCTTACTGCAGCCTCAACCTCCTGGGCTCAGGTGATCCTTCCATCTCAGCTTCTCAAAGTGCTGAGATTATAGACTTGAAAAGCTTTAATATTATCTTACAGGATGCAGTATATCCTTTGAATTGATGACCATTATGCGGTGCAAATGGTCATCAATTCACTATCCATAGTCAGAATATGACCACTATCCATAGTCAGAATACAGGGGTGCAAAAATAGAAAGGTGGAAGTGAGATTGGTTTCTCTCATGATTATACTCAATAACCCACTCTCAAAAGTTTTGTTTCCCATCTTGGCAACTTTAAGGTCTGATTATTCCCCAAGGGAGAATGCACCCACTAGGGGACACAGCAACGGACATATCTAACTGGCAGGTGAAACTGCCCTCTGGCCCCTTGGAGCCCTGTATACCACTGAACCAGAAATCAGGAAAGGGCTAGAATAATTGATCCTAATTACTGAGGTGAAAATTGGATTGTTCCTACAAAATGAGGCCAAGGAGGACCATGTCTGAAGCCCAGTGGGCACTCTGGGATGTCTTTACTTCTTTCCTGATCAATTGGAAAGGTTCATGGCAACAACAACAGAAAAAGTCAAGACTATTGAAGACTCAGACCTTTAAGAAATAAAGTTTTGGGTTCCTCCACCATAAAAACAACCCTGATCAGTCAGGCTTCAGGCTGAAAGTAAGGAAAAGTAAGGGAATAGAAAGTTATATCACCTTGACCTTGTGACCAGTTGTAGAAATGAGAGCTAGATTAGAGTTGCATATTTTTTATTTGCCTATTCCATGTACATCTTAATAATTTGTATATTACAGCCATTTTGTTCACCTTCCTGTTATTAATTTATATGCAAGTTGTTGGAGATTCACTTTACAATTTATTCTTTAGGATAAGGATGTTTAGTGGTACTGTGACCAAATTTGAGACATAAATGATATAGTCAGTGAGGATACAATGACTGGAACCGAATACATCCTCGTTTTGGAGAAAGTGAGAGCTTCTTCTCTTATTCAAAAATTAGCAGCTTCTTGTTAGTTGGAAAGATAGAGTTTTTAATTGTTGTTCATAAGTTCAAATGTGTCAAGAAAATGCACATGGAAGCCAATTAGCTAAACTAGTGACCTGTTTAAGCCTGGTGGATTTGTGGCCTCTCTCCAAGTCCACTCTTCCTTGTCCTGCTGTGCGATATAGAGCTGAGCCCTGTAAACGTTTCTCCTTTGCCAGCCAGCACAATGCCAAGCGTTGCCGATAGGAGGCACTGGAGGGACACCAGAGGAGGAAGGGGTTTCTCTTCGTGGTTCTCCTGACCCTTTTCCCTGTTCCTGTGTCGTGCAGACAGCAATGGAATGCACGACTTCCCTCCAGCAGGTTGCCCAGGGGTTGGTTGTCCACTGAGTTTCACCAGTGCCCCGCTGGCTTCCCAATGAGTCTTGCTGGCACTCCAGCAGGCAGTTTCCAGCTCATCATCCCAGCCCGTCACACCTCAGAGAACTCCTCTGCCATCCAGAAGGCCACAGCCACACCCTCTAAATCTACATCTCAGCCATGAGGAGGCAGCGCCTCTTCCAAGTTTGTTCTGTCCTTGAATGCTGCCTCGGCCCAAGAAGCATTGGCTGCTCCTTGTATCTGCGATTCCTTATTCCTCAGGGTTCTGTTTATCCCTTAGTAGTCTGTTACAAGTTACTAGTTATATTCCATGTTACTTGTTAAATTACTGATGTGATCTCTGTCTCTTGATTGGACCCTGACTTCTGTAACTAATCATTGAAGAAACTGCTCCAGTCACCAGACAAAATATCTGGCTCAATACATTTGGTGAGTTTTGTTTTTTAAATCACAAAAAAAAACACATGAATATTTACACTAAAAACCTACATTATTTGTCCAGTCTCGGTGGCCCAGCCTGTCATCCCAGCACTTCGGGAGGCCAAGGCAAGTGAATTGCCTGAGCCCACGGGTTCAAGACCAGCCCGGGCAACTTGGTGAGACCTCGTCTCTACAATAAATAGAAAGTTAGCTGGGCGTGGTAGCACAGCCTGTAGCTCCGGCTACTTGGAGGGCTGAGGCAGAAGGATCGCTGGAGCCCAGCAGGTCGATGCTGGGGTGGCCATGAGCATGCCACAGTACTCCAGCCTGGGCTATGGAGTGAGACTCCAACTCAAAAAAAACAAAAACAAAACAAAACATTACACATAAATTAAGTCCTCCTTCACCCCACTCTACTCTCTGTGCAATCCTGGTTACCACCCAGTGTTGGAAGTGTGATGTATGTCCTTCCAGTCCTAGCCACCTCCTCTTATTAATTTGCTTCCAGCTTTTGCTTTTGAAACAGTGTTGCAATTAATATGGGGGGGGAGAGAGGAAGAGAGAGAGAAAGACAGAGAGAGAGAGAGAGAGAGAGAGAAAGTGACCCCTGATAGGTTTTGTAAGAAAAAATCCTGGAAACTGCATTCCTGAACCAAAAAGTGTAAACATTTAAAATTTAAATTCCCCTTCAGAAAGGTTAAAGTAATTTCTGATCCCATATGACCAGGCCTTTACACGGTCATAGCATGTCAAAGTTGGAAGGCACCGTAGAAATCTCATGGTTAAACTTTTTCGCATTACTGAAGGCAAGCGAGCCCTTGGCTCAGAGGGAGAAATGGCTTTTGGTGCCACACAGTTTGCTAAACCTGGAGGGGGTGGAGACTTCAGTGGTTGGACTTTATGAAATAATGTTTAAAAGAACTGTCAGATATCGAAGTCTTCCTGATCCAGTACAAAGTGGAGAACTGAGGCAATGCTTGGTGTAACCAGTCTTCCAAGAACCCTACATTTCAAGCAAAAATAATCTGTGTGTCTCAGTCATGGGTGATTTTGCAGCCTGAATCATCCAGTCATTGGCCAGTTATTCCATTTAGTATCATAACGTCTGAGACTTCCAGCATTTGGCCTCTGAGGTATAAAGGAAAACAAGCAAGTCAAGGAAAGGAAAAAAAGGCAAGGATAGGAGGGAGGGAAGAGAGAGGGAGGGAGGGATGGGGGGAGAGAGAAAGAGAAAGAGTGAATAAGACGTCCAAGGGGGACAGGCTCGGTGGCTCAGCCTGTCATCCCAGCACTTTGGGAGGCCGAGGCAAGTGGATTGCCTGAGCCCGCGGGTTCGAGACCCACCCGGGCAACTTGGCGAGACCTCATCTCTTCAATAAATCGAAAATTAGCCAGCCGTGGTTGCACGTGCCTGTAGTTCTGGCTACTTGGAAGGCTGAGGTGGAAGGATCGCTGGAGCCCCAGCAGGTCGAGGCTGCGGTGGCCAGGAGCGGCCGCTGCCACTCCAATCTGGGCGGCAGAGTGAGACTCCGACTCAAAAAAAAAAAAAAGAAAGAAAGAAAGAGAGACTGCCAAGGGATTTAGAATCCACCAGGGTCCAATTTTTCCTCACAGCTGCATTTCCTCCGAAAGACGAGGCAATCTTGAAGTGTTATTGAACAGCTTGTAAATTTTTCGATGAAAATGGAGCAAGGGGCCAAGCACTTGACAAGAATGATGTTCACCACTGTGCACGTTGCATCTTCCTGAACAACAAGCCCTTATGGACTGGAAAAGAGGCCCATTCGATGACGGCAAAAAAGCAGAAGCAGTGACACCCAACCACCCGTCCTTTCAACCTTACAACGCTGCTCACTGTCCAGGGACACTCTCAGCATCCACATGGTCCCTCAACATAGATGTGGCTGTGATAAATGTGATTTTAAAGACCCTTCTTGGGCCAGGCGTGATGGCTCAAGCCTGTAATTCCAGCACTTTGGGAGGCTGAGGCAGAAGGATTGCCTGAGTTCACGGGTTCGAGACCAGCCTGGGTGACTTGGCGAGACCTCTGCTCTACAATAAATCAAAAATTAGCTGGGTGTGTTGGCACGTGCCTGCAGTTCCAGCTACTTGGAAGGCTGAGGCAGAAGGATCGTCTGAGCCCAGCAGGTCAACACTCGGATAACTGTGAGCGTGCCACTGCACTCCAGGCTGGGCGACAGAGTGAGACTCCGACTCAGAAAAAAAGAAAGAAAGAAATCAAGAAATCAAGCATTCCTCTCACTGTGCAAATCTGTTTTGTTATAGGGTTTTCTTTGATTTATTACATATTTTAAGCCAACCCATAGTGTTGCCTTATTTCTCCTTCCACGAAAAGATAAGCATATTAATTTTCCTTATGAAATTCCATAAACACAGGCTGACACCACACACCTTTTCTTTATAGTTCCCAGACACCCTCACTCCCCTCGGGGAGATCACCGGAAATAGAACTTTAACTATCTTCCCTACAACCATTGGTTCGCTTTCTTATTTGTTAATTATTTGCTCTGTCAGACACTAGGAATCCAGAGGTGAATAAGACACAGTGATTGAATCCCACCAAAACTGTAAATGTACATTGTAACCCTGTCATGGTGTGAGAAGTGAACTAGGTAGGCCATAATCAAAAGTGAGCAGTCCAGTTAGAAACCTCTCAGCATACAGGCCGGGCATGTTGGCTCATGCCTGTAACTTTAGCACTTTGAAAGGCTGAGGCAGGAGACTCACTTCAGACCAAGAGTTCAAGATCAGCCTGAGAAAAAAAGTGAGACCCATCTCTACAAAAGAAAGAAAGAAAGAAAGAAAGAAAAAGTAAAAATAGCTAGGTGTGGTGGCGCACACCTGTAGTTTCAGCTATTTGGAAGGCTAAGACAAGAAGATCACTTGAGCCCAGGAATTTGAGACTGTGGTGACCTGAGATCATACCACTGCACTCCAGCCTGGGTGACAGAGTGAAATCCTGTCTCAAAAATAGTAATAATAATAATAATAATAAAAGGGAAATCCCTCTGTATAGCAGGAGGTGCAAAATTGCTGCAGAAGCAATAGCAGCTAACATTTTTTGCATGTTTGTTTTGTATCAGTTAAGTGTGTCTTTATATTTATTTTCAATTTCATTCTTACAAAAAAAAAAACCCGTTTTAAAGAAAATGGAAAATAAGTATCAGAGATGTTATTTATCAATGACGCGTCCAATGTCACATAGCTAAGAGATGACAGAACCAGAACTGGAATCCAGGTTTGCCAAACCCAGACGTGTCGCCATTCACTCCACCACACAGCCTCTCCACTGCTCTTTCCCGTCCTTCGAAAACACCTGGGACTGCACGTTCAGGCGGAGCCCCGGGTAAGAGTTTCAACTTCGGGTTTGTGAGTTCAACTTCCTGCCTACACACTGATGGGGAAACCCACAGCCACTCCAAGTCACTAACACCACAGAATCTCTGGTCTGCTTGTACTTGGTGATGCAGACCAGATCTTGCAAACAGGAAGACATATGATGAATGGCTGGAAATTTGGTCAGCCCTCACAAAAACGCTGCAGCCTGTCTGAGTAGGAATGAGTCGCATACATCTCAGATCTGAGTCAGAGGCAGCTGGCTCACGGTGCCAGACACCGTCTTCCTGAGTCACCGCCTTCTCCATCTTTTGTGTCTGTGGAAGGATATGCCCCCAGAAGACCTGCCCTGTTACCCAGGGATGTTATACGCAGAGGGTGGAAATTCTGGCTGCCTCCCCCTCCTCAATCCGTCTCCCACTCTGCTGCCTAAATGCTCTTGTCAAAATAAGCCAGTCCTCAAATTACCACCCTCCCCCACTCTAGTTGACTGTTCTGATTAGCTGCCTTTTCCTTGTGGTTGCTACAACCAGCCTTGAGGAGCTTTATCTTAAGAAAAGTGTCAGGAATAATACAAGAGGGAAGGTATAAAGGAAGATGACGTTCATTAACAAAAGATACTCATTTTGATTTTATGTCCTGTGCTACCGCTACCTGACGGCCATGAAACAATCAAGAGCTTTTAAAATGTGGTTCCTAAGTTGAACTAAGTGCTCTATTGTTTTTTTTAAGTCTAGGGAGACGTTTTCTTGGGCTTGATACCTCCGTGAGGCCCAATGCTTTCTGCATGAGCTAGGCAGATGCAGGAAGGCAACCCTCTGTGGTACTGGCCACCTTGGAGCAAAACCCAGAAGATTCGGGTTGTCTTCATGCTGTGCCCACAAGTAGCAGTGTCACCGTGAACCACCCATCTTTCCCACTGGGGCTCAGTTGCTTCAATTGTAGAAACAAAGTTGTGGCCTCTCACGTTCTGGGGGACGTATACCCTCCACACTCATGGCCTCCGGGGATCAAAAATGTGACTTTATTTTTCTATCACTTAGAAGAACCTCCTTCTGCCTGGGTTGCAGCAACTGAATGTAATCATTTTTAGTTTTAAAACTGAGTCCATTTGAGACTATTTTCAAACTCTTTCCTACGAGGTCCAACTACTGGGTTCACCAAGCATCCTAGAAAAAGTGCCACGTGCCTCATTGCTGAATATCGCTACGGTCACTTTCCAAGTACTCCCCTTGGGGAGATAGGCACCAACGCCAGTGCCACGTCCACCCATCCAAGCAATTTTGGAACTCTTTTTCTGGAATGGCCATCAGAGCTGTTGTTATTTGTGGAAGTCTGGCAATTAAGTTCACGAACTTGCCACCCTGTGCTGATGTCGGCAGCACAGTACAAATAACTGTATTGAAACACCCTCTCTCTACCCACCTGATCTGGCCCCCAATGACTTTTTTTCCTGTACCCAAAGATAAAGAAAATATTGAAAGGAAGACATTTGACGACATTCAGGACATCGAGGGCAGTACGACAAAGGCTCTGATGACTATTCTAGAAAAAGAGTTCCAAAAATTGCTTCGACGGGTGGACTAGGCGCTGACATCGGTGCATAGCTTCCCAAGGGGGAGAACTTCGAAGGGGACTGCAGCGATATTCAGCAATAAGGTAGGTAGCACTTTTTCTGGGATGCGTTCGCGATCTTCACGGTCAAACCTCGTTTTTCCCATTTTTTTTTCCCCCCACATGGTGAGTGAGCTTCATGGGGGGCATTTGTGGTTTTCAGTGACAGTCCTAGGTATCAGCTTCTCCCTCTTGGTCTATCTCACTCCTGTTCTAGCATCCTGTGAAGTGTAGCCTGTATTCACTGGGCCTCAGTAGTTTGTTTTTTGGTTTTTTTTGAGTTGGAGTCTCACTCTGTCACCCAGACTGGAGTGCAGTGGCCGCTCCCGGCCACCGCAGCCTCGACCTGCTGGGCTCCGGTGATCCTTCCGCCTCAGCCTTCCAAGTAGCTGGAACTACAGGTGCGCACTACCACGCCTGGCTAATTTTTTATTTATTGTAGAGATGAGGTCTCACCAAGTTGCCCAGGCGGGTCTTGAACCCGCAGGCTCAGGCAATTCACTCACCTCAGCCTCCCAAAGGCGCGGGATGACAGGCTGAGCCACCGAGCCCAGCTCACTGGGCCTCAGTTGTGACCTCTCTTTCACAGTGACACCCTCCAAGTCATTGGTTTCTGTCCCCCCTGCTCCCACTGAAGTGCCTGAGGCCCCATCCTGACCTCTGGTCCTCAGACCCACATGCATTCTTAGCCATCGGACCTGAAGCCCCGGGCTCCTTTGAGTCTGCCAGTCTGCTCCCTTTTGGCCCTCTCTTGGATAACTTTCTGAGTCCATCTGTTATCCTACTCCATCACAGCTCGGGGGACACTGGCAAGGCTGTTAACACTTAGCAGTAAAGATGACGCGCTCTACTCTGGGATTATCAGCCATAAAAACAACAGGTGTCTTTATACCCCCTTCCACCTTCAGGACTCAGCTGAAAGGGAACAGGTTCAAAGTCATCTCTTTGTAGCCTCCTCTAACTTTTCTCCTCAGGCCTTAGTTTAGGCAGTTTGGGCAGGAATTTAAAGAAAAATTGATTATTCTAGATATTTCTTCCATTTGTGTCTTTTTTATCCAACAGCCAAACAGTGCCTTTGACTTTTTTTTTTAAATATTAGGGTCTCACTCTCTTGCCCAGGCTGGAATGCAGTGGCACAATTATGGCTCACCGCAGCCTCCAACTCCTAGACTCAAGCAATCTTCCCACCTCAGTCTCTCGAGTAGCTGGGACCATAAGCACACACCACCATGCTGGCTTATTTCTTGTTTTTTGTTTTTTTGTTTTTATTAAAGATGTGCTCCCTGGGTGTTGCCCAGGCTAATCTTGAACTCCTAGACTCAAGCACTCCCCCTGCCTCGGCCTCCCAAAGTGCTGGGATTATAGGTATGAGCTACCATACCCAGCTTTACCTTTGACCGTATAAGTCAAGAATTCACCATCTTGGTCTCAGACTTTGCAGAGACTCTTTTTTCCCCCAAAAGTGTGTAACTCACACCTGGCTGTCTATGCTGGAGCAAGGACAATGTCTTGGGGTTCAAATGATGATATTTAAAGAACATGAAGAAATGAAGCAAAACTATGAATACTATATATGGTAGTCTGACAGTTCTATGACTGGTTGACTTGGCCCTGCTGAAATTTAATCCTAAGTTTAAAATTAAGGGTTTGCTATGCTTTAAAGAAACTCACTGAAAAGCATGTATTTATGAATCCTGACTCCTGACCTTGTTTTAGGACCTGGGAATTCAACAATATCCAGCACAGACAAAGCCCTTGCTCATATGGTGCCTTACTCTGGTGTGGAGAGAGACAGTCAACAAGCAAGCAAAATATAATTCTAAGAATTGCAGAGGTGCATAAGATTACAAATGATGAGAAGGGACCAGACATTTCATCTCCTGGCGGAAGAGCATCCTGGGTTTTAGGGATCAGCAACTGCTGAAGTCCTGGGAGGGAAAAGAGCCCGGAAAACAAAGACACCGCTTAGGACTATCTGCAGAAGATGGATAAATGATCAGAACAGTAGAACATCATTACTCAAATGTTGAAATTCAGACAGAATGGTGAATTTCAATGAAGCTGGCCCTCAAAATTGAGATGATGGCAGGAAGATAGAAGCAACTGGAATGTTATCTAGTGATGTGCTTTTTTACATCATTTATTCAGTTTGCGGTTTTTTTGTTTTTGTTTTTTGAGTTGGAGTCTCTGTCACCCAGGCTGGAGTACAGTGGCACGCTCACAGCCACTGCAACCTTGACCTGCTGGGCTCAGGCAATCCTTTCACCTCAGTCTTCCAAGTAACTGGAACTAGAGGCATGCGCTACAATGCCCGGCTAATTTTTTTTTTTTAATTGTAGACACACGAGTTCTCACCAAGTTGTCCAGGTTGGTCTCAAACCCCTGGGCTCAGACAATCCTCTCGCCTCGGCCTTCCAAGTTGCTGGTATTATAGGCTTGAGCCACCACGCCCCTATTAAGTTATTTTTTATCCAGCCTATAAGCATTTATGGAGAGTTCTATAGTTTACAAAAATTATTGTTTTGGTCCCCCAAAAAGCTTACAAATCAAGAAAAAATTGAGATATGTACAAATAATGACATTCTCAGTGAAGTGTGTTAAATACACACACATTTTCAGTCCACTGTGGTTTACCTACAGGAAGTGGAAACACAGATGTACTTAAAGAGAGCCAGCAGTCCTGAAAGTTTCTGTGTCATTTGCTATTGTTTCTATCTTTCTTTTTTATTTGAATCGGAGTCTTACTCTGTTGGAGTAAGACTGGAGTGCAATGGCACAATCATGGCTCACTGCAGCTTCAACCTCTTAGGCTCAGGCAAGACTTCCACCTCAGCCTCTTGAGTAGCTGGAATTATAGGCATGCACCACCACACTCAGCTGCTGCTGCTGCTGCTGCTTCTTATTCTTCTTCTTTTTGATAGAGACAAGATCTCAAACTTCTAGGTTCAAGCAGTCCTCCCATTTCACCCTCCCAAAGTGCTGGGATTATAGGCATGAGCAACTGAACTCAGCTTCCTTTGCTTTTCAAACTCAAGCTTTTAAACTAAAAGAAAAAAAAGCCGTTTCTCTCTTATGGGTTCCATAATCAAAAGTTTAGATAGACTTTTTTTTTTTTTTTTTTTTTTTTCTGAGTTGGAGTCTCACTCTGTCGCCCAGACTGGAGTGCAGTGGCCGCTCGCGGCCACCGCAGCCTCAACCTGCTGGGCTCCAGCGATCCTCCTGCCTCAGCCTTCCAAGTAGCCGGAATTACAGGCATGCGCTACCATACCCGGCTGATTTTTTGATTTATTGTAGAGATGAGGTCTCGCTGCCCAGGCGGGTCTCGAACCCGCGGGCTTAGGCAATCCACTCACCTCAGCCTCCCAAAGGCGCGGGATTACAGGCTGAGCCACCGTAGATAGACTTTTAAGACTATGGCCTCAGGCCATGTGCAGTGGCTCACGTCTATAAATCCTGGCACTTTGGGAGGCCGAGGTGAGAGGATTGCCTGAGCTCACGGGTTGGAGACCAGCCTGGATAACTTGGAGAGACCTCATCTGTACAATAAGTCAAAAAATTAGCCAAGTGTGGTGGCATGCACCTGTGGTTCCAACTACTTGGAAGGCTGAGGCGGAAGGATCACCTGAACCCAGCAGGTAGAGGCTGCGGTGGTGGTGAGTTTGCCACTGCACTCCAGCCTGAGTGGCAGAGTGAGACTCCGACTCAAAAAAAAAAAAAAAAGACTATGGCCTCTATTGGAAGTATAAGAGTCTGTAATAATCTGGTCACCTTTCAGGACGGTAGCACGAGGAACTCCACAAATCCAGTCCCAATGAAAAAAATCAAAACTGGAGAATATTATTTAAAATAACCATTAAAGTCTCCGCAAATTATCCAAAAGGCGCACAGAAAATGAAGGAACATTTATTCAAGAAAACCTACACAAGCTCTGTAAGAACTGTACAAGTTTGTGGCATTTGGGCCACACCTTAATCCCTCCCTCACCCTCTGCTGCCTGAGCTTGATCCAAGCTCCATGCCAGGTGGGTGTGGCCAAGAAGTTGGAACTCCCTCTCCCCACCCAATCAGAGGTCTCCGTATCTCACAAAGAGAGCCAGCCACCTGCCTTTCTCATCCTCTTCAGCTACAAGTCAAATGGATGCATTTCTGATCAAAGCAACCAAGAGGTCTAGTACTTTCCTTCTTCTTTCACCAAGCTCCCACTCATGGGCTGGAGCGGATCACCTTTGCCTAGGCTCACTCCTAAGGTAGTGGAAGGACCAGGTCCACTGGGTGAAACACGGCACTTTAAAGGGAAGACAGGTCTAAAACTCGGCCGTTGGAAAATGGAGCAGGTTTTCTTGTAGGGATAGTGAATTCCTGGTGCCTGGAGGCATACAAGCAGAAGTCGCTGGGAAAAGTCGCTCTATTACAGCTCAGAGAGCCTAGGTCTCCAAACCTAACTGGCAAACCAATGGTAGCCAGAGAACATCGTGAGCAGAAAAGTCATATTTAGTTTCAGGAGGAGTAACTCATGGGCAAATAGAGTGGAGAGAGTAAGGATTAGTGGCAAATGACCATTAGGATCTATTGAACATCTGTAGAATTGTGTTCCCACTACCCCTCTGCCGGAGACCAGCTTCAGCCAGGTTCAGGGTACCCCAAAGGTGGAGATGGCGTCGGCGACTGGGGGGAAGAAGAGAGAAAGAAAGAGACTGGACTCCAGTCTAGTGCAGAAGCGAAAGGGTGATATTGGGAATTGCAACAGGTCTTTTATACACAAAGTCAGATGTGGGAGGGGCGTCCCCCACCCACCAGAAACCTTAATCCATGAAAACTTAATCAATGATTGCCTTTAAACCCTTTTCATATGATAATCTTAAAATCCCATGACAAAGGATAACCTAATCTGTGACTGACATATTCTATAAACCTTTTTCATCCTAAGCTAATTGATTTATGCCAAGTTAAACAATTCTATAGAAGCTTAAGTATTTACCTTACAAATGAAAGTGGCCCATCCCAGAATGTTTGGAATGTGGCCGAGTCCAAAGTTCACAGTGGGCTACCTGCAAGTAACCCAGCCGCATTCTTTCAACAAAATGGCTGTCTTCTAAAACTATATTCTACAATTTACACCTTCAATAAATCCTGAGATCATGACCCAGAAGCCTGTGACCAATACTAAGCCTCTTAAATGTGACACGAGTTTGAATTATAAGTTGTGTGAAAGCCAAAACCGCAGTTTGTGGAAGAATGGGAGCAATGAGCTTCTAAAGTTAGCTTGTGTTCGTCCCGGTCTCAGAGTTTTTATGTTTTGAGCTCACAGGAGCTTAATCTGGTTAGTGCTGAGTAGAAAGGGGGAGGAAATGGGGTCAATAGCTCCCGAACGCATCCTAGTGGTCTCGGGGTCAACGGCCCTTCCTGATCCCCCCTAATCTCAGTGGGCCTCCGTGGCCAGCTCCCAACACCCCTCTTTTTCTAGAAGCTGGCCCCTCCTCTCACTATCCACATGGCTGCAGAAGCAGCCCCCATGTTCCAAAAAGATCCTGGCCCCAGCAACAGGACCTGGCATAGATGCCCGACCGTAACTGGACCGGCCCATTCCAGGGTCTGAGGATAGGGCGGGCATCCGACTCAGCTTGCCCAGCAAATCTGTCCCCAGCATTTTTTGATTTGGAAGTCTTTCTTTTGATGGCTGGGGCTCCACTGACTCCAGTCATGCCTCCTCCGTGCACCAGAGAAGCAGAGACAATGTGTTTGCAGAAAGAGGGAGAGGGAACCCTGAAGAGACACACAGAGAGGGACAGAGAGCGAGCCCTGACCACACTGAGCTCCACGTTTCGCTAGTCCTGAATCTAACTGCATTCCTGTCCTGGGTTCCATGAGATCTCTGGTATCTTTATAATAAAGCACTCTTTGGGATTCAGCTGGACGAAACCAGGGTTCTGTCACTTGCTGCCAATACAGTCTTTGTCATTTCAAAATGTCCTTATAGCTGTATGGGTAGACCTGGATGGAACTAGCGGAATGGAAAGGTAATGCCGGCTTCCATAATGGAAGGCAATGATGGGCCGTAATACTCTTCCCTTCTGTCTCCCTGACCCGCCTGCCCGGTGAGGCTCTCCAGGCCCTGAGAAAGAAGCATCGGAGGCTGACGGCTGAGAATATGCTCAAGTGCTGATTCACTTAGAGGCTGGAAAACTGATCACTGAACAGATGGTACCCAGAATGTTCCTTAATTTCATTAGCAATTTTGCATTTGCCAAATTATGTTTTTGCCAGAAGAACCGGCATATCAGGGTCGTGTGTTTGTTAAAATCGAACAAGATCCCAGGGAGCCCTAGAGAGGATCACGGGCCACCTGGCAGACTGTCTCCCAATTTCCCACAGCAGGGAGAGAACACAGCGGGCCCCACGGAGCTGAGTTTTCCTGGGAGCCTCCGACGCCCCACAGCCCCCAAAACTAAGCTGAGGTCTGCCGCAGAGATGGCTTCTGGCTGATGAACGACTCAGCCTACCAGGCTCGGTAATAGTCTCCCTGACCTCCACACCTTTCCGGACTTCATGCTGGCTCACTTCCCACACCCTACCAAAAGGGAAAGCCATCAGTGCATTTTTATCTGTGGCTTGTAATCAGTTTTCAATAATCAGATTGGCTTTCCTTCTCTTCTCAGTTTGTTTCAACTACATTTAAAGCAATCACCCCCTCCCCTCACCCATACCCCGTGAGATTTAGTTGATTTCTCTAGTTAATAGTAACCCTTCTTTTCTTTGAAACCAATTTTCTTATTTATTAGACCTTTCCTAGAAACAAATAATGCATTTGAATTTGCAAAGAGGAGCTTCTCAACTGTGCACACCTTGCGTTTTCAGCAGAACTCTGATCTCCACAATGCTTCCCTTGAGGAACACGGTCCTAGCAAGTTCAAGGAACTTTGTAAGATATCTTCAGGCCTCACCCTCACTAGCAACTGAGCCACTGGGGCTATCTGGGTCCACTTCTGGATTACACGTCTGTGTGTGTGTTTTCAGACCCTAGGACAGTGTATTCCAGGTTGTGTCTCCATAGCTGCCTTGTCCCTGAGCACAGGATTTTTAAAAAATAATAATTCTGTCATACATTTTGCTGCATAGTAATTTTAAATTAACAAACTTGTGTAATCTTTAGTCTAGAAAGAACCCTTATGGTCAGGAGTTGTCAGAATTTCTTGGGTTGCAAGTGACAGAAACCTGACTCAAAGCTGATTTAGGTCTCAAGAGTCATTTCTACTGGTTTCTACAACCTATCTGGAGAAGACAGGGTGCGTTGAGCCCCAGGACTCAGGAGTTCTCTTTCCCTCTCTTTCTCTCTTTCTCTCTGTTTGACTCTCTGTCTCTTCCAAACATTGGTTCCATTCTCTGAGGCTGACATTTTTAATGGGGCCAAAATCTAGCAGCCAGCAGTTCAGCCATTACTTTCCCAGTTTCTCCTCCAGAGGAAGAAAGGAATTACTTAATTCCAGGGGGAAATTTCTGGAGCATTCTACATGGTTTGAGATATACATCACCTCAGTAGCCTGGAGTAACAGGAACTCTGCAGTGGGTGAGCAGCTATTTCACAAACAAGTATATTGTTCCCATAAGACAGACAGGGTTCCAGGCGGAACCCAACAGCAGATATCCTCTCTGTAGGTATCTGTATTTTACAGAAGAGGGGGCAGAGGCTGAGAGAATGGACCACTTGTCTGTGTAAATAGCAGATCCCAGTAAATAGCAGATCCCAGACTAGAGAGAACTAAGGTCTTCCAGGTACGGGTACAAAGTTTCCAATCCAAAAGTGAAGATAAAGTTCTGATAACTAGTCTGGCATTGGGGCAGAATACTTGAGGTCAGGACTGTCTTGGAAAATGTGGAATTTTTTTTTTAAGAACTGTATCCTCCCAGATGGTGCATCACGTATGGTAGCTGCTCAAATACGTTGAATTTGACAATCTGACGGTGTTTTGTTATTTTTCTGTACCCTAAATGTCTCAGCCTCTCCTTGCTAGAGTTGAGGATGCCATACAAGGGGGAAACTGAGTTCATAGACGTACCACCAGGAGGGTCACTGGGTGTTAGAACTCGTCACCATTTCTCAGTATGTGCATTATAGTTGGTTCCCCAAATCGTAGCAGCGGGCAGGTCTCTAGAGTGTGAGTGAATGTGACACAAACCCCGCCTCTGTGGAGAAAGCACGCAGAGAGGCGCCCTCCAGCTCAGGCACAGCAGCTGAGGTCACTGCCAGCCTGACAGCTCAGGAGGCAAGCAAGTGTGTCGCCCCGGCTGAATTATCCTCCTTCTTACCCTTGGATAATTCCAGTCACACCGCAGCCCCAAAGGAAGACTTTGGACAGATATGGAACAACTCTGCCCTATCTTCCTTGTCTCTTCCCTCCCTTTGGTGCCTTAGACATCCAGAGCCTTCGTGCTGCCCGGCACTGCCCAAACCCTCCCTCCGCTAGACCCAGACACAGAATGAACCCGTCCTTCCCTTTCCTGTCCCAGCCCGCCATCTGTCCCATAAGGCCCTGAGAGAAACTGGAAGGGGAGGCGACAGGAAACCCAGAGAGGCATTTTCCTTCTCCGGGAAGGCCCTGGTTGGCAAAACGTAATGAACATCGAAGGCCTAAAATGTCAACAGGGAAAACTTCCCTTATAATCAATATGGCAGGCCAGATATCCAGAGAGATCCCTTTCAGTACAGCATACCGAACTATTTGTTAGGAATTTCATTTATATTTGAACTGTCCAGAAAGTCAGGGAACTCCTCAATAAAGCTTACACACAGAGGCAAGCAACACTATTGCTGATCTTTGTTGATCCCTGGTAGCCTAGAAGCGGGATTTTAATGGACCACATGCACAGGGCACAAGAATATCCAAGCATACTTTTCAAATGTTTAAAAACCACAATTCTCATGCAAATACATAGTGAGCATGTGTCCGAGTTTTGTTTAACTCATTCATAAGGGAACCAGCAGAATGGCAAAGCAAGTTCAAGGGAAGAAACATTAAATGTGTGTTTGCATGTATGTATAAATATATATACAATAGTGAATTATGATTTCTGGGATTACAGGCTGAGCCACCGGGCCCGGTCCCTGAAATATATTTTTAATGGATTCATGTCCTACAGAGAAAAAAAAAAAAATCCATAGCTTTTGGAATTATCTCCTTTACCAGACAAAAATTTTTTGCATCGCATCAGCAATTATTTTCTATAAGCTAACATCTGACTTTCTAGAGTTGTAAAATTTCTCAGCCCTAATCGATAGAAAATAATAAAAGAAAACAAGTTACACTCCCATACCTAGGGAATCAAATTATTTCTAGGAAGCATGCTAAACAATACCTTAAAATGAAAATGTAGGCCGGGCTCAGCGTCTCAGCCTATAAACCCCACTTTGGTGGTGAGTGAATTGCCAGAGCCCGCAGATTTTAGACCAACCTGGGCAACTTGGTGAGACCTCATCTCTACAATAAATCAAAAAAATTAGCCAGGCATGGTGGCTTATGCGTGTAGTTCCTGCTACTTGGAAGGCTGAGTTCCTGCTACTTTGAAGGCTGGATTTCAGCAGGTCGACGCTGGGGTGGCTATGAGTGTGCCACTGCACTCCAGCCTGGGCAACATATGAGTGAGACCCTGACTCAAAAAGGAAAAGAAAAGAAAGAAATCTATCACAGAATGTAGATGATCTTCATGCAAAAAATTAGAAACTTTTATCTAAAGACATTAAGGAAGCCCTAAATAAAAGAAGATACATGCCACAGTTATGGATAAAAGACTCACTATTGAAAAGATGTCAGTACGTCTTAAATTCGTCTATATGCTCTATAAATTCCAGCAGGTTTGACTTCTAAAATTTATAGAGAAACATAAAGGGATAAGAGTAGATAGCTAAGACACTTCTGAAGAAGAATCAGCTAAGGGGATTTGCAAAGCGGTAGAAATGAAGACAGTGTGGGATTACCAGGAGATAAACAAACAGACCATGGGGGTCCAGAAAGATGAAAACCACACAGAGCTGGCACCCACTTTCAGGGGAAAAGACGGATTGTTTAAAAATGGGACTGGGCTAGTTTATTTTTCATATGGAAAAGAAAAAATGATATTTAACTGATATCATACATAAAAATTAATTCCCAATAGATCAAGGACTTAAATGTGTACCGAGGAAGATTTAAGGCCTTTATAAAAAAATATAGAATAATATCTTTATAACTGTGAAGGTGGGGGAAGAATTAGTAAGCACATTATGTACAAAACTAAAGGAAAATACTGACATTTTTAATTACATTAACATTAAGAACTTTTTAAATCAAAAGATACCATTAAAAGAGAGAGATAAAGCACACCACAAACTGGGAGAAGATATTTACAATACATAAATCAAGAAAGGGCTAGTTTCCAGAATATACTCGAAATCCTATCAATATATAAGAAAAAGACCTTTTTTTAAAATAACATTTCACATAAATAACACAGATACCCAATAAATACATGAAACCATTTTTAACTTCATTAGTAATCAGGGAAAAATACAACCAAAATTCAGAATGAGATTTTACACTGTCCATAAATGAACCAAATTTTTAAAATTTGATGGGACAAGCATGGACAAAAATTCAGGGCAACAGAAGCTTTCAATTGCTCCTGGTAAGAGGGTAAGTTGGTAGAACCACTTTGGAAGAAAATTGACATTATGAAGTACAATTGAAGATACACACACTTGTGAAGCGGCAATTCTGCTCCCAGATTCTAGAGAATTCTGGCGCAAGAATGTTTGGAGACATACACAAGAATTCAGTTCACCGTAGCATTATTCTAATAACAAAACTGCAAACAACCAAAATGTCCACCCACAGTAGAATGTATAAACTATAATGCATTCAAGCAATGGAATATTAAATATAAAAATAGTAAAATAATAAATTATGCCCCCATGTACCAACATGGATATATCTCAAAAACATAACATTAGGCCAAAAGCAAGTTGCAGTACAATTAGGCTTCTATAAGTTTCAAAAACAGGGAAATCTAAACGAGCATTACTTAGGGATACATACATTTTTTATAAAACTCTAAAGTAAGAGATTGAGTAACGGACAGTTCAGGTGAGTGGTTACCTCTGAAGACAGTGAACAGAGAATAATAGGCATGGGTCTCCTAGGGAGGCTTGAGGGGCTTGGAAATGCTTTATTTATTAAAATGGGTAGCAGCTATGTGGGCTTTGTTTTTTTTAAACTATAAAGGTACATTATACCCATACACCCTTTTGCAGGCATGATATATTTCAGAGAGAACTTCTATAAAGTCAACCAGTATACAACATGCAAAGAGGGTCAGAGTGAGGGCGCAGAAAAGGTTCTTGGATGCCCCTTGAATCTCCTGGACAAGCGCTTCCTGCGAGCCTGCCACATGCTGGAAATTTTGCAGCCGCTCAGCTCCCTGCTGGCTCCTCTGCGCCTCCACGCCCTCTTGGGAATGGGAGGAAAGCCACTGCCACTCGTGTGCAGAGCCTTTACATCTTCTGACCATGCTTCCCAAGCAGGAGGCTTTGCCACACGGGCTTGCTTTGCCCTGCGCACATTTCTGCTCTTGTTCTTTTCTCCCTCTAACCAGACTGGAATCACTTCTGAGGGTTGTGCCTACGTCTCATTCTGATCCTCTATTTCTCCAGTGACCAGAATGCACACATAGTTACATCAACATTTAACTTAGCACACATTTTCCCAGTTTTTCCCCCTGAACCTAGTTGGGAATGTGATTTCAGAACGAAAGGATTGGGCATGCCGTTTTTTTAGCAGAATGTCCATGTAGTTTTTGTTTATCAATTATGTTTAGTTAGCCAGGCTCGGTGGCTCAGCCTGTAATCCCGCGCCTTTGGGAGGCTGAGGTGAGTGGATTGCCTGAGCCCGCGGGTTCGAAACCCGCCTGGGCAGCGAGACCTCATCTCTACAATAAATCAAAAAAATCAGCCTGGCGTGGTAGCGCATGCCTGTAATTCCGGCTACTGGGAAGGCTGAGGCTGAAGGATCGCCGGAGGCCAGCAGGCGAGGCTGCAGTGGCCGGGAGCGGCCAACTGCACTCCAGTCTGGGTGACCGAGTGAGACTCCAACTCAACAAAAAAACAAAAAACAATTATGTTTAGTTACTGCTGTTAATAATAACAGAAGCTCCATGGTTGATCCATCTTCTGAGTACAGAGAACCTTCCAGCCACTCAAGGAGACCTGATGGCACATTCCCTACCCCGCTGCCTGGGGTGAATCCTGGATTTGTTTTCATTTCTCCCAGACCCCAGATAAGATGAAGAAAAGTCAACTTAAGTCTCCTTGAAATATTCCTGTTCTTAGATTCCCTGAAACAATAGGTCTTCCTTCTTGTTCTGAATGTCGTCATGCCAGGAGGTGACCCCTGGAATCCTTGTAGCCATTTTGTGACCAATCTGAGCATGAAGCTCATAACCAATCTGAGGGTGGAATGGAGGAATGATCTATCAGTCAGCTGGGGCTGAGTTTTGCCTCAGTAATGACGGATCAAAAATGATCTGTGTTGTAAGCCACAAACCTCAGTGACTTACAACCACAGGGGTTTATTTCTTGCCAACGTTCCGTGTCCAACATGAATAGGCTTCACCTGGATCGCTGTTCTGAAACCAGCCTGTGGGGTCATCTCAAGGCAGAGGAAAAGAGAAGGTGAAATCTTGAAATGTAACACTTCAAGCCTCTTCTTTGAGCTGGTTTATGTCTCTTACACTCACATGTCAGTGGCTAAAGAAAAGAAATCATATGGCCAAGTCTGATGTGAACAGGGGAAGCAGCATGATTATTATTTTTTTTTTTTTTTGAGTCAGAGTCTCACTCCATCGCCCAGGCTGGAGTGCAGTGTCACGCTCAAGGCCACCGCAGTGTCGCCTGCTGGGCTCTGGCAATCCTTCCACCTCAGCCTTCCAAGTAGCTGGAACGACAGGTGTGCGCTACCATGACCGGCTAATTTTTTCCTTATCGTAGAGACAAGGTCTCACCAAGTTGCCCGGCCTGGTCTCAAACCTGCGGGCTCAGGTAATCCTCTCTCGGCCTCCCAAAGTGCTGGGATGACAGGCTGAACCACCGAGCCTGGCCCGAGCAGCATGATCTTAACACAAGGGAACAGTGAAATTTGAGGAACAACAACCTACCTCGGATGACAGGAACCTGAGAATTTGGGTCCTTATTGACACGACTGAGTTGCACCTTGTAACTGTATAGTTTGCCACGTCACTGGAAGTACTTGTTATGTGAGGTTTTTAAATTGCCTTCCTTATTTTTTCATTGTTTACACCGTTCTCATCCAGACTGAAGCAGTCGGGTGGCCTCTTCAAAGGCCAATAATTATTTGCACATTTTTGTCCTTTAGCCTAGGAAGCTCAAGTTCTCTGAAGCTTTGACTCAACAAATATCACACAGTGACCCTTAATAAGTTTTATAAGCAACCTCAGAGGAGTAAGGGAATTTCTAAGAAGCCAGGCCAGTTAGCAGAATGTCCAGACTCACAATTCAATCAGTTTGCTGCATCTTTATTTTACAAAATTGCGGAGGTATATGCTGGTTTTTGTTTAGTCAGCAGACAATCCCTTTTGAGGCACTCCCTCCCTGCTCTCTTTCGTGCAAAGTTCCTGTTTTCTTCAATGTGTACTTAGGCTGATTCTTACTGATGGCTGTTCTTCAACTGTGATCTCCATAAAGAGCCTTCCTGGACTCCAGAATGGTTGGTGGCAAACAACAGAAAAATAACCTAACACTAAGAAACTTGAGTAACAGAGAACTTTTTTTAGCAGGCTGCTGAGATAGTACCCAGAACAGAAGGATCTGTGAAAGGGTAAACTGAGGCGAGTTAGGACAGTGCCATGGGAATAACGCAAAGATTTCCAAAAGGAAAGCAAAATGTTTATTTATATTCAAGAGAGAATGGGACCACTTCTAAGACTGGCATGGCCAAGGAGACAAAGTTTATTATCCACTTGCCACAGACAGAAAGGGGCCAACGCTCACAGGCAAGCGTGGCCATGGGGATTAGGTGCAGGGTATGTTTAAGGTTAAGGCTTTCCTAAGAAAATAGGGAATAGGTAGAAGTTTCCTAGCAGCTATGTTCTTAGGCGCTGACAAAATTAATCAGGTGCATTGAGGTTGTTAGGGCAACCCGTATTTTGTGACTTTAGGCAGGGGTCTAGTGAGCAGACACGGAAAGCTGATCACAATAGGTTGTTTGGCCAGCCTGACTTCATATACCTGGAAAACAAATGCTTGGAAAGAAATAGCCAAGGGGTTGCAAGCAATTATTAATTTCACCCCAACGACCGGTTTTGTGAGCTAATAATTAAAAGGCTGCAAGCAAGCTCCCTTTACTCTTTTAACTAAAGTTTCTTCATTTTAACTTTGCATTAAGCCACTTTAAAAGTTAAACTCTTAGCCGGGCTCGGTGGCTCAGCCCGTAATCCCGCGCCTTGGGAGGCTGAGGTGAGTGGATTGCCTGAGCCCGTGGGTTTGAGACCCGCCTGGGCAACTTGGTGAGACCTCATCTCTACAATAAATCAAAAAATTAGCTGGGCATGGTAGCGCGTGCCTGTAGTTCCAGCTACTTGGAAAACTGAGGCGGAAGGATCGCCGGAGCCCAGCAGGTCGAGGCTGCGGTAGGCGGGAGCGGGAGACCGAGTGAGACTCCAACTCAAAAATTAATTAATTAATTAATTTAATTAAAGTTAAACTCTTAATCCTTCCCACCTGTTTCCCCAGAATCTTGGTGAGGGGAGAGATGGGCAAGCCCTCAGGAACAACTGAAGCCGAGCATTAATAAGCCACTGTGTCTGCGGTGGCCGTGAGTATGCCGCTGCACTCCAGTCTGGGTGACAAGAGTGAGACTCCAACTCAAAAAAATAAATAAATAAATAAATAAATAAATAAATAAATAAGCCATTGAGTCTCTTTCTCTCTCTGTCTCTGGCTTAGCTCAGCCCCTCCAGAGTCACCCAAAACCCTTTCCCTAAATCACACTGTGAGACTATTTGGTGTCACCTAATGTCCCCAAAGAAACTCTTACTGGGCATGAAGTTGAATAGCTTAGAAATCACCTCTGGGGATGGGAAAGCACCTCTTATCCACAGGGTGCCTGAATGAAACGTCATTGTACACCTAACCCTTAACTGTACCCCACAAAACCATAATAAAAAATATTGATTAAAAAAAAAGAAAAGAAAAGAAATCACCTCTCAGGAGCCAAGGACAAAGCAAGACCTCTTTGGGGGTAGGGTTAATTCTTGACTACTCGGTCACAAATGCATTGTGTTCTTAGGTCTAACTCTTGCCTCCATAAACCCTTCAGGCAAGGGTTGTGTCTTATCTCACCTCTTCTTCACACTATCTAATTTAGGTTAGAGCCCTTGGAAATGGATCGACAAATAACTGATACCAGAGCAGTTGAAGCCTAATACAAGTCAGTGCAGACTGGAGAGTGAGCTCCCCCACGTACATGAACCACAAGAATAAGACAGAGCTTGGGCGGGAAGGAGCCTTGGAGGGAGTGTTTGGGGAAGAAGCCAGTAGTGTATTTTAGAAAAGTGTGCTCTCTTAGTTTATCATTCAGAGAAACCCCCCCCCAAAAAAAAGAAAAGTATGCAATGTTAAAAAAAAAAAAACTTGGCTGGTCTCGGTGGTTCAGCCTATAATCCCAGCACTTTGAGAGGCCAAGGCGAGTGGATTGACTGAGCCCAAGGGTTCAAGTCCAGCCCAAGCAACTTGGCGAGACCACACAATAAATCAAAAATCAGCCAGGTCGTCGTAGCACGCACCTGTAGTTCCGGCTACTTGGAAGGCTGAGGCAGAAGGATCGCCAGAGCCTGGCAGGTCGACACTGGGGTGGCTGTGAGCGTGCTACTGCACTCCAGCCTGGGCGATGGAGTAAGACTCCAACTGAAAACAAAACAAAAAAAAAACCAAAAACTTAATTGCATTTGCTTTTTAAGTAGGTCTATATTAACATATTCAAATTCAAAAAGTACCAAAGTATTTGCAGTGAAAGCCTCGCTTCCAGATGGGCAATTTTTAAAATGGAATTTGAAGATGGAAACATCTGTTCATTGAATAGCCTCATTCTTCTTTCCCCTCTAAAATATCCTGCTTTCAAGAATGATTTGAGAGAATGTCACTATTGCTTTTTTACCAAATGAACTACATATAAAAACAACTGTCTACATCTTAAACTGTATGTCCTGCTCTCTGCCATCGACAGGAAGAAGATAGAATTCGTTAGCAAATATTTTTCCTCTATTCTAACATAACTCTTCCCTATGTATCTTGCCTAACTTGGGGCGTCTAACTTTTGAATAAAGATTATCTGTCCTTGGAGATTTAAATCCACACATGCTGTCCGTATTTGATGAGTAGATCTTCCTCGGTGCCTCCAATCAGTTGAACTTTATTTTAAATCAGCAAAACAACGTATTGCCCATCACTGTATTTGCCTTGCTGGTGAGAGGCCTTTGCGCGAACGCAGCCTTGCAACTATTCACCTGCAAAAAAACGACAACACCCTGGGTCTGCGTGTCTCCATGAAGCCTGCTAAAGAGCTGGCAGCCTTGGAAGAGCAGGCCTGAGTGCGATCCTGGAGGTCAGCAGAGATCCGCCTTTGCAAACCCCAAATAAAGTCCAGCTGGTGGAAGGCAGGGAGGAAACCAAGTTTGCAATTACCTGTTTGTCCAGAAACTGTGTGGAGTGTGTCTGGGGAGCGCTTGGTCTAGAAGGCACGCTGCGCTCATCGGCTGCACTGCTTGGCATCTGTCTTCAAACTTGGCAGCAACTGTCTTTTCTCTGCTTCTTCTCCCAGCCTGTGCCATGAGAACAGAAGGTACAGAAAACAAAGCCTCGAGGGTCGATTAACCCACAACGCCTCCTTTCATTCCTAGCAACTCTCCTAAAACACTCAGACACGTTTCCTCCATGTATTGTCTGGGACTCTTATCTTTCCTGCCCAGAATCCTCATGGTGCATTCTGTCCTGTAGCTTGAAGAGGGACATCGGAGCCCGGCCTGGATATGCCTCCTGGCTTCAGGTGCCAGGTGTACTAATTTGCTATGCCTGCTGTAATGAAATACTACAAACTGGGTGGCTTGAAATTGATTCTCACAGGTCTAGGGGCCAAAAGTCTCACGTCAAGGTGTCGGTCAAGGTGTCAGCAGGGTCAGCTCCTTCTGAGGGATGCAAGGAGCATCTGTTCCACGCTCTCTCCTGGCTTTTGGTCACTGAGGGCAATCTTTGGCGTTCCATGGCTTCTGCTGAATCACCCCAATCTCTGCTTCCATCTTCACGTGGTGTTCTCCCCGTGCGCTTGTGTGTGTCTCTGGGTACACATTTTTTTTTTCATAAAGACATCAATCCTGATGGATTAGGGGCTATCCAGGATGACCTCATCTTCATTTCATCTGCAATGACTACATTTTTAAATATGGTCAAATTCTGAGACCTGGGGAACAGGACTTCAACATTTGAACTTTGAGGAGATACTCACCTGGTTACCAGGTGAGTGATCTGGATAGGTTTCTCAGAGTCTCAGAGCCTTGGCAGCTTTGAAATCGGAAGACTCCGCCCACCTTGTGAGCAACTGTGTGGAGTGAATTGGATGGTTTTGCACAGCGCCGGGCATACTGAAGACATCGGGCTATTTCCTCAATCACAAGACTCCAAGATTCTTACCCTATTGTGGTTAGATTAGCGTGGTCCTTAAGGGTTTTGTGTATTGAGTTCTACTTCTGTTTTCAGAAAAAATTCTGCTGTTTCCATATAAACAAAACAAACCACTGATCTAGGAACTACTGGCTGAAAAGAAACAGCACATTATACTGCCAAGTCTGACCTATACAAGGTCAGAAGAGCAAGGTCCATTCTCAACCAGGTCAGGTGCAAACCAGCAGGGTGACCTTGAGCTTCAGGGCCCTCCTAGGTGAAGCAGGATGACTCTACCAGCCCCCTCTGCTCTATGGAAGAACAAGCAGAATGATTTATGTAGAAGCCTCTGTGAAGAGCGTACCACCGGCAAGAACGGAACGTGCTGTTTTGCCAAGCCCTGTGACCAGAAATATGAGAGAGATTCATTCCACTTCCACACCAGGTCCTTCCTGTTCGTCAGCGTTGGGTTGTATTGATCCCAGCAGCCACTGTCTCCATCGCTCCACACTGATTTGCAGGCTAAGAAGAGCCCCACGACGCTTGTATCATTCATTACGCCTCATGCCGTCAGGAAATCAATATAAATGTGTCAGGAAAAGTCAAAAAGTCTTCAGAGTCTGCCCGGCACCCCATAAACTAAGCAAAGTTGGGGAATGTGTCCTTTAATTCAGCCATAAAAATCAGGAAAAGAGAGAACAGGCAATGAACAGAACAAAGTCAGAAGAAGTCAAGACCCAAAATACAAAGCTTCAGGACTCCCCAGGTCAGCAGTGGGTTCTGGGCCTGGTGTGCTATGGATGTCTGACCCCCGTGAGCCGCGCCTCCTGATTCAAGCTTTGTTCCGTTCCCTCCTCTTCAGTCTGGAGTGGGCCTGGGACTGGCTTGACCCAACAGAGTGCAACCGAAGTGATGCTGTGCAGTTCTGGGCCTAAGTCCTGAGAGGACTTGGGGGGCCTCGATTTCCGCAAACTTGGGAGACTGAGCTACCACATAAGAATCTAGACCCAGGAGGGCTTGGTGGCTCAGCCTGCAATTCCAGCACTTGGGGAGGCCGAGCCGAGTGGATTGCCTGAGTCTGCGGGTTTGTGACCAGCCTGGGCAACTTGGCAAGACCTTGTCTCAACAATCAATCAAAAAATTAGCCGGGTAGCGCGTGCCTGTAGGCTGAGGCGGGAGGATGGCTGGAGCCCAGCAGGTCAAAGCTGGGGTGGCCGTGAGTGTGCCACTGCACTCCAGCCTGGGTGACAGAGTGAGACTCCGACTCAAAAAAAAAAAAAGAAAAGAATCTAGACCCCGACCTAAAGATGGAAATAATAGACACTGGGACTCCAAAATGGGGAGGGAGGATGGGGGAAAGGATTGAAAAATGACCTGTTAGCCAGGCTCGATGGTTCAGCCTGTCATCCCGCACCTTTGGGAGGCTGAGGTGAGTGGATGGCCTGAGCCCGCGGGTTCGAGACCCGCCTGGGCAGCGAGACCTCATCTCTACAATCAATCAAAAAATCAGCCGGGCGTGGTGGCTCATGCCTGTAATTCCAGCTACTCCGAAGGCTGAGGCGGAAGGATCGCAGGAGCCCAGCAGGTCGAGGCTGCGGTGGCCGGGAGCGGCCACTGCACTCCAGTCTGGGCGACAGAGTGAGACTCCAACTCAAGAAAAAAGAAAAGTAAAGAAAAACTGTTGGGTACTGTGTTCACTATTTGGGTGATGGGTTCAAGAGAAGCCCAAACCTCACCGCATGCAACATACCCATGCAACAAACCTGCACACATATCCCGTGAATCTAAATTTTGTGAAAACGGATCCAGACCGTGTGCTGGAGACACCACATGCAGAAGGACCAAGGAATTCAGTCAACGGGAAAAACTGAGGTCCCAAAGAAATAAGCCCCCAGGGAGCCATCCAGTCACCCCAGCCATCTGAGCCATCCTTGCTGAGGTGCCAGGCATGGGGTAAAAAAGCCACCCTGGACCTTCCTGCCCCAGCAGACACCACGCACAGAGAGAGAATAAAGCAAACAATTTCATACAGGTAGAAAAGAAGAAAATGTCTATTTAGAAAGTAGATCAAGCCTGGGCGTGGTGGCTGAAGCCTGTAATCCCAGCACTTTGGGAGACCGAGGTGAGAGGACTGCCTGAGCCCACGGGTTTGAGACCAGCCTGGGCAACTTGACGAGACCTCATCTCTACAATAAATCAAAAATTAGCCGGGCGTGGTAGTGCGTGCCTGTAGTTCTGGCCACTTGGAAGGCTGAGGCGGAAGGATCGCCTAAGCCCAGCGGGTTGAAGCTGGGGTGGCCATGAGCATGCCACTACACTCCAGCCTGGGCCACAGAGTGAGACTCCGACTCAAAAAAAAAAAAAAGAAAATTGATCAGAGATAAATGGTGGATCCATCTCTCCATCTGGGGACCAGATGCTTGGGGAATGTTTGGCAACGAATGCTCGAGGTTGAAAAGCTTTTAAAGCTTATTTTGTTGTAGGGGGGGCGGCAGGCAAGCATTCACAAGGGCTGATGTCATGGTGATGGGGCCTGTTTCTTGACAACCAGATAGATGGGTGAGTCAGTCAGGAGCACACCGACAAAGATGGACTGGTAGCTGGAGGGGTGGGTCTGTTACAGGTGGTTGATTAGTCACACAGATGAGAAGGGCTGGGTTGGAAGCTGAAAGACAAATTCTTGGGAGATGTTAATGTTGTGACTCGCCAAGGGTCCCAGGAAAAGATTATTGTCATGCATGAGCTCAAGGAGACCAGAGAAACTCCATTTGGGGCTCTGTCCTTTCGGGACTGCTGTGCTCTGCCTCTGATGATTCCTGGTTGGAACTGAAAGAAAATGTGGGAGAAGAAACCCTCAAGGGACAGGAACATTAAGAAGCAAAAAGGAGAATTACTTGGGACAAAAGAGGGAATTCATAGATGCTCTACATAAGGATAGAAGGAGGCAAGATGAGGAGAGGAACTTACCAGGGAAGGACTGAGAGGTTCTCGTGGGGAATTTGATTAATTTCTTCTTCTCCATTACTACGAAAACCACCAATCAAGAAATCCATTTCTTGTGACTGCATTGTAAAGGACGTTTGAGAGTTGCAACCAACAGCTGGATGATGCACTCGGGTAACACCTAATCCTAAAGGTTGTGTGCAGAAGCCCCGGGGAACTATGAATTTTCCTCTTTCATCGGCTATTAACTATGTTAAAAATTTTTCACAATTCTAAATCTTTCTGGCCCAAAACATCCGTGTAACTCCAAAGACGCTCCAGGAAGAGGAATCCCAGTTCTAACATAATTTAACAAAATGACTGTGTGTGGACGAGTCCACCCTAGCTGACACAAATCGGATGCCTTTTTCAATGATGACCAAGGGAAGGCAGGTCCCAAAAGAGGCCTAGGAAGAGAGAGCTGAGGCGGATGTGTCTTCAGAAGTCCTGAATGGCCTGGATTTAGGGGCATATCACCATACAAGAGGTCAGCATGCCTGAAGACAGGCTTCAAAGACCACACCAGACCTTCAGAATCTACCAACTCAATTCAACACACGTGGTTTCCTTCTTACAGACACCCCAGCACAGCTGGCTCCAGTCTTGGGGCTTTCTTGGCATTTTGCCATTTTGGGGGTTCATATTTTACCATTAACTGTTAGCACTCCTTTTCTGACCCAAGCCCTTCCAGACGCATGGCATGCCTGCTCTCCAATTCACCTGCTCAGGTCCAACATCAGTGCTGGTGCCTGTCCCTCCCTTCAAAATCCTGGTCAGCATATACGTTCCAGAACAACTCCTGACTGGGCGTGGTGGCTCACGCCTATAACCCTTGCACTCTGGGAGGCTGAGGTGAGAGGATTGCCTGAGCCCACAGTTTCAAGACCAGCCTGGGCAACTTGGTGAGATCTCATCTCTACAATAAATTAAAAAATCAGCCGGCCTTGTTGGTGTGTGCCTATAGTTCCAGCTACTTGGAAGGCTGAGACGAAAGGATCACCTGAGACCAGCAGGTCAAGGCTGCAGTGGCCGGGAGCGTGCCACTGCACTCCAGACTGGGTGACAGAGTGAGACTCCAACTCAAAAAAAAAAAAAATAACTCCTTCCTGAGTACTGGGATGATCAAAACCAGATGACCAACCAGGACGCCACAGGAGCGAGAAAGCTTGTAGCAACCCAGGCAGACAGCAAAAAGATAGAAGCCACAAGAAAACACGGATATTGGCGAGAAGGCCAGGGCAGTCAGGAGTCTGAAAAACAATGGGAATCTCAGATAAGCAGGATGCCAGCCAGACTTCCTTGAGGATTCTAGAGAATCCTCCTTCCCTGAGGAGACCCAGGAAGAAGTCTGGCCACAGCCTTAATGCAATATTGTACAGATGGCTGTTAAACAGACAGACGACCCTGGAAGCTACAAAAAGAAGCCCTTGGCCCTAAGTCAAACGTTTAGCCCACAAGGAGAGGAATTTTTCTCCAATGGTCTCAGGGAAGAGAAGACAATGGAGACGGGGAGGGGGGAGGTGCACCTGCCTGGACACGGAGACGGGGCAAGAGTAGGAAAGAGAGGCCGTGCTCGGTGGCTCAGCCTGTCATCCCAGCACTTTGGGAGGCCGAGGCGAGTGGATTGCCCGAGCCCACGGGTTCGAGACCAGCCCAGGCAACTGGGCAAGACCTTTTCTCTACAATAAATCAAAAATTAGCCGGGCGTGGTAGTGAGCCACCTGGAAGGCTGAGGCAGAAGGATCGCCGGAGCCCAGCAGGCCGACGCTGGGGTGACCGTGAGCATGTCGCTGCATTCAGGCCTGGGCGATGGAGTGAGACTCCAACTCAAAAAAAAAAAAAGTAGGACGGAGGCAAGCTGGGGACAGTCCTCTACACTTCGGCGCCTGCAATCCTCGGTGCTCAGCCAGGTCGGGTGAGGTGGACTGGAAGCAGTCTCCTGTCCCCAACTGCATGCCCAACCTTACTCTGGGAAAAGCCTCTTTGCCAGCCCTGGGGTCCCGTCCCTTTCCTCATCATCTCGTGGTAGAGCTCTGCAGCCCTCTGATTGGTTTAGCAAGGGACTGGGGGGAAAGTGTCAGTGACAAAAAAACAAAGTTCATTGTGCCTACGATACACTGGGCAGGACAAGCAAAAGGAAATGCCACTCCCTTCCAAAGACAAGTCACACACCAGCTCTTCCAACTGAAAACAAAGGAGTGCCGGGCTCGGTGGCTCAGCCTGTCATCCCAGCACTTTGGGAGGCCGAGGTGAGTGGACTGCCTGAGCCCGCGGGCTCGAGACCCGCCTGGGCAACTTGGCCAGACCTCATCTCTACAATAAATCAAAAATTGGCCAGGTGTGGTAGCGCGCGCCTGTAGTTCCAGCTACTCGGAAGGCTGAGGCGGAAGGATCGCCGGAGCCCAGCAGGTCGAGGCTGCGGTGGCCGGGAGTGGCCACTGCACTCCAGTCTGGGCGACAGAGTGAGACACCAACTCAAAAAAAAAAAAAAAAGAAAAGAAAACAAAGGAGTGACAGCTGACCCTCTGCAAATGGCCTCCCTCCTCCTCACCTTGCAGGGCGTCCAACCTCCGTCCCATCCGGCCTTCCTTGTTGGGCTGCTCTTAGAGGCTGCCCCTCCCTGGCCCTGCAGTTATTCCACGACACGGCCTGCCCGGCACCGTTTTGGGGCAGCTCTGCCATGCTTTAGAGGACCGGGCACACCACAGACGGTGTCAGAAATCTGCACGTGGCAGGGGAGAGGCTGTGGGATTACCCAAGACTCACTCCTTCCCGCCAGGCCCTGCTGAGCTGAGCTCCTTTCGTGGCTCTGAAGTGTGAGCCCAGGCCATCTCCGTGGGAAAGTGCTTTCCTGCTGGCGTCTTGAAGCAGCCAGGGACCTTGGGGGGGTGGGGGCGGCCGGAAGGGAGTGGGGAGGACAGGGACAAATTCACGCCAGAGCTGTTGTTTCTTGCGCCTATTTTGGAAGTCACCGCCAAAAAAGTTAACGTCGAGGATGGAAGCACGGTCCGTTCCCAGGCCCAGACTGGCTGTGTCCCCTGATGCAGGGCGACTGTGTCCCATTGGGCAATTATGTGTGTTAATGTCCTGGGTGGCATTATTTTATAAAGAGGGGGTGTTCTTTTAGGTACCTCTTTAACAGAGGAAAATACCGTCCCAAAGAGACCCTAGACGTGCCTTATTAGAAACCCCAAGTTGTTGTTGTTGTTTTGAGTTGGCGTCTCACTCTGTCACCCAGACTGGAGTGCAGTGGCCGCTCACTCCAGTCTGGGAGACAGAGTGAGACTCCAACTCAAAAAAAAAAAAAAAACCTTTCTGAGTCTCACTTTCCTCCGCTGTATTATGGAAATAATAGTGGGAACTTTGGGTTGGATTAAGTAAGAGAATTCATGTAAAGGGATTAACACATCATCAGATACACGGTAGGTTCTCAGTCCACGTGAATGCAATAAACACAATCACTTTCACACCTGACAAAATCATCCCATCCCGAAAACCCCCATCTTGCTAAACCAAAGTCACTGTCCTTCCTTACAGCAGCAAGTGTAAGTTCTCTTTATTATGGCGGATCAGAGCAGATCACATTAGACCCTGATGATCAGATATCAATTCGATTTGTTTCTACCAGTGGACGAAAGGAAATCGCATTTCTCTCTCCTCACAGACAAGTGAGGAGACAGATAACCTTTCAGTAATCTGAAATTCCCTGACAGTCTACGGTTTGAGAAATTGCCATCGTGTCCCGCTGCCTATGTAGAGAGAGCATTTTTATGCTTTAACAAAGCGTGGCATCAAAGTCACGTGAGTAAGCTAGACGACCAGAGAAGGAAGCACCGAGAAGCTGCATTTTTCAAGAGGCTGAATTGTGAGGAGGAGAGTTATTAAGAACAGTTGAAATCAGTGTTACTGACTTGGTAAGTGGCCAACGTCAGGCAGACTAGATAATAGAAATGCTTGTCTCTAATTGTCTTTTGGGTTTTGTTTCCATTTGTTTTGAGTTGGGATCTCACTCTGTCGCCCAGGCTGGAGTGCAGTAGCACGATCACAGCTCACTGCAGCCTCAACTTCCTAGGCTCAGGCGATCTTCCCTCCTCAGCCTCCCAAGTAGCTGGGACTACAGACACTTGCCACCACTCCTGGCTAATTTTTTTATTTCTCGTAGAGACGAGGTAATGCCGTGTTGTCCAAGGCAGTCTTGAACTCCTGGCCTCAAGCAATCCTCCCACCTTGGCCTCCCAAAGTACTGGGATTATAGGAGTGAGCCACTGTGCCCAGCTGCATGCCTCTAATTGTTGAGTCAGAAAATTTTGAGTACTTGTATTGGAGCATATCTATCTCTAAACTACATTAAAGAACTTTTTTAGTCATCAACTTTAATTTTCTTTTTTTCTTTTTTTTTTTTTTTCAGTCGGAGTCTCACTCTGTCGCCCAGACTGGAGCGCAGTGGCCGCTCCCGGCCACCGCAGCCTCGACCAGCTGGGCTCTGGCGATCCTTCCCCCTCAGCCTTCCGAGTAGCTGGAACTACAGACGCGCGCTACCACGCCCAGCTAATTTTTTTGATTTTTATTGTAGAGATGAGGTCTCACCTAAGTTGCCCAGGCGGGGCGGGTCTCGAACCCGCGGGCTCAGGCAATTCACTCACCTCGGCCTCCCAAGGCGTGGGATTACAGGCTGAGCCACCGAGCCCGGCCAACTTTAATTTTCTAATATGCATGTGTTCTTGAGGAATTCTTTCTTTTCTATGGGAATACACAGGCAAGTTTTTTAATACCCCAGAAAAAAAATTCTCCTATGTTCTCAGAGTTATCGTTTATTTTGCAGTATGAAAATCAACTATTGAAATGTGGATATACTAAGACATGAGGTGATAAAGTGAGTCTGGAATCCAATTTAAATAGACATTTTACATTTGTTGAGGGAGAAAAATGAATGTATGCGTAGAAAAATATCCTGGAAATATGCACTCCAGAGATGCGAACAGTCAAGTTTCCCTCCCTTCTTGGGTAGTAGAACTGTGTATCGATTGATTTTCTTCAATCTGTTTGTTTTCCTTTTGCTTCCACTAGGTTCTCCAAGTCTTCTGACCTGAAAACGTAAAGGCATTTTATAATTAGAAAACAAGTCATTTTTTCAAATTTATTTTTATTTTTATTTATTTATTTATTTATTTTGAGTTGGAGTCTCACTCTGTCGCCCAGACCAGAGTGCAGTGGCCGCTCCCGGCCACCGCAGCCTCGACCTGCTGGGCTCCGGCGATCCTTCCGCCTCCGCCTTCCGAGTAGCCAGAATCACAGGCACGCGCTAACACGCCCGGCTGATATTTTTTGATTTATCGTAGAGATGAGGTCTCGCTGCCCAGGCGGGTCTCGAACCCGCGGGCTCAGGCCATCCACTCACCTCAGCCTCCCAAAGGCGCGGGATGACAGGCTGAGCCACCGAGCCTGGCACAAGTCATTTTTAACAGATGCTTGAGATGGGTCTACTGGGATGGAGACGGTTGGCTTTACAGCCTACCATCTCTCTAGGATTCAAGGTAAGGAGAGTCCCAGCATTTATAGGAGGGCCAAAGAGGCCCAAATAGAGAAGGTTCTAGAACCCTGTAGGCCGATGGAAGGTGAAAATAGGAAAGAAAGAAGAGGATGAAGAGGCAGTCTGTCTTCATTAGGACTCTGCAGTGCTATCATGGCAGAGACTCAGCGACCGAGTGTTTCAAAGCACAAAGAAGTTTCCTTCCCTCTTAAGTGACCGATTGCTGGAAGCCTCCCTTCTGTCTCCTCTATGGATGGTCAAGGATGGCTGCCATGCCGGGCTTCCAGCTGCAGGAAGAAGGAGGCGCACAGGAAGCCGGCAAGCACCTGTCTCCCGTCCCAGGTGGTGGCACCGCCACGTCTCATCTTCCACGGGTGGGTGCTTGGCCCGTGGGAAACGGTGCCCCGCTGGGCAAACGTGTGCCTAGCTACCCGTCTGCTGTTACCAAAGAAGATGGCTGTTCAGGCACGAGCAGCAGTCTCTCTCACAAAGAGGGAAGGCAGAGGCAGAAATTAGAGAGTGGAAGATGTAATTGGAAGAAAAAGCTTCATCTGCTTTTTCTGAGCCAGGGATTGGATTCCGGTCGGTTCCTGTGGCTTCGTAGCCTGTCTCTGAGTTGTGATTCTGGGTTCGGGGAGGGGTGTCTGCGACCGTAGTGGGGAGGGAGCCCTATTCCACCTCCAGGGCCTCACCAGCTTCCACTGCTGGCTCGTCCCGTGGCTTCTGTTTGTGAACCTGAGCTTCAAAGGTTTGATATGGTTCTCCCTTTTGTTCCTTCTTTGACCGCTTGGGTTCGACTCAGCCAGACAACTTGAACAGAAACTGTTGCTGAACGGAGATACTGGAAAAAGATGGCACACGTTCTTCCCTGTATACGGTAGTTTTGCTCCTTCAAAAGGGTCTAATAACAAAACCACAAGACAGAAAGCTAATAATAAGTGGGTGCTGGGACACAGCCTCTGGGATCAGACGGCCCGAATGAAATCCCAGCTCTGAGCCAGGCTCAGTGGCTCGGCCTGTAATCCCAGCGCTTTGGGAGGCTGAGGTGAGTGGCTTGCCTGAGCCCGCGGGTTCGAGACCCGCCTGGGCAACTTGGCGAGACCTCATCTCTACAGTAAATCAAAAATCAGCCGGGCGTGGTAGCGCGCGCCTATAATTCTGGCTACTCGGAAGACTGAGGCTAAAGGATCGCCGGAGCCCGCGGGTCGAGGTTGCGGTGGCCGGGAGCGGCCACTGCACTCCAGTCTGGGCAACAGAGGGAGACTCCAACTCAAAAAAAAAGTAAATCGGAGAGAGAAAGAGCAGGAAGAGAGAGGATTCACCTCCCCAAGGTGGGGAAGGGGCCAAAGGCAGGAAGCACGGCGACAGCCATGGCTCAAAGAGCACATGGCCACACCAGACTCTAGCAAGGCAACGGCTGCCGGTTGCTCGTGGTTGAGTCCTTTAGCCATTCCCCTGGATGGGGGAAGAGCATTAGGTGACTGGGAGGGGGGCTCTCCCACGTCATCACAAAGGGACAGGCCAGCGCAGGTACTGATGGCGTCAGGGGATGGACAGCAGGCAGATGGGTGGGCTAGTCCCATGATTGCTGCCATGGTGGGGCTTATCTGTGTCACGTAGTTCACAGAGGGCTGATTAGGTTAACCTTGGGGTTGTGATTTCTGCAAGAGGCTTGTTAGACATTTGCAATTCACAAATTCCTTGACCCAAGGTGGGGTGGTCGTTTGGGCTGTCCTGATCTTGTATCTGAAGGAGATTTGCCCAGGGGGGATGGGATAGGCTGCTGTTTGTCCTGCAGTAGAATGTCTGAATGCTTTCTAATGGTTATACCGAGGCAAAAAGACTAAAGCATAAAAGCTAAATTTCTTCTAGGTTTCTATAGGTACCTTTCAGTCATTTTCCAGAAAAGGAACTGAGGCATGAGGCAGTCACATGCAACTCCAGCAATCAGCGCTGCAAAAGTCTGGAATGCGTCCTCAGGAGAGATGCTTCAGAGCCATCCCATTCAGGCTCCCAAGATCCCCGGGGATATCTTCTGGAAGAACTTCGGAATCTTTCCACTGGCTGCCCATGACTTTGCTCGGCCAGGCACGGCTGGAGGAGTGCGGAAAGCACACATCACACACACACACACACACACACACACACACACACACACACACACACACACGTGTTCTCCTCTCCTTTGTTTTATTTTAATCCCTCTAGAAACAGGAGACAGATAACCTTTCAATAATCTGAAATTCCAATAAAAAGAAACGCTCTCTGAAAAGTACACAGTGTTCGGGACGGCTTTAGTATTCAGTAGACCTTAAAGGTTTTCATCAGTCCTTCCAATTTCTCTGTGTGCTTTGGAGGTATCGAGGCGTGGGGGCATCAGCTGAATAAAAGGTCACCACCACAAGAGTTGTTTTTAGCTAAATAAATTTGACAGAGCAGGGTTGAAAGCTCTCGATAGATACTGCGTTGCGGATGACCCCCAGAACAGGTGCAACCATGATTCCTCACACCACCAGGCAGGGCTAGGGGAAGCCCCCTGGCTCCACGGTTGCTTGTAATTGTTTTGCTTGTTTCTGATCTTCTTCTACATTTTTGTTCTCATTTCCTCTGTGACTTCAAATTTCACCGGGCTTTGCAACCGTGAATCTTTCCACATAAATACTGTGTGGCTGGTTATGGAGTAAATCCTCACGTGTACACCCCAACTCAAATAAAATAAAAAATCAGCCGGGTGTGGTGGCATGCACCTGTAGTCCCAATTCCTCAGGAGGCTGAAGGGGAAGGATTGCCTGAGCCCAGGAGTCCGAGGCTGTGGTGAGCCGTGGTTGCACCACTGCCCTCCAGCCTGGGCAACAGAGTGAGAGAGACCTTGTCTCAAAAATAGGTAAACAAATAAATGAAATATAATTGGACAAAAGGGATCTGCTCTAATTCTAATGCTAATCAACTAAGTGGGAAACTCCTCTCCCCCCAAAATCTTGTGTTACTGGTTCTCAAACTTGACCACACATCAGAACGATCTGGAGAGCCTATGGAAACACTGGTTGCAAAGTCCAGTTCCTGAGTTTCTGATGCAGGAGGTGTCTGGGTGTTAGGATGGGCATTTCTAACCAGCTCATGAGTCTGGGCCCCACTAGGGAGAATGACTAGCTTAGATAACCCTCCCTTTAAATGCTCCCTGGACTCTGTCCTAACCAGGGCCAACACATCACTCTGCACTTCTGTCTTGCTGAGACTTTCTTCTTTTTTTTTTTTCTTTTTCTTTTTTCTTTTTTTGATTGGAGTCTCACTCTGTCGTCCAGGCTGGGGTGTAGTGGCATGTTCACAACCACCGCAGCCTCGACCTGCTGAGCTCCGGCGATCCTTCCGCCTCAGTCTTCCAAGTAGCCAGAACTACAGGTGCGTGCTACCACGCCTGGCTAATCTTTTTAAAATTTATTGTAGAGACGAGGTCTCACCAAGTTGCCCGGGCTGGTCTCGAACCTGCGGGCTCAGGCAATCCTCCTGCCTCAGCCTCCCAAAGTGCTGGGATGACAGGCTGCCACCAAGCCTGGCTAAGGAGGCTTTCTTTGTCAACGTTGCTGCACTTCACGCAAGGCCCAAAGATGTACCGGTGAAACTTCCAGAAGTCAAGTCTGACAGGCAGTCCTCATCTTCAAAGCGTCGTTTCAAGATCCCCAGAACGAAGGCAATGGAAATCGCTGACAAGACGTAACTGCAGCCGGGCTCAGGGGCGCACATCTGTAGTCCCAGCACTTTGAGAGGTTAAGGTAGGAGGACCATTTGAAGCCAGGTGTTCAAGAACAGCCTGGACCACATAGCAAGATCCCGTCTCTATTTGTAAAAATTTTTTTAATTGTTTTCCATTGAAAGTAATACATAGATTAGAAATAATAGATCCATTTCCCGATTAAGTGAAAACTGTTTTTTGGGGGTTCCAAATTTCTTGGTACCCTGGCCATTTAAAAGGAAGACATCACGCTCCTTAACGTTTCTCATTCACAGTGCAACAAGTCAACAATTTTCCTAGGAAGCTTCTGGTGTGTTCCAGACGCCGAGGGCCTACAATGGTCTCACCGGTGCTGCCCTCTTGTGGCCGCCTGGACACATGCAGCTAAAACTTCCCGGATTCTGCTTACCTGCTCAAAGCCACAGGAGCAGACACCGTGACTTGACTTCTCCCACCAAAGGAAGACAGGTGACAGAGGTCTGCCACATGCCACCATGCAGCTATGTCCACAGGTCTCAAACTGTTGCTTCATCCGTGGGTGGGGTTCAGAGGAGGAAAGGGAAATCCTAGAGGCAGGTAACGGCGATTTTCTCTGGACTTGAGAAAAGGAAGGAAATCTGGGAGGAAACCAGACAGGTTTACCTATTTGAACGAATGTGTACGTTGTATGAGGATGAGTACAGGGAGGGAGAGAGAGAGAGAGAGAGAGAGAGAGAGTGCATCTTGCTTCACTAGGCGTACTAGCGGGTAAACTTGGTGAGTGACAGCTCATTCCAAACGAAATCACTGAGCAGATCGTCTCTGAAGCCCCTTCCTGTCCCACGTTCTGATTCTACTTAAAACAAAATAGAAAAGAAGCCCCTTCCCTCCGTCCCTCCACACGCTGAGCACCCTGCCTGCCTTCCTTCCCTTGCCGTATTTTTTTTTTTTTGAGTCGGAGTCTCACTCCATCATCCAGGCTGGAGTGCCGTGGCACACTCACGGCTACCCCAGCGTCAACCTACTGGGCTCCGGCCATCCCTCCGCCTCAGCCCTGATTTTTGATTTATTGTACAGACGAGATCTCGCCAAGTTGCCCGGGCTGGTCTCGAACCCGTGGGCTCAGGCAATTCTCTCGCCTCAGCCTCCTCAAGTGCTGGGATTATGATGACAGGCTGGCCCCTTTCCATCTTGTCTAACAGTGAACTCCTTTCAGCACCCCTCTGGCTTCTTTGCAGGCTGGCTTCCCTTTGCATCTTTGCTAGTATTTTTTGTTTTGAAAATATAGATGAGCCGGGCTCGGTGGCTCAGCCTGTAATTCCGCGCCTTTGGGAGGCTGAGGTGAGCAGATTGCCTGAGCCCGCGGGTTCGAGACCCGCCTGGGCAGCGAGACCTCATCTCTACAATAAATCAAAAAATCAGCCGGGCATGGTAGCGCATGCCTGTAATTCCAGCTACTCGGAAGGCTGAGGTGGAAGGATTGCCAGAGCCCAGCAGGTGGAGGCAGCGGTGGCCGGGAGCGGCCACTGCACTCCAGTCTGGGCGACAGAGTGAGACTCCAACTCAAAAAAAAAAAAAAAGAAAAAAGAAAATACAGATGCAGGCCCGGCGTGGTGGCTCAAGTCTATAATCCCAGCACTTTGGGAGGCCGAGGCGAGAGGATTGCCTGGGCCCGCGGGTTCGAGACCAGCCTGGGCAACTTGGTGAGACCTTGTCTCTACAACAAATCACAAAAACTAGCCGGGCATGGTGGCGTTTGTCTGTATTTCAGGCTACTTGGAAGACTGAGGCAGAAGAATCACCAGAGTCCAGTTGGTCGAGGCGGCAGTGGCCGTGAGCGTGCCATGGCACTCCAGCCTGGGCGACAGAGTGAGACTCCGACTCAAAAAAAAAAGAAAATATAGGTATTTTTCATAAAAATATGTTAGCATGCGATGCATATATTATTATATTTATGAATTTGTAAATCTTTTTTAACTTTCTCATTCTTAATTTCTAATACATTAGATGTTGGTGGATATATCTTACATTACAAACAAAGGCTCTTTGGGGTCCCAGATAATTCTGGAAGTATAAAGAGTTCCTGAGACCAAATAGTTAGAGAATCACATGCAGAAGCCATGGGGTTGTGCGGTGAGCTGCTCACAAAACCCCGTCTGCACACATGTCCCGATGTCGTGTGAGGAGACATTTCGGTCAGCTGCCAGGCCGCTACTTACTGACTTCCAAGGGTAGAGGAAGGAAGGTTAGGTTCAAGGCTGTTCCCCAGGAGGGTATTCTTAGGTAGCCTTGAACATTCCCCAAGCCCAGGCCAAGTGAGGCTCGTTTTCACTGCATCTGGGCTGAACCAGAGGGGGCTACGGCCCCAACTAATGCGTGCCCCTGCGTGGCGCTTAGCAAGCTTGTTCCCTGGTGTCACTGAAGACCCCGGAAGGCTGGTCCTTGAAGCAGCTGTGAGTTGGAGCCAGGGGATTGGCCTGAAACAGCCCTCTCAGCTTCTAACTACTGTACTGTAGAGTCTAGAAAACCAAATGTTACATTTAGACTCATTTGCAGATAGGCTACTGTCATGGGACACTGACTATTGTGTTCCAGAAAAGTACGTTGAAACCCTAACCCCCAATGGGCTCTCATTTGGAGACAGGGCCACGAGGGAGGTCGTTCGGGTGAAATGAGTTCATAAGGCTGGGGCCCTAATGCCGTAGGACTGGTGTCCTTATAAGAGGAAGAGACCGGGCTCGGTGGCTCAGCCCGTCATCCCAGCACTTTGGGAGGCCGAGGCGAGTGGATTGCCTGAGCCTGCGGGTTCGAGACCAGCCTGGGCAACGTGGCGAGACCTCGTCTCTGCAATAAATCAAAAAGTAGCCGGGCGTGGGAGCGTGCGCCTGTAGTTCTACTTGGAAGGCTGAGGCGGAAGGATCCCCGGAGTCCAGCAGGTCAACGTTGGGGTGACCGTGAGCGTGCCACTGCACTCCAGCCTGGGTAATGGAGGAGGAGGAAGAGACACCAGGACCTGGGTGTGCACAGAGGAAAAGCCATGTGAAGACACAGCCAGAAGGTGCCCACCTGCAAGCCAATGAGGCCTCAGGAGAAACCAAGCCTGTCGGCACTGGGATCTTGAACTTCGTTCTTCATTTCCAACACATTAAATATCAATAGATATCTCTTACAATATAAACAGAGGCTCTTCCAGCCTAAAGAACCATAAGAAAATTACTGTTGTCTAAGCCACCCGGTTGGTAAGATTCTGTTACAGCGACCATAGCAAATTAATACAGGTAATGACTTTGACCTAAGAGCCTGTCAAACAGGCATTCATACAGGGTTTGGAAGTTGGAAGTAAGAGAAACACAAAACCTTTGCAGCTTCTATAACTTCTGCTGGAAAACGTCTTGGGCATGTCTGGCTCTTCCTGTGGCAGCTTCCTGGCCACGGCTGTTTCTGATGGTACTGGCTTTCCCGATCGTGGTAGAGTCCTGATTATACTGGCCTCCAAAACACGGTGGACGAAGCATGGCTCTGACATTAGCAACTGCAGCACTGAATTTTCAAATTGACAATTTGAAATTGAATTTGATTAGAGGCTTGGAAGGAGCTGGCTTCCTGGTCACAGAAGAGGCAGTTCCATGGTACTGAGGTGTGGCTTTGGGAATTCTTTCTGAAAGTATGAACACACAGAGGTTTTGCTATTTGGCTGCTATAACGCAGCTGATTCCACAATACTCCATGTAGCTGGCACCTCAGGAAGCCTGTGGAACCTATGACAAGCTCTGAAAGGTCCCTGAGGTCACAGATCAAAGCCAAGCCCTCTTTGGCTATAAATATTCTTCTTGGCCAGGTGCGGTGGCTCAAGCCTGTAATCCCAGCACTTTAGGACAAGGTGAGGGAATTACCTGAACCCATGGGTTCGAGAACAGCCTGGGCAACTTGGCAAGACCTCATCCCTGCAATAAATCAAAAAATTAGGCTGGGCTCAGTGGCTCAGCCTGTAATCCCAGTGCTTTGGGAGGCAAGTGGATGGCCTGAGCCCATGGGTTCAAGACCAGCTAGAGCAACTTGGCGAGACCTCGTCTCTGCAATAAATCAAAAATTAGCCAAGTGCGGTAGTGTGTGCCTATAGTTCTGGCTACTTGGAGGGCTGAAGCAGAAGGATTGCCGGAGCCCAGCATGCCGATGTGGCTGTGAGCTGTGCCACTGCACTCCAGCCTGGGCAAGGGAGTGAGACTCCAACTCAAAAAATATATATATATATACATATATATGTATATATATATGTATATACATATATATATACATATTCTTCTTTTGAGTAAAGACTCTCAACTTGCTATTGGACCCTTGTAAAGACAGAATAACTGGCCATGAGACGTTAGTGGCCATATGAACTAAAGCATCCGTCATGAACTGTTATTTAATCCAATGAGTCATAAAGCTGGATTTGTGGTCCTGAAAGTACCACTGCATCACTGGAACTGATGCTGTGCAATCCCAGAGCACCCCGTCTTGCGGCATTGCCATGTGCCACAACCTCATGGTTGGTTCCCTAGGACCAGTTGACTAAGAGCACATTAACCTGGTTTATAGGCGGTTCTACACAATTATCTGAAATAAAGCAGAAGGAGCCCGATGCAATATTACAATTCCACTCAGAAGTAACTCTGCAAGACAGTAATTCTTCCGAGTTCTGTAATGAGCAAAACTTTAAGTTCCTAGAAGGAGAGGTGGTCAGAGATATAGATCTTCACTAATTCCTGGACAGCAACTAACTGTTTGGCTAGATGATTAGAGATTCGGAAGCAGTAAGACTGGAGGAATTACTGACATGGCCCCAGGGAAAGTTGTATGGAAGATCTTCTCAGAATAAGCCCCCAGTGTGGCAATAATTGTATCCCACATGACCATCCTGGAAGAACACCATCACACATAAGTCTCTCTCTTTTTTTTTTTTTTTTTTGAGTCAGAGTCTCACTCTGTCGCCCGGGCTGGGGTGCAGCAGCACGGTCATGGCCACCGCAGCCTCAACCTGCCGAGCTCCGAGGATTCTTCTGCCTCAGCCTTCCAAGTAACTGGAACTACAGGCTCACCCTTCCACGCCCAGCTAATTTTTTGATGTATCGTAGAGATGCGGTTTGACCAAGTTGCCGGGGCTGGTCTCAAAACCCTGGGCTCAGGCAATCCCCTCACCTCGGCCTCCCAAAGTGCTGGGATTACAGGCTTGAGCCACCGCGCCTGGTCACACATGAGGCTCTTAATAATCAGGTGAGCAAGAGGACCCATTCTTTGGCTGTCAGCCCCCTCTGCCTATGACGACCCCACTGAGCAAGCTCTGGGTGGCTGGATAAAAAGGTGGAAAAAAGGCAAGCAGCGAACTCTTCCTGCTTCTGCTTCCCTGGAGCAGGCATTGCCATGGGGGTATCTGAGCACAGCAGTAGCTTCATCCTCATAGCTCACTTTCCCCCACCCTACTCCTTGTTCAGGGAACCTTTTTTTTGTTTGTTTGTTTTTGAGTTGGAGTCTCACTCAGTCGCCCAGACTGGAGTGCAGTGGCCGCTCCCGGCCACCGCAGCCTCGACCTGCTGGCCTCCGGCGATCCTTCCGCCTCAGCCTTCCCAGTAGCCGGAATTACAGGCTCGTGCTACCGCGTCCGGCTGATATTTTTGATTTATTGTAGAGATGAGGTCTCGCTGCCCAGGCGGGTCTCGAACCTGCGGGCTCAGGCCATCCACTCACCTCAGCCTCCCAAAGGCGCGGGATGACAGGCTGAGCCACGGAGCACGACGATCATGGCTTTTCACTTCACTCCTCACGGAGGAGGGGCTGAGATTGAAAGTTCCTAAAAGGGTCATAACTCCCAGGCTGCCAGCTGGAAGGCACAGTCTAGCAAGAGACAATCTCCTTCCTGAAATTCCATTTCCAGGGTGGAGAAAGCATCCCCCCCCTTCGGTCTCAGCCTGTCCTGTGGATTTCTGCATGGCTGCTGGTGTCCCCTTCTGCCCTGGTCCCTCGCTTACCACCATGCCACATCCCCCTCGCTGTTTGCTTAAGCCTCAGTGCTCTCAACTCTTCACCATTGTCATTATGACCTGCTTAGCTGCTTGGTAGCAAACAGCAACCAAAAATTGAAATTTCTGTGGGTGGGACCGCTTGGCTTCCTCAGCTAAGTGTCCTCGTGTCAGGCCACAATGGAGCACAGTATTTTGAATTTTTAAAATTTAATTAACAGCTGGATAGGGTTTCTCCAAAACTCCCAATAGAAAACCCTGAAAGCTGGGCTCGGTGGCTCAGCCTGTAATCCCGCGCCTTTGGGAGGCTGAGGTGAGTGGATGGCCTGAGCCCGCGGGTTCGAGACCCGCCTGGGCAGCGAGACCTCATCTCTATATTAAATCCAAAAATCAGCCGGGCGTGGTAACGCACGCCTGTAATTCCGGCTACTCGGAAGGCTGAGGCGGAAGGATCGCCGGAGCCCAGCAGGTCGAGGCTGCGGTGGCCGGGAGCGGCCACTGCACTCCAGTCTGGGCGACCGAGTGAGACTCCAACTCAAAAGAAAGAAAGAAAGAAAGAAAACCCTGAAGAGTAGAGTATCTAGACCCTTAATAAGCTCCTGCTGTCCCTTGCAGGGGTTTTGTAAAAGTAGATGAAGGAGTGTGATTGCTTTTCCAGGCCAGAATTGCTAGGAGGAGATCTATTTAGAGTCAAAGAAAATGGGCCGAGTGCGGTGTCTCCCGCCTGTAACCCCAGCACTATGGGAGGCAGAGGGGAAAGGACTACCTGAGCCCAGGGGTTTGAGATCAGCCGGGCAACCTGACAAGACCTCATCTCTACAATAAATCAAAAAATTAGCCGGGCATGCTGACTCAGTTACTTGGAAGGCTGAGGCGGAAGGATCACCTGAGCCCAGCGGGTCAAGGCTGCAGTAGCTGTGAGCATGCCACTGCGCTCCAGCCTGGGTGACAGAGGGAGACTCCAACCCCCCCAAAAAAAAGAAAGAAAAGAAAATCCCTCATGGAACTTGGGTTCTGTTGCTCATGTTGGAATTTATGTGTGACTTGAAGTACATTTGTCTCAAGTTCATTCTCTGTACAATGAGAACATTTCCCAGGAAGGGGTTTCTACATGCCTTAGAAAGCGTTATGAGGCTGTGAGCCCCGTTTGATACCAGAGGAAGATATTACCAGCCCACTGTTCCCAGGTCCTTCCTGATGTGGATCTGGAAAGCACAAGGTGCCAGTCTCTTCTGTGGTGTCCGGCCCAGGTCCGTGAAGCCCCTGAACATGTTTGCAGCCTGCAGGGTGGTTACTCTGACAGGCAGGAAGCAGAGCCTCAGACCTGAAGCTTGAAACAGACACTTCAAGGTTGGGAAGAATAAGACAGAGATTTATGTTGAACGGGATGGCCAAATACACATATTCAATAAATTATAGGAGGAGTCACGAATATGATCAAAGGAGAATGTTTGCATAAGCAATCGAGCTTCATGTTTCTCCATGGGACCCATGTTCAAGACATGACAGCTGAGTGTCATCGGGTGGAGTGGTGGTGTGACACTCTGTGGGTTTTTTGACTCACTATTGAAAGGAATTTGAGTGGTCTGTATAGGTTTTAAAACATAATTGATTAGAGAGAGAAAGAAAGAAAGATGTGTTTGGGAGGCACGGGTGTCTTGGAAAAAGACTGTGCATTTGTTTTTGACAAAAAGTTTGATTTATTTAGCGATTATTATGCTAAAAGAGGGGGTTGCAGGTATCTGGTCTCAAATTTTGATCATTGTGTTTTGTTTCTTTGCTTGCTTGCTTTTAACTTTTGATGAGCTAAGGGGTGAGTGTTTCCTGAATGGGCATTTTGTCTTTGAATGGAAACTTGATAGACTTTTACAGTGATTTTTACATTAAACATGAATTGAAAGGTGGGCTGATTATTATCTCTACACCTTTGACCATTTTTACATCTTCGAAGGGCTTTTCCTTTGATGGGCTAATGGGAGGGTGTCTCCTTCTAGGTCTGTATTCTAACCCGCAAGGTGGTCAGGTCTGACATGTCAATGCTAATAAAAAATGTCTGAACCCTTCCTCTATTCTAAAACCACCTACAATAAAGTTATCTATGCCTAACCTACACTGAATAACCTGCCTCAACTCCCTTCCTATTTTTGATCCTATAATCAAATGGGATACAGAGGGAGGAAAGTCTGTCTTTTGCAACTTTTTAAAGCTGACAAGAGGCATAGGCCTACCTAGCCAAGGATCAAAAATCTGGTCCTAAATGATCTAAAGTCTTTGGGTTTTACTGGTGGCTTCAATTACAGGCACCTGTTGGCATCCTTGTGTGATCATTGTGTGGGCATGAAATTGTTTGGTTTTGGAAGAAACAAATTTAATCAGGCAGTTTTAAAAAAATACAGCTGTGTCTCATTTTTGAAGGTGGTACTGCAGGTGGGCTGGTTTTCTATAGATAATGGAAATAAACAGATCTTTTATAAAAGGCATTTCTATGGAGACAAGACAAACAGGCCAATGTCTGGAAGAGTTTATAAATTAGCTTTTAGGGTTTTTGATGTACTTTCAGACTGCAATGGCAAACTGACAGATTTTTTTTGGACTGTAGTTTGAACCAGGCACTTCACTGAACTTTTTGTGAAGTTTATATAAAATCTGAAGAAAAATTTGAAAATCCTAGTCTGAAGACTTGGATCCAGGAAAGACTTCAGGAGGTAATTCAAATTGTCGAAAATAGTAAAAACTCAAAAGTATTGAGCAATAGAATGTAAAACAGGGGAGACTGTAGTTTCTCTTGAAACATATTTTGTCCCTTTTGTCCTCCGTTTTTATTAAAGACAAATTATAGTAGAACCAGTTTACTTATAAAAATAAGTTTTAGACTTAATATACCTTATTTATATAGAAAGTGCAAAAAGAACAATTATTTGCCATATAAACTCTTTTTAAATTGGCTTTATTGGAACTCTTTCCACAAGGAATCTCGGTTAGATTACCTCTTAAACCTAACTCCTTAAGGTGATGCTGGGTGGGGTATGGTGCAAAACCCATCGATTCTTTGGCTCCTTTCTCAAATGAATTTTAGAGCAGCTGGCAAAGCTGTCAAGCAGTTTATGTGAAAGTAAAAGAGAGAGAGAGAAGGAGAGAGATTCACCTTCCCAAGGTAGGGGAGGAGGCCAAAGCGTCTATGAAAACATGGCGACCATAACTCAAAGAGCCACGTGGAGACACCAGAGTTTAACAAAGCAATGGTGACCGCTGTTCGGGGTTAAATGCTTTTTAAACCTTCCCTTGATGGGAGCAGGTCATTAAGGTGATTGACTGGTGGTCTTTTCCACTTCATCACGAAGAGGCAGGTAAGGGCAAGCACTGACACCAGGTGACGGACAGTCAGCAGATCAGATGGAAGGGTTAGTCACAGGACTGCTGCCATGGTGAGTGACTGTATCATGACATCACAAAGGGCTGATTAGGGTAACTTGTTTACAAAACAAGCTGGGGAGAGGGTGGTACTGAGCCTCTTACCTTTAATAGGGAACCTAGAGAATTTTTAGTGATGATGAGCTGAAAAGTTGGGTTGTCCTAGTCTTACACCTGATGGGATTTTATTTTGATTTGCTGAGGGGTGGACTAGGCTGCCAGCTTGACCTGTAGTAAAATGTAATTTTAAAAATCTCCGAATACTTCCTAAAACCCACCTATTGGAAATTTATCTATCTATGTCTAACTGTGCTAACTACCCTGCCCCAAAGCAGTTAGTTCTGAAATATCATTTCAGTGAAAGCCTTAGTAAAATAACCAGTGTTTTCAATCACATCCCGTTACAAAAGGAAATAGATTCTTATTGAACTGCTGCAAACAACCATAGTGTCACAAATCAATACTCACAAATAATTTTCAAATTCTGGAGAAATTATATAGAGAGAAACACATATGTTTTAAATTGTGTTTACAAGAGTATACTTTACTCATTTGTGACAGGTTGTAAACAGCTCAAAGAAAAACAGAGGGTTTTTTTGTTTTTTGCGTTGGAGTCTCACTCTGTCTCCTAAGTTGGAATGCAGTGGCACTCCACTCCAACCTTGACCTGCTGGGCTCAGGTGATCCTTTCACCTCAGCCTTCCAAGTTGCTAGAACCACAGGTGCCCATCACCACGCCTGGCTAATTTTTTGGTTTGTTGTAGAGACAAGGTCTCGGCAAGTTGCCCGGGCTGGTCTTAATCCCTGAGTTCAGGCAATCCTCTCGCCTCTTCCTCCCAAAGTGCTAGGACTACAAGCGTGAGCGCCCGACCCAGGCTTTCTTTTAACTCTGAACAACATAACAAAAATAACTAGCAATTCTTCAAACAAAAAAGTTATAAAATTAATTGGTTTATATTAATCCAGTTTATGTAATTAACTCTTGTTTGTCCCATGTTGGGTTAGCAGTCCTCATGAGCATATAAGAGTCCTGGAAAAAATGGGGGGGGGGTTTGGTTTGTTTTAGTTTAATGGCACGCTCTCCAAAGCTGATAGAAATTGGCACTGGGGAGCATTTGTCAGAGTCTCATAGCTGATTATAAAACCACTCTTTGAAAGGGAGTAAAGTAAAACAATAATTGTAGATGACAGCCTGGATAGGAGTTCCTGTCCTCCAGAGTACAAAGGCTGAAAAAGATCTTAGATGTCTTCTTTAGGTTTTGGTTTTGGTTTTGGTTTTTTGAGTCGGAGTCTCACTCTGTCACCCAGACTGGAGTGCAGTGGCCACTCCCAGCCACCGCAGCCTCCACCTGCCGGGCTCCGGCGATCCTTCCGCCTCAGCCTTCCGAGTAGCCGGAATTACAGGCGCGCGCTACCGCGCCCGGCTGATTTTTGGATTTATTGTAGAGATGAGGTCTCGCTGCCCAGGCGGGTCTCGAACCCGCGGGCTCAGGCCATCCACTCACCTCAGCCTCCCAAAGGCGCGGGATGACAGGCTGAGCCACCGAGCTGGCTTCTTTAGGTTTTTAAATAGATGCGGTGTTTACAAAACAATCCTCCTGACCGACAGGTACTCTCCACCAGTCCTGAGTCATCAGGAGGCAGTCCAGGGGGAAGGTGTAGGTGACGGTGCAGCCCCTAGAGCCGCTTTTTGGTCTTTCCGATAACTTCTTGTCTCCTCAGGTAGTCCTGTGCTGACTGGAGCAGATTCTCTCCTCTCCAGGAGTCTGATAGGAAGATAATTGTAAACGAACTTAAAAGGAACACATTCGTTAATTTGTAGTTGACCTTGAAAGGGTGAACGGAGGCAAAGTCGGCTGGTACAGCGGGAAGAATGCAAGATTGCAACAGAGAGGAAAGTAAAAGGAAATAAAGTTTATTATTCACCTTTCACAGATGGACAGGGGGCTGGCACTCGGGCATGTGTGACGTGGAAGGATGGAAACGAGGTGTACTTAAGGGCCCTTAAAGCAAAGGGGGGCTTAGACCTGGCGGAGGTCTAGGCCAAAAGGAATGTCCAGAGTTGTATTCTTCGGTTTCTATAGTAGCCACAAGAATCTAGTATCTTTATACCGCCAGGCATCAGCGTCTCATGATCTCAGGTGGTGGGCTGGTGGTTGTCATGGTGGTATGATAATATCCCAATAAACACACCTCCTGGTGGTGTGCTGGAAGTCATCATGGGCGGCCAATAACAATGTATCAATATGAATGCCTAAAAGACAGATCATCAGCAAGACTGGACATGCTTAAGGGGTTCTGTATAATCATCAGTTTCTTTTTTATGAGTTGGAGTCTTACTCTGTCTCCTAGGCTGGAGGGCAATGGCATATTCATGGCCACCGCCTTCCAAGTAGCTGGAAGTAAACGCCCGGCTAATTTTTTGATTTATTGTAGACACAAGATCTCACCAAGTTGCCCAGGCTGGTCTCAAACCCACGGGCTCAGGCAATCCTCACGCCTCAGCCTCCCAAAATCCTGGGATTACAGGCTGAGCTACAGCACCCGGCCACCCCCACCTTTTTTAGTAGTTTACTTTTTCTTTTTTTTTTTTTTTTTGAGCTGGAGTCTCACTTTGTTGCCCAGGCTGAAGTGTAGTGGCATACTCATGGCTACCACAGCTTCAACGTGCTGGGCTCAGGTGATCCTTCAGCCTCAGCCTTCCAACTAGCTGGAACTACAGGTGCACGCCACCACAACCAGCTAATTTTTTTCTTTATTTATTGTAGAGACAAGGTCTCACTATGTTGCTCAGGCTGGTCTCAGAACACCTGAGCTTAGGCAATCCTTTCGACTCCGCTTCCCAAGAGCCACCATGCCTGGTGATAAATTATATCTTTTTTTTTTTTTTTAGATTAGAGAATATAGTTTATTTATAAAGTAAATTAGAGAGAGAGAGAAGATTCACCTCCCCAAGGTAGGGAAGGGAGGATAAATTATATCTTTTACATTTTAGTTAACTTGATTATACATATGATTAATTTGTCATAAAACTTTAAAAACTTGTTTAAAATTTAGTTTTCTTTTTATTATTTTATCTTGAGATTAATTTTTAAAATTTTTGTGTTTATTTGATTTACCCATTATTTATATTTTTTAAATTTTTGTGTGTAAAATTATCTTTTTTACATTTGACAGATTTAATTATACATATCAATTATACTGCTAACTTTTGACTCTTATTTTTAGTAAAAACCTAGGAAACAAGTAATTTTAATTATGTACCAGAAGCATAATCTAAGACAATGTCTGGGGTTAGGCTTTCTATCTTAACAGCTTGAATTTAAACATACAAGTTTACAGACAAGTTAAGTACAAAAGTATTACAGAATTGAAGTTTTATATTTTAAAACATCTAGAAGAAATAGTTTTACCAATGAACTAATAGACGCAGACAAAATATTTAAATTTTGAAGTCATTTTTATTTTGCCAATTTTAAAATTATATTTATTTATTAAAGATTATTAAGGTCACATGAATAAAAGACAAATTAAAATTTTTATTTTTTGACAAAACGTGTTAATTTTTTAAGTCAATTATTTAGAGTTTTTTTAATTAAAGGATAGTGAGATGTATAATTTTTGAAATGTCAATAACTCTTACGGGGGAGCAAGTGTTTAAAGAAAGAGGTCAAGTATGTGTGGCCAGAGCTGATCGGCTAGTACTCGTTTTGATTAAGAAATTAATTTGGGGCCAGGCGCAGTGGCTCACACCTATAATTCCAGCACTTTGGGAGGCCAAGGTGAGAGGATTGCTTGAGCCCAGGGGTTCAAGACTAGCCTGGGCAACTTGGCGTGACCTCCTTTCTACAATAAATCTAAAAATTAGCTGGGCATTGTGGCATGCGCCTGTAGTTCCAACTACTTGGAAGGCTGAGGCAGAAGGATCGCCGGAGCCCAGCAGGTCGAGGCTACAGTGGCCGGGAGCGGCCACTACACTCCAGTCTGGGCAACAGAATGAGACTCCAACTCAAAAAAAAAGAAATTAACTTGAGTTTTCGTGGCCTCATATTCACCCAAGGCACTGTTGGAGTGATGACAAAGTTGGCATTGGGCGTTGTAAAGGTCCCTGGGCTTAGTGGCCATCATTTTTGATCCAGGTGATCCCCCTTCCCTCTAGAAGAGGACACATCATCCTTTTGTTTGTACTGTGGACAAGGTCTTGGAGATTTTGCCTTTGGGGGTCAGGATGTTTTAAGTGTCTCTGTTGATTGTATTTATAATGATGGATACTATTCCCCTTAGCAGATTTGTTTTTATTGGTTTTTGCTGGGTAGTTGGAGTCTTGTCACTAATGGCTACTGTCAACAGGTATGTCTGTCTTTGGTCTCACCACTGCCCTGTGGGTGTCTTCCTTTTTCTTTTTAATCTGAGTATGTCATGTCTCACTGAGTAAGATTTTGTCTGTGGAGTACTGATATAAAACCATGAGCATCTGTCCATAAGGACTTCTGACCATTTTTTATTTTGTTTACAAAATAAATCTAATTGCCATATCGTATTAAAGCTGAGTCCCAGTTTTACTCTAAACCTCATTATAGGTTAATTTGTACTGAACCCAAATTTTATTGTAATTATGTACTAACTTATTTCATCTTAAGCTAATTTGAATTTTTTTTTTTTTTGCATTGGAGTCTCACTCCATCACCCACGCTGGCGTACAGTGGCACACTCATGGCCACCCCAGTGTCAACCTGCTGGGCTCCGGTGATCCTCCTCAGCCTTCCAAGTTGCTGGAACTATAGGCACGCACTACCACGCCCGGCTAATTTTTTGATTTATTGTAGAGATGAGGTCTCACTAAGTTGCCCATGCTGTTCTCGAACCCGTGGGATCAGTCAATCCCCTCACCTCGGCCTCCCAAAGTGCTGGGATTACAGGCTTCAGCCACCATACTGGGCCGACCTAATTTGAATTTTTTTTTAATTTTAAAATTTGGCCCAATGAGGAGTCTGAGGGTATAGATTATTACCTACCTTCTTGTCTGGGTTCCTCAAAAATACTCCAAATTTTGCCTTTGAACTTTTGAGTGTTGTGCTTTTTAAAGGAAAATTCTGAAGCAAAAATTAAAGTCCATAAACAGTGATGTCAGGTGTCCCCGAGTCCCTGATGGTCTCCAGTCTAGTGTCCTCAGCCTGGCCTTCCCTCTCATATGTGTATCTCTACATAGGACTTTTTTTTTTTTTTTGGAGTGATTTGTGACTTGAGGCCATGAACTAATGAGGTTTAATCAGAGGCTTTTCGATAGCGTCATTAGAAATGGTCTGGATGCATAAGCGTTTTGGAGTGAATAGACCATTGGTGTGGGAAATGGTCTCTGTTCCCACTCGTTTTTATTGTGAGCAGGCACAGTTATGAGGACCCTCTATAGATTACTGAATTGTAGTTTTAAGAGGTGCCAGAGGGTGGCATGAGGCTTTTGGAGGAGTGGTGTGGACAATCAGGAGGGAGTGATCGATTCCCATACCCTACTATATCTTACAGAGCGCACCCAGCATCTAAGGCCTCTTCTGTCCTGCCGAAGAAGCTAGCTAGGTTCAGTAAAGTGACCAAACTTGCTTTTTTCAAAACCTTTTAGCAAATCTAACATAATAGTGTTATCTAGCAATAATGTTTTTCTTAAAAATAGAGGCTGGCCAGGCGCAGTGGCTCAAGCCTGTAATCCTAGCACTTTGAGAGGCCAAGGCGAGAGGCTTGCCTAAGCTCAGGGCTTCGAGACCAGCCTGGGCAACTTGGTGAGACCTCGTCTCTGCAATAAATCAAACAAAAAAAAAAAACTAGCAGGGCATGGTAGTGTGCACCTGTAGTTCCAGCTCCTTGGAAGGCTGAGACGGAAGGATTGCCAGAACCCAGCAGGTCGAGGCTACAGTGGCTGTGAGCATGCCACTGCACTCCAACCTGGGCAATAGGGTGAGACTCTGACTCAAAAATAAAAATTATAAAAAGAGGCTTATCATTTTTCAGAAGAGCAATTTGTTTTTGGTGCCAGGCATAAGTTTTATGTCCCTTTAGCACATGGTAAAGTTGTAGGATACAAGGTTTAAGTATAGACTTTTAAAGTAGTTTTTTTGTACTTTCTAGCTTTTAGAATGTCTGGAATGTCTGGTTAAAAAAAAGTGAATTAGGATGGCATAGGGGCCTTTTCCTGCAAGTGAGTAGTATCCCTTAACCAGAGGAGGGGTTTTAAATATCTTTGGTCATATCTAAGAGGCTTTTTAGCAGTTTTACAGGGACAAATAGTTGATTGTAATCTATCTTGGGTGAGGCTCAAACCTTTAGAAACAAACTCACTTCTAAATAACCTGGCCATTAGTATTTGAAAACAAGAACAATTTGACCGTTTAAATACCAGAAAAAAAATATATTTTGTCTCCATCCCAAGTAGAAATCTCCCCCCCTCCGACCCAAGTAGAACTCCTTTCCTCTCCTCGCAATAGCTAGACATGAGAGAAAGAAAAGGTTGGCTTACTCGGAATGAAGCTTAACTTCTTCCATCCCCTCTACGCCTTCCATCAGGAGGCATCACTCAAGTCCCAATTCTGTATGGTGTAGGGGTCGGCCCTTGTTTACCTCCATTAGCCTCTGGTCGGAGAGAGCCAATAATCCTAACTGGAGGGAGCAGAGACCCAGGACAGGGGAGAGGTTTCCTAGGTGACCCTGAGAATAAAAAGGAGTGAAAGTGGAAGCAGTAGAGACAGAGAGGAGGGAGGGGGGAGAGGGGGGAGAGAGGAAGGGAGGTGTAGAAATGGTCAAAGGCGTGGAACCCATAATCAGCCCAACTTCAGTTCATGTTTAACATGAAAATTGCTGTTAAAATGCCTGTTCAGGAAAAGCCCACCCCTGAGCTCATCAAATGCAGAGAGGTAGTAATCAAAATTTGAGACTAGCTCTGCAGGGAGGGAAGGAGGGTTGTTATACTTACAACCCCATGAGATGATGGCAATTGTTGAACTTTTCATGCCCCGTATTGGATGCCAAAGATATTGGCAGGTGGGGTTGTGGCATGACGTTTCCTGGGTTCTTTGACTCACTACTGAAAGGAACTTCAGAGCGGCCAATATCATTTTTAAACAATTTACTAGAGAGACAAAGGGAAACATGCCGGGGAAGAATGGCATCTTGGAAAAAGACTGGACGTTTGACAAAAAGTTTGATATACTTACTAAGTGATTGTTATGCTGAATAGTGGACTGCAGAGCTAGTCTCGAATTTTGATTACCACCTTTCTGCATTTGATAAGCTTAGCGGTGGTCTTTTCCTGAACAGACATTTTTGGTTTCGACAGGGGACTTGATAGACTTTTACAGCAATTTTTATGTTAAACATGAACTGAAAGGTGGGCGGATTGTCGTTTCCACGCCTTGGACCATTTCTACAGTTCTGATGGGTTTTTCCTTTGATAGACTGAGGGAGTGGGTTGATAGGTCCACATTCCAGCCGGCAAGGACTTATGTGCCAATGATAAGAAACACTTCCTCTACTTTAAAGCTGCCTACAATAAATTTATCTATGTCTAACCTGCACTGAACAATCAGCTTCGTTAGCACGATTCAAGGGTGGCGTTTTCAGCCCTCTGATGTCAAAAGGTGAAGCAGAAAACAGGAAAAACTTCACTGCACATTCTCTGAAGACTGGCCACAGCCACTCCATGGTCAGTGGTCTCTGATCAGACGGAAAAGGAGGGGCAGTTCAGGTGGTTGGTTGACATCAGTGACGGAGTCTTTTGAAAGGGCTGGTTTCTGTTTAGCCCTTAGGGAAGAAAGTCTAATGGCGGTGATCAAGGTCTGGGCTCTAATGAGGTGTGTCTGACCTCCCATCCTGTCATAGCCAAGAATCTAGCTTCCAAGGTTTCTCTACGGTACTTTTGGCCAGGAAAAGTCTGGTGGGGGGGCTTAGGATTTTATTTTTACTCCTCAAAGTCAAATTTTTGGAAAGAATTACTCATAAGCTCCCTGCCTGATTAACCCACCAGAGCACGGTGGCTAAGGGCATGTCTGGGGGCTCAGATCGTGTGGGTTTATATCCTGGTGCTTCCATCTGGCTGTGTGGTTTTGTGTCAGTAACTTATCTCTGTGCCTCGGTTTCTTCGTGGTCAATGAGGGTGATAAGAGTACTTACCCAGCCGGGTTCAGTGGCTCAGCCTGTAATCCCGCGCTTTTGGGAGACCAAGGTGAGTGGATTGCCTGAGCCCGCGGGTTCAAGACCCGCCTGGGCAGCGAGACCTCACCTCTACAATATATCAGAAATTCAGCCGGGCGTGGTAGCGCATGCCTGTAATTCTGGCTACTTGGAAAGCTGAGGTGGAAGGATCGCCGGAGCCCAGCAGGTCGAGGCTGCGGTGGCCGGGAGCGGCCACTGCACTCCAGTCTGGGCGACAGAGTGAGACTCTGACTCAAAAAAAAAAAAAAAAGAGTACTTACCTGAGTGCTGTGTTAGGATTAAATATCTTGGTTTCTGTACAGTGCTTAGAACATAGCCTGGCATGCAGTGAGCCCTCAATAAATATTATCTAGTATATTGTCTTTCAAATCTCAATCGGAGGCCAGTTTCTCAGACATTCAATCTCTGGCCTCCCAGTTAGGGTTAGGCTTTCATCATTTCATCTAAGTTGTAGTTAGGTATTTTGGGTGTGATGACGATTACCCTCACCCAAGACAGGAGAAGGTCAAAGAAAGCAGAAACTGCATCTGTGTTTCTCACCATTGTATTCCCACTGCTTAGCGCAGTATTGGGCACATGGGAGGAACAAATGAATACCTGTTGAATGTACAAAGGAATGAGTGAGTGACTGAGTGAGTGCTGGCCTGTGTCCTTCTGAATGGAGGCTGTGGTCAGAATGGAGAATAAGTGCCCCAAATTCCTGGAGGAGAACTTCAGCCAAAGGACTCCTAGTGGCTTGAAAGACTGACTGTGGCTCCCAAGGTGAGCCTATGAGGGACCCCCTTTGGGTGAGAAAGCTCACTTTGAGTCAAAGACAATACACATTTTGGAGAAGCTGCTATTTGCATGTGAATGTCATCAATTCAGGCTGTCCTGTAAAACAAATCCTATCCCTCGTTGAGTCCTGTAGCTTGGAAGCAGTTACTCATTAGGAACCTTTGGAAAGTTCCCAAAAAAGTAGGGATTCTCAAGTCCCTCTCCAACCTGGAAATCTCCAGGATACATCCTGGGACCTGGATTTGTTTATTATTTATTTGTTTTCATTTTTAAATTTTTTATTTTAAAGATGTGGACATTTTTAAAATGTCCAAAGATCTGCACAATTCGGAGTTAGGGATACAAATGTTCATTATGCAGGTACCCTTGTGGAGGAGGTGTGCCCCCCTCCCCTGGCAGTTTCTCACCACTGCCAATCCCTGTCTTGGAGTATTATGATAATCGTTCAAGCTTCACTTGTGAGTGAGAACATATGGTACTCTGTTCTTTGTTTCTGTGGTAGATCACTGAGTAAGATCGACTCTAAATCCATCCAAGTTGCTGCGAAGTGCATATGTTTGTCTTTCCTTATGGCTATGTAATATTCCAATGTGTTTATGTACCACATTTTTTTAATCCAGTCCAGTTCCAATAGGCAACACAGTTGATTCCATGTTTTTGCTATTGTGAATAGTGTGAATAGTGCTACAATAAACATGCGTGTGCAGGTATCTTTTTTATAGAATGATTCAAGTTCCTCCGGGCATATTCCCAATAGGGGGATTGCTGGGCCATATAGAAGGTCAATTTCTAGTTCTTTTAGAAATTGCCACACTATTTTCTATAGAGATTGAACTAGTTTGCATTCCCACCAGGAGCGTAGAAATGTTTCCTTTTCTCTGCATCCTCGTTGGCATCTGTTGTTGTTTGTTTTATTAATGGTGACCATTCTTACTGGAGTTAGTTGGTATCTCAATGTGGTTTTGATTTGCATTTCTCTGATGATGAGTGAGGCTGAGCACTTTTTCATGTGTCTGTTGGCTGCCCATATCTCTTCTTTTGAGAAGTGTCTATTCCTGTCTTTTGCCCACTTTTTAATGGGGCTGTTTGTTTTTCTTCCTTTCTGCATGTTTGAGTTCCTTGTAGAACCTGGATGTTAGGTCTTTGTCAGACATACAGTTGTCAAATATTTTTTTCCCTTCTGTGTGCTGTCTCTCCACTCTCTTGATGGTTTCTTCTGCTTTGCAGAAGGGACCTGGATTTTTTTAAAGCCTCTCAACTTATTCTGTTGCAGTCAGCCTACAAAGACCAGCATACTCTAACCTGGCCCACAATTCTGTCTTTTTTTCCAAAGGAAGAAATAAAGGCATGCTTACTCTATCCCAGTAAAGATAGCATGAATGTTTTGATGAGCATGGAAGTTAACTGATAATTTGCTTGGGACCAGAAAATATGGTGTGTGCTTTTGGAAACAGCATGCGATACAAATTATACATGGTAGGGTTCATTGCATGGAAATGAGGTCTGATTTAAAAGCCCTGACAGCACTTCCCCCTCCTCCTGTTGTGATTAGAGCAAATATTAGGCTGTTTGGCAGACTCCGTCAAGTCTCCTCCAATGGGCTCCTCACGCTTGGCCGGAGTGTGTTTGCCAAGTTCAACCCAGAATGGCCCAGTGTTGCTCGTCTAAGTGCCGATAGTTCAGACAACAGTGCTGAGTCCTTTTTTTTTTTCTTTTTGAGTTGGCGTCTCACTCTGTCACCCAGACCGGAATGCAGTGGTCACTCCCGGCCACCGCAGCCTCGACCTGCAGGGCTCCGGCGATCCTTCCGCCTCAGCCTTCCAAGTAGCTGGAACTACAGGTGTGCACCACCACACCCGGCTCACTTTTTATTTATCGTAGAGATGAGGTCTCGGGTCTCGAACCCGTGGGCTCAGGCAATCCACTCACCTCGGCCTCCCAAAGGCACGGGATTACAGGCTGAGCCACCGAGCCCGGCTTGCCGAGTCTTTCTTACCTAAGGGCTTTGCACCTGAATGTTGCTGGTTCACGTGGACTTAGGGATCATCACCATTATTCTCTAACCCAGCATTTCTTAACTTGGACTTGACTGGGGTTTTTTGTTTTGTTTTGTTTTGTTTGATGGCGTCGAGATCTTACCCTGTCGCCCGGGCTGGAGTGCAGTGGCATGATCGCAGCCACAGCTCATGGCAGCCTTGACCTCCCGGGCTCAGGCAATCCTTCCGCCTCAGCTTCCTGAAGAGCTGGGACTACAGGCATGCACCACCACACCTGGCTAATTTTTTTTTTTAAGAGATGAGTTTTTGCTATGTTGTCCAGGGTGGTCTTCAACTCCTGGGCTCAAGCAGTCTGCCGGCCTCGGCCTACCAAAGTGCTGGGACTCCAGGCGGAAGCCTCTGCCTGGGTCACTGTTGAAATGACTTACTGAGAAATGTGAGGTGGTTATACTGTCCATGGCCTATGGTGTCTGTCCACTAAAGAACAATGAAAATCGTCTTCAGACATTACAAATCTCCTCCTGGGGAAGAAAAAGGCCTCTCCTCCCCCTTTACAAATCCATCTTACCCAAAAACTCAAAGGACTGCAGTATGAGATCATAAATTTTCACTGGACCCTTTTACCTCCACAGAGAAAATATAAACAAATATGTCTATGAATTTAAGGAACAAGACCCCCCAAAAAAGGACAAACCAAGAAATAAAAAGGATAGATAGTTTTGCCTATATTAAAATGTAAAGCATTCATATGAAAAATATACTCGAAGCCAGGCTCGGTGGCTCAGCCTGTAAACCTGCACCTTTAGGAGGCTGAGGTGAGTCGGTTGCCTGAACCCACGGGTTCAAGATCTGCCTGGGCAGCGAGACCTCATCTCTACAATAAATCAAAAAATCAGCCGGGCGTGGTAGCGCACGCCTGTAATTCCGGCTACTCGGAAAGCTAAGGCGGAAGGATCGCCGGAGCCCAGCAGGTCGAGGCTGCGGTGGCCGGGAGCGGCCTCGGCACTCCAGTCTGGGCGACAGAGTGAGACTCCAACTCAAAAAAAAAAAAAGAAAAATATACTCGAGATTGCCACAGACCAGAAGAATGTGTTTGCAGCATAATCATTGATGAAGGACCCGGTTTTAGAAGATATAAGGGGTATCTGTGAGTCAGTAACAAAAACACAAACATCTAGTAGAAAAATGGGCAAAGGATATGGTAGGAAGTCTGTGAAGAGGAATCTCTGAGTCTCTGAGTGATCAATACACACATGGAAACTGGTCAACCCTATTGGTGGACAGGGAAATGCAAATTGAAATGGTCACTCAATATGGAGGCAAAAAATTAACAGGTCAAAGTACCGAGTGTTAGGGAGAGCTCAAGTAATAGTAGCTAGTCCCATATACCCACTGGTGGGAGGTGGCAATTGGAAAAATTCGAACACTATTTAGCATGATTAGTAAGGTTGACTCTGTCATTACTCTCCTGAGTATATGCCCTGAAAAACTTATCACATTGTAAGCCGGGCTCGGTGGCTCAGCCTGCCATTCCAGCACTTTGGGAGGCTGAGGTGAGTGGATTGCCTGAGACTGCGGGTTCAAGACCAACCCAGGCAGCTTGGCAAGATCTCATCTCTACAATACAACAAAAATTAGCCAGACATGGTAGCGTGCGCCTGTGGTTCTGGCTACTTGGAAGGATGAGGCGGAAGGATCGCAGGAGCCCAGCAGGTTGACACTGGGGTGGCCGTGAATGTGCCACTGCACTCCAGCCTGGGCAACGGAGTGAGACCTCGACTCAAAAAAAAAAAAAACAAAAAAAAAATGATCATATCACCACAAGGAGCCATGCACAAGGAGTTTGCTACAGTTATATTTGCAATAGTGAAAAACTGGAAACAAACCAGATGTCTTTCTACCAACTGAAGAATGGATAAACATCCCAGATACACATGCAAACAATAGAATACCATTAGCATTAAACATTAATAGGGAAAATTATATTTTGAAAGGACAGTACAGTATGGATCCAATTATATAGGACTCAAAAATACAGAGGACCACATACCATTTATAGACACATGCATATTAAAAAAAAAAAACATGCATGAAACGTGGATAAAAGGGGGGAGGTTAATAGGATGCAGGGGGTCTACAATTAAGCATACAATATTTTCTTTTTCAAACAAAATTGAGGAGAGCTAAAGGAAAAATGGCAAAATGTTAACCTGTGTTTAATTGGGATAATGGATATATGAGTATCAAGTGTTTCATTCTGTAGCCTTGTTTGAATGTTTGAAATATTTTATATTGAAATTAAACATTTCAGCATAAATACGTCTGGAAAAGGCAAAATGCTAAGGATTGAGAACAGACAGACAGTTGCCCAGGGGTAGGGGTTGAATATAAAAGGGTCCCAGGAATTTTAGGGACTGATGGAACAGTTCTTCATCCTGCTTAGGGAGGTGGTCACACAACTGGATGCATTTGTCCAACTCTCTGACATGTACTAGTCTTAAAAGGTGAATATTGGCCAAAAGCAGTGGTTCATACCTATAACTTCAGCACTTGGGGAAGCCAAAGCAGAAGGATCACTTGAGGCCAGGAGTTTGAGACCAGCCTGGGCAACATAGTGAGACCCTGTCTCTACAAAAAATAAGGTTTTTTTTTTTAGCTGGAGTCTCACTCTGTCACTCAGACTGGAGTACAGTGGCATGCTCCCGGCCACTGCTGCCTCCACCTATTGGGCTCCGGCGATCCTCCCGCCTCAGTTTCCAAGTAGCCGGAACTACAGGCACGTGCTACGCCCGGTCAAAAAAATAATTTCTTTGAATTATTATGACAGGCATGAGCCTGTCATCCCAGATCTTCAGGAGGCTGAGGCTGGATGACTGCTTGAGCCCAAGAGGTCAAGGCTGCCGTGAGCCATGATCACGCCACTGCACTCCAGTCTGGGCGACAGGGTGAGACCCAGTCTGAAAAAAGAAAAAAGAAAATGGAAGGGGGGGAGGGGAGAAGGAGAAGAAGGAGGAGAAGGAGAGGAAGAAGAAGAAGAAATTGTAAAAGCAATTTCGATAAAAATGTGAAGAGCATTAAAGAGTTTTAAAGCCTGAATGAGAAAGGGGGCATTGGGGACTTATCTGCTGGTGGCATTGCTGGATTTCACAGTGTCTGAGCAGGCAGCCAGCCTGCCCCCGTGGTAGCTCGCTTTGGGTATAGGAGGCACCCGGCTGCCTGCAGCACCCAGCTCTGGAAGCAGGGCAGGGGTGGAGCAGCTCTGAGGGGACCCAGATCCAAAAAAGGGAAAAAGCAGAGTGTACGTGTTCCGTGGCATGTCCCTGGAGTCCCCCAAGCGCAGTCTGGAGGGATTTAAGGGAGCCGAAGTTTCCATCGGTCCGTGGTGCTGACTCCTTACTGTTGATGTGGCCTATTTTGATCCACAGGCTGGGATGTAGGGATAACACATGGAGTTCAGAGTTTAGAGGAACTAGAGGAGGCACCCATCGATTGACACTTAACTCTGCTCCGAAACTGCTGTTTCTGCACGTGTATTTTCTATTTATTACATGAATTTCAAACAGACACAAAAACAGAGATGCCATGTACCCAGCACCCAGTTTCAAAAATCAATCACATGACCAGTCTTGTTTCGCCTTTGCCGATTTGGTAATGATTTCAGTATGATTCTGAGGCAAATTCCAGACTTAACATCATTTCACCCATAAATATTTTAGCATGCACTTAAAAGACATATAGAAATAAAGCCACAATATCACTGTCACGCAGAAAGTTTAATAAGCCTTTCCCATTATCACATACCTGATCAGTGTTCAAATTTCCAATCTCATAAATATCACAATGCCTTTTTACAATTTGTTTCAGGATCCAGATAAGATCCACGCATTCTAGAAGTCTTAGATTTCCTGGAATTCTGGGTTGAAACTAAATCCAGAACAAAAGCGGACTTCTTGCAACTCTTAAGTTTTATGAATTGCAATGGTGGGGAGGGTATTTTTTTTTTCCTTACAAAAACATCTTTGCAAGGCTGCGTCGGTCGTTGGAAAGCTAATCCCACGGGTCTCAGATTTCCAGTCTCACAACTGGAAGCTTCTGGCAAGTCAGCTGCAGAGCAATGTTGGCAGGTGAGTCACGCCTCGCCAGGGTGCACCCACGTGGCAGTGTTACCCTGAAAAACACCTCTTGTCCTCAAAAGCTCCTCGGGGCCTAATTAAGTAAGAGGGTGCAGGTGCCGAAGCAGCCACCAGGGGGCTCCCGAGGAACTCGATGAACTACGCATCCCCTGGAAAGCCAACCTGGCTGTTTTATTACAGGGGAGACTGGACAGACCAGGTGAGACCTGGCGCCTACCTCACCCAGGTGGACGTCTGCCAGCAGAGACACTAGACTCAGGGAGATGAGGCGTTGTTGCCCGTGGCTGGCAACAGCCAAGATTAGCTGTCAGTTGCCATCAGAGGATTTGAAGCATTCAGCCCTCCCCCGCCCCGCCCCAGTGGTCTTTTTTTTTTTTTTTTTTTTTTTCAGATCCCCTGGATGGCAAAGAGGGTCCACAGAGGTGGCCCATTCCAGCTAATAAGCACCTGTGGCCCGTGATTCTGGGGGGGGGCGATATTATAAGCGATGGCAGACATGTTAAGTGTCAAGGGTTCATTGAAGTTATATATCCAGAACAAAACACAAGACTGAGAGCTTCGATCTCCAGAATCTCCACTTGGCCTTGCAAGTACCCCCTCATCTTTGGGCCTCGTTGCTGGAAATGAAGGGGCTGAGAAAGAAGCCACTGGCTGGGGGTCTCTTCCCTGTTAGGTGCTTTTGTGGAGGGCACTTCCGGGGGCTACGGTCACAGAGTTCCACAAACTGGGTGGCTTGAACAACACAAATGGAGTGCCTCCCTGTTCTGGAGGCCGGAAGTCCAAAATCGAGGTGGCCGGCAGGGCCATGCTCTCTTGGACGGCTGTAGGGGCCAGTCCTTCTGCTTCCTCCCTCTTCCGGTACGTGTTCCGTGGCATGCTGGCATTTGCCAGCAATCCTTGGTGTCCCTTGGCTTATTGTATTAATAGATGTCCTTCTTCTCACCGTGTATCTCTTCACACCGTCTTCTCTGTGTGCGTGTCTGTCTCCGTGTCCAAATTCCCCCTTTTTGTAAGGACACCGGTCTTAATGGATTAGGGTCTCCACCCCTAATGACCTTGTTTTAACTTAATTACCTCTGTGAAGACCCTATTTCCAAATAAGGCCGCTTCTGAGGCACTGGGGGTTAGAACTCCAACATACCTTTGGTGGGGAAGGATACAGTTTAATTTAACACAGGGGCCATGTTAGAAAAAGTTAATATTTGAAAGATGTAAGGACAAACCCATGAATTGTGCATGCTAGTGGGTCACACCACCGTGAGGTTCTAGGATAAAGTTACACATCTACAAAGACAGCATAACAACACATAAACAACTATGTTTTGAGAAGCCGCATATTGGAATTTTACCGAGAAAAACAAGCCTCATCCCCCAAGTGAGCTTCATAACCCGAATTACATTAAATTCACTACATTTGACCATTTCCTATGATCACTGACATAGCAAATCAAATACCGGTCAAGACCAGAAAACTCCCGATTTTTTTTTGCTAAAATTATACAACATAAGTTGATTCTCGTGCTACTTAAAATTATCATAGAACTATTAAGCACTCAAAACCCTGACATATTAAATAACAGAGAGCTTATACATATTAAACTTTCACAAAATCAGATTCATGCCCCTTCTCAAAAACACAAGCATTCATTACATAAACAAGGCCACACAGTCAAAAACAGGGCCATCGGTTCTTTCGGGACTTAATCAGAACGATCACGGCCCGGCAGGCACCGCTTCAGTTCCTGACATGGCTTCTCAACGAACAGCGTCAGGGCCAGCCCAGCGATGAAAGTCAGTAAACAGTGTCCAGAGAAAAGATAGAACTAGAGACAAAGCAGAGCAGGGAGACACAGTTTTACTCCAGGAATTCCTACTGTGTTCAGATTGTTCAGACTGTAAAGTGCCGTCCTGGCTGTAAGAAATGGATCAGAGCCGGGCTCGGTGGCTCAGCCTGTAATCCCGCGCCTTTGGGAGGCTGAAGTGAGTGGACTGCCTGAGCCCGAGGGTTCGAGACACACCTAGGCAACTTGGCGAGACCTCTTTGCTACAATAAATCAGAAAATTAGCCGGGCGTGGTAGCGCGCGCCCGTAGTTCCAGCTACTCGGAAGGCTGAGGCAGAAGGATCGCCGGAGCCCAGCAGGTCAAGGCTGCGGTGGCCAGGAGCGGCCACTGCCCTCCAGCCTGGGTGACAGAGTGAGACTCCAACTCAAAAAGAAAAAGAAAAAAGAAAAAGAAATGGATCAGCAGGACGATCAGTGCTAACCGTTAAAAATGAAATAAATACAATAAAGATGTTAACCTGTGCTGGAGCCTTCCCTCTTACTCCCTCCAATAAGGAACAATAAGGGGCCGGGCTCGGTGATTCAGCCTGTAATCCCAGCATTTGGGGAGGCTAAGGCGAGTGGATTGCCTGAACCCGCAGGTTCGAGACCACCCTGGGCAACGTGGCAAGATCGCGTCTCTGTAATAAATCAAAAATTAGCTGGGCGCGGTAGTGCGTGCCTGTGTTCCAGCTACTTGGAAGGCTGAGACGGAAGGATGGCCAGAGCCCAGCAAGTTGATGCTGGGGTGGCCGTGAGTGTGCCACTGCGCTCCAGCCTGGGCGATGGAGTGAGACCAAAAAAATAAATAAATAAAATAAAAAATAGCCAGGCTTGGTGGCACTCGCCTACAATTCCAGCTACTTAGAAGGCTGAGGCAGAAGGATCGCCTGAGCCCAGCAAGGTGAGGTTGCGGGGGCCGTGATCATGCCATTGCACTCCAGCTTGGGTGACAGAGTGAGACTCTGACTCAAAAAAAAAAAATAGATTGCTTTGCTCCTCAAGAAGAGGGCAGATGGGATGCTCTCAGAATTGGGAGTTGTGTGCTAACTCACCATGTTGATATCGGTGTAATGAATAAGTGTTTCTTGAAGCCCACTGTAGAGGATAATCAGAGTCGGATGCACCAGGTAGCAAGCATAACTGATGTTGGCCAGGAAACTCCAGACGTCCCAAGAAAGCACCCGGTTCACCAGACCTCAAGAGAATAGACACAAGGTCACCAGGCCTTCTCTGGGTCAGTGAAGACACCCCATTGTCCATTGCTTCCTTCGGATTCTGGCACCTAAGTCTGCGAACTTTTCTTAAGAAAGTATTCATGCCTTGTAATTTTTAAGAGAATGTTACCCTCCCCCCCCCCAAAAAAACCCCTTCCTTTTGCAAGAATATGATAACATAAGAGAGACACTAATAATGTTGAGGTTGAGTCAAACTTACCTCCTTCGCATGGTTTCAACCCCTGAGCACGAAATATTCCATGTACAAAACAAGGTATTAAGTCCTTGCACTAGCCTCAGTCTGGTTCAAGATGCGACCAGGTAAGCCACTGGGTCTCGGGATGAGGCATTTCACATGACCTGTCTTAGACTCTTCATCTCTCCGTGAGAGGAACTAGAAGATTCGGAACTTTCAGAGCAAATATTCCGTAACTTGGCAAATTTTCTAGAACTGTGCTGTCCCGGACAATAGCCCCTGGCCATTGTGGGTATTTGAATTAATTAAATTTAAATACAACGAAACCGTCCTTATAGAGGACTCATGACCAGGTCACCAGGTCTTCTCTGGGCCAGTGAAGACGCCCTATTGTTCATTGCTTCCTTTGGATTCTGCACCTAAGTCTGTGAACTTTTCTTAAGGACGTCTTTATGCATTGTAATTTTTAAGAGAATGTCATCCTCCCCCCCCCAAAAGGACGTTTTCATTGTATTTAAATTAGCACTTATTGCTGTCTCCGGTGGTTTGAATGGTCGTCCTCCAAAAGATATGTCCACCCAGAACCTCAGAACGTGGCTGTACTTGGGATGTGGGTCTTTGCAGATATAATTAGGGGAAGGAACTAGAGAGATCAGATCATCTTGGATTAGGATGGGTCTTAAACCCCATGACTAGTGTTTTCACGAGAGACAGACACACAGGAGAGAGACAAGCATGGAGGCCATGTGATGACAGAGGCGACCAGAGTGATGGACCCACAAGCCAAGGAACGCCAAGGCTCGCCAGCAGCCATCAGAAGCCTGGAGACAGGATGGGGCTGACTCTCTCCCCAGAACATCCAGAAGAACCAGCCCTGCTGACACCTTGATTTTAGGCAGCCTCCGGAACTGTGAGATTATAAATTTCTGTTGTTTTACGCTGCAGAAAAAAAGATAATTTCCATGTCTCCTTTGCACAAGCAGGTGCTCTGTGGTGCATCACAATTTGCTCAGTTGCTTAGGGCAAAATCTCGGGAGCCATCCCAGACTCCTTTCTTTCTCTTGTACCCCATAAAGTGCTGTCGATTTTTTTATTTTTTATTTTTGGTAGCGACAGAATCTCACTATGGTGCCTAGGCTAGTCCTGAACTCTTGACCTCAAGCAATCCCCCTGCCTCAGCCTCCTAAAGTGCTAGGATGACAGGCTGAGCTACATTTTTAAGACGGATCCTCAATTTGGCTGGGCACAGTGGCTCACACCTGTAATGCCAGTGTTTTGGGGCCAAGGCAGGAAGACTGCTTGAGGCCAGGAGTTCAAGACCAGCCTGGGCAACAGAGTGAGACCCCCATCTCTACAAAAAATAAGTCTAAGTATCTCAGATAAGACCGTTGCTTACCACCTCCGCTAATGCTCTCACGCATTTTCCCTTGCCTCTCCCAGGGACTCCACCTTCGCTTCCCAGGGGATCTGTTGGTCTCTGTTCTTGTTCTCGCCATCCCACAGCCTCCACACGACAAAGAGTAATCTTTTAAAATCGCAAGTCAAGGAGAGATGGGGAGACGGGTGATGCTGATCAAAAGATATAAAGTTTTGGCCGGGCTCGGTGGCTCAGCCTGTAGTCCTGCGCTTTGGGAGGCCGAGGTGAGTGAATTGCCTGAGCCCGCAGGATCAAGACCCGCCTGGGCAACTTGGCAAGACCTCATCTCTGCAATACATAAAAAAAATTAGCTGGACGTGGTAGTGCGCGCCTGTAGTTCCAGCTACTCGGAAGGCTGAGACCAAAGGATCGCCGGAGCCCAGCAGGTCGAGGCTGCGGTGGCCGGGAGCAGCCACTGCACTCCAGTCTGGGCGACGGAGTGAGACTCCAGCTCAAAAAAAAGAAAGATATAAAGTTTCAGCTAGACTGGTGGAATAAGTTTTAATGACCTATGGCATTGCTTGGTGATGATAATTAATAATTTCTTAAATGTATTTCAGTATCACTGACCAAAATCAAGGTTCCCTCTAAGACCCAAAAGGCAGGCTTGATCTTAGGCTTCCAGACTCCAGAACCGTGAGAAATAAATTTCTGTGGCTTAAAAGGCACCCAGTTTATGGTATTTTTGTAATAGCAGTCCAAGTGGACAATGACATCATGTCACAAGGCATTTAGGGGAAAATCCAAACTCTTCCCCTCGAAGGGCTTGCCTAACCTGACTCCTGGCTTCTCTGACCTCCCTTCCCATTCTCTTCCCGCTGGATGTTGGTTTCCTTTCCAACTGGTCTTCCTGCTATTCCTACAACCTGTTCAGTTCTCTCCAGTCTAGAGGCCTCCGCCAGGAATGCTTTGGCCCGGCGTCTTTGCAAGTGAACCCCTCTCCCCGTTATCCATCTAGCCCTGCTTTATTTTTATTCACTAAACTTATCTGAATCTGAATTTATGTGACAAATGTCTTGACTTGATGCTCTTCCGGATTAGTTGTCTGTGACTGTTCTCACAAACTGTCACAAACATGGTGTCTTGAAAAAGCAGCAATGTATTCTCTCATGTCTCTGGAGGTTGGAAGTCCAAAGTCAGTATCACTGACCCAAATCAAGGTGCCAGCTTCCAGCAGCTTCTGGCCTTCCTTGGCTTGTGGCCACATCACTCCAGTCTTCAGGGCCGGCATCTTTCAGTCTCTCTCTGCTCTGTCTTCATATCACCCTCCCCTTGGTGTGGAATTAAATCTCCTTCTGCCTCCTTCTTACAAAGACACGTGTGATCGTATTTAGGGGTCCAACCAGATAACCCAAGGTAATCCCTCCATCATCAAGATCCTTAATTTAGTCACATCTGCAAGATCCCAGGAATTGGGACCTGATACCTCTGGGGACCATTATTTAACTTACTAGAGTTTCCTGGTCTCCCCGCTTCCCTCACTCTAATGGAATCTCCTGCAAGGGAAGGGTTTTCCTCGCCTATTCCTGTACCCCCAAACTCTAGAACGGTGCCTAACAGAACAAGCGACCAAATAGGATTTGATGTAATTAGGTGAATAAACAGAGACAGACTAGTAGACAAAAGAGGGGCTTTCCCCAAGTAAAGGCTAAATAAGGTGAACCAAGATGTCACTGTGGAACAAGACAAAATAGTTGTAAGGAAATTAAGTTAGCAAAGAGCCCATGCTCATACAGGTAGGCCAAACACAAAAGAACGTGCCCCACGGAAAATGATCCCGTGCTCACATGGTGAGCCCCAGTTGACTCCAGCAACTACTCGTTACATTAAGTTAATGTTGCTATGCAGAGTTTATTGGTTGTATAGTTTTTTTGTTTTGTTTTGTTTTGAGTTGTAGTCTCACTCCATCACCTAGGCTGGAGTCCAGCGGCATGCCCAAGGCCACCCCAGCTTCGACCTGCTGGGCTCTGGTGATTTTTCTGCCTCATCCAAGTAGCCGGAACTACAGGTGTGTGCTATGATGCCCAGATAATTTTTTGATTTATTTTGGAGGTGAGGTCTCACCAAGTTGCCCAAGCTGTTCTTGAACCCCTGGGTTCAGGCAATTCTCTCACCTCGGCCTCCCAAAGTGCTGGGATTACAGGTTTGAGCCACTGCGCCCAGTCGGTTGTATAGTTTTATGGTTACTTTATAAATTTGTTTTGGCTTTATACATGCAGGTGCTATAAACACACAGATTTGAATCCAGGTTTATGTTCACTCATGTTTGGGTCAAATTAGAATAAAGATAGGAACTTATATTCAGGTCAACTTGAAACTATCTCCTGGAAAAAGATTTACTGAAAAAGAAAGTGATGATAAGAATAACAATAATTTAGTCCGACCCCAAGAATCCAAAAGAATTTTTACGCAGTCTGACCATTAAGTTCGTGAACTCATCCTAGAAAGAGTGCTGCATACCTCATTGATGAATATCACGACAATCACCTTCAAATTACGACCTCTGGGAAGCTATGCTCTACGCCCATGCCTAGTCCACCCGTCAAAGCAATTTTGAAGCTCTTTCTGGAATGGCCATCAGAGCTGTTGTCATATTACCCTTGATGTCCTGAATGTCATCAAAATGTCTTCCTTTCAATATTTCCTTTATCTTTGAATAAAGAAAAAAGTCATCAGGGGCCAGATCAGATGAGTAGAGAGGGTGTTCTGATACAGTGATTTGTTGATTGGCTACAAACTCCCTCAGACAGAGCTGTGTGAGCTGGTGCAGTGTCGTGATGCAAGAGCTCCCTTGGGCCATTTTTGCACACACCTTTCTCATGCAAGATTTTCCGTTAAGACTTTCCTAACTGTTTCTCTTCTGATGCTTTTTTTTTTTTTGAGTTGGAGTCTCACTCTGTCACCCAGACTGGAGTGCAATAGCCACTCCCGGCCACCGCAGCCTCGACCTGCTGGGCTCCTGCGCTCCTTCCACCTCAGCCTTCCGAGTAGCCGGAATTACAGGCGTGTGCTACCACGCCTGGCTAATTTTTTGATTTATTGTAGCGATGAGGCGGGTCTCGAACCCGCGGGCTCAGGCAATCCACTCACCTCAGCCTCCCAAAGGCACAGGATTACAGGCTGAGCCACCGAGCCCGGCGATGCTTGTTTTTAATTGCTATGCTTCTCGCAGTCAATTGATGATTTTTGACACACAATTTGACATATTTTTGCAATGATTTCATCAATCCTGCTCGCTACTGGCCTTCCTGGCCTCTCTTTATCAGTGACACTTTCTCTCCCTGCATCTAATCCATTTGTACACTGCACTTTTCTTCATGGCATTATCCTTATACACTTGGACTAACATGCCCCTGATTTCACTTCCACTCTTGCCAAGTTTAACATGAAATTTAATGTGTGTTCGTTGCTCTCATTCAAGCTCTGACACTCATGACAGCACACAAAAACATGCAACAACAATAATGAACACCACTCAACAAAACACTGCCACATGTCAACACGAACACAGCTGTGAGACACTGATATACCAAGGTTATGAAACCTTACCAAGTTGTTTGCACAGTGCTGCCAACATAAGAGCACAGTGATAAGTTCCCAAACTTAATTGTTAGATTTTGTACTCCTTTAGAATGGGCCCATATAATACTCAAGTTTGAGGACCTTCTGTAGGTGACAGAGCAACATCAAAGGGTTTTAACTGAAGGAGAACCAGGGTCAGTAAATGACTCTGGGCCGGGCTCAGTGGCTCAGCCTGTCATCCCAGCACTTTGGGAGGCCGAGGCGAGTGGACTGGCTGAGCCCGCGGATTCGAAACCAGCCCGGACAACTTGGCAAGACTTCGTCTCTACAATAAACCAAAAATTAGCCAGACATGGTAGCGCAAGCCTGTAGTTCCAGCTAGTTGGAAGGATGAGGCAGAAGGATCGTCAGAGCCCAGCAGGTTGACACTGGGATGGCCGTGAGCATGCCATTGGACTCCAGCCTGGGTGACAGGGTGAGATTCCAACTCAAAAAAGAAAATGACTTTGGCAACTCAGAGAAAGTCAACTTTGAGTGTAACCAGACGAGCATGGTCTACATTGGTACCAACCAAAGATGGCTGAAAAGATTCATTGAACCATCAAGCTCCCTTCTAGTCTGAGAGTCTTAACCAACCACTTCCTGATCAAATGCTATTTTTTTCTAAAGGTCATCAGGCAGACACATATTTTCCAAAAATTCATCTAAGCAGTCACTTCCTCATCCACCTACTAACCAATCTTGATTTTTTTTTTTTGAGTTGGAGTCTCACTCTGTCGCCCCGACTGGAGTGCAGCGGCCGCTCCCGGCCACCGCGGCCTCGACCTGCTGGGCTCCGGCGATCCTTCCGCCTCCACCTTCCGAGTAGCCGGAACTACAGGCTTGTGCTACCACGCCCGGCTAATTTTTGATTTATTGTAGAGATGAGGTCTCGCCAAGTTGCCTGGGTGGGTCTCGAACCCGCGGGCTCAGGCAATCCACTCACCTCGGCCTCCCAAAGGTGCGGGATTGCAGGCTGAGCCACCGAGCCCGGCTTAAGCCCTTTCTTTATCTGCTTGGCTCCCTGCAAGTTGAAAGCCAACTCAATCATGGAAGAGGATCTTAGCATTTCGTCAACTAGCCTCCTATGGGGAAACTGAGGCGCCAGGGAGTATGACCAGAAGGCTTGCCCCCCGGCACTGGTAGTTTTTTTTTTCTCATGACATTACTCTACCTGAGTTCTCTTCCAACTTTTTTTTTTTTTCTTTTGAGTCAGGGTCTTACTCTGTCATCCAGGCTGGAGATTATGGCTCACTGCAGGCCTCAACCTCCTGGGCTCACGTAATCCTTCTGCCTCGGCCTCCCAAGCAGCTGGAACTACAGGCATGTGCCACCATGCCCAACTCATTTTTTTATTTTTTGTAGAGACAAGGTCTTGCTATGTTGTCCAGGCTAGTCTCGAGTTCCTGGACTCAAGCGATTTTCCTGCCTTGGCCTCCCAAAGTGCTGGGGTTACGGGCATGAGCCACCATGCCCAGCTCTTCCAACTTCTACACGGGCTTCATCAGAGAGGCTGCAACTTTTTCTTTCAGAAGCTGCATTTGTTCATAAATCCCTGTGAAAATCTAAAACAACATGTGGGGTGTTTTCCTCAAGGATACAGACAAATTGAAGTTTTTGAGTCATTGTCAATTATCAACCACTCCAGCAAATAGAAGTCCTTCCATTACACTCCTGTGTATTCAACTTGTCTCCTTTACAAGAACAGTGCATGAGTCCTAGAGCGAAGCCCCCTGCCGTGTCATACCTCCATAGCCTTCCCGGCATGCGAGAAGGACCCAGCCCACGGCTGCCGCCCACAGGGTCCGGTGGACGGCCTGGTAGACAGCCACGGCCGCTGGATGGAAGCAGGGGCGTCGTCCGCCGTGTAGGCCAGCGCAACCACCGCAAACAGGGTGGACAGAGAGCAGCTCCACCCCAGCCAGGCCTGCACCTGTGGGGAGGGGGAGACAGGGCTCAGCCCATTCTAGGCACTGCACGATTTCCTCCCTTGACACACAGACTTACATTGCCGGTCGTTACTACTGTCCCTTCAGGTCTTTACCTGTCAACCTCAGTCACTGTGCAGACTTGACTCAAACAGAAGGCTGGAACTAGAAACAGGTGGCCAGAGAGGCCTTTGCAGGGACGGAGAGTTCTGTTCCTTGGTTGTGGTGGTGATTCCACAAAGCTGCACACGTGGACACAATGGCCCAGAACCTCATACGCGTACAGCTCGTGGGTCTAAAGTCTGTGGATTGTGCCGGTGTGCGTTTCCTGGCTGTGATCATGTATGGTTATGTCACATGTCACCAGTGGGGGAACTGGAGAAGGATACACAGGGCCTCGCTGCGCTGTTTTTGCAACTTGCTGTGAATCTAGAACCACTTCAAAATGAAAGTGGAAAGAAAAAAAATTAAGCAATGCTCTAATCCACTCCTAATCTCCCACTCTGTCCCTTAACTCACAGAAAGCCTTCTCGAAGGGCTCTGCCTTACCCTGATAAGGGGGCCAACAGCACACAGCCCCAGCCTAGGCAACATCCCGGTCCACAGGGACATAACAATGGTGGAAGGAATGAGAGAATGGAGACACGACACGTTCAACTTAAAGGACAGCCCCACGAGTTAAATCTTGATACTTGGCTCAGTTCAAGATCCTAGGTCTCCTGTCACATTACTTGATCGCCTCAGAACCGTGGTAGGGAGCTTTTAGAAAACGCTTCCAAACATATATCACAGTGAAAATGTTCCAGTTTGCAAAGTGCAAACGCCGGGCTCAGTGCCTGCAGCCAAAACCACAAGCTTGTGCTATTGTTACAGAAAGTACAAAACCTTCCACCCTGAAAAGCCCCTTCCCCCAAAGCCAACGTAAAACATATATCAGCTAAAACCCAACTGCGATCGAAGCCCAGCCCTTTGCAACTGGCATCCACGGGGCCGAACGCCGGCGTTCCAGAAATAAATGTAGCTTCCTGCTTGCCAGCCTCGATGTCACGGCCTCTCTGATTTGTTTTCCCACCACAGAACCAGGCCTGTCTCCTGAGGCGTTCTCTGGCTTCCTGGTGCTCTGGTTCTCAAGCTGCTGTAAGGATGTCTACGGTGGACTGAACCCACGTCCTGTCAGGCCGCCCTCTTGTCTCTGAGATCCACTTAGGTCTTAGGTTCTGCCCTAGTTTCTGGCTGAAGGGGAGGAGATGTATAACCTCGGGGGCACTCCCCTCTTTGAGTCTGGGTCCCTTCATTGCTTGGCAAATTCTCGGCCTCAATGGGCCTGCAGTCTCTCAAGACACAACCTGGCACCATGTCCTCTTTCTGCCTTTGCCTGTCTTTGCGCACGGCGCATCCTGCCTCATCTCATTTCTAACCCATGGTGTACAGCCAAAGGTCTCTAATTTGAACACGGCTATTTTCTGGCTTCTAAACCTTTCCGTTTGACCTAGCCAACCCTTCTACTTCTCTCCAGCTTAGCATGGCTTATGTTCCAGCTCCAGGCTTCCTGATCCTGACCTTGGACCTCAAAGTGATTCCCAAATGCTCCCTCTTCATCTCAGGATTTTCCCTTTGCTTACATTCATTGTCTCACTGGGCCGCGTATAGCCTGAACTATGTTTAAGCATCTCTTTAATGGCACCCAGTTGTAATCGACAACTGAATTTTGCATTTCCAGGGAACCATCCTAACTCCAACCTATGGAAAAAGGTACAACGTCGCAAAGCCCCTGTATATCCCTTCCAATAAATCCTATCTCCTGTTCCTGCCCTGAGCAGCACAGGAAGAGTTTCCAAGCACAAGGCCTCTTCTCTGAAACCTCAAGGTGAGGCACCCCCAAAACCTAGGCAAACAAACACAGGCAGGGCCTAGTAGAGGGGTTTAGGCAGGAGCTGTATCCTCAGGGTGCAAGGGAATCCCTAGCCCTCCTTCTATTAAGAAGCAAACTGTCTTTCTTTTTTTTTTTTTTTTTTTTTTTTTATGAGTTGGAGTCTCACTCTGTCGCCCAGACTGGAGTGCAGTGGCCGCTCCCGGCCACCGCAGCCTCGACCTGCTGGGCTCCGGCGATCCTTCCGCCTCAGCCTTCCAAGTGGCTGGAACTACAGGCGCGCGCTACCACGCCCGGCTAATTTTTTTTGATTTGCTGTAGGGATGAGGTCTCGTCAAGTGGCCCAGGCGGGTCCCGAACCCGCAGGCTCAGGTCATTCACTCACCTCGGCCTCCCAAAGTGCTGGGATCACAGGCTGAGCCACCGAGCCCGGCCCAAACTGTCTTTCATTCAGTCATGTACTGAGTGTCTCCAGTGAGTCGGGATGTCAGAATCAGAGGCTGGTGTGACTCAGAGGTGTGTGAGATGGATTGTGCCCTTGAGGGGCTCACAATCTATGGGGGAGACAAGAACCTGGGTGGGTCTAGGAATGCAGAGTGCACGGAGGAACACAAAGAAGGGACGCGGCCCAGCCAACAGAGTCAAAGCAAGACTTCCCAGAGGTGTACACTCTAGGGGACCTTTGAAGCTTCAATAGTAAGGAGTTAAGTCAGATGAAAGGGAGGGCTGAGGGGGAAAGTTGGAGGCTGGAGGGTCACATTCCAGGCAGAGAAGGAAGCATAAGCAGCTGCACGGATTACAGCAATAGCTTGCGTGTGACAGTGGTGGCGGTCAAAGGTACGGCAGACAGGTCAGTATCACCGACATGCAAAGTGCAAGACAGAGAGTGGCCAGAGAGATGACACTGGACTTTGTCCAGTTACGTTACGGGACTGCGAGGGCTTGCTGAGCAGATCAGGCCTTATCCTAGAGGGCAAAAGAAAGCACCAAAAGGTTCTGCACACTCCAAGGACATGACCAAGGTGGCGTTTTAAATAGATCACCCCAGCCGGGCTCAGTGAGTCAGCCTGTCATCCCAGCACTTTGGGAGGCCGAGGCGAGGAGACTGCCTGAGCCTGCGAGTTCAGCAACTTGGCAAGACCTGTCTCTACAATAAATCAAAATGAGCCGGGCGTGGTAGCGCGCGCCCGTCGTTCCGGCTACTCGGAAGGCTGAGGCAGAAGGATCGCTGGAGCCCAGCAGGTCGAGGCTGCGGTGGCCATGAGTGTGCCACTGCACGCCAGCCTGGGTGACAGAGTGAGACTCCAACTCAAAAAATTAATTAATTACCTGAGCCCGCGGGTTCGAGACCCGCCTGGGCAACTTGACGAGACCTCGTCTCTACAATAAATCAAAAATTAGCTGGGCGTGGTAGCGCGTGCCTGTCGATCCGGCTGCTTGGAAGGCTGAGGCGGAAGGATCGCCGGAGCCCAGCAGGCTGAAGCTGGGGTGGCAGTGAGTGTGCCACTGCACTTCAGCCTGGGCCACAGAGTGAAAAAATAGATCATCCTGAGAGTGGATTTGAAATCAACCAAACTGGAGGCAAGGAAACGAGTGGAAAAGTCCAGGCAAGAGATGAGAAGAGCTTCCACGAGGTCAGCTGGGGTGGCTCAGAAAGGGCGACAGGAAAAACTCTCAGCCTGGCCTGGTGGTTGGTTGGCTGGGGGGGCGTGGTCAATGAGGAGGCGTCCAGGGTGAACCCAGGTTTCCAGCTTGAGTAACAAAGTTGGATGGGGAACCAGAATGACTGCCCACAAAGGAGCCAGAAAAGAAAGCGTGTGCTCAGGGAATGCGTGAAAGGCAAAGTAACAGCTTCTGAATCCCAGAATCCTGCCTACGGAAACCATAGAGCTTGTGCTGTTGAAATCCAACACAACTATCTTCTTCCAGAAGAGGCTCCTGTCATTATAATCACACAGGGTGTGCTTTCCCACCTCACTGGTTTCTTTGGGTCTGCACCAGGGCTCCCACGGGCTCTGGAGTTTTGTTGGGAGAACTCAGTGAAAATCAGGCAGATAATTGAGCTCGAACAAGAAGTTAAGTCCTTCCTATTCTTTAGCATGAAGAGACATCAGCAACACACTACAGCACAAATGCCCCTTAAGTACCATTAAAGAGATGCTTCAGCATAGTCCAGGTTACGTGGAGGCCATGGAGGAAATGAGGGTGAGCAAAGGGAAAAATCCAAGATGAGAGAGAGCATTTGGGAACCATTTCGAGCCCAAAGATCAGGGCCAGGGAGCCCGGAGCATGAACACAAGTCAAGCTGAGCTGAAGATACAAGGTAGAAGGGTTGAAGAGACCAAACTCAAGGTTGTAGAAGCTAGACATGAAGATGCATCAGCCAGGTTGGAGGAATTTGGGCATACACCATGTGCTAGGAGTGTGATAAGGCCCAACAGTCTAACTCCGCCCGAGGCTTGGAAGAACCTGGCCAGAGGGGACACACCCATCCCAGCCAAACCCAGGTCCGTACTGTGAGGCGTGGGGAAACCATACCTTGGTTTTGAGAATGTTTTCCTGGTGGTTTTGGTGCATGTAAATGCCCAGAAAGAGGCCTACAAGGAATGGCCCAAATCGGCAGTAGGGCTTTGTGTAGTACTCCAAGAAATACAATATATTCGCAGTTTCACTAAAAAACACAAGGAAATAAGCAAAAAGGTTATAGTTAATCTGAACGTGGAAAAGGGAATCCCCGAGATGTCCATCGAGGTCATCATGAACCCGAAGGAAGGTTTAAGGTGCACTGTTCCTGAGCCCACGGGTTCGAGATCTGCCTGGGCAAGTTGGCGAGACCTCATCTCTACAATAAATCAAAAAAATTAGCCGGGCGTGGTAGCACGCACCTGTAGTTCCAGCTACTCGGAAGGCTGAGGCGGAAGGATCGCCAGAGCCCAGCAGGTCGAGACTGCGGTGGCCGGGAGCAGCCACTGCACTCCAGTCTGGGCGACAGAGTGAGACTCCAACTCAAAAAAAAAAAAAAAAAAAGGTGCACCGTTCATTTCCTCAGTAACGATGCACACAGTGACCTCACACTCCCGCCTTGGCCAAAGCTGGCTGGTTCAGATTCCCAACTCCCTCAGACCTCTTCCCTGGGTCCTTGAGAAATGTGAGGTCTGTGTTCATGTTCAATAGTCATTTCTGGTGTCTGATACGTCAGGACAGCTCTAAAACTGTGGTGCCCAAAGGTATACCCAAGGCCCTCAAGGACAGAGACTGTCCAGAGAGAGAAGTTCCTAGTGGTCCAAGCCAAGCAATTGAGAGGATGCCAAGGAGTATCTTTGAAGCTGTGGTTTTCGAGGTATGGTCCCTGACACCTACAGCCTCATTGTCTGAGAACATCTTAGGCACCCAAATTCATGCGCCCCACACCAGACCTACTGTATAGGAAACTTTGGCAGTGGGCACCACTGTTTTATTTTTCTTGTTTTTATTTTTTTGAGAGCAGGATGTATTGAGAGGACAGGAAAGCTCCCATAGCGGGAGGGGACCTGAGAGGGTTGCCCACCATTTGTGTTTTAATCAGCCCGCCAGGTGATCCTGGTGCCCCATCAAGCTAAGAAGCACTGTCTAAAGAGTGTCCTTCACAGGAGATGTCCAGCTTGTACCCAAGCCTGAATCATACTCTCTGGATGGGAGTACCAGGGATTATAATTTTGTTTCTTTTGAGTTGGCATCTCACTCCATCGCCCAGGCTGGCGCGCAGTGGCACACTTACGACCATCCCAGCGTCGACCTGCTAGGGTCTGGTAGTCCTTCCACCTCAGCCTTCCAAGTAGCCAGAACTACAGGCACGTGCTACCATGCCCGGCTAATTTTTTTTTTTTTATTGATTGTAGAGACGAAGTCTCATCAAGTTGCCCAGGCTGGTCTTGAACCTGCGGGCTCAGGCAATCCACTCGTCTCGGCCTCCCAAAGTGCTGGGATTACAGGCTGAGCCACCAAGTCTCACCAGGATTAGAATTTTCAAAGCTCCCCTGGGCTTCTGAAAGACAGCCTAGATTGAGAACCCCTGATTTCAATGTATCGCTGCTGCCCACCCAAGCCAAAAGCACTCTCGGCTCTGAATCCCCCAACTGTCCATGTAGAGACTACCAGACGAGGGAAAGTTTCTTGAGAACTGAATACTTGGTTCTTCGACCCTGGCTGCACATTAGAATACCCCAGGGCCTCTTACAAAAGCCGGTTGCCTAAGCTCCGCCCCCAAAGATTCTGATTCAGTCGATCAGAGGTGGAACAGAAGCATCCGTGGGATTTAAAACCTACCCAAGTGACTCTTATGTGCAGCCAAGGTGGAGAGCCACTGGCCTAAACGCGAGACGGGCTCCTTCTTGATCACCGTTTATGTCCACAAAGGCAGATGACATGGAAGGGCATGGCGCTCTCCTGGTCAGAAGGCTTGAGCTGTAGTCACTGATCCATTCGTTCATTCCCATGTTCCACTCACTCCAAATACATATGCAGCACTTGTGTGACGGGCACAATTCTGGGATGTTTTATTTTGGGAGGTCGGCAAAGGCCGCCCTGATCTGGTGACATTTGCACAGACACAGGAAAGATGTGATGGAGAGGCCAGGTCTGGTGGCTCACGCCTGTAATCCCAGCACTTTGGGAGGCCGAGGTGAGGGGACTGTCTGAGCCCACCGGTTTGAAAACAGCCTGGGCACCTTGGCAAGACCTCATCTCTATTATAAACCAAAACAATTCGCTGGGTGTGGTGGCGTGTTCCTATAGTTCTGGCTACTTGGAAGGCTGAGGCGGAAGGATCGCCTGAGCCCAGGAGTTTGACACTGGGGTGGCCATGAGTGTGTCACTGTACTCCAGACTGGGTGACAGAGTGACACTCCAACACACACACACAAAAAAGATGTGATGGAGAAAGTGCTGCCAAGATGTTAGATTCTAAGGAAGAGCCTTCCAGGCCGAAGGAGCAGCAGATTCATAGGTCCTGAGGTGGGAGTATGCTTAGGGTGCTGAGGTGAGGAGTCTAGTGTGACTGGAGTCTGCAGGTGGAAGGGGTGAGGCCAGATGGCCACTGAAGGAATTTGAGCACATGACTGGCATGATGTGCTTTGTGTTTGTGTCGTTCTGACTGCTGTATTGAGAATACGAGGGAGGACCTCCTTAAAAACAGAATTCATTTATAAAAAATTGTTTATCTATCCTGATCTGTTTAAACTTCAGTCACCTTCATTTCTGGCAGCTGATAAACGTCAGGACAGGTCTACAACTGTGGTGGCCGATAGTGTACCCAAGTACTCTCCGTTTGATGCAATACATCGATCGAGGCGCTTTTTTCCACTGCTCGAAATGGTTTTTGAACTCATCGATTTTGATGCCTTTTAGTGTTTCTGCTGCTTTCCTCTGAGGACTTTTTTCATCCGGGGAAACAAAAAAAGTCTCTTGGGGCGAGACTGGGTGAATAAAGAGGGTGGGGCACGGGGGTTATGCTGTTTTGGGTCAAAAACTGCTGAACACTCAGCACAGCGTGGGCAGGCGCGCTTGTGAATCGCCCATCGTGAAATGAGCAAACACGTTGCAATAATCTCCAAAAAGAAATTCACTGAAGCCAAATGCAGCTTCTCACAACAACACTGGCTGGCACACTGATGCCAATGGGATCCTAGTCCACTTACCTCGTGAGGGAAGCCTGTACCACAAGGGGCTTGCCCTCCAAAAAATAATTCCGGGTTTTTGTGGGGTCCCCCTCCTAGACCAGCAGTCATCATGCCAGTATTTCCTGAGTATCGTGCATAGGGTTATTATAAGGAAGAATCGTCAAGCCTACCTCATCAGGGAGGCAGAACAGCATTGTGGGTAAGGTTCAAATCACACCTATGCCACCGACTAGCTGTGTGACCTTGAAGAGGTAACCCCAACTCCCTCAAGGTTGGGGCTCTCATCAGTTTCCCAGCAGAGCTTTGCCACTGGAGGAGAACCCCAATGCAGCCACGTGGGGGAACCCCTTCCCTCCGAGAAGCATTTCAAAGGGCAAGGTGAGTTCGGAGAGACCCCTCTTCCCTCCCCCACCCTCCCCCCCCCCCCGAGTTCAAGTTGAAAGGTTCAGAAGTTTGGAAGCAAAAAGGCCAGAACTGTCCCATCCAGACCGCAAATTTCCCTTCCAGTTTTTGCCCAAGCTAATGGGCACGAAGCGGACAACCTGGCATTGGACCACCCTCCCTGGGAGGTCCATGCTGTGGGGGGGGAGGTGGGTCAGGGAGTCAGTGGGGAAGGAGGGCCAGAGAGGCCAGGTGAGCAGCCAGCCGCCTTATCTGGCTTCTGACGGAGCCGCCACAGGCAGTTTATAAGCCAGAGTGAGCAGAGCAGTGACCGTGAAAGATGCCAGGAGCAGCACGGCACCAAGGAGGATGAGGACATGTTTGCTTCTGCAAAAAAGAGGACAGGAAAGGAGGGCTCTTCGGTTCACCACAGCATTTAGGGACATGAACAGCTGGAAACTGACAGTCAGAGGAGCTTCCCACTGGCTGTGCTTTTCAGAGGCTGATGGGAGGAGATTTGGGCCAGGGCTGGAGTACCCAGGATGGCCTTGGGTCTGGACCATTTACCAGCCGTGTGACCCCAGGGAGGGCGCTGAACTTGAGTTTCCTCGTCTAGACGGAATCGTACTAGCAACCTCACCTGCCCGACCCTGATGCTCACTGTGTAGCTCAAAATGAGCCCATGCTTGGGAATGTCCCTTGTCACCGATGGAACATGATATGGACACAACGGGTGGTTGATTTAGGAGAGAGGACTGTCAGAGGCAGGATGGGACACGGGGCAGACCTGGCACCCACTCCAAACACAGGGGAGAGAGGATGCAGTAGGAGGAGTTGGAGGGAGGACCAGGTGTCCCCCCCAACCTGGAAACAGAGCCTGAGACAAATGTCGGGGTGCAGGTAGTTCACATGGGAGTAGGAATGAGGGGTAAGATAAGAGAACAGGGAGTGAGGAGGGCCAGTGTCAGGACAGGTGGCAAGGTGGCCAATGGTCAATGCTACCAGTATGTTCCATAAAGCCTTACGAAATGTACCTCAGAACTGTCCTGAAGAATGAAAGGGGAGGCATTTCCCTACTAGCTCCTATCACCCTGGGTCAAGGGTGGCCCCACAAGCTAATCCCTCCACACTTGGGGACTGGGCATGTATAAGTCCAGGAAGCTCTCTGAAAGAGTCCATGGCAGGAAAGAAGAGACTGGAGGACACAGACTCAGGGATAGACATTATCCGGTTGTACTGGCTTAGAATTGCGAGGGTCTGAACCAAGGATCTGCAATGATGCAGAAGAAATGTCAAACACAGGTGCTCCAGACACAGTCCTACCTGAATGATGCCTTTGACAATCCTATTCTGCTACTTGAAGTTGCTACAGTTCTTCATGAGGAAGGGATAGAAACAACTCAGTTATCATCACAGTGATGCAGAGAGCAAATGATTTTCATCCAGAGTGTCAATTGTAGTTTAATGCTTGGAAAGGAGAGTGAATCCTCACTCCGTGGTGCTGTGGTTGACTAGTAATGTCTGCTATGAGTATAGGCAGGGGACATAGATATACCGTATATTTACCATGGCTTTTGCCAGACCCTCTGCTCTCTTTGAGTTTTTAGAGTTACTGAGCTCTAAAAAGACTCAATTCCACTGGCATTCCATACAAGCATATTCTTGGAAGGAGAAAAGCCCTAACCTTTATACCTCTCTTCATTGGGAAGTTAAGTGTGGTTGCATAGTCACAAACTTGGATGGTGTTGGCTTCCCGCTGAGGGATTGAAATCTACCTTCCGCCGGGCTGGGCTCGGTGGCTCAACCTGTAAACCCAGCACTTTGGGAGGCTGAGGCGAGTGGATTACCTGAGCCTGCAGGTTCGAGACCAGACCAGACAACTTGGCGAGACCTCATCTCTACAATAAAAAATATAAATAGCCGGGTGTGACAGCACGCATCTGTAGTTCTGGTTACTCAGAAGGCTGAAGCGGAAGGATCAGTGGAGTCCAGAAGGTCAACACCGGGGTGGCCATGAGCGTGTGTGCCACTGGACTCCAGCCTGGGCAAAGAAGTGAGACTCCAACTCAAAAAAAATGGAAATCCACCTCCCATGACAGCCTCTAGGAAAGATGCTGACATTGGCACCAGGGCTCCTCAGTCACACGGACATCCAAGTATGTTTCCAGCCAGGTCTAGGGTGGGGAAGTACTAAGAACTCATTGTCCCAGTGTCCCAGGTGGGTGGTAAACCACCTCGTCAGGCCATCCAATAAAAACCCACATCCACATCCAAGTAAACATGTGTTAAAGTCCCCGGGGGGACTTGAGCCACTGACACCCACCTCAGGATTCATTAGTGTCCTCCACAGACTTTGCAAGTCTCCATAGCTAACCACCTTCTCAGCTAAATCATAAAACTTCCTGATCGCATGCGTCATGAGCTGAATTGTGTCCCCATCCAAGTCACAGGTTGAAGTCCTAATCCCCAGGACCTCAGACCGTGACTTTATTTGGAGACGGGGTCTTTAAGGAGAAAACCGAGATTAAACGAGGCCCTTGGGGTAGCCCCAAGTCATCCGATAGGACTGGTGTCCTTAGAAAAAGGAGCATTTGGACACAGGAGGAAGAACGCGTGGAGACTCAGAGAGAACATGGCCGTCTACAAGCCAAGGGGAGGGGCTTTGGAAGAAACCAAGCCTGCCAACATCTTGATCCCAGACTTCTCCCGAACTGTGAGGAAATCAGTTGCTGTTGTGTAAGCCACCCGGTCTGTGGTGCTTTGTTATGGCAGCACTCGCAAGGTCATACCTGAAGGTACCGAAACAACCAGACAGGGAGGTAGTGAATGTTGAAGAAGATACAGGCCTCCTTTCCCTACTATTCGCCCTCTGTCCTCCTGAGCCCCTGAGCCACTAATCAGGACCTCTGGCCACAGCACAAATGGCCTGTGGCGAAGGTTGGAGGTTGTGTTTTCTGGCTCTCTCGGAGAACTACTCCCAGGACAATGGGGTGAAGAAAGAACCAGCACTCCAAGCGTTGACCACCACCCCTGTTCTCTCAAGAGTGTTTGCCTCTCAGAAAGGCCCATTCGGGGCCATCACCCAAGAGGAGGTAGGAACAGCAGACAGTGTCTCCCTCTGGACTGAAAGACCCCAGACTGTGTCTTAGGCCTCTGTCAGCTCCAGGTCCCAGTCAGGACTCCCACTGGGTTTCTCGTGTCCCTTCCTCACTGCATACCTGGACCAGCAATCAGAGCATCGGCTCCAAACACTGCCACTGAGGAAGCCTGCACGGCTTGCCATTTCTGCTCTGCCAGGACCGCGGGTCTGCAAGACCTCACGCCTGCCTGCCTGCACCTGCAGGCACTTGCCCTGGGCCCCAGAGTCCTTCACGCAGCTACACCTGTTCAGAGCCGTGGTTTCTTCCCCCAGAGAACTGGCCAGCCCAGCTCTGCGGTCCCATCTGCTCCTCCTCCTCCCTGGAGAGAGCTCTTAGGGGTTGACTGCTCTGTGGGGAGGGAACATGCAACCCAAGTCAGCCCCAGTGGACCTAAGGGTCTCTCAGCTCTTGCTCAGGGAGCCTGTCTCCTACCTGCAGAAGGGATCAGGACTCAGGGGCGCACAGGGCGCACAGGGGAGGTTTGCTCAGCATCCCTAAGGCACCCTTTCCTACTCCCAGCCTTCCATGCCTGATTCCGTGATGGGGTGAAGGAGGGAGCACACCAATTTATAATTCCCACCACTCTCTGTGGTTTCATTCTGGGGAGATGTGGACATGAATAAGCAGACATGGCATGGTCGGTCTTTCTAGAAGATGTTCAGAGCTTGCTTGCTTGCTTCTTCTAAAAACAAATCTTGATTCCCCAAATAAATAGAACCATGACTATCAGATTTCATCTCCACATTTCCATCTTGTGCTTTTATCCCTTCTATTTTGCTATACAAAGTTGCTCTTCAGCCAGGCGTGGTGGCTCAAGCCTGTCATCCCAGCACTTTGGGAGGCCGAGGTGGGAGGATTGCCTGAGCCCATGGGTTCAAGATCAGCCAGGGCAACATGGTGAGACCTCATCTCTACAATTAAATTTTAAAAATTAGCCAGACACGGTGGCACGCACCTGTAGTTCCTGCTACATGGAAGGGTGAGGCGGAAGGATCGCAGGAGCCCAGCAGGTTGACGCTGGGGTGGGTGGCCATGAGCAGGCCACTGCAGTCCAGCCTATTAAATGAGTTTTAAATGTCACTGCAGTCCAGGCAACAGAGTGAGACTCCAGCTCAAAAAAAAAAAAGTTGCTCTTCCTCCTCTACTCAAACAGGACATGAGATTAGGATGCTGTTGTTTTGGGGGATGTGGAAGGCCAAGGTCCTCACCCCGCCTTCCACGGTATTTATTATATGTGTAGGCACCCTACGTGCCACCCCAGCACCCAGCACTTGTCTCTGGTCTGTACCTCATCCTCCCCTTCAGAGAAGGGGCATGGGAGAGACGGGCCTGGGCTGAAGCAGCATGCAAAACCCCTGCGATCCAGGCAGTCTTCACTACAATCCACTTCACACCAGCACCTCCTAGAAGGGTGAGCAGACAGGACACCAAGGACGGAGGTTGGGTTTGCACACAGGAGGCAGCCCCCTGTGGAAATGGGACGTCACAGAGAAGCTGGCCCACCCGGAACTGGCCTGGCTGAGCAGAGGCTCAGTGGGTTGTCGAGTCACCCTCCCCATCCTTGCAGAAGGGCGGGGGTCTCGCCGCTTGGGGGCGGGTGGCTGGGACTGAGCTACACTAGAAGCTCAAAGGACAGGACACTGAGTTGGCATGTGGGCGACTCGTTGCCAACAGTGAGTGCCAGTGTGAAGTGTTGTCGTGCCCGTTTCAGAGACGTGGACAATGAAGACAAGAGTCCAGCAGCTCACCCTTGGTCCCCTAGCTAGTGATTTAAGAGTTATGACTGAAACCCATGTCTTTTTTTCTTCCTTTCTTTCTTTCTCTTTCTTTCTTTTTTTTCCTTCTTTCTTTCTTTCTTTTTTCTTCTTTCTTTTTCTTTCTTTTCTTTCCTTTCTTCCTTTCTTTCTTTTTTCTTCCTTTCTTTCTTTTTCTTTCTTTTTTTTCTTTCCTTCCTTCTTTCTTTCTTCTTTCTTTCCTTTCTTTCTCTTTTCCCCCCTCCCTCTCCCTTTCCTTCTCTCCCTCTCCCTTTCTCTCTCTGTCTCTTTCTTGCTTTCTTTTTTTTTGACAGAGTTTCACTCTGTTGCCCAGGCTGGAGTGCAGTGGCACAATCACAGCTCATTGCCAGCCTCAACCTCCTGGTCTCAGGCGATCCTTCCACCTCAGCCTCTCGAGTAGCTGGGACTACAGGTGTTTGCCGCCTCACCTGGCTAAATTTTGTTTTGTTTTTTTGTAGAGATGGGGTCTCACTATGTTGTTCAGGCTGATATCAGACTCCTGGGCTCAAGCAATCCTCTCACCTCGGTCTCCCAAAGTGCTGGTATTACAGGTGTGAGCCACCACGATCAGCCTGATCCCATGTCTTATGAGTCAAATCTCACTATACCAGTAAACCACCACTGTGCTTAGTGGAAAAGAAGTCATGGAATGATTTCTTTTTAATGGTCAGTCCAAAAGTCATTTATATTTAGGAAGTTTCACATATTTAAGATAAGAATGTAAAAAAGCAGATTTGCCTTTCTAAAAAATAAGAAAAATGTTCAATTCTTGAATTCAGTTAAAATTAGGATGCTCCTCCCTTGCCCAGGATATCTGCATGGCTGGGATGGACAGCATCACGGGTCAGGCTGAGTTTTAAATGTCAAGGTCACGAACAGGTAACCATGAAGTGGAGACAGAGCAGGTCAACACATATCAGGAATGCAGCCCTTCTCCTAGCCATCAGAGACAAGTGAGATACAAAATATCATCCTTTTTACACATGCAAATAATAAGGTTTGCAACTTGTTTTGTTTTGTTGTTACTATTCCATACTGGCAAGAGTTAAATTAGACGGCTAGAAGACTGAATATTGATTCACTCTTTAAATAAAGTAATTTATCATTATGATTCAAGAGCCCAAAGGGCATTCCTGCCCTTTGACCCAGTAATTCCTCTCAAGGATATATATTCTAAAGAAATATTGAAGTTGGAGAGCAATGATCTCCATGAAAATGCTTATCAGACCATTATTTTATGAAAACATAAAACTGGAAATAATCCAACTCCTCAACAATAGAGACGGTGTAAGTTATAGTTCATTCATGGAATGCAATGTTATGCAGACATTAAAACTATGTTTACTTTAGCCGGGCTTGGTGGCTCAGCTTGTTATCTCGCGCCTTTGGGAGGCTGAGGTGAGTGGATGGCCTGAGCCCGCGGGTTCGAGACCCGCCTGGGCAGCGAGACCTCATCTCTACAATAAATCAAAAAATCAGCCAGGCGTGGTAGCGCATGCCTGTAATTCCGGCTACTCGGAAGGCTGAGGCGGAAGGATCGCCGGAGCCCAGCAGGTCGAGGCTGCGGTGGCCGGGAGCGGCCACTGCACTCCAGTCTGGGCGACCGAGTGAGACTCCAACTCAAAAAAAAAAAAACAATGTTTACTTTTATAACATAGGGAAATGCATATGTCATAAAACTATTAGAAGAAAGATGCTGAAGTGTATGTACAGCGTGCTTTCAGTTATCTAAAGCTGGACAGAGCCTGGGCAGCATAGCAAGACCCCCTCTCTAAGAAATGTTTTTACATGTGCCAGGTTGGTGCACATATATAGTCCCAGTGACTCAGGAGGACGAGCCAAGACATTCACTTGAGCCCAGGGGTTCAAGTCTATAGTAAGGTATGATCACACCATTGCACTCCAGCCAGGGCAAGAGAGTGAGACCCCATCTCTAAAAAAAAAAGGTTTTTACGTTAACTGGGCACGGTGGCACGCCCGTAGTCCCAGGCTGAGGCAGGAGGGTCTCTTGAGCCCAAAATTTGAGACTACCATGAGCTGTGATCATACCACCGCACTCCAACCTGGGCAACAGAGTGAGACCGCCATCTCTAACAAAAAAAAAAAAAGCTGGCAGAAAAAATATCAGGAGGATAAAAAGCAGTAAAGATGTTAGCGGTGAATTCGCCTTGAGTGACAAAGTGAAATGGGGGTGATTGTTTTCTTCTCTTTCGCTCTTAATGTTTTCCAGTACTGCTTAAATTGAACGTGTATTTTAACAGAAAAATAATAAATCTTTTAAAATATGGCATGAATAATCCACAAACTGTAAGTCTCTCCATGAATTATTGAGGCCTCCCAGCCTTCCTAAAACTAGCAAAAATTAAGGTGATAAATATCCAGTGGGAAAAAGCAAGTCCGCTGATGTATTGCCGAGAACGCTATAAATTTCCTCACTCTTTCCAGAGAGCAATCTCACGATAGGTAACAAGCGACACCGAATTGTTCCTAACCTTTGACCTTGTAATTCCACTTGGAAATCTGCCCCTGAGGAAATAACTGAGAGAAAAAGTCGTGTATTCAAAGATGTTCGTGGCGGAGTCATTTATAATCATGAAAAATTGCACACCATCTAGATGACCCATCATAAAAATGGTATATAAATCCTGCAACTGGCAGGTAGGCAGGTTGTGTCAATAGGTGGAAATGCTAAGGACAGGTAAATAGAAAAGGCTGGCACTGGATATTATACATACACCGATTATATTGCCGCAAAACACATACGACTTGTGTAGGACAAACATTAGAAGATCACGTGGAAGAAGATACAGTAGAGGATTTGGTGCAAACTTTCCTGAAAACTCCCTCAATTTCTTTTTTAAATTTTATCTGCTTATTTTGAGTCAGGGTCTCACTCTGTCACTCAGGCTGGAATACAATAACGACTCACCGCAGCCTCAAACACCTGGGCTTAGACGGTCCTCCCACCTCAGCCTCCTGAGTAGCTGGGACAACAGGCACACGCCACTACGCCTGGCTAATTTTTTTAATGTTTCTGTGGAGACAAAGTCTCGCTATGTTGCCCAGGCTGGTCTCGAACTCCTGGGCTCAAGTAATCCTCCTGCCTCGGCCTCCCTAAGTACTGGGATCATAAGTGTGAGCCATTGCACCTGGCCTTAATTTCTCAAATTTTAAAAAGCTGATCGGCACAGAACCTGGGCACTTTCTAAAGGTTTTGTGGAAGAGGCCTCTTGGGGAGACAAGTTCGTCTCAGTCAGACTCACTTTTCATGGATGAAGATGATTGCCGGTGTAGTAAGATGGAACTGGAAGTCATTGGCAAGGTACCATGTCCAGCCATTGCACTGAAAAGACAACAGCAAAGGTTACTTCCTCCTTCATTCACCAGGTAGCCCTGCGTCGTCTACCTGCCTGGACCAGGAGAAAAAATTCAGGAGGTGGTGTAGGAGGGTATTTCCACGGGAAGGCCAAGGACACGTGAGTTAGAGATAAGCCTCATCCCACGGATCCTTGTAACAAACCTGGATGGCGGGTATCATTATTGCCGTTTTGCAAAATGGAGATTCAGACAAGTTTTCATCTTTTGTTAAAAATAATAATAGGACGGACGCGGCGGCTCCAGCCTGTCATCCCAGCACTTTAGGAGGCCGAGGCGAGTGGATTGCCTGACCCCGCGGGTTCAAGACCAGCCCGGGCAACTTGGCGAGACCTCATCTCTACCATAAGTCAAAAATTAGCTAGGTGTGATAGTGCACGCCTATAGTTCCAGTTACTTGGAAAGGTCGCCAGAGCCCAGCAGGCCGACATTGGGGTGGCCATGAGCGTGCCACTGCACTCCAGCCTGGGCAACGGAGTTAGACTCTGACTCAAAAAATAATAATAATAATAATAATGTCATCTCCCAGGACAGTTGTGGGGACTCAACTCCTTCACGTTCCAAGAATGCAGGATTTTTGTTATCATTGGGGTGCAGCTGGAACTCAGAGGGGTCAGTGCTGGTCTCTTTCCTTTGCCTGATCTCTTCCCAACTCCTTGGGGAGAGAATGAGTTCTTTTAGAACCAAGGCCCAACTCCAGATAAACTTTTGTGGGGAATCCCAGTCTTCTCTCGTGTGAGCTACATGGGATCATCTGGACAAAGCCACACAGTTTCACAGACTGTCTATGCTTGTGCCAAAAGGGAAGTTACCGCTATTTTTTTCTTCAAGGAGAGGAAATTCCTGGGGACAATTCTCTCCAGGGCTTCAGGGCCCTGGTACCTCTGCTTTCAAGGGCCTCAGGCAGGCTTTACACAAAAAGGCAGTAGGCTCCAGTCCTGGCCACTCATTCCCACGAGTGACCCAAGTCTGCCTGCATTCAGGAAAACAGCCCCAACTGTCCCCCATGACCCTTGTTCCAGACAGGCCCTCTGAGAGGGGTCCCACCTGCAAGCAATTAGTGGCACAGGGCTGTGGACACGACTGCAGGTTGCAGACAGAAGACAGCGTCTGGTTGGTGAACTGTTGTGAGCAATAATTAGGCCCCACCATGCTTTGGTGATTACCTTCTCAACCTTGATTTTGAGGCATATGTGGAGTTGGGGACAGGGTTTAATTAAAATGGTTTCGCTTTCATTTGCTGTGAGTTCATCATGAGGAAGCTGGTGCTTGGGGGAAAACCCCATGCACAGATCTTACTGTGACTGGGCATGGTGGCGCACGCCTGTAATCCCAGCACTTTGGTAGGCAGATTGCCTGAGCCCACGGGTTCGAGACCAGCCTGGGCAACATAGCGAGACCTCGTCTCTACAGTTAAAAAAAAAATTAGCAGGGCAAGGTGGTGAACACCTGTAGCTCCAGCTACTGGGAATGAAGCAGAAGGATCGCCTGAGCACAACAGGTCAAGGCTGCGGTGGCTGTGAGCATGCCACTGCACTCCAGCCTGAGTGACAGAGTGAGACTCCAACTCAAAAAAAAAAAACACCCAGATCTTATTGCTCTGAACCAACTAGGTCAAGTTTGGCTTGAACTTAGTAGAATTCAGTATGGTGACGGCGGGGTCAACGTCTCATCCCAGAATAGGCTTTCCATGCAGACATGAAGAAAATGTCCTCTCCCTGCGGGGCAACATGAACTGGCCCAGGAGTCGAGATGGGGCAGGGTCAGTGGCCTCTGGGACGGGCACCAGGATTGTGAGCCATCGCTGGCCACGGCTGTTGCCCTCTCTCTGCTGTTCACAGCGGTGGCCCGCTGTGGACACTGGTGTGGTTACACCCATCCTGTGACAAGAGGCTAGTGTCCCACCCACAGTTCACCTTCCTACAGCGTCACTCTGACTCCTGAGAACATGCCGGAAGAGAAGGGCTTGGACTCAGACTGGCCGGTGGAAGGTTCATCCAGTGTGTGAAGCAAGACACCAGATTTGCACCCATCTGCCCCTTCAAAGCCAACAACCCGGGACTCACCACATTCCGGACGGACAGGAAGTTGTTTAAAAGCAGCAGGTTTGTCCACCAGGCCTGCCGGCAGTTATCCCAGTGGAATTTGGGCACTTCCCAGACAGGTCCCCAGGGAGCAAGTGCGAACAGTTCAACCAGCAGACACACAGAATACATGTGAAGAGGCTGCAGCCTGGTGGGAAGAGCCAGGAGAGGGAAGGTGACCCCACGAGGGCTCCATCGGGCCCAGCAGCAGACTCATGGCAGGTCGGGGACAAGAGGCTCTGACACGGATTGTTTTGGCGGGCAACCACCTCCTCCACCCTTGCATCTCAAGCATTCTGCATTCGTGGGTTCCACATCATGGGCTGGCTCAGGTATGGTGATACAAAAATAGTTACTTACTGAGCAAGATACAGATCTGTGCTAGGAGCTCTTTACATGTTTCTAGACCCCAAAACAATCCTGCCACGTAGCTATTACCTTCACGTTACTGTTGAGGAAATTATAGCTCAGAGAAGCTTGGGTGACCCGTCCAAGGCCACCGGCCACGTAGCTGTGCTGAGAGCTGGGAGGCGCATACAGTTCTGGCATGGACTCTGGGTGGGCCGGGGTCAGAGCCCTCTCTTGGGGCTCTGTGGCTCAACATTTTGGCCAGGCTCGGTGGCTCAGTCTGTCATCCCAGCACTTTGGGAGGCCGAGGCGTGTGGATGGCCTGAGCCCGCAGGTTCGAGACCCACCCGGGCAACGTGGCGAGACCTCGTCTCTACAATAAATCAAAAATTAGCCAGGCGTGGTAGTGCGTGCCTGCAGTTCTGGCTACTTGGAAGGCTGAGGCAGAAGGATCACCAGAGCCCAGCAGGTCCACGCTAGGGTGACCGTGAGTGGGCCCCTGCACTCCAGCCTGGGCCACGGAGTGAGACTCCAACCCCCCCCCCCAAAAGAACACATTTTTAAAGCGAGAGCAGAAGCCGGGCTCAGTAGCTCAGCCTGTGGTCCCGCGCCTTTGGGAGGCTGAGGTGAGTGGATTGCCTGAGCCCGCGGGTTCGAGACCCGCCTGGGCAGCGAGACCTCATCTCTACAATAAATCAAAAAAAATTAGCCAGGCGTGGTAGCGCGCGCCTGTAGTTCCAGCTACTTGGAAGGCTGAGGCAGAAGGATCGCCGGAGCCCAGCAGGTCGAGTCTGCGGTGGCCGGGAGCGGCCACTGCACTCCAGTCTGGGCGACAGTGAGATTCCAACTCAAAAAAAAAAAAAAAAGATTAACAATAAAACGAGGGCAGAACAAGTGGCCAGCAGCACCTCCAAACATCTGGTTGAGGGAGTGAGGGCCTGGGTGGAGCTGACAGATGGAAACCGGGGGGACACAGAGCACCTCCCCGTAGAGACTCACCCCCAACTGAGTCGCTGGTCTGCACCCCGGGACACAGACATGTCGGTTTCCTGTCCTCCCTTGCAATGATAACATCCCACATAGTGTCCGGTGGGCGGGAGAGCACTGGACTCTCTAGGAGGAGGGACGGGCTTGCTGACCAGTACGTCCAAGACACAACTTCCCAGATCAGCTAACCTGCACATTTGCTCCGATGACAGCCTCCCTGGGTCCTGGGTCCTGCCACGTGAGCCACCTGACCTCGTCCCGCAGCTGTCCCCGCAGGCCTCTGGCCCCGCCTCCCCGGCCTCCCCTCCCCTGTTGCCATCCCCTTCCCGGAAGACCAAGTGAGCCTCTGCTCCCTCAGAAGCAGCGCTCAAGTCAAATGTCACCAGAAGCGAGCACTGCCCATAGAGTCCTCCACCCCCCGGCAACTCCCCCTACCCTGGGCACTTGTTAAAAGGCAAGTGCTGAGCCAATGGGCCTGGGTGACAGATGGAAACCGGGAGGGACATAGATGGACACTGGGTAGGCCGGGGCTGAGGTGGCTGGGGAGTGCCACACCTTGAGTAGAAAAACTACCAGGGCCAGGCTCGGTGGTTCAGCCTGTCATCCCAGCACTTTGGGAGGCCGAGGCCAGTGGATTGCCTGAGCCCACGGGTTCGAGACCAGCCCAGGCAACTTGGCAAGACCTCGTCTCTACAGTAAATCAAAAAATTGGCTGGGCGTGGTAAAGCACGCCTGTAGTTCTGGCTACTTGGAAGACTGAGGCAGAAGGATCGCTGGAGCCTGGCAGGTCGACACTGGGGTGGCCGTGAGCGGGACACTGCTCTCTAGCCCGGGCCACGGAGTGAGGCTCCAACTCAAAATAAATGAATAAATAAAAACAAGAAAAGTTACCGGGAAAGAACAAGAAATTCTAGCTCTGGGAGTTCTGGTTTAGTCTAAACTTTTCATACTGAGAAAATCCTATGACTTTCCAAAGAAGGGAAAAGAAGATTCCTGCAACCTAAAATTGTTTTGAGAATCCAGTAAGAAAACAGTTTGAGCCGGGCTTGGTGGCTCAGCCTGTAATCCCACGCCTTTGGGAGGCTGAGTTGAGTAGATGGCCTGAGCCCGCGGGTTCAAGACTCGCCTGGGCGGCGAGACCTCATCTCTACAATAAATAAAAAAATCAACCGGGCGTGGTAGCGCGTGCCTGTAATTCCGGCTACTCGGAAGGCAGAGGCGGAAGGATCGCTGGAGCCCAGCAGGTCGAGGCTGTGGTGGCCGGGAGCGGCCATTGCACTCCAGTCTGGGCGACAGAGTGAGACTCCAACTCAAAAAAAAAAGAAAATGTCATTTGTAAATGGCAAGGCATATAATACAATTCTATGGGGGGGAAGGGAATGGGAGGCCGCTTATAAATACAGGAAAAGTTTCTGCAAGAATTCATAGGAAACTGTTAACAACAGTGTCCTGTGTGGTGTGAGACTAGAAGGGGGATCTTTTATTTTAGTTATAACTTTCTATTATCGTCAGACATTTTAATTACAAGCTATAAAAAGAACACTCTAATTTTTTTTTTTTTTTTTTGAGTAGGAGTCTCACTCTGTCACCCAGGATGGAGGGCAGTGGCACACTCCCAGCCACCGCAGCCTCGACCTGCTGGGCCCAGGCAATCCTTCTGCCTCAGCCTTCCAAGTAGCTGGAACTACAGGCACATGCCACCACGCCCGGCTAGTTTTTTAATTTATTGTAGAGATGGGGTCTCGCCAAGTTGCCCAGGCTGGTCTTCAAACCGTGGGTTCAGGCAATCCTCTCACCTCGGCCTCCCAAAGTGCTGGGATTATAGGCGCAAGCCACCACGCCCGGCCTGAACGCTCTCATTTTTTAAATGTGGGACCCTTGTTGAAATAACCAGGCAGTTCTGGGGCTCCAGAACATCTACTCTCTTCTTGTTAGATCATCTCTGTCCTGACACACCCCTGGAAGCTGGGTTTGGGGTTTTCCTACAACCGGAAATAGTTCCCATATTGTCTCCCGCCATCCACCCTGCACAGAGTGAGTTTTGGGAGAGGCCATTCTCTGCCAGAATCCTCCAGAGCCTCTGTCTCAGAACAGCAGGGAAGCCACCGGGCCATCAACACCCCCTGTGCCTCTGACCTCACTCCACTCCAAGGCACCTTCGGGCTCCATGAGGGTCCTAAGGCACACCCACCTAGCTCTCTTTCCGGAACCTTGGCGCCTCGGTCCACCCTGCGTGGACCGTTCTTCCCTACAGCATTTTCATTGCTTAGAACATTCCTTTACCTCCTTCACGATCCTGGCCAAAAGTCACCTTCCTGACAACACTTGCCGAGAAAGCCTTCACCTTGCTCCCTTCTGCAAAGCATGACTTTGTGGCACTTATGCTCCCTGGGCTACCAGACATTTATTTCCCTGCTGTCACGTCAAGGGGCCTGTTCATTTGTTTGTTGTCTGCCTCTGTTCACTGAAATGTAACCTCTATGTTGGAAGACACTTCCGCAGGGATTATTAAAATGCTGAGGTCAGGCTTGGTGGTCCACATGTAATCTCAGCACTTTGGGAGGCTAAGATGGGAGGATTGATTGAGCCCAGGAGTTTTAGATCAGCCCGGGCAATCTAGTGAGACCCCTATCTCTACAAACAATTTTAAAAATTAGGCAGGCGTGGTGCCACACACCTGTAGTCCTAGCTACTCAGGAGGCTGAGGCAGGAGGATCACTTGCATTCAAGATTGTAAGCTCCAGTGAACTATGATTGTACCACTGCCCTCCAGCCTGGGAGACAAAGTGAGACCCTGTCTCCGAAAATACACACACACAAAACCCTGAATCCTCAGGGCTTAGGACAGTGCCTAGCACATAGTAGGCCTCCGAAGAATGCAGAACGAGCGAGTGAACAGACGGTCTCACCCCCAGTCCTCTTAGGGGTCAGTAGGCAAATAACAAGGCCCAGTCGAGTACTCTCAGTGAGACACACCAGCACACGTGAGGACATCAAAATGGCCGGAAGCACGATTCCTTTTTAACTAGGGTTGTTATTCAAGCTGTGGCTTGGTGCCACTTGCCTCCATTTTCAACCAAGTTTTGTCCCAGGTTGGACTTCCATCTCCGCCTCTCCATTTCGACCTGCCATGCCGTAGAGCTCCCCAGCTCAAGAACGCCAATACCATCCGCCGTGTTGCTCACGCGGAAAACTCTAGAGCCCTTGATTTTGGCTCTCTCCACTCCCTCCGCCAACCACCATCCAAACCCTGCTCTCCCACCCAGGTGTTGCAATAACCGACCCATGGGGGCCCTGACCTCCGTCTCACCCGGCAAAGCCTCCCCGCTACCCATTCCCAGCCCGGCTTCTCCCACCCCCACCACTTTCTCTCCAGCTGCCTGGGAAAACACTCCTCTCTCCTCAATCCACAGGTCCAGACTTTTACTCTGAAGCAGACTTCACAAGCAGAACCCACCATTGGATCGCCTGCTCCATTCTCCACCTAAGCCATCTTAGCATGTGTCGCCATGAACCCTCAGCCTATATATCGGTCCCTCTCCGCCAGAAAACCTTGGGGGCATGACAGACTGCTTAAGCCAAGGTCATGCACCCAAGGTATTGAAAGAATGAGCATTCTGTCCTTCCAAGGAGAAGGGCTCGACGTGGTTAAACTTGGAAGAAAGCACAAAGACCACAGTGAAAAGAAGTTGACAAAGATCTGTTCCTTAGTTTTTGTTTTTGTTTTTTTTTTTGGAGTCAGAGTCTCAGTCACCCAGGCTGGAGTGCAGTGTCATGCTCACAGCCACTGCAGCCTCAACCTGCTGGGCTCAGATGATCCTTCCACCTCAGCCTCCCAAGTAGCTGTAACTACAGGTTTGCACCACCACACCTAACTAATTTTTTGATTGATTGTAGAGACAGGGTCACACCAAGTTGCCCAGGCTGGTGTCGAACCCCGGGACTCAAGCAGTCCTCTTGCCTCAGCCTCCCAAAGGGCTGGGATTACAGGTGTGAGTCACTGCGCCCAGCTTCGTCTTCATCCTTAACCTATTTGAAGGAAAAGCTAAAAGGTACAAATAACAACAACAGTAATCATGATTGCTTCTACTTACCTAGGGCTTACTATGTGTCAAGCACTTGTCCAAGTTCTTGACATACATTATCTCATTATGCATATCATCCTCACAAGAGTCCTACAAGGTAAGTCCCATTATTCTCATTTTAGAGATGAGAAAACCCAAGCACAGAAAAGTTAAGACACGCCCCAAAAGTCACACAGCTGGAAAGTGATCGAGCCAGAGTTCAAGCTCCTGAGTCTGCACTTGTCCACTCCATCTCCCTAGACCCGAAGACTGTTTCAACACTCCCTACCTTGGAACAGTGTGGTGTAACGAGATGGGCATGGGCTAGGAGCACGGGCTTCCAGCTCAGCAAATAACCAGGATATAGAAAATGCATAAACAAAGAGGTGGAGTGACAAAAAAAAAAATCACCTGTCAGGTACAATGTGCTCAGGTGGCAGTGGTGGGTACACTTAAAGCCCAGACTTCTTCACCTCCGTACATTGCAACTGTGACCAAGAGCTATTTGTCACTGGGTGCAGTGGCTCATACCTGTAATCCCAGCACTTTGGGAGGCAGAGGCAGGAGGGTTGCCTGAGCCCAGGGGTTCAAGACCAGCCTGGGTAACATGGCAAAACTGTGTCTTGTGGTAAGAGCCTTCCCAAAGTAAAGAGAAAGTAATGTGGCATAGTCAATGTCCAAGTGCACATGCATAACCCTGTTATGACCCTGTGCCATAAAGTACCCACTCCAAATGCAAGTTGCCATATAAGGGGACAAAGGGGGTAAAATGTAATATAAGGTAACATCCTGCTGTGTTCAGGGCTCAGCCCTTGGATGTGAATCCACTGGGCCAGTGCCGGCATGAATAAACACTGCTTCCTGACAAAGAAGTCTTGGTGCTCCGTCTCTCTGTAAGGGATCCTACCATAGTCTCTACAATAAATCAAAAATATTAGCCGATCGTGATAGCGCGCCTGTAGTTCCAGCTACTTGGAAGGCTGAGGCAGAAGGATCACCTGAGCCCAGCAGATCGAGGCTGCAGTGGCCGTGAATGTGCCCCTGCCCTCCAGCCTGGGCAACGGAGTGAGACTCCAACTCAAAAAAATTCAAGCAAGTCAAAGCGCCTATTACTTTACAAGGCACACAGGGAATCGGTGTAGCAGAGTCGGAATTAGACCAGTGCACCTTGAATTAACTCAGGTTTCGTCACTTAAGAGGACTGTGGTTCTAGCTACTTGGAAGGCTATGGGGGAAAGATCACCTGAGCCCAGCAGCTCAAGTCTGGATGGCCATGGGCATGCCACTGCACTCCAGCCTGGGCAACAGAGTGAGACTCTGACTCAAAAAAAAAAGGCAACTAATTGTGCCCCCTAAAACTATTGAAGTAAAGGAAAAAATACCCCAAAAAAGAGAGAATAAATGTATAAACAGAAGAGTTGGATGACCTAGGCTGTTATCCCTTGTTTCCGACTATCTCATTCCATCACTGTCACTCTTGCTCTAACTGAATCCGCATTCTGCCCCAATGTTTAAATCTCCTCTGCTTCCACCAACCAAACTACCACCCTGCCTGCCTTCCTTTCAGCAGAATGACCTTTGTCCTAAGCTTTGACCAAGCTCCTTCCCTGGTCGGGTCTGATTTTATTTTATTTTAATTAATATATTTTTTTGAATTGGAGTCTCACTCCGTTGCCCAGGCTGGAGTGCAGTGGCACGCTCACGGCCACCCCAGGGTCGACCTGCTGGGCTCAGGCCAACCTTCTTTCGGCCTCAGACTCCCAAGTAGCCGGAACTATAGGCGTGCGCTACCACGCCCAGCTAATTATTTGGGTTATCATAGAGACAAGGTCTCGCCAAGTTGCCCGGGCTGGTCTCAAAACCATGGGCTCAAGCAATTCACTCGCCTCGGCCTCCCAAAGTGCTGGGATTTCAGGCTGAGCCATGGAGCCCAGCCTTGGAAGTTCTTTCAAAAGAGGGTTAAAGACTGAAAAACAACAAATGACTACGTAGCAGTAAGGAGTTGAGAAATTATGTAAGTAAATCTACCTTACCAGGCGACTGAAGAAGTATCTGAGTATGACCTTACGGGTTATTCCTTCTTCTGAATTCTGATGTGTCTTTAAAAATGACCTTGCACTTAACCAACCACTAGAAGAAAAAAAAAGAAGAATGGTTACAGGAATTACTTATCAATAATACAGCTCATTGGTTGTTAATTTGGTTGTCTCAATCAGGATAGAATACATTATGTTGCAGTAACAAAGCATCTTCAAGTCTTAACACAATCATTTTGTTCTTGCCAGTGCTGCATGCCCAGGGCTGGTCACCTTGGGTCCAGTGACTTCCTCAGGGTGGGACCCAGGCAGATAGAGCAGCCACCACCTGAAAGTTCACCAGTGATCGTGGAAAAGGACAAATGAGTTCTGGAGGGTCTCAAACCTAATCCAAAACACTCTCACGTAAAGAGACATGCTTAAAGCTCTTAGCGTAACAATTTAAAGTACTTAGCATAATGGCAATACCAGGTACCACTTGGTCAGAACCCAACCACACGGGTGCCGGGCAGGGGAATGTTGCCAAGTGCCTGGAGGGTAGAGAGACAGAAATATTTGGCAAGTGATACTAATGACTACCACATGGGTCTTTTGAAATAATAACAACAGGGCCGTCCATTCCTGAGACAGCATGTCATTTTCAAAGCACTTTAGTAATGAAATTGCTTTTGCCTCTCCGGCCATACCAAGCTACTTTGCAGTAAATGTTTGTTGAGTGAATGATGGAAGAGATGAAGAAACTTTGCCTTATTAGGTAAAAGGGAAGATGTTGTCGTTCTGCTTCCCTAACAAGGAAAGTGAGACTCAAATATAATTAATTGAGTGGGTTGCCCAAGATCACAGAATTCTTTTTTTTTTTTTTCTTTTTGCCCAGGCTAGAGTGCAGTGGCATGATCACAGCTCATACAGTCTCAACCTCCTGGGCGCAGATGATTCCTCCACCTCAGCCTTCCAAGTAGCTGGGATCATAGACACATACCACATGCCTGGCAAATTTTTAAAATTTTTGTAGAGATGAGGTCTCACTATGTTACCCAGGCTGGTCTCGAACAGGGCTCGAGCAATCCTCCCACCTCGGCCTCCCAAAATTCTGGGATTCCAGGTATGAGCCACTATGTCCAGCCTCAGGATCACAGCTTTTTTTTTTTTTCCCCCCTTTGGTCAGAGCTCTGTTGCCCAGGCTGGAGTGCAGTGGCACGTACACAACCACCACAGCCTCGACCTGCTTGACTCAGGAGATCCTTCTGCCTCAGTCTTCCAAGTAGCTGGACTACAGGCTTGCACCACCACGCCCAACTAATTCTCCCCCCCCCCCCGGTAGAGATAAGATCTTGCTATGTTGCCCAGGCTGGTCTCGAGCTCCTGAACTCAGATAATCCTCTGGCTCTCACCTCCCAAAGTGCTGGGATTACAGGTATGAGCCACCACGCCTGGCAAGATCACAGAATTCTCAACCAACATATCCTAATGACAAGTTCATCACCCAGAAGTTTCAGTTAAAGAAAACCAAGGTTACGCCTCGGTTATAACTGGATGGTCAGCAAGTCTGTGAGTTTCCCAACCTTTTGACACTTAGACCAGTGATCCCTGTGGGTGCTTCCCTAAGGAGCAAATGTACTTCCTGTTATAAAACAAAGCTGTGTGTGCTGGACAGGACTTGGAAGGGATCAGGGAATGTCTTTATTCTCTGCTTGCCACATTTTTCTTTGAAAAGCAGCACGTTGGACTCATTAGAATGGGGACAAAACTTACAGAGACATCTAAAAGAGAATGCTAAGAGGAACAAGCGGGGCTACCAGTTCTGATTCTGGCCTCTTCATGTCGGGAAAGGTCAAATCGGGCTGTCTTTTCTGAGTTGCTGGGTGCCCCTCCGCCAGCGCGGTTGCTAGGCAAAGCCTGGCCTGGCTGTGTGTGCAACCGTCCAGCCATCAAGGCCAGAGGGGAGGGCACCCAGAAAGACTGGCAGGAAAACAGTCTCCGAGCAAGTTCACTCGTTGCTAAGACCCAGAGACCTGAACACACTGAGACAGAGAAGACCACACACCAGAGACGAAGAAGATAGGCTGAGAGGAGAGAAAAGATAACGTGACACTCACCAACTAGCTCTTCTTAAAGATGGTCACAAGGCCTAGGTTTTACTACGTACACATCAGTGACATGTTGGTGAAGACGTGGTTTCTGTGTGAAACAGGACTATATTACGCTCTAATCTAACCTTACTAGCCGAGTAGACTTGGACAAATGACTTCATTTCTGAACATCAAGTTTCTCATCCGTAAAAATGGGGACGAGATCGGTACCAGCTTCGTGGGTTTATTGTGAGACTTGCGCTGGATAAAAGATTTCAAGCTCTTAGCACAGTGGCAATGCTAGGTATCACTATTAGTAATAGTTCCACTGCTCAAAAGATGGTTTTAAATAAATGAATATGTGTACCTTGTAAAGTAATACAAATTGAAGGGGAAAAAAAGGCAGCCATGGAGACTGGCAGTGAGAAAAGGAAGCAAATAGAGATAAGGAAAAAAGAAAACTGGGCCAGGCGTGCACCTGTAATCCCAGCACTCTGGGAGGCAGAGGCAGGAGAATCATGTGAGCCCAGGAGTTCGAGACCAGCCTAGACAACATAGCGAGGCCATATCTCTATAAAAATAAAAATTGCCGGGCTTGGTGGCTCGACCTGTAATCCCGTGCTTTGGGAGGCTGAGGTGAGTGGATTGCCTGAGCCCACAGGTTCGAGACCCACCCGGCAACTTGGTGAGACCTCATCTCTACAACAAATCAAAAAATCAGCTGGGCATGGTAGTGCGCACCTGTAGTTCCACCTCCTTGGAAGGCTGAGGCGGAAGGATCGCCAGAGCCCAGCAGGTCGAGGCTGCGGTGGCCGGGAGCATGCCACTGCACTCCAGTCTGGGTGACAGAGCGAGACTCCAACTCAAAAATTAATAAATTAATTAATTAATTAATTAAAAATTAAAATTAAAAAAAATTAGCCGGGCAGGGTGGTGTGTGCCTGTAGTTCCAGTTACTTGGGAGGCTGAGGCAGAAGAATTGCCTGAGCCCAGGAGATCAGGGCTGAGGTGAGCCATGATGGTGACTGTGCCACTGCACTCCAGCCTGTGCGACAGAGTGAGACTCTGACTCAAAGGAAAAAAAAAAGAAAAGGAAAAAAGAAAACGATTTCTTTGTCTTTCTGATGGTGGGATCTACCTGGCTTTCCTTACCTCTGCTGGCCTCGGCTCTTCCTGCCTGGGCTCACACACAGCTTCTCAGACATCAATACTACCTGGAGAACCCACGACAGCCTAGATCCCTGGTCCCACTTCCAGAGAGTCTGATTCAGTGGATCTGGAGTGAGGCCCGAGAGTCTGCATTTCTACCCAATTTCGGGTGCACTGGGAACCCCTGACATAAGGCACAGCACTCCCTGGTCCCAGACCAACCCAGGTGCGCGGTACGCCGTCTTTACGTTACTTGTTGTTTTCTCAGACGTTTGGTATTTCGGTAGCCTTGGCCTGTGTTTTAGAGCTCTCAGGGCTGGCCCAGTGGCTTCTCAGTTGTCTCAAGTTCGCAATGATGGCCCAGGGACGACCAGTGGCCTTGCGTGCCCTCCCTCCTTCCCTCCAAGTGGCAGCTGTCCTAGTCTCCAGAGTGAGTTTTGGTTTTGGTTGCAGCCATCCTGACCCGTCCTTGCCCAGAGCCTGGAACAGTTCCATCCCAGCAGATGGTGTCTTTTGTGCCTTGTTCTCACTAGTTCCCTCTGCAGGACAGAGTTCTGGTCTTTGCTGCCCCGTGAGCAGGACTCTCCATCCTTCCAGGGACCCACCCAGATCTGCAACTGGGCTTCACCTTGGTGACACCTAGGCACGCGGTCTCGGAATGCCTGGCGCATAAGGCACGGCACTCCCTGGCCCCAGACCAACCCAGGTGTGCGATGTGTCATCTTTATGTTATTTGTGGTTTTCTCAGATGAACTACAAATAATGGTGGTTCCCGTATCTGGGTTTGCTGCAGACCATGGACTCTGACCCTTGCCTGTCTGGGCTACTCTGATGTCACCATGGCCACTTCCTAGCATGCACCGTCGCCCTCATAGATGAGTCTCAGTTCCTTCTGCATCTGCGGGTTCTGCAGTACCTCAGGAAAATATCACACCAGAGTCTTAAGGTTAAACAGCTGTCATTCATCTCAACAAGAACTTATGGGAAAAAATTCTTGCCTTACATTCCACTGGAGAGAGATAGACGCCAAGCAAATCAATCAAAAGTAGCATCTATTGGCCAGGTTTGGTGACTTGCACCAGTAATCCCAGCACTTTGGGAGGTAGAGTTGAGAGGATTGCCTGAGCCTGGAGGTTTGAGACCAGCCTGGGCAACTCGGTGAGACTTAGTCTCTACAATAAATAAACAAAATTAGTCGGGCATGGTAGCACGCATTTGTAGTTCCAGTTACTTGGAAGGCTGAGGCAGAAGGATTGCCTGAGCCCAGCAGGTCAAGGCTGCCGTAGCCATAAGCACACCACTGCACTCCAGCTTGGGCGACAGAGTGAGATTCAGACTCAAAAAAAAAAAAATTGGGCAGGTACAGTGACTCAAGCTTGTAAACCCAGCACTTTGGGAGGCCAAGGCAAGAGGACTGCCTGAGCCCACAGGTTCAAGAACAGCCTGGGCAACTTGACGAGACCTCATCTCTACAACAAATCAAAAAATTTGCTGGGCGTGGTAGCGTGCACCTGTAGATCCAGCTACTTGGAAGGCTGAGGCGGAAGGATCGCCAGAGCCCAGCAGGTCGAGGCTGTGGTGGCCGTAAGCATGCCACCTCACTCCAGCCTGGGCGACAGAGTGAGACTCCCACTCAAAAACAAAACAAAACAAAACAAAAAACCATAATGCTATAGGTAGAATGATGTCATTTGTTTCTAAAGACTCTTGATATACTAAAGCAATGAGAAAATAAAAGCGAGATATTTCATGGCAAACTCTGAGGGTAAGTTTAGGACTGTAATCTGCAAGTTATCGTTATCTCAGGGTAAACGCTGCAGCCGCAAGCCCTGCTGGTGAGAATCCTCGGGGCAGTGGAGAAAGGGTTAACCAACGGTTCCCAACCTTTTTGGCCTCAGGGACCAGTTTCATGGAGGACAATTTTTCCTCGGATGAGGGGGTGGGATGTGCAGTCAAACCTCACGCTAATATAATCTGTGTTTGCAGCCACCTCCCCCGCTGGCATCAGCACCACCTCAGATCATCAGGCATTAGAGTCTCATAAAGAGTCACAGCCTAGATCTCTCGCATGTGCAGCTCACTCTGATGAGACTCTAACACTTCTGCTGATCTCCCAGGAGACGGAGCTCAGGCGGTAATGCCAGCGATGGAGAGCAGCCGTAAATACAGGTGAAGCTTTGCTCACTCACCCACCGCTCACCTCCTGCTGTGTGGCCCAGGGGTGGGGGCCCCTGGTTAAATGACTTCTCTCTGTCCCCCCCAAAACAGTGCGGGTCCACTCTGTTTCTTTTCCCTCTTTAACAGCCAATCGTCTTCAAAGAGCGGTCCACAGTCAGCATCTCTACTCCCTTCATCTTCACCCCACTCCCCCGGGCTTCTGTTTCCACCGCGCCACTAACCCTGCTCCTGGGAGAGTCACCAGAAGGCCTCCAGCTACCAAATCCATCACTTCGCCTGATCAACTCCCAAGACCTTGGTCCCTGCCGACCACAGCCCCTTCCTCTCGAAGGGCTTTCTTCTCCCGACTTCCTGGTCCCCACGGTGTCCGACCCGAGTAGAAGCTTGAAGGAGAAGAGAGAGCAAGCTGCCGAGATATTCAGGAGATGAGCGTTGCAGAAAACAGATGGCGATTAGTAATCCCTCACTATTGCTCTGCCCAGCGTGGGAGCTAGCCCTAACCCTGTGGTTCATACACTTTTGAACGTCATGGACTTGTAAATAATCATTTACAGACCTGTGATCTGACTTCTTTGAGAAGCGATCGCTGCGGCTCCTGTGTGAACATGGAACCTAAGAAGGGCAGCTGAGTCCTCCCTAGTCCAGTCCCGTTCATTCCTCCTGGCGTCATCTTCCCCTGTTCTTCCTCCCCTTCACGATGCTTCAGTCTTCTTTCTGCTCCTTAACAAGGCTCCTCCTCTCGTCTTAGCACTTTAGCACTAGTCAAGCCCCCTGCTTGAGCTTTCTTATCCCAGGTTTTCCCGTGCCTGGCTCCTTCCCGCCATTCAGGTCTTCACAGCAAAAGCATCTCATCAGACAAGCCTTCCCAAAACTGGTCTAAATACCTACCGGGTGTCTTTTTCCCAGCGCCCTGTTCTATTTCTTTCCTGACATTTTCTACTATCAGATTGCTTTTGTTTATTTATTTGTTAATTGCCACACACACACACACACACACACACATATGCCACACACCCACTAACGGAGCACCATGAGAGAGCCTCATTTATTTCACCCATGGGTGAAACCTCGAGGCATAGAACAATGCCTGACAAAGAGACAGTCAATAAATGGTGGTTGGAAGGCTGTACACCACCATCTACAAGTCACCATCCCTTTGAGAAGGAAGGGATATTCCACCTCAAAGAGGCAGAGACAGAACAGCCCAGTGGCTCAAAACATGGATCCCAGAGTCAGGCCGGCTGGGTATGAATCCGGGACCACCAGGACTACGTCCCTCTGTCCCAATTTCCTTATCTTAAATGAGAATTCTGCGGCGCATTCGTCATCCATAAAAAGAAATAAAGTATCGATACTTGCTACAACATGGATCAACCTCAGAAACATCACGCTAAGTGAAAGAAGCCAGGTACAAAAGGCCACATGTCATCTGAATCCATGTATAGGACACATCTAGGATGGAGAGAGTCACAGAGAAAGCAAAGCAGATGTCTAGCTTCCAGGAACTGCGGTAGGAGAAAGTGGGGAGTAACGGGTTAGTGGGGGTGGGGTTTCCTTTAGAGTAATGAATATTTTGGAACTAGATAGAGGTGGTCGTACAACACTGTAAATGCACTAAATGCCACTGAATTTTACAGCGCAGTTAATGTTATGTTAGTGAATTTCACCTCAATAAAAAAAGAAAGACAAAACAGAGTTTTTCATGAGAATTACACAAGAACTGCTTCAGAGTACTTAGCACAATGCGTGATATTTGCCAAACAATTTTAAAAAGATAACTCTTAATAGTTAACACAAACAAGCATAATTTTAAAAAACATCACTCAGGCCGGGTGCAGTGGTTCATGCCTATAATCCCAGCACGCTGGGAGGCTGAGGTGAGAAGATTGCCTGAGCCCACGGGCTCAAGACAAGCCTGGGCAACTTGGTGAGACCTCATCTCTACAATAAATCAAAAAATTAGCTGAGCATGGTGGTGCGTGCCTGTAGTTCCAGCTACTTGGAAGGCTAAGGTGGAAGGACCACCTGAGCCCAGCAGGGGGAGGCTGCAGTGGCCGTGAGCATGCCACTGCACTCCAGCCTGGGCAACAGAGTGAGAGACTCCAAGTCAAAAAAAAAATCACTTGACCAGGCGTGGTGGCTCAGCCTGTAACCCCCACACTTTGGGAGGCCAAGGCAAGAGGATTGCCTGAGACCGGGGGTTTGAGACCAGCCTGGGCAACTTGGTGAGACCTCGTCTCTACAATAATTCACAAAAACTAGTAGGGCGTGATAGCATGTGTCTATAGTTCCAGCTACTTGGAAGGCTGAGGCAGACGGATCGCTGGAGCCCAGCAGGTCGAGGCTGCGGTAGCTGTGAGCATGCCACTGCACTCCAGCCTGGGTGACAAGAGTGACACTCCAACTCAAAAAACAAAAATAAAAAAATAAAAATAAATCACTCTATTTAAAAAATGTTTCCCGTTTCACTAGAGTGAGATGTAGAAACTTCCTCATGAATCTGCACCAGTCCATGGATTAGAATTTGAGAACCATGAAAATAAACAATCTCGAAGAATAAACTGGACGTTTGTAAAAGACCCCTTTTGTAGAGCCATCCGAATTCATTTAACAAGAGGAGCGTCGCTGTGAGCAAGACACCTCCTACAAGCGGACAGAGCAAAAGCCCAGGCAGATGAATGCGGACCATTCAGCTTGTCTCACTAAAGCGAGAATAGCAACACACACCCCCCCCAAAAGAAACAGTAACAAGCACAAAGCAGCAAAAACAGAGTTTGACCTTATTACCTGATCAGCAAAAATGTGTCAACCCCAAGATAGAATGGGCCACTCCAAGCATAAAGGTACAGTGGGTTTTTTAGCACTCTGGTTTTCCGTTCGAGCACATTATCTGTAACAAACATAAAAAAGCAGCACCTTCCTGTTTAGTAGCAGAAAATCACTGATTTTTCTTTTCCGAAGAAGCAAGAGGAATGTCTTCGGCCTTCAGTCATATTGGGAGGGCTTTAAGCAACCCTGTCATTCGCTTAGGAGGAGAACTTAGACGGGGAATAAAAGGTGGTGACTGAGGACCCCAGCTGCCATCCAAGCTTTAAACTCCCTGTGTCCTCACAATGGCCACAGTCCCTTTGGACTGTAGCAGTATCACCTGCTTGTGGACGGGTGCAGATCACCAGGGAGCTTCCTTCAACCTGCCCTGGACTGGTCCCACCCCTCGCTCCTGGCATCTAGGTTTGCCTCCTGTTCAGAAATTACAGCTGCTGTGGACAGGAGTGCCTCAGGAGGGTAGCAACACCGATTTGAGATGAATGCCCATGTTTGTTGATGCTTCTCTGTTTTTCAGGGAGATAGCATTACGCGAGTTCCCGGCTTCATTCATTGTGACGAGAGGATGCTGAAAACATAATACCCAGGTGTCGCTATTCATTTGGTAGCCAGGTGTGTGATTTATTTCTAGGGGGTGCCACTGGACACTGGCCTGGAAAGCTCACTCATGGGAGGCCACGAGCTGTGGTTCTGAAGCAGAAGGAAGTGGGGAGGCTGCCAACCTCAGGTCCCATGGCCCCACTTGATCTCCCCACAGCCAAGCGCCTCTCTTTCCCGACCGCTCCTACAGTAAGGGATCTTTAACTCTCCACACCCAAAGACAGCCATGCGGTCAGCTGACTGGTGTGCCCCGAGACGATCCAGAGGAGACTCAAGACGCGGATGCCATTCAGGGCAGGGCAGGTGGCTCCTGGTGTCTTTGTAGTCCAGATGGCCGGCGCATTCTTCTGCCACGAAAACACCGAAGAGCGTGAGCCACGGCATCTAGAAACCCTGGGCGAGAGAAAAGGTGTTACTGTCCACCCTGATGACCAGACCTATCCACACACCACCCCCTAGTGAGAGCTCTCCGACTCTGACCCCTGGCTGCTCGGCCCGGTCTCCCCAGGGTGCCATCTTGATCTGTCTGTGAACTTTCCTGCTCCGTCTCCCTCCCTGTGAACCTTGACTTCCCCTGACAGATTTGACCTGAGATCGGTGTCCCACAACGCCTTGCACAGAACACACTGCCCCGACTTCGGGCCCCGGAGGTGCCAACCCCTGACCTGAGTCCTGTCTGGTGAAGAGTTACGGGAAGAAGAATTTAGACATCAGGAAGAAAGCACATGACCCATAAAGCCAGCATTTCACTTGAAGCGGCATCCCTGGTACGCTCCCAAGAATGGGCCGCTTACAACCACGTCTCAAGTGTAGGTCAAGGTAACAACACAGAGAGGCAGGTGGCACAGTGGCTAAGGGTGCAGGCCCTAGAGCTAGACTTTCCTGGCTCTGTCCTGGCTGTTGTGTATTAGCTCTGTGACTTCGGGCAAGTGAAATCATCTCTCTGTGTCTTAAGTTTCCACATCTGCAAAATGGGATTCAACGTAGATCTTATAATCACAGGATTATCACGAAGAGCAAACGAGATAATGCGTATTAATCCCTCGGAGGAGAAGTCAACCCGTAGCAGGGCCACAGTTTTAAGCCCTATCACTTTAAGAATTGTTGTTCATATGGCCGGGCGTGGTGGCTCAAGCCTATAATCCCAGCACTTTGGGAGGCTGAGGTAAAGGGATTGCCTGAGCCCAGCAATTGCCTGTTCTGGGTTCGAGAACAGCCTGGGCAGCAGCCTTGGAGAGACCTTGTCTCTACAATAAATCAAAAAATTAGCCGGGCATGGTAGCGCATGCCTGCAGTTCCAGTTACTTAAAAAAAAAAAATTAATACCGTGCACTTAATTTATTCCTTTATTTTTTTTAACGTAATTTGACCTGTACTGAGAGCCAATTTGGTGGCTGGAATTGTGAAGCAGGAACCCCCAAAGCTCAAGCCAGCTCCAAGACACTCAGATTTCCCCCTAGACAGAGCTCAGCGCCTTAGGCACTGTGGGCACCAAGAAATGCTTGCAAAATCAAAACTTATTCACAAACGAGATCTGGCTTATAACCAAGCTCTGGAAATCTAAACCAATTTCTTAAATTGAAGAACTTAATTAGCTAACATTTTTAAGTTCTAACCATAAATACGAGCTTTTCCATTTAAGTTATACATCCGTGTTTGCTTCTCTGCCTGAAGCCACAACACTCACCCTTTTCATTCAGAGGAATTTTCACCCACCAGAAACTGGCAATGAACATGGTACAAACAGCAGTCTCCTACAGCTGGTGTCCCTGGCTTTTCCTGTTTCCTGAGAAGCCGTGTGGTGTGATGGAGAGAACAAGAACCTACCTCTGCCAGGATCTGCCAGGCTCTTCAACCTCCCCTAGCCTCAGTTTCCTGACTTTTAGAATGGACATAGCTTTCTTTAATGTTTTTTGATTTGGAGTCTCACTCTATCACCCCTGCTGGAGTGCAGTGGCACACTCATGGCCACCCAGCGTCAACCAGCTGGGCTCTGGCAATCCTTCCACTTCAGTCTTCCAAGTAGCCAGAGCTACAGGGGTGCGCTACTACACCTGGCTAATTTTTGATTGATTGTAAAGACAAGGTCTCACCAAGTTGCCCAAGCTGGTCTCGAACCCATGGGCTCAGGCAATCCACTCACCTCAGCCTTCCAAAGTGCTGGGGTTACAGGCTGAGTCACCGAGCCCAGTTAGAATGGGCATAGCTACTGGCAGCGTTCTTGTGACGATTCTAGAACAACGTCAGACGTCCAGCTTGATGCCTACCATGGCAGCAAGTGCTCCGGACATTATGTTATTATTATTTTTTTCCATCTAAATTCTACTCCTGGGTGAACTTAACCATCCATGGTTTATAAATTCTCCTGAAAATAACTGGACTAGAGAAAAGACAACCTTTCTGAGTTTCCCTTTATTTTTTTAAATTTAATTTCCTTTCCATTTGCTCATTTGTAAATGGACAGTATTTATAAACCATAGGGACATGAGGAGGACTAGATGAAACAAGGCATGTGGTCACTCATTCAAAAAGTCCCGTGGTCCCCAGGCCAGCAGCTTCTGCATCACCTGGGAACTTGTGGGAAATGCACATTCCTGGCCAGACTCAGGGACTCAGCCTGTCATCCCAGCACTTTGGGAAGCCGAGGTGAGTGGATTGTCTGAGTCCGCAGGTTTGAGATCAGCCGGGGCATCTAGACGAGACCTGTTTCTACAATAAACCAAAAATAAGCCGGGCATGGTAGTGCACGCCTGTAGCTCCAGCCACTTGGAAGGCTGAGGCAGAAGGATCCCCAGAGCCCAGCAGGTCGACTCTGGGGTGGCCGTGAGGGTGCCACTGCCCTCCAGCCTGGGCGACAGAATGAAACTTCAACTCAAAAAAAAAGAGAGAAAGAAATGCACATTCCCAGACCCACTGCATCCCTACTGAGTCAGAATCTTTGGGCTAGAGCCCAGCAGTCTGTGCTATAACAAGTCCACCAGATGACTCTGATGCCAAAGTTTGAGCCCTGCTAACGGTGACAGTGCTTTCAAAGACCTTGTTTTTGGCAACTGGCACTCATGCTGTCATCCATCTGTGGCCTCTCCGGCTCCGGCAGGTGACCGAGCGTGCAGAGGGACGTGCAGAGGCCCTGAGCCACCCAGGAAAGATGGCAGATCGGGGGGCATCTTCCTTTTCTTTTTCTTTTTCTTTTTTTTTTTGAGTTGGAGTCTCACTGTCGCCCAGACTGCAGTGCAGTGGCCGCTCCGGGCCACCGCAGCCTCGACCTACTGGACTCCGGCAATCCTTCCACTTCAGCCTTCCAAGTAGCTGGAACTACATGCACACGCTACCACGCCTGACTAATTTTTTTTATTTATTGTAGAGATGAGGTCTCGCTGCCCAGGCAGGTCTCGAACCCGCGGGCTCAGGCAATCCACTCACCTCAGCCTCCCAAAGGCGCGGGATTACAGGCTGAGCCACCGAGCCCGGCTGCACCTTCCTTTTCCAAAAGCCTGGGCGCCAAGGGGCTGTGGGCCAGGGGAGGCAGCAGGGCAGTGACCAAGGCCGCGCTGTGGTCCTACCCGAGAAGAAGCGGATAACCCACAATCCGATGATCCAGAAGACCCGTGGCGATGGTGAACAGAGGGCGGCTTAGGCGATATGAGCAGCGAGGGGGAGGATAAGAATGAGAGCCTGAGCGTCTCGGCGTGGTTTGTTAAGTCACCCGCTCGGGGAAATCTGTGGGGCCAGAGGATATGGGGGCGACCACTGTCTGCAAGCTGGACACACAGAAGGAGCGTGGTGCACAAGCCATCTTCTTCTTCTGTTTTTTGTTTTTTTTTTTTTTTTTGAGTTGGCGTCTCACTCCGTCGCCCAGGCTGGAGTGCAGTGGCATGCACGCTCACAGCCACCCCAGCCTCAACCTACTGGGATCTGGCGACCCTTCCACCCAGGCTTTCAAGTAGCCAGAACTACAGACGCTGGCTACCACACCGGCTAATTTTTGATTTAGTGCAGAGATGAGGTCTCACCAAGTTGCCCGGGCTGGTCTCGAACCCGCAGGCTCAGGCAATCCACTCACCTCGGCCTCCCAAAGTGCTGGGATGACAAGACCTATCGGGGAATCAATAATGATCAGAAATGCATGAAGCTCAAAGATACGTCTAAGGGCAATGCTTCTTCCAGGATGGTGAGAAAAGGCTCCATCCAAGTGCTCCGACACCTACGTGCTACCGCGCACTGGGATTACTATCCCGACATCTATCAGAACTACAAAGAGGGCCAGGCTCGGTGGCTCAGCCTATAATCTCGCGCTTTGGGAGGCTGAGGTGAATGGATGGCTTGAGCCCGTGGGTTCGAGACCCGCCTCGATTGGTGAGACCTCATCTCTACAATAAATCAAAAAACTAGCCAGGCGTGGTAATGTGCACCTGCAGTTCTGGCTACTTGGAAGACTGAGGCGAAAGGATCACCTGAGCCCAGCAGGTCGAGGCTGCGGTGGCCGAGAGCGGCCACTGCACTCCAGTCTGGGCGACAGAGTGAGACTCCAACTCAAAAAAAAAAAAAAAGAACTACAAAGAGAATGGCTTCTGCAGTTTGAGAGATAACTGTAAATTCCTCCATGATGGTTCAGGTTACAAGCATGTGTGGCAGATCGAACGTGAGCTTGGTGGTGTCTGAGAATGAAAACTATGAAGTGGGAAGCCCATTCAAGTGTTTCATCTGTGCCAGGCTCTCCAAAACCCAGTTGTCACCAAGTGCAGGCATTATTTCTGCGAGAACTGTGTGCTGCAGCATTCCCGCAGGCTGCTATGTCTGCGACCAGAAGATCAACGGTGTCTTCAATCCAGTGAAAAGAACTGATTACTAAAGCATCAAATTGCAGGGGAGGGTGGTGCTTCCGACTTCCCAGAGGACCCCGATAAGGGTCCAATTCCCCTTACTTAGATTTCTCATAATTCTTACACTTAAAAAATAAACATTTTGTTGTTCTTTTGGAAATCTTTTTTTTTTTGGAGTTGGAGTCTCACTCTGTCGCCCAGGCTGGAGGGCAGTGGCTTGCTCACAGCCACTGCAGTCTCGACCTGCTGGGCTCCGGCGATCCTTTGGCCTCAGCCTTCCAAGTAGCTGGAACTACAGGCGCGCACCACCATGCCCGGCTAATCTTTTGCTGTACTGTAGATGAGGTCTCACCAGGTTGCCCAGGCTGGTCTCAAACACGTAGGCTCAGGCAATCCTCTCACTTTGGCCTCCTAAAGTGTTGGGATTATAGGCATGAGCCACCGTGCCCGGACCCTTTTGGAAATCTTTCTTTTGGGGGGGGGGCACAGTTCTGTAGTTCCAGTTACTTCAAAGACTGAGGTGGAAGCCTTTTGGAAATCTTAAAAAATAAAATCTTGTTTTGGATTTTCTCAATTACTAGTACTGTGAGCCCACTGTAAGCCACGGACCCAGGACCAAAGTCCATAGCTACACATTTATTTCATGGAAACTTCCTAATTATACACTTTTTTCCTCATACACATCTAAATATCCTCATACACATATTTTTTTTCATCTTCATGGCAAACAACAGGCTCACGTAACAGGAAACCATTCAAAGCAAATGCAAGAGTTATTTGAAGAATAAAGAATCAGAAATGCAAAATACCCGATCTGGCTCTAAATGCCTAGAAGACATGGTGGTCTTATGTTGATTTGACTCACTGGTGAATGTCAAAGTGGAGAGAGAAAAAAAATGCTGAACTTCTGGGTTCTCTCCATCTCAAATTTTATTTCCAAACATTCAGGGATGTGATATTCTACTTTTCATGGTATTAAATTAAAAAAATATGGTCACAGAACAAGGAAACCCCCCCATTCTGAGGCCATAGTTAAATGTACCTGCAAAAAAAAAGCCTGTCACGTCTATAATCCCAGCATTTTGGGAGGCTGAGGAGGGAGGATTATTTGAAGCCAGGAGTTCGAGACCAGCCCAGGGAAACCAGTGAGAACTTGTCTCTACAAGAAATTTAAAAAGAAAAAAAAATTAACCAGGCATGGTGGCACACACCTGTAGTCCCAGCTACTTGGGAGGCTGAGGCAGAAGGATCGCCTGAGCCCAGGAGGTCGAGGCTTCAGTGAACCATGGTCTTGCCACTGCATTCCAGCCTGGGTGACAGAACAGAGTAAGACCCTGGCTAAAAAAAAAAAAAAAACACAAAAACAAAATACCTGCCAAAAAAAATGTAACTTTAGTTATATTTTCCATATCATTTTGGGTAAGGAAGTCAGAATTTCAGGTCCTGACACCACACCAGGTATGTCTGCCCTAAATGTTGTGGTCTAGCCTTAGAACACAGGGCTCCGTGGGCTAGCCTACTGCAGACGAACACAATGGGGAATTTGATGACCATAGATTCCCCTTCGATCTGAGCATTAGAAGCGCGTGGCGTGTGCCCAGAGCCCTCTCACTCTGCTGTTTACTCGGAGATCAGCACAGCCCAGGCAAGAGAGCTCGGCAAAGAACAGGCTTTACTCTTCCTTCCCTCTCCTGGCTTCGCTGAAGAGAATGAGGAAAAGCGGCCTGCGGTTAGGAGGAGGTAAGTACACATTATCTCCTCGAATTTCTTCAACACATCCCATGGCAGGGCACTATTTTACATTTGTGGAAACTGAGGGTCATAGCCGTCCAACACTCTGACCAAGCTCAGAGGTCACGATCTAGACAGGGTTTCCCCGGATGGCCGGGAATTGCTAAGCGTGGGGTCTCTCTGCCATCTCGACTGTGGAGATGTCTACAGAGCCGCCAGGGGACAGAAAAAAGGTCAAGGACCACATCGAGTGAGAAGCCATAGAGGGATTCTGAGACTTGAGCAAGGCTCTCCTGTCTTCCATATCCGAAGAAGCTGTCAGAAATAAGAGAGAGCCGGGCTCGGTGGCTCAGCCTGTAATCCCACGCTTTGGGAGGCTGAGGTGAGGGGATGGCCTGAGCCCACAAAATCTTGTTTTGGATTTTCTCAATTACTAGTACTGTGAGCCCACTGTAAGCCACGGACCCGGGACCAAAGTCCATAGCTACACATTTATTTCATGGAAACTTCCTAATTATACACTTTTTTCCTCATACATATCTAAGGGTTCGAGACCCGCCTGGGCAACTTGGCGAGACCTCATCTCTACAATAAACCAAAAAATTAGCCGGGCGTGGTAGCGCGTGCCTGTAATTCCGGCCACTTGGAGGGCTGAGGTGGAAGGATTGCAGGGGCCCAGCTGGTGGAGGCTGAGGTGGCCGGGAGTGGCCACTGCACTCCAGTCTGGGTGACAGAGTGAGACTCCGACTCAAAAAAAAAAAAAGAAACAAGAGAGCATATTTATTTTCTGGAGCTCTAAAAAGCAAAACCAGGGGCCCAGGTGGAAATGACAGGGCAGCTGAAATTGACTGTCGCTCGGAAGCCTGTCGATCAGCACTTCCCATCACAGATGGCGTCAGAGGACTCACCAGCTGGTAGAACTGCTCCCAACCTTGGGGCAAGGTTGTGCTGGGGACCTCTAGGTCTTCCAGCTCCTTCTCAGATTCTCTCTCTCTGTTCACACAAACATGCATTTTGTTTTTCTTATTGTTGGTGTTTTCATTTTGCTTTAAGATCCAAACAGGATCTGAGAAAATGGTTGCTATGCCTTCCACGCTGGGCGTATTCCCTGAAGCCACTTTTTATCATATCCTTCCCATCCATTTCCTGAAATTTTGTTTCGTTTTATATTTTGTTTCATTCATATCCTTCCAGTCCATTTCCTGAAATTTTGTTTCTTTTTATCCCCCTAGTTGGAGTAAGAAAGGACAACTGTTTGGATCTAAGGAGTTCTGCCAAAAATTACTCCACATGTTCTAGAGGTGTTTGCATGACTAGGCCATGTTTGCGTGAGACAGAATCTCTTTACCTTCCCGTATAGGCAGGAAGAAACGAAAGCGATGCGAGATTTTTTCACTAAAACACAGCACAGTGTGACTCGCTGAAATCTGGCCTCTCCCTGCACGACGCTGGATTATCTATTTCCGGCTCAGACACACTCTGTTGTGCGATTAGGCTGCATTGCACGCTCACACCCCCCGCTTCAGGTTATGTGTAAATCATTGACCTTGGTGGTGGCAGGAACCTCCTGTGGGTCACGTGTGTCAGTGTGACACTGAAAATAGATGTTGTGACCACAGAATTGTTCCTTGAGAGAATTGTTCTCCTAGAGAGAATTGCTGCAGTGAACCCCACAGCTCGGTTCTAACTTAGTGTTTGATTTGCACGAAAGCACACTGGACAATTGTACCCACAAAATAAAGCAGCATTTTTAGTGACCTTGCCTGACCCTAGCACACTGATGGTCAACAAAGGCTGAATTGTAAAGAGCAGAGATCCAGGCGCCACACTGACATCTGGAAGCTGCTGGACACTAGGATCCAGCACAGTAGGAATTATTTTCCAACAGCAAACTCATCTAAGTCACCTCTCTTGGGTGGTCTGCTTTTCATTTAAGTACCTACTTTTTCCTCTGCTCGGGGCTCCTGACGGGGGAAGATGCCCCAGGTGATGTGTCCCCTGATCTCTCCGACTTTGTTCACTGCTCTCTGCCTCTCCCAGGGGGAGACTCCCGTAACTGGCCGAAGCTGCCGCGTGCTCTGGTGATGTCCTGCAGTCTGATCCCCAACCCCTGGCTGCCACGCAGACAGTTCCAGCCACAGGGAGGGCGAGACCCAGCAAGGTGATGAACCTGCAGAGAGAAGACACCCAACGGCCAAGCTTTACCTCACAACACCAAAATAAGATGCAGAGAAAACAGCCTCATGAAAACCAAACCACTCAATATTTATCTGGATACATAGTTACCAATTTTAAAAGGGAAGAATGATACTCTAAGAATAAAAATAATTTTAAAAAATGAGGGCTGGGTGCAGTGGCTCACACCTGTAGTCTCGGCACTTTGGGAGGCCGAGACAGGGGATCACTTGAGCTCAGGAGTTCGAGACCAGCCTAAGCAAGATAGTGAGGCCTCGTCTCTACAAAAAATTTTTTTAAAAATTAGCTGGATGTGGTGGCATGCACCTGTAGTCCCAGCTACTCAGGAGGCTAACATGGAAGGATCACCTTGAGCCCAGGATTTAGAGGCTGTGGTAAGTCATGATTGTGCCGATGCATTCCAACCTGGGCGACAGAGTGGGACTCTGACTTAAAAAAAAAAAAAAGAAAAAGAAAAAAATTACAAAGAAAAATATTAATGTAGGCCCTCGACTCCATATTATAATTATTAAAAGACAAAAGCAACCGAAATGCTGAAGATGTTTGCAGCTGATATGACTAAGAATTAATATATATATAATGAACTTTAAAAATTAATAAGCTCGGTGGCTCACTTTGAGAGGCTGAGGTGAGAGAATTGCCTGAGCCCGCGGGTTCATGACCAGCCCGGGCAACTTGGCAAGACCATGTCTCTACAATAAATAAAAAATTAGCCAGGCATAGTAGGGTGTGCCTTTAGTTTCGGCTACTTGGAAGGCTGAGGAGGAAGGATCGCCAGAGCCCAGCAGCTTGAGGCTGCGGTGGCCGGGAGTGGCCACTGCACTCCAGCCTAGGCAACAGAGACTCCAATTCAAAAAAAAATTTTAATAAGAACGCAACGACACATATATGGAAAAAGAAGTCAAGAATATGAATTTATAAGAGAAAAAAAGCAAGTGGAAGATAAACTTAGGAAAGAAAAAAACCTCGTTACCCACTTCTTAAAAGATGTAAGTTAAACCAGTGTATTCACCTATCAAATTGGTTCGTTTATATGAAACACCAGCTTTGGAGGCTGATGACAGGGCCAGGAAACAGACACGGCCCTTTCCTAGCAGTATACGTGAATTGTTCAGGAAAACATCAAAGGATTCCAGAGTCACAGCCCAGCAATTCCACGTCTATTTAACTTCTCCTAAGGAGCGCTCCAAGATGCCATCAAGAAGTAAGGACAGCCGGGCTCGGTGGCTCAGCCTGTAATCCCACGCCTTGGGAGGCCGAGGTGAGTGGATTGCCTGAGCCCGTGGGTTCGAGACCCACCTGGGCAACTTGGCGAGACCTCCTCTCTACGATAAATCAAAAACTAGCCGGGCGTGGTAGCGCACGCCTATAGTTCCAGCTACTTGGAAGGCTGAGGGGGAAGGATCGCTGGAGCCCAGCAGCCACTGCACTCCAGTCTGGGTGATAGAGACTCCGACTAAAAAAAAAAAAAAAAAAAGAAGTAAGGGCAAGATGGCTGCAGTATTTGAGGGTGAGACAATGCCTCAAATAAAAGGACGTCGTCTTCACTGGTCCCGTGACCGTGAGGAACAGGAGTGTTTGGGGACAAGATGCATTTCTCAGTGGCTCCGAAACCAGTCGCATGGGATGTGGCCGGCCTTTCCCTGACCACATTCACACCTTCTTGTTTAAGGTAAATGGTGAGCTCCCTATGTCTTTGTCTGCTGAGACTGATACAGCAAAATACCACAGACGAGGGGACTTATAAACAACAGAAATTTATCTCTCACGGTTCTGGTGCCTGGGAAGCCCACCATCAAGGTGCCGGCATATTTCCGTGTCTGGTGAGAACCCACTTTCTGGCTCACAGAGGGCACCTTCTAGCTGTGTCCTCACATGGTGGAAGGGGCTGGGGAGCTCTCTGGACTTTCTTTTATAAGTGAACTGATCCCATCTGTCAAGGCTCTGCCCTCACGACAGAGTCCCCTCCCAAAGACCCCACCTCCTAACACCGTCACACTCAGGGTTCCGTTCCAACCGATGAATTTTAAGGGGACACAAAGAATCAGACCATAGTACCCTGCAAACAGCCAGCATTGGGCAGACATCATTCAATGAATGGAATTAAATGGTTCGATGCAGTTGGTGAGGAGAAGCTGATGAAACAGTACTGACAGGCTACATCCCACCAGATACGTCAGATGCCCATACTCACAGACAGATGACTGCAAATGTGTCCAGGGGGAACATTCTAGCAGCACATCTGGCCACACTCCCGACAGGAGAGGAGGAAGAATTTACTGTGAAGGGTGAGCGGGAAGGAGCCAAAAATGAAGTATTTCTGTATCTTAAAATACCTACCGAGAGAGAGAAAGAGATTGTGTTAATACTTTAGTTCGCCATAATGCTCTACATTCCCCAAGTGTTTTCATATCTGTTCTTTTTTTTTTTTTTTGAGTTGGAATCTCACTCTGTCGGCCAAACTGGAGTGCAGTGGCATGCTCCTGGCCACTGCAGCCTCGATCTGCTGGGCTCCAGCGATGCTTCAGCCTCAGCCTTCCAAGGAGCTGGAACTACAGGCGTGCGCTACCACGCCCCGCTAATTTTTTATTTATTGTAGAGATGAGGTCTCGCCAAGTTGGCCAGGTGGGTCTCGAACCTGCGGGACCAGGCAATCCACTCACCTCGGCCTCCCAAAGCTCTGGGATTACAGGATGAGCCACTGAGCCCAGCCTAACAAACTATATTTTCTAATCTAAAAAAAAAAAAAGAAGAAATTAGCCTAATAGAGCAGAGGAACGTGGACAGTTGAAAGCTTGTTGCAAACAACGATTAAGCATTGATTCTAAGTGAAGTGTTTGATGTGATGTGTTTGCAATATTCAGAATGTTTGAAATGTTTTAATATTAATGATTTAGTTTCAAAATTGCTAAAACTCCATTTTTTTTCTTTTCTTTTTTTTTTTTTTGAGCTAGAGTTTCACTCCGTCGCCCAGACTAGAGTGCAGTGGCCACTGCCGGCCACTGCAGCCTCGCCCCACTGGGCTCCAGCGATCCTTCCGCCTCAGCCTTCCAAGTAGCTGAAATTACAGGCGCGCACTACCACACCCAGCTAATTTTTTTTATTATTGTAGAGATGAGGTCTCGCCAAGTTGCCCAGGCGAGTCTCGAACCCGTGGGCTCAGGCAATCCACTCACCTCAGCCTCCCGAAGGCGCGGGATTACAGGCTGAGCCACCGAGCCCGGCTTGATGTAGCATTTTAACTTTTGCGTGTAAGCTACCCCCCAACACCCTTGTACCCACCCAGTGCTCTAATCTGAGTTGTACCCTTGCCTGCCCTTACCTAACCCAAAACCAGATGTTCTATCCCTGTAATACCTCAGTTTGCCTCTAAAAAGTCCCTGAAATTTTCACTCGGGGTCGAGAGACTTTGGTAGTGCAAGCTGCCTCTTGACTACCGGCAATAAAGGGCTCAAAATGTGACCCTTTGTTGTGCGACAATCTCTCTTCTCGCAACTTGGGTTGCAACATAAGCAGCCCAGAGCTCGTTGCTTTTGACCACTGCAAGCCAGGACAGCATGATTGTCATACAATGTTATCAAGTTTCCAACGGAGGGGCCCCTGAGAATGGAACTATGTAGGCTTCAGTGTTCAAATTTGCCGCCTGGGTGTTAAACTGACCCTTAAAACAAACTCCTTCTTTTTCAGCTCTTGTGGAATCCCTTTGACCGTAGGTCACTTGCCTCACAATTAAGCTTCGTTAGGCTTCGTCTGATGTTTGTTAGCACAATCTAGGTGCAGGACCCTGCACTAAGGGGCTGCAAGTTACCATTTTCCCAACTCCCTGTGTGTTTAAGGGAACTCAGATAATCTGGCCAGATTAAGGAGTGGGTATCAGGTAGTGTTCTGGGTTGAATTTGTCCCCTCCAAAAGGTTCAAGTCTTAACCCTTGGTGCCTATACAAGGGGGGAACCCCCAAAAAACAGAATTATTTTTTGGTTGGTGGGCCCCTGTAGTACAGGTTTACCCCACTAGTAAGTGTACTCGGAACCCATCAGCATCCAACTAGCATTATTGTGAGAAGCTGCATTCGACTTCAGTGAATTTTTTTGGAGATTCTTTTCAATGTGTTTGCTTATTTCATGATGAGTGACTTACGAGCTCAACGGCCCACACCACACTGAGTGTTCAGCAGTAAACGGCGTGACCCCAGTGCCCCACCCTCTCTAGTCACCCAGTCTCACCCCAAGTGACTTTTCTTGTTGTTTCCCTGGATGACAAAAGTCCTCAAAGGGACACATTTTGCCATTGTGGAAGAGATGAAACAAAAAACGGCAGAGACCAGGCATGGTGGCTCAAACCTGTAATCCCAGCACTTTGGGAGGCCGAGGTGAGAGCATCGCCTGAGCCCATGGGTTTGAGAACAGCCTGGGCAACTTGGTGAGATCTCATCTCTACAATAAGTTAAAAAATTGGGCTGGGCTCGGTGGCTCAGCTTGTCATCCCAGCACTTTGGGAGGCCCTGGTGAGTGGATTGCCTGCGCCCGCAAGATGGAGATCAGCCCAGGGAATTTTGTGAGACCTCGTCTCTACAATAAATCAAAAATTAGCCGGGCGTGATAGCATGCGTCTGCAGTTTCAGCTACTTGGAAGGCTGAGGTGGAAGGATGCCCAGAGCCCAGCAGGTCGAGGTTGCAGTGGCAGTGAACATGCCACTGCACTCCAGTCAGTGCAGTGGAGTGAGACTCCAACTCAAAAAAAAAAAAAAATTAGCCAGGAGTGGTAGCGTGCACCTGTAGTTCCAGCTACTTGGAAGGCTGAGGCAGAAGGATCGCCTGAGCCCAGCAGATCGAGGCTGTGGTGGCCGTGAGTGTGCCACTGCATTTCAGCCTGGGCAATGGGATGAGACTCCAACTAAAAAAAAAAGGCAGAAACACTAAAAGACACCAAAACTGACACATTCAAAAACTGTTTTGAGTGGTAGAAAAAGCATCTCAATAGGTATATTACATCAAACCAAGAGTACTTTAAATGTGACTAAAATTTCAACAAGTCAGAATAAACATGCAATTTTTTATATACAAATTCTGGGTGGGGGGGTTCCCCTCATAAATGTGACCTGATTAGGAAATAGGGCTTTTGCAGATGTAATCAACTTTAGATGAGATTATACAAAGTTGGGGTTGGCCCCAAATCCAATCTGACCGTGTCCTTATAGAGGGAGATTTGCACACACAGGGAAGAGAACTCCATGACAACAGAGGTGGAGACTGGATTGATGTGTCTACAAGCCAAGGCATACTAAGAAGTGCTGGCGACCACCAGGAACCAGGAGAGAGGCAAGGAACAGACTCTTCCTTAGAGGCTCCAGAAGGAGCCAACCTCATCAACGCCTTGATGTCAGAGCTTTAGTCTCCAGAACTGTGAGAGAATGAATTTCTGTCACTTTAAGCCTCCCAGTTGTGGTCATTTGTTACAGCAACCCTGGGGAATGAATCTAGTAAATCACAGACCAATACTGATCCGTGGTCTGTTAGGAACCGGGCCACACAGCAGGAAGTGAACAGCCGGCCAGGGAGCAAAGCTTCATCTGTATTTACAGCCACTCTCCATCGCTCACATTACCGCCTGAGCTCCACCTCCTGTCAGATCAACACTGAAAAGCCTGCTTCCATTTCCAGCATCCTATCTTTGTGAAGCAGGGTTTCTGTAGTGACTGCAACCAAAACGAGATTACAGGTAGACTGCAACACACTTCGGGTGTCACTGTCTCCCATCGCCCCTAGATGGGACTGTCTAGTTGCAGGAAACCAAGCTCAGAGCTCCCTTCCACCGATTCTGCACTATGGTGACTTGTATACTTACTTCATTATCTATTACAACCTAATAATAATAGAAATACTGTAATCTCAGTGCTTTGGGAGGCTGAGGCAAGAGGATTGCCTGAGCCCAGGCAATTCGAGACCAGCCTGGGCAACTTGATAAGACCTCGTCTCTACAATAAATCAAAAAAACTAGCTGGGCATGGTGGCACGTGCCTGTAGTTCTGGCTACCTGGAAGGCTGAGGCAGAAGGATCGCCAGAGCCCAGCAGGTCAAGGCTGCGGTGGCTGTGAGTGTGCCACTACACTCCAGCCTGGGTGACAGAGTGAGACTCCAACCCCAAAACTAATAATAATAATAATATAAGCCGGGCTCGGTGGCTCAGCCTGTAATCCCGCGCCTTTGGGAGGCTGAGGTGAGTGGATTGCCTGAGCCCGCGGGTTCGAGACCCGCCTGGGCAGCGAGACCTCATCTCTACAATAAATCAAAAATCAGCCGGGCGTGGTAGCACGTGCCTGTAATTCCAGCTACTCGGAAGGCTGAGGCGGAAGGATCGCCGGAGCCCAGCAGGTCGAGGCTGATTTTTTGATTTGTTGTGGAGATGAGGTCTCGCTGCCCAGGCGGATCTCGAACCTGCGGGCTCAGGCAATGCACTCACCTCAGTCTCTCAAAGGCGCGGATTACAGGCTGAGCCACCAAGCCCGGCTCGGATCTGGGCTTTTAGAGAAATAAACTATAACTGGGTTTCATAATCATCACATCCAAGTTTGACCTAGAGTCTCAAGATTCTGGTGTTACATATTTTTATGCTCAGGAACTCACATTAAGTCTGTTGGCAGAAGTTTTGTAACATTCTATGACAATCGTGCAGTGTTTTCCCCTCACCTTTGGCCAAAAGCACTACATTCTGAACTGCCCAGAATCTTTCTCTGCCTCTGCAATCCTGGGGCATTCTTTTCTCAGTCCATCTGTACCGTTTGTCCCTGCTCTTCTGCTCTGGACAAGCGAAGTCTGTGCACAGCTCTGCCTGGTATTGCTGAGCTGGTTGTCCCACATCTGTAGAGGAAATATTGGCAACGCCATCAAAAAGCTTTAAGGAATAGCTGACAAATCCTTTCCAGATGGGGACCTTTTCCTCTGGGCAAAGACCTCCGATTTCTATCCGCTGCCTCTGCATTGGAGCTGGAGAAATGCCTGGGCAGCAAAGAATGAGTTCTGCTAATCCATCCACCCGTGTCAGCTCAGCTCACACCAACCAGGCCATTTTCTTTTTCTGCTTCCTCAATGAGAATCTTCACCTTGTTTTTCTCTGAATGCTACTTTGTCAAAATACCTTTTTGTCAATAGCAATTATTTCTAACATTCCATCTTGTTCTAACATCAACTCTGACTTAGCATTAGTCTGAGAAATTAGGCTAATTGACTAATCTCTTAAATAATAAGGACCATTAGCTCATTAGTCAGAAAAAGTCACTTATTCACTTGAAATGCTAATGTAATAATAGCTCTACACATATTTGTTTCTAGGATATTTATGGCTTATCCAACAAGAATCGAAATTTGAATTTGATCTATAATTTTATTTTTTTTTTTTGAGTTGGAGTCTCACTCTGTCACCTAGACTGGAGTGCAGTGGCCGCTCCCAGCCACTGCAGCTTCAACCTGCTGGGCTCCGGCGATCCTTCCGCCTCAGCCTTCTAAGGAGCTGGAACTACAGGTGCGTGCTACCACACCCAGCTAATTTTTTTTTAATTTATTTTAGAGATGAGGTGTCGCCAAGTTCCCTAGGCAGGTCTCGAACCCGCAGGCTCAGGCAATCCACTCACCTCAGTCTCCCAAAGCGCGGGATTACAGGCTGAGCCACCAAGCCCGGCAATAATTTTTTTTTTTTTTGAGTCAGAGTCTCACTCTGTCACACAGGCTGGAGCGCAGTGGTACACTCACAGCTACCACAGTCTCCACCTGCTGAGCCCAGGTGATCCTTCTGCCTCAGCCTTCCAAGTAGCTGGAAATACAGGCATGCACCACCACACCTGGTGAATTTTTTTTCTTTTTTTGATTTGTTATAGAGATGAGGTCTCGCCAAGTTGCCCAGACTGGTCTTGAACCCCTCGGCTCAGACAGTCCTCTTGCCCCAGCCTCCCCAAAGTGCTATGATTACAGATGTGAACCACTGTGCCCTGCCTGTTGCTTTTTTTTGAGTCGGAGTCTCACTCTGTCGCCCAGACTGGAGTGCAGTGGCCGCTCCCGGCCACCACAGCCTCGACCCGCTGGGCTCCGGCGATCCTTCCGCCTCAGCCTTCCAAGTAGCCGGAATCACAGGCATGCGCTACCACGCCCGGCTGATTTTTTTATTTATTGTAGAGATGAGGTCTCACTGCCCAGGCGGGTCTCGAACCCGCGGGCTCAGGCAATCCACTCATCTCAGCCTCCCAAAGGCGCGGGATTACAGGCTGAGCCACCGAGCCCGGCTTTTTTTTTTTTTTTTTTTTTTTTTTTACTTGGAGTCTTATTGTGTCCCCCAGGCTGGAGTGCAGTGGCACACTCACGGCCAGCGTAGCCTTGACCTCCTGGGCTCAGGTGATCCTTCTGCCCTCAGTCTTTCAAGTAGCTGAAACTAAAGGCATAAGCCATCACGCCCAGCTAATTTTTTGATTTATAATGTAGATGAGGTCTCACCAAGTTGCCTGGGCTGGTCTTGAACCCGTGAGCTCAGGCAGTCCTCTCACCCCGGCCTCCCAAAGTGCTGGGATTACAGACTTGAGCCACCATGCCCGGCCTCTGTTGTTTTGTTTTGTTTTTTTTGTTTTTTTTTGTTTTTTTTTTTTTTTGAGTTGGAGTCTCACTCTGTCACCCAGACTGGAGTGCAGTGGCCGCTCCCGGCCACCGCAGCCTCGACCTGCTGGGCTCCGGCGATCCTTCCGCCTCAGCCTTCCGAGTAGCCGGAATTACAGGCATGCGCTACCACGCCCAGCTGATTTTTTGATTTATTGTAGAGATGAGGTCTTGCTGCCCAGGCGGGTCTCGAACCCGCGGGCTCAGGCAATCCACTCACCTCAGCCTCCCAAAGGCACGGGATTACAGGCTGAGCCACCGAGCCCGGCTGTTTTATTTTAATAGCATATGAAATACTTGGCTAGGCCGGGCTTGGTGGCTCAGCCTGTCATCCCAGCACTTTCGGAGGCCGGGACGAATAGATTGCCTGAGCCCGTGGGTTCAAGACCAGCCTGGGCAACTTGGTGAGACCTCATCTCTACAATAAATAAAAAAATTAGCCGGGTGTGGTTGCACGCGCCCATAGTTCCAGCTACTTGGAAGGCTGAGGCGGAAGGATCACTGGAGCCCAGCAGGTCGACGCTGGGGTGGCCGTGAGTGTGCCACTGCACTCCAGCCTGGGCGACAGAGTGAGACTCTGATTAAAAAAAAAAAAGAAATACTTGGCTAGATAGTTAACGTACCCAAAGCTATAGTAATTATCACAAATTCAGAGTCTAATTTAAGGTTACTGACAATTAACTACAATATCAACACTTTAATGAAAAACTCTTGATAATGTGTCACTTTACTATGTGTTCGTTCTTATTGGGATGACCAGAGTAAATATTAAAGACACTAGTGGCAAAAATGCTAGGCTTTAAAACTCTTGCTTTGAAAATTTTGAAAAACTTTGAGGAAGTCAAACCAGTTTCCACGGGGACTAAAATGCATTCGTTCTGCATAGCAAAGGGAGCGGCGATTTTAAAGCCACAGAGAGTCAGAGCCAAGCTGAATCCACCCCTCACCGAACAGAGTAGGAGACTGAACTTGGAGAGATTAAGTGGCTGGCCCAGGATCACACAGCTACAAGATGACAACCAGGACCAAATGCTGGGCTCTTAACACTAATCCATTACAACACACTGATCACGCACTCCTAGTTCAGAATGGCCTTCAGGATTTGGCAGGTGGCAGACGACCACACACGGGTCAGAGGAGAGAACACTCCAATACCGCCCCTTCTTGCTGTGGGCCTATCCAGGCAGCTCTGGGGAAGAGAAGATAGCTTTACTTTTTTTTGTTTTGAGTTGGAGTCTCACTCCCTCACCCAGGCCGAAGTGCAGTCGCACGCTCACAGCCACCCCAGCAATGACCCACAGGGCTCAGGCGATCCTCTCAACTCGGCCTCCCAAAATGCTGGGATGTCAGGCTTGAGCCACCACGCCTGACCAACTTTATTTTTTTTTTTTTTTTAATGCAAAGAGTCAGCTCCTATCTCCTCTTCAAGGTCTTCTTCTTCCTTCCTGCCTATATGCCTCCTCCATTCCTAATCCACCACCCTTGCCCCAAGCCTCCCCAAACTCCATTATTCTCAGTGTATTGCATCAATCAAGATGATCAGCCCTGAAGGAACTGCCTTTCTTGGTTCTAAGGAGTGGGAGTTTTTCATACTTTCTGCGGAGCGATCATTCCGCTGGGTGTCTTCGGTACCTACCCCGCCAAGACATCACGGTCACATCCTCTTCAGCACAAGAATCAGGGACACACACGCCCACGCTGTAGTCGGCTCCGTCCTGGGAAACACGATGCCAAAGGATCGTTTATTACAGCGTTCACAGCACATATGCGTGATCGATCTGAGGGGAGGCTGCCGCTAATTAATCAGACTGGAAGAGGGAGGAGAGGATTGGGGAAAGAAATAAAGTGTTCTGACTGAAGAGATGGCTTTTCCCGCCAGGCGTGGTGGCTCACGCCTGCAATCCCAGCACTTTGGAAGACCAAGATGAGAGGATTGCCCGAGCCCGCAGGTTCGAGACCAGCCTGGGCAACTTGGCGAGACCCCATCTCGACAATCAATCAAAAAAATTAGCTGGGCATGGTGGCACATGCCTGTAGTTCCGGCTACTTGGAAGGCTGAGGCTACTTGATCACCTGAGCCCAGCAGGTCAAGATTGCGGTGGCCGGGAGCGTGCCACTGTCCTCCAGCCTGGGTGACAGAGTGAGACTCCAACTCAAAAATGAATATTAAAAAAAACGAAGCAAAACAAAACAAAAAAAGAGATGGCTTTTCCCGTACAGAGTGGTTCAAGCAGATTTCCAAGCATCAGATGCACCCATGTTTAAGTAAAAATACGCCCCAAGGCTTAATGTAGCTGACTATTTCAAAAGCAGCCACTAGACTCGATAGTCTATTTCACTTCCCCTCTCCCATATTAGAGGTTGTTAAGAGTTAACTCTCCTATAGTTCCCAGTACAGTTTCCAAGTTTTCATTGCTGGGTGGCAGGACACATTATATCAAGGAAATATTTTATTAATCAAGCGAATAACGAAATGAGAATGCCTGCCTCAATAAAGAAAACATCAAATTACAGATAAAAATGTCTGGGCTGGTTCTTCTAAACACATATTTACAGAACTGTGGAGGCCTGACCTTTTGCAGTAATATCAAAACCATTAATCTTCTTTGAAAATGACATTTGTACACACTGATTAAGCCCTCAAGCAATCATTATCGCAACCATCGGCAGGACAAATGGACTAGGTGATAATCTCCCTGCCTTCATGGGTACCCAATGCAAAATGATTTTATAGCATTTATATCAGAGAGCTTGGATTTATTTATTTACTTGTTTGTTTGTTTGTTTGTTTTGGTATCAGGGTCTTACTCTGTCACCCAGGCTGGAGTGCAAAGGCCCAATCATGGTTCACTGCAGCCTCATCCTCTTGGGCTAAAGCAATCCTCCTGTCTCAGCCTCCCTAGTAACTGGGACAACAGCCATGCATCACCACACCTGGTTATTTTATTTTATTTTTTTGTAGAGACAGGGTCTCACTATGTTGTCTAGGCTGGTCTTGAACACCTAGGCTCAAACAATCCTCCCGCCTCAGCCTCCCAAAGTGCTGGGATCACAGGCATGAACAACTATGCTTGGCCTGGATTTCTTATTGTTATTTTATACAATTGGTATTAACGAACTAGTAATGTAATTTTCTTTTGGTATTCCGTGACACACATAAAATCTTTGTATTTAATTAGAGACTGTGCCATTCTTAGTTTCATTTTGTTTTGCTTCTGGGCAGTAAAAGGATTAACATGCTTTGAAGATAGCGAGCCCTGCCAACTTGGTGAACTGATTCAGTACTGTTTTTTGTTTTTGTTTTGTTTTGTTTTGACTTGGGGGTCTCACTCCATCGCCCAGACTGGAGTGCAGTAGCACACTCATGACCACCCCAGCACTGGCCTGCTGGGCTCTGGAAATCCTTCCACCTCAGCCTCTCAAGTAACCGGAACTACAGGTGCACACTACCACACATGGCCAATTTTTGATTTATTATAGAGACAAATCTCACCATGTTGCCCAGGCTGGTCCCGAAACCCGCAGGCTCAGGCAATCCTCTCGCCTCGACCTCCCAAAGTGCGGGATTACAGGCTTGAGCCACCACACCTGGCAGTAATGTGTTTATAAAAGTCATGACCCATCAGCTAAGATAACTTCAAATTTGTGTTTAGAGCTCTGTTTCTGGGAAAGGGATTAAGGGTGATGCAAAGTCTACCCTCCCTCTGGTTTTTCAAAAATTGATGGTGATAGTGTTCAGGAACTATGTATTTTATTATTTTTATTATTGTTATTATTTTAGTTGGGGATCTCACTCTGTTGTCCAGGCTGGAGTGCAGTACCATGATCACAGCTACCACAGCCTCAACTTGCTGTGCTCAGGGGATCCTTCCACCTCAGTCTCCTGAGTAGCTAGGACTACAGGCATTGCCACCATGCCTGGCTAATTTTATTTATTTATTTATTTATTTATTTTATTTATTTATATTTATTTATTTATTTATTTATTTTTGGTAGAGACGAGGTCTCGCTATATTGCCCAGGCTGGTCTCAAACTCTTGAGCGGAAGCAATCCTCCTGCCTTGGTCTCCCAAAGTGCTGGGATTACAGGCATGAGCCTAGGAACTGTGTTTTAACCTCCTTGACTTGATTCAACACTGTATCAAGCAATAATGTGTCTCCTTCACAGCAAGGATGCACAGTAGGGATTTGATCTGGGAGAATGGTAGAGAACTCTTGAAACCCTAAGTAGAGGAGCCCCAATGGTTCCCAGCAGCACTTGAGCCGAAAAAGTCAAGAGTGCTACTAACAAGATCAAAGAGCTTATACAGGATCTTGCTATTGAAGTCTCTGGCCAGGGCTTGACCTTGGATTCCCCATGAAAGTTGTCCAGAGGTCTTGTCCCACTGGAGTGCAGTGGCATGCTCAGGGCCACCCCAGCATCCACTGCTGGGCTCCGATGATCCTTCTGCCTCAGCCTTCCAAGTAGCCGGAACCACAGGCGCACGCTACCACGCCTGGCTAAGTTTTGATTTATTGTAGAGACGAGGTCTCGCCAAGTTGCTCAGGCTGGTCTCGAACCCGCGGGCTCAGGCAATCCACTCGCCTCGGCCTCCCAGAGTGCTGGGATTACAGGTTGAGCCACCAAGCCCAGCCCTGTTTTTTAAAATATAAGTAAAGCAATTGATGGAGTTGCATTTTGTCCATACCATGACAGTCACTTGTCCTTCAAGGGCAAGCGCACAGGTCCCCACACTCACCTGCAGTATGTGAAGCTTGCAGTACTGTCCTTGGAAGCGCCCCTTGGGAGCGTGGGCAGAGAGACACTCGCTGTAAGATCCCAGCCTGTCCACATTTCCATTAAGAATATTGCTCCCAAGCTTTCCCACAGAGTCATACACTGAATTTCAAAGCAAAAGAAGTTTTCAAAATTAGCTTATTTTGTCACTTTTAAACGAATTGATAGGTGCTCAGTTCCACCTTCTAAACCCATCAAACTTACATGATTGCAAAAAGGAGAGGAACAAATCTACTCCGATGCTGTTCACAGTCCTTCTCATCATGGGGGGAGAACAAGGATGTGAATTCTCATGCTATTACATGATCTTGAAACCGGCCCAACTTCCCCATGGAACTAGTGGTTACAGGTTTGTTTTTTTTAATAAGCAGAAATTTTCCCTCCTGGTCTTAAAGCTTGAAACTTACATTTATCTTATCTGAGTTCTTTTCTCAAGAAACCAACCCTCAGACCTCTAGAAACTGAAACTTAGCAGATCATGGCATCCGGACAATGAGATGCCAGAACCCCACCTGTTTACCAATGCCTCTTTCTTACATTTCTGCCCCAGTATATAAGCCCCTGACTTCAGTGGGTCAAGGAGACAGATTTTAAAAGGAATTTCCCATTATTCTTGGCTTATAGTACCTTAATAAAATGCCTTCTTCCCTGGAAATTCTCATTGTCTCAATGATTGGCTTTCTGTGAGGTGAGCAACAGGACCCCAAGCAAACCCCTGGTGTTTTAGTAACACACTGTAAATAGTTTCTGAAAAAGATGAAGTCTTCGATTTCTTTTTTTTTTTTTAAAAAGCTTTTTCTGAGGAGTGAAAAAAATGTAACTAAATTTTGGTAGCTTTTCTTCCTCCTACACACATTCAGAAGATAATATTTGTTTTGAATAGATTTTATCCAGTTTTGTGGGACCTTATTTTGGAGAGAGTTAATTTCTTCTTCTTTTTTTTTTAACCTTAGGAGCAAAAGGGTGGAGTGATCCAGCTCCACAGTTGACGGCATTCTCAGCCCTGGTTCTGCAGAGTCTTCTGTTTATACTTTTTTATTCCTTTCTGTCCTTCATTTTAAAAATTCATTTTCTTTCATCTTTTCTCATCACTTCCTCTCCCTTTCTCAAATTCCCCCCACTCCATATGTTTGCTGTGTATCCTCTCATTTGTATGTGTTCTTGTTTTGAATATGCATATTTGTCATATGGGTAAATGGTTTTGTGCTTCTCGGTTCCCTCTTTTTCTACATATGTCACTCAGCTCTACATTTTCACTATTTGTTTTTTTTTTTTTGAGTTGGGGTCTCACTCCGTCTCCCAGACTGGAGTGCAGTGGCCGCTCCCGGCCACCTCAGCCTCGACCTGCTGGGCTCCGGCGATCCTTCCGCCTCAGCCTTCCAAGGAGCTGGAACTACAGGCACCCGCTACCACGCCTGGTTAGTTTTTGATTTATTGTAGAGATGAGGTCTCACCAAGTTGCCCGGGTGAGTCTCAAACCCGCGGGCTCAGGCAATTCACTCGCCTCAGCCTCCCAAAGCGCTGGGATTACAGGCTGAGTCACCGAGCCTGGCTATTTTTACTATTTTTAATGTTACTGTGCACATCTAGTCCTGGGCTTCCAACTAGTGCAGAGTAAGCCATCACCACCTTTGACTTAGCTGTTTCCCAGGTGATGAACCCACAGATGACTCCAACCCACACAAGCACATGGTGATCCTTCATTAAACAGGAATCCACTTTTGGTATAATCAGATCCATCAACATTTTGCTTATCAATTGCATTCTTTGTGTTTTGTAAAGAAATTCTTCCCCATTCATAGGTCACAAAAATATTTTCCAACACTATCTTCCTCTAGTTTTACTGCTTGTATGTAAGTCTTTAATTCATCTGAGTCATGGTATGCTACTTCACCAAAAAGTGGGTCAGTTGTCCCAAAATAATCTCTAAATAGCTCTGCCTTTCATTATGGATTCATGGAAAAAGCAAGTTCCTTCTTATATCAAGGTCTCATATACATGGATCTGCCTCTGAACTCTCTGCTTTTAGTTTTGTTTGTTCTAACAAGACTGGCTACATAACATGCAAGACCAGTGTAAAACGAAAATGCAGAACCCTTGTTTAGAAATTATTAAGAATTTTGAAATGACGACAGCAAATCACACTTCAGCCAAGCACAAGGCTCTCTTTTTTGAGTCAGAGTCTCACCCTGTCGCCCAGACTAGAGTGCAGTGGCCGCTCCCGGCCACCGCAGCCTCGACCCGCTGGGCTCCGGCGATCCTTCCACCTCAGCATTCCAAGTAGCCAGAACCACAGGCGCACGCTACCATGCCCGGCTGATTTTTTATTTATTGTAGAGATGAGGTCTCGCTGCCCAGGCGGGTCTCGAACCCGCGGGCTCAGGCAATCCACTCACCTCAACCTCTCAAAGGCGCGGGATGACAGGCTGAGCCAACGAGCCCAGCTTCAATTATATTTTCTAATTTATTGTTGCTGGTATAGAAAAAAGTTATGGATTTTTATAATTCTGACATCTGGCTAAATCTACTGAACTTTCCTATTAGTGCTACAGTTTTATTTCTTCCTCTTTAAACTTTATACCATTTCTTATTCCTTATCTAGTTTTGAAATTAAAATCAGAATCAAATTTACCAAGTGAGCTGGGCAGCTTTCATTTTTTTATTTTCTGTGATTATTACTTATTTGTCAGAGTTTAGTGATGGTGGGGGAAGGAGGTCGTATATGGCTTAAAGGCGTAATGCAAGAGATATCTTTGTGGTGAAGGAATTATTTGGGTTTTGGGGGTTTTTTGGTGGGTTTTTTTTTTTAAGTTGGAATCTCACTCCATCGCCAAGGCTGGAGTGTAGTGGCACACCGCAAGGCCACCACAGACTCAACCCGCTGGGCTCCAGCAATCCTTTTGCCTCAGCCTTCCAAGTCACTGGAACTACAGGCACACGCTACCATGCCTGGCTAATTTTTTATTTCTTGTAGAGCCAAGGTCTCACCAAGTTGCCCGGACTGGTCTGGAACCCGCGGGCTCAGGCAATCCAGAGAGCTGGGATTACAGGCTGAACCACCGAGCCCGGCTGATGGAATTGTTTTGTATCTTGATTGGAGTGTGGTTTACATGAATCTACACACGGGCTGTAATGACATTAAACTATACGTATACACAGATGGTATCAATGTCAATTTCCTTTTTAAAAAAATATTGTACTGTAATTATGTTAGATGTGATGGGAAAAGTAGATGAAAGATAAGCAGAACTCTTCCCGTTCCATGATTTCGTGGATTCCGTATTTGTCTACTTGGCATCCATTCATTACAGAGTTAGCTGAGTTAGTTCGATTTTCTTATTTTCTGTCTTCATAAAGCCCTGATATCTGTGACCTGGCTGGCCGAGAAGAAGCTGCCCTTCCCAGGGCTAGCCAATTCGTAGAAGTAGCAAAGGCGTATCCCAGGAGACCTTTTATATCTTTGATAAGCAAACGAATAAATTCAGAGCCCACTATTTCCCTGATCAAACTCTCACACACTGAGTCAATATTCCTCTGCCTCAATCATCCTAGGGCGAGTGCCGGGCAACTAGAGACTACCCAGATTGCCAGAGCCCACCAACATCATTCAAACTAGCCAGTCCTAAATATTTACCCTCCTTACCTTCTCGGCAGAAACCCCAATAAAGACAGTGACCTATGCTTTTTCCTCTCTTCTGCCTCTAGACCAACCTTGTGCTTCCTTACGTGGCTTTGTGTGGTGTGACGTGCCCCTTCCCTTTAGCAAAAGCAAGTACTAAAAATCATCTTTCAATGGCATTGACCACTCCGTGTCACCTCCTTAAATTAGATAGTAAGTCACCTCCATACATTAAAATCCTATGGGTACAATGGATATGCCTCTGAACTATTTTTGCAACTTTCTGTGACTCTATAATTAAAAATGATTCAAAGGTTTAAAACAATAAAGCGAGGGGGCAGCTTTTACACTTTTGATGTTTTCTGAAATAACTGTGAATTATAGATGGTAAAGAGTTGGGGAGAAGGCCAGGCGTGGTGGCTCAAGCCTGTAATCCCAGCACTTTGGGGGGCCGAGACGAGAGGACTGCCTGAGCTCAAGGGTTCAAGACCAGCCTGGGTGACTTGGTGAGACCTCGAATCTAATAAATAAAAAAATAAACTGGGCATTGTAGCACGTGCCTGAAGTTCCAGCTACTTGGAAGGCTGAGGCAGAAGGATCACCTGAGACCGACAGGTTGAGGCTGCGGTGACCAGGAGCATGCCACTGCACTCCAGCCTGGGCAACAGAGTGAGATTCCAACTCAAAAAAAAAAAAAAAGTTGGGTAGATCTGAATTGATTCAATTATCTTAGTCTGTAGTTCGGTGAAAAGGAAGGTCTTTATTATTTTAATTGTTATTATTTTTTTGAATTGGAGTCTCACTCTATTGGCCAGGTTGGAGTGCAGTGGCACACTCACGGCCATCCCAGCGTAGACCTGCTGGGCTCCGACAATCCTTCCACCTCGGTCTTCCAAGTAGCTAGAACCACAGGCGTGTGCTACCATGCCCAGCTAATTTTTGATTTATTGTAGAGATGAGGTCTCATCAAGTTGCCCAGGCGGGTCTTGAACCCACAGGCTCAGGCAATCCACTCACCTCAGCCTCCCAAAGTGCTGGGATGACAGGCTGAGCCACTGAGCCTGGCCCCCCCCCTTTTTTTTTTTTAAAGTAAGAGTCTCATTCTGTTACCCAGGCTGGCTCGCCATAGCCTCAACCTCCTGAGCTCAGTCAAAGTTTCCACCTCAGCCTCCCTTCTCTCAAGTAGCTGGGGCCACAGGTGCAGGTGCATGTCACCATGCCTGGCTAATTTTTTGTAAAGACAAGGTCTCACTTATGTTGCCCAGGCTGGTCTCGAACTCTTGGGCTCAAGCAATCCGCCCACCTCGGCCTCTCAAAGTGCTGGGATTACAGGCATGAGCCACCACACGCAGCCTTTTAATTTTTTAACACGAGTTTTTTTTTTTTTTTTTTGAGTCAGAGCCTCACCCTGTTGCCCAGGCTGGATTACAGTGGAACTCCACGGCTACTGCAGCCTCCCTGTGCCGGGTTCAGACAATTCTTCCACCTCAGCCTTCCAAGTAGCTGGAACTTCAGGTGTGTGCCACCATGCCCGGCTAATTTTTTTTTTTTTTTTTTGTAGAGACAAGGTCTCACCAGGTTGCCCAGGCTTGTCTTGAACCCCTGGACTCGGGCAGCCTCCTCTCTGCCTCCCAAAGTGCTGGGATTACAGGTGTGAGACACCTCGTTTCTATGCACATACGTTTTTGGGGTTTTTTTTTTTTTTTGCTTTTTAGTTTTTCTTTTGTCATTTTGATGTCTGTTGTCAATCTGATTGCCTTTCTCTCTGGAAGTTTTTAGAATTTCCTCATTGCTTTCAATGTTCTTTTCTTTTTTCTATGAGTTGGAGTCTCACTCTGTCACCCAGACTGGAGTGCAGTGGCCGCTCCCAGCCACCGCAGCCTCGACCTCCTGGGCTCCAGCGATCCTTCTGCCTCAGCCTTCCCAGTAGCCAGAATTATAGGTGCGCGCTACCACACCCGACTAATTTTTTGATTTTATTGTAGAGATGAGGTCTTGTCTGCCCAGGCGGGTCTCGAACCCGCGGGCTCGGGCAATCCACTCACCTCAGCCTCCCGAAGACGCGGGATGACAGGCTGAGCCACCGAGCCCGGCTCGATGTTCTTAATTTCAGCTCTGTCCTGGTATACACTCAGGTGTAAATTTCATCTGTTTGGTTTAGCATTCTATAAACCCTTTCGATCTGACACCTTCCATCTTTAATTCTAGAGAAAATATTGTCATTATTTACTCGAATATCTTCTTTCTTCTATTTGCTTTGTTATATTTCTTCTTTTGGTTTCTATAATCCAACTGTTGACACATTTAGCCTCAGTATCTGTAAGTTTCTCTTTTTCGTTTTCCATCTCTTTATCTTTTTCTGCTATGTTTTGAGAGCTCTCTCAAACTGATCTTCCAGCTCGCTCATTTTTCTTGGCTTCTATCCATCTTGCTGCCTATCCCATCCATTGTTTTTTATCCACTGTACTCTCTCTCGTATCTAATAGTTCCTCTTGACTTTTTTATGACTTTTTTTCATACTTTGTATTACCGGTAGTCTCCTTTATCTCTTTGATTATATTTATTGTGCTTCTTTTAATTCCTTGATGACCCATCTGTTTCAATCATTCAACTCCATGCAGTATACCCATTAGTTCAATTCACTGTCACTCTTTTATGTGTTTACTCCTCAGGAATTTTGGTGTCTTGGCCCATGCATTCTTATTTCCTCTGAGAAAATGCTGCGGTGCACTAAGGAGTGTATAGCAGTGCAGATCCTGGTAGGTGGACCGCCTCTGCAACTTAAGGCATGTGGAGAAGAGAGCACGGCCCTCAGGGTGGAAAATTGTCACCCCAGAACCACTGGCGATCCCATATGCTGCTCTGCAAGACAACTCTCTCCGTCTGGTATTTTTCCCCAAACTATCTGAAAGAAGCAGCTCTGAGAAACATAACCTCCTGAGACTGTGATGCACAAGCCCTGAGGAAAGAGGGCGGAGGGCAGGGGTGAATACCCAGGAATGCCGGCCAGCCCTCAACGCCTAGGAGGTGGGGATAGGACAGGGATGGGATTGGAGCCCCGCCCTGACACGAATGCCTGACGGAGGCTGCCCTGGCTGTTGCTGTGGATTTCTTTCTCCATGGCAATGGTGGCCTGTGGTTTTCACAGGCTAGCTTGCGTCAGTATCCCCTGGAGGGTTTGGTAAAGCACAGATTGCTGGAACTTATCCCTAGAGTTTTGGATTCGGCAGGTCTAGAGTGCGCCTGAGAATTTGCATTTTATCAAGTTTTCATGTGATGCCAATGCCATGGGTTGGGAACCACACTTTGAGAACCGCTGTGCAGGCAATGACACATGCCAGCACTTGTATGCATGCACAAGATCCCAGAGGCTAGTCACAGTTTTGACCTCAGTTTTCTGTTGTTTTTTTTTTGAATCGAAGTTTCCATCAGTCGCCCAGACTGGAGTGTAATGGCACGGTCACGGCCACCGCAAGCTCGACCTGCTGGGCTTAGGTGATCCTTCCGCCTCAACCCTCCAAGTAGCTGGCACCACAGGCTGGTGCCACCATGCCCGGCTGATTCTTTTATTTATTGTAGAGACAAGGTCTCACCATGTTGCTCAGGTTGGTCTCGAACCCCTGAGCGCACGCCACCATGCTCAGCTAATTTTTTGATTTATTGTAGAGACAAAGGCTCACTAAGTTGCCCAGGTGGGTCTGGAACGCACTGGCTCAGGCAGTCATCTCGCCTCTGCCTCCCTAAGTGCTGGGATGACAGGCATAAGCCACCATGCCTGGCTTGACCTCAGTTTTCTAATCATTGCTTCTCTCTTCCTTGTTTAGTGTTTCCAGAATTATTTTGGCAAAGGGAAATATACCACGGGTGTAAAAAAAAATGTATACACATTTTCAGCACTGTTGTCTACGTATTCATTTTCAAAGTTGAATTAAATTACAGCAGCAATGTGTAGTATGATGTTCACTCAACTATACTTCAATAATTTTCTTTGTTCTGCCTGTTGCATGGTGACATTAGCATTCATTTAATGCCATCTTTTGAGCAAATGTCATCCTTAAAATGTGTACACATTTTTTGGCACCCTCGTATATTAGCAAGAACGAATATATCTTATTGACAGTTACTTTCTTGTGGGACCCAATTTGTAATTTTTTTTGAGTTGGAGTCTCACTCTTGTCACCCAGGCTGGAATTCAGTGGCACGCTCATGGCCACCACAGCCTCGACCTACTGGGCTCAGGTGATCCTTCTGCCTCAGTCTTCCAAGTAGCCGGAACTACAGGTGCGTGCTACCGCGCCCAGCTAATTGTAGAGATGAGGGCTCGCCAAGTTGCCCAGGCTGGTCTCGAACCCGCAGGTTCAGGCAATCCACTCACCTTGGCTACCAAAGTGCTGGGATGACAGGCTGAGCCACCGCACCTGGCCAATTTGTCATTTTTTAAAAAATGTATCTCACCCAAACTGAAATGTCCTTAAAATTGTGAAGAAGAATTCATTTACAGCACATAGTGAGTATGGCGCAGTTGGAGTTGCTTTCAAACGTGATGAATATAGTCCACTTGACCCCTTTCCCTTATAATTACGTGGCAACCCGGATGCTGCCAGACCTCACCCAGATCTGGGCATTGTGACCACAGCAACGAACACGCAGGGCTACTGTGTGCCAGGCACTGTTTTGAGTGTTTTCTGTCTAATGTCTCATTTAAGCCTCACACCACCCTATGAGAATATAAGTAACCATTAAAGGCCCCCTTTTACAGATGTGGAAACTGAGGCAAACAAAGGTGAAGTCACTCACCCAAGGTCACGTTATTAGTAAGTGGCAGGACAAGTGAGAAAATGGACACCCTGAGATGGTCAGTGATCTACACAATATCAGCCCACCCTTTTTAATTGCTAGCAAGAATCAGAGCTGTGTTGTCAAACCAGTGAGTAAAGATCAGAGCTGTGGCCGGACACGGTGGCTCAAGCCTGTAATCCCAGCACTTTGGGAGGCCGAGGCGAGAGGATTGCCTGAGCCCATGGGTTCGAGAACAGCCTGGGCAACTTGGCGAGACCTTGTCTCTACAATAAATCAAAAAATTAGCCAGGCATGGTAGCGCACACCTATAGTTCTGGCTACTAGGAAGTCTGAGGCAGAAGGATCGTCTGAGCCCAGTAGGTCATTGCTAGGATGGCTGTGAGCGTGACAGTGCACCCCAGCCTGGGCGACGGAGTGAGACTCCAACTCAAAAAAAAAAAAATCAGAGTTGTGGATTCAAACCCTGTTTAATCTGAACACATAATCTCTTGCTTTCTAAAATATACAAGAAAATTGCCAGGTGTGGTGGCTCATGCCTGTAATCCCAGCATTTGGGGAGGCTGAGGCGAGTGGATTGCCTGAGCCTGCAGGTTCGAGACCAGCCTGGGCAACTTGAAGAGACCTCATCTCTACAATAAATCAAAAAAATCCGCTGGGCGTGGTGGTGTGGAACAGTAGTTTCAGCTACTTGGAAGGCTGAAATGGAAGGATTGTCTGAGCCCAGTGGGTCAAGACTGTGGTGGCCATGAGCAACAGAGTAAGACTCTGACTGAAACAAAATAAATAAAAGAAAATATACAAGAAAAAAGTCAGTTTTTCTGTCAGTTTGGTATACAGGCTCTTATACATAACTAAAGATAATGGTATTCCTTAGAGGGATGGGGACAAAATCCCAAATACAGCTTGTCAAATGACCCACTCTTGCTATGTTTTAACTACTATCTTAATGACTGCATTTTAGTTCCTGGCCTTTGATCTAGAAATCAGGTTGAAGGAACTGCATTCTGCTTTACAAGTGCACTTTAAAAAAAGTAATATGCTATTTTGAAAATGTTCTTGCCCCAATTTGGCAGACAGTCCTCACTGAGCTCTCTGGATTTACTGACTTTTTACATAAGCCCTCACCTCTTTCTCTGACCAGTTCTACTGGTTTGGGCCACTTGGGCTCAGCCAGTGGGTGTCTGTTATCACTGGTCTCTTTTAAATAGGCTATGATTATTCCAGGTTTTTGCTGTAAAGAGAGTTACTGACCCTTCCCTTTTCCCTCCGTGAGTGTGAGTCTCCTTGTCTCTAACCACACTCAGAAACTTAGAGCTGGCATCCAACTTGGCCATTTGTAGCCGGCAGTCGTCCTCAAAGCTAAACCAATTCACAAGACCGATCACGTCCTTCCTTCCTTTAAACTCGTCGAGACACCCTGAACAAAGTTAAAAGGCAAGGAGGAAACATATTTACCACACTTAAAACTTAGACAAAGACTTGCATTCAGAACATATAAAGAACCCTCGAAAATCAATCGTTTTTAAAAAATCAAAGAAACTGATTTAAAACCCACAAAAGATATAAACAGGAAATTCTCAGAGAAGAAAATCCACCTGACCAATTAATAGGGGAAAGCTGTTCAGCCTCACCCGCAAACGAGAGTTAGACACCACTCTTTTCTACCCATCTGATTGGTAAAAATTTAGGAGGTTGATAAGATGGTGTTGGTCAGTGTCCTGATTTGAATGAGCCCCCCAAAATTCAATGTTAGAAACTTAATCCCCTACGCACGATTATCGAGAGGTAAAGCCCAAGAAGAGTAGATTATTGAGGGACTGGGCTAGTCATGGCAAGAGGGGGTTATTATTAAACCAAGCCTGTCCCCAGTTACTTTCCCTTTCATTACCCTTCCACCGTCTACCATGGGACAGTGTAGTACAATCCCCCACCAGATGCCAGCACCATGCTCGCGGACTGCCCAGCTTCCAGAACTGTGAGAAAGAAGTCTCTATTCTTTATCAATTACTCAGTCCACGGTATTCTGTTACAGCAGAAAGCAGACTAAGACAGCATGAATATAAAGAAATGGTTCTGTCAGTTTTACCTACTAGAAGCCTCTCCCTCCTAACAGCAACCAGATATTCCCCAACTGTGCGCAATCTTGACAAAAATCAAGGCACTCTGTCCTCTCATTACAGAAGCTGCTCCCAGCCTCCCCTCCGCCTCCCTGTGACATGAGGTCAGCCCTCTCCCAGGACTTGCATGAGTTAGACAAGGCTCAAAGCCAAGTTTGGTCTCCATTCAATCACCAGAGACCATGTCTTCAGCCTTCCTCTCCACCCAGGAGCTGGCCCATGGCCTGTCAAGGCTCCCCCTTATGATGAAGTTAGTGTCTGGGGTTTAACCAAAGACTCCTTCCTAACTGAAATGCCCAGTGACCCCAGCAAGCCAATGTTTTGGAATCTGCCCCAGGGAAATACACTTGAGCACACACTGCAAGATGTTTGTGGCAGTAATGCTTGTAAAGGCAAAACAAAATGGAAACAGCCTACCAGGCTGAACTGTATTAAAATGCTATTTTATAGGACAAAAGAAAGCAGCTTCATGTTGGCAATTTCAAATAGTTCAACCTCTCTCAGGAAATAATCAAATAAGCAATGGCCTTCATAATTCATAATGCTAGGCAAAAACTAAAAAGAGATAGATATATATTTGCTGCTATGGAAAATATTCCAAGTCCTATTTGGGAGAAAAAAGCACGTTTAAGAACAATAAATATATACATATATATATATATTTGTTTGTTTTGTTTTGTTTTTTTGAGTCAGAGTCTCACTCTGTTACCCAGGCTGGAGTGCAGTGGCATGCTCATGGCCACCACAGCCTCAATCTGCTGGGTTGAGGTGATCCTTCCACCTCAGCCTTGCAGGTAGCTTCCATGTGCCACTATGCCTGGTTAATTTTTTTTTTATTATTTATTTATTGTGGAGACGAGATCTCACCAAGTTGCCCAGGCTGGTCTTGAACCCCTGGACTCAAGCAATCCTCTCGCCTCGGCCTCCCAAAGTGCTGGGATTACAGGCTTGAGCCACCGCGCCCAGTGGACTGGTATTTTAAAAGAGGGAATAAGCCGGGTTCGGTGGCTCAGCCTGTAATCCCACGCCTTTGGGAGGCTGAGGCGAGTGGATTGCCTGAGCCCGTGGGTTCGAGACCCGCCTGGGCAGCAAGACCTCATCTCTACAATAAATCAAAAAATCAGCCGGGCGTGGTAGCGCGCGCCTGTAATTCCGGCTACTCCGAAGGCTGAGGCGGAAGGATCGCCGGAGCCCAGCAGGTCGAGGCTGCGGAGGCCGAGAGCGGCCTCTGCACTCCAGTCTGGGCGACAGAGTGAGACTCCGACTCAAAAAATAAAAAATAAAAATAAAAGAGGGAATAAAAAGGCCTTGAACTTTGTATTTACAGTTTAGATTCCTTTACAGCGTGGATGACTTCGTGAATTATCTATGGAATAAAATATAAACAAAACATTTAAATCAATATATGTCTTAAATTCTTCAGCGTCCCATCACCTAAAATGGGCTGGCAAACCATGGTCCTGTCTTTTAAGAAAAGTTTTGTTGGAATCCAGCTGTGCTCATTCATCTGCATATTGCCAGTGCTGCTTCCCCACAAAAATGCAAAGTTGAGTAGCTGCCAGAGAGGCTTATGGCTGACACAGCTGAAAATATTTACTATCTGGCCCTTTCAAGAAAAGAACTTGCAAACCTCTTCTCCAGAGCGATGAGCCTCAGCTCTGGTGGGCGTTGGAATCACCTGGGATAATTTTTAAAATACCTATGCCCAAGTTCTACCCTTACAAAGAAAGACTTAATGGGTCATGGACGGGGCTTGGGCATTAATTGTTTTTCAGAATTTTGTGTGTGACTGGTCTAAAGTGCAGCCTGGCTTGACTGCTCAGCCCTTTAAGATTAATTCCAGACTCCTGAGCATGACTGAGAAGGCCCTGCGTGACCAACTTGCTGCTCTGGTCTCCTCCACCCAGTCCCTCATTTCTTCTGCTTCAGGCCGACACTCGTCTGTGTTTCTGCCTGGAATGTTCCTCCTTCCTGTCTGCCTGGCAAATGCTGAATCATCCTTTAAGTCTCAGTGGAAGGATGCTCTCTCCTCCAGGAAACATTTCAGACGCTTGCTTAAGGTATCACACTCCGCGGTATGTCACCGTGTAGGCACCTGTCAGTCTCCCATGTTGCGGGGTAGGGAACGTGCTGTGTCTCAGAGGAAGAGCCCAAGAGACATTTGCTGAATTGAATTAAACTTCGAAAAAATGAAGTTCAAATGTCCAAAATCCCCCTCCACAAAGATTTTTTGAGGTCCTCTCTGTGTCAGAAAACAAAATAGCCAAAAAAAAAAAAACCCGGATGTATTTACTGTAACAGACTAAGTGATTTTTCTTTCTTCCTTTCTTTTTTTTTGAGTCAGAGTCTCACTGGCATGTTCACAGCCACCACAGCCTCGACCTGCTGGGCTCAGTTGATTCTTCCGCCTCAGCCTTCCAAGTAGCTGGAACTACAGGCATGTGCCACCATGCCCGGTTAGACTAAGTGATTTTCAAATTCCCTTCTCCATCATTGACTGGGCCTAAAGCTTATGGGTCTGGAACTGCAGGTGTTGAAGGAGACAGAAACAAGAGAGGTGTCAGTGCTGGGCTTGTCTCCTACCTCAGGTGAAAATCCGAAGGGCACGTGTGCACCGTGCCCTTTGAGAAGATTGGAACTTAGTTTTTTTTGCCATTGATATGTTGCTTTGTAAACTGATTGCATTTGCGGTTGTCTAACTGGGCTTATTCTGTGCACTAGACAAATTTCCAAATTGCATTTCCTTCCTTCCTGATCATGAACTCAAACGGACAGGTTGCCCTTTCCAGTCTCATCCTTAATCAGCTTCCGTCAAGAGCCTAAGAGATGCCGGGGTATGGGCACCCCCCCCATTCAAAATACATTGTGATTGTCACGGGAGGGAGGAACAGAATAAACAGTGATTCATGGCACCTCCTACTTCAAATCACATGGCGGTTGTTCCAAGTTTTCATTTTCAAAAGATTAAAAACAACTTGCTTCAATCCTGTGCTAATTGGCAGATAAATTTCCTTTCTCACATGGTGGCAGTGAAATGTGGATATTAAAATGCACAGTCGACTCATCTCAGTGTTTGAAAAGAAGAAGAAAGACCTTGATCAACAGCCTTTGTTTTTAAAAGATGATACATTTACACCACGAAGTTGAAGGCGGCAGAAGATTCTGGAATGCTAGGCCAGAAACAAATCCGGAAAGAAATGATCATCTTCAGCATTCACAGCAAATATTTGTGAAGCGCCTACCAGATTAGAGTGTTACGATGGATACGTTTACAAACCGTACTAGTTCTTACTCTATAGCTGATGATACAGGGCATACAGGTAAAACGCTAACCACCTGTGCCAGGATTTCCTTGCAGTAAGAAAAAAATCTGGATGTGCTATCCATTTAAAATCCAAGTTACCGGCCGGGCTCGGTGGCTCAGCCTGTAATCCCAGTGCTTTGGGAGGCTGAGGCGAGGGGATGGCCTGAGCCCGCGGGTTCGAGACCCGCCCGGGCAATTTAGCGAGACCTCATCTCTACAATAAATCAAAAACTAGCCGGGCGTGGTAGCGCGCGCCTGTAGTTCCAGTTACTCAGAAGGCTGAGGCAGAAGGATCGCCGGAGCCCAGCAGGTCGAGGCTGTGGTGGTCAGAAGCGTGTCACTGCACTCCAGTCTGGGCGATGGAAGTGAGACTCCAACTCAAAAAAATAATAAAAATAAAAATAAATAAAATCCAAGTTACCGAGGCAGGCTCTTTGCAAACACCTCCTGGTAGCCCCTCTTGTGTCTGGTCAACTATTAATTTTAGACTTAAGGAACAAGAATAGCATGTGTGTCCGTGTCATGTAGCTACTATAGCAGATTACCACAGACTTGGTGGTTTAAAACAAGAGAAATATATGGTTTCATAGATCTGCAGCCCCTGAAGTCCAAAACCAGTAATACTGGACTGAAATCGAGGTGTCGGCAAGGCCTACACTCCTCCAGGAGGCAGTAGGGAAGAATCAGTTCTTCACCTCTTCATCTTCTGGTGGCTGCCAGCCTCCCTTGACATGTGGCCACATCAATTCGACCTCCGTGGTCACATCACCTGTGGGGAGGTGCACACGTGTCATACCTCCCGTCTCCCTCTTCTAAGGATATATGTGATTGCGCAAAGGGTCCACCTGGATAACCCTTCACATTTTTAGACACATAGCTTGATCATATCTGCAAAGGTCCATTTGCACATAAGGTAACTTTCGCAGGTTCCAGGAGTTTGGTTGTAGCTATCTCTTGGGGGGGGTCATGTTTTAGCCCACGACAGCATGGATATTTTTATCCAGTAAACCCAGAATTTCAGTGGAACCCGCTGTCTCATTCTTCCTCCGTGATAACAGGTTCTTAGTTTCAGCGTATCTGCTAATCCCTTGCTCCAGCACCAGGAAGGGGCCTGGCCTTGAGTCAAATGTTTTCCAGAATGACAGCCAGGTGGAAAAAGAGGCAACTGTCCAGAGCCTGAAAATCCAGCAGATGAGCAGTCTTCTGCTGGTGACAGGGAACAAAGGCTTGGCTAGGGTCTGGTGACTGGTGCTAGTCCACTGAGCATCTACCTTGGACTGCCACCTCTGACAGGGCATCAGCCGTGGCCTTGGCTTCCAGGAGAGAAGATGAGGAATGCAGATGAGAGGCGTGACATAACCATGCCAGGAGGTAAACAAGGAAGCCGAAGGGAGCGAGTGATCCCAGTCGAAGCTCAGCGCCCCGGCCTCAGGCTGAGCCGAAGGGACTTGAAGGGTTAAGAAAGTTTTAGGGCAAAAGGAGCTGCTTGGAGAAGACTTGGAGAATGTGATGAGATTAAAGGAAACAGGAAATGAAAAGCCGTGCAGGCTGCTTGGGAACCAGAGGACTCCACTACCAGCCCCCCCTCCCCTCTTCTGTCCCTGGAGGAAAGAAGTGCAGGAAGATGCAGAAGCCACGTGAAGCCACGGGAAGCCACGAGAGTCACAGCCTGCCAAGCCAAGTTCTAATCCCACGGCAGCAGCCTCCCCTGCTAGGCCTCTGCCCTAGACGGTGCCACACACGGGCCAGGCTGCACTTAAAGAATCAGCTCTGAGCCGGGCTCGGTGGCTCAGCCTGTCATCCCGCGCCTTTGGGAGGCTGAGGTGAGTGGATGGCCTGAGCCCGCGGGTTCGAGACCCGCCTGGGCAGCGAGACCTCATCTCTACAATCAATCAAAACATTAGCCGGGTATGGTAGCGCGCGCCTGTAGTTCCGGCTACTCGGAAGGCTGAGGCGGAAGGATCGCCGGAGCCCAGCAGGTCCGGCCACTGCACTCCAGTCTGGGCGACCGAGTGAGACTCCAACTAAAAAAAAAAAAAAAAGAATCAGCTCTGGGTGGGACTGCTGCATCTCAAAGAAAACAAGTCCTGGGACCTACCTGAGGTGGAGTGCCCCTTCCTTCCAGATAATAAATGCTGACTCTTGCTCCTAGAGAATGTTCGAGAGGCCACAGCTCTTTGCATTTGTTTCCTAGTGCTGTCCTAACAAATTTCCACAAACTGGGTGGCTTACACCGGTGGAAATGTCTGCTCTCACAGTTCTGGAGTATAGAAGCCCCAAATCAAGGGGTCGGCAGGGTTGGTTCCTTCTGGAGACCGGGACGGAGAGATCCGTTGCATGCTTCTCTCCCAGCTTGTAGTGTTTGCCAGCAAATCTTGGCTCTCCTCGGCCAGTGGATATATCACTCCCATCTCTGTTTCCATCCTTAGATGGCGTTCTCCCTGTGTGTCTCTGTGTTCAAATTTTTCTGTGTGTCTAAGATGCCAATCAATCATTGGATTGGCCGCCCTCATCTAGTCTCACCTCATCTTAATTTGACTACATCTACAAAATTTCCAAATAAGGTCACATTCACAGGAACCAGGGGGCCGGGGTTTGAACCTGTCTTTCTGGAAGACACAATTCAGCCATAACACTCTCCAAGTAGGTGTTTTTACGAATTATCCTGATATAAGAAAAGCATGTGGCACACATTTGTTTCTAGGATTGCCATAAGACAGGCAGACTGGGTGGCTTCAACAACAGGAATTCGTTTTCTCACGGTTCTAGAGGCTGGATGTCTGAGCTCCAGGTGATGGCTGTGTTGGTTTCTTCTGGGGCCCCGTTCTTGTCCTCCAGACGGCCACTTTCTTACCATGTTCTCGTGTGGGCTTTCCTTTATGTATATCTGTGTCCTAATCTGTTCTGATAAGGGCATCACTCGTTGGGTTAGGGTCCTCCTTACTCATCTCATCTGAGCTTAATTATCTCTTTAAAGATCCTGTCTCCAAATACAGCCACATCCTGAAATGCTGGGGTTAGTACTTCAACAGATGAGTTTAAGAGGAACACAATTCAGCCCATAACACACACAGATCATAAAGAACGATGAAATCTATAAGCTGGGCTCGGTGGCTCAGCCTGTCATCCCAGTACTTTGGGAGGCAGAAGCGAGCGGATTGTCTGAGCCCGCGGGTTTGAGACCAGCCTAGGCAACTTGGTGAGACCTCGTCTCTACAATAAATCAAAAGTTAGCCCGGCGAGGAGGCGCACACCTGTAGTTCCAGCTGCTTGGAAGGCTGAGGCGGGAGGATTGTCGGAGCCCAGCTGGTCGATGCTGGGGTGGCCATGAGCGTGCCACTGCACTCCAGCCTGGGTGACAGAGTGAGACTCCAACTCAACAAAAAAAAAAAAAAAAAAAAGAAAGAAATCTACAGTAGTTCTTAGTATAAAATCCACACATAGACAACTGAGTCTCACAGAATGCTCTCATTGATTTTACCAAACTCTTGCGTCCATAGCCAACCCATGGTTTCAGTTGACCAGCAAGTGTAGTCCTGACATGAATGTTGATACTTTTGTTCACTTTACTGAGTAAGGTAGATGTGAAACAAGAAAGATGTGTGTCAGAACTTATTTGTCTATGATGTGAGTAACTTTTTTGCTCAATCAGGTGACAGTTTGAGTCCTGAAGAATATTTCCTCATCTTGTTGGTGCCATTCATAACATAACGGTTCCAGACATGGCACAAGTTTGTCTTGCATTCTTAACATTTTATCCATCGGTTTCTTAAGTGTAGACAGTCAACAAAACAATAAATCAAGCCCTGACTGGTAACAATTACTGACTTCCCTGGTACTCCCACCATGGCTGACTCCCAGCGCCCAAGGTAAAGTCCCTGAACAGGAAGTTAGAAGGCCAAGTACAGTCGGGCAGCCATAATTTTCACCATACAGAGACGAAAGATGGAAATCGTCTTCAAGAGTACAGATGACAGTGAAATGTAGTAAAATAATCAAGAAGCGATGAATTTGAATATTTATGACTTTTGTTCTTATTTCATTATACATGTCTGTGGTTTAACCCCTACAAATAAGTGTTTAATGACCAGCCGGAAAATTTAGCAACTGGCTCTCACAAGCCAGCACAGACCGGCTGTAGCACACTCATGGACCTAGGAGTCAGCATTAGTTAAAGCACCTGTGGATTTTCAGAACAGGGGACACAGCCCGGTCATTCACAGGTGAGGAACTTTAATGAGGAAGGTGATGTGGCTTGGGTGAGGTCACATAGCTGCTTATTGGCTTAATTAGGAGACCCCAGGCCTCAGGATGGCCAGCCTGGCACACTTTCCACGGCTCAGCGATCTGTCTAAAACTTGATTCATTTACAAGGAAAGTACAATGAAAAAAGGAACAGAGTGCCCGGGGGAAAGTTCAGGGCATCAGGTAGAGAGAAAGAGGAGAAAGGCGACTAGTCGTGGACCCGGAAGGACCTCCCAGATAGGGGACTGACCCGGAATTTGGGAACAGATGAGAGTTATGAAAGAGGAAGACAGCTAATTCCATGGTGGTCAAGAAGAAAGAAAAAACGATTAATCGGGAGGGAGGATGCCAGTGATCTTTCAGGATGTGGTTTTTGTATGTGATCAGAGGTTGAAGGTAGATTTCTGTGGTCTGTGGAGTTTAAAACAACACAATCAGAAGCCAAGGGACCGGAACACTCGTCTGAGAACTGTGGCAGTGAGAAAGGGCCGAAAATGAAACCCCCAGACACAGGAGGGCGGCAAAATCAAAGCACACAAAAGGGCTTGGTGGATTCTGTTCCCATAAAGATGACTGTGAGAAAACAAAGGGAGAGGGAGGCTGGAAAGGGAGAAATGTGGGAGGCTGAGGTGAGTGGATGGCCTGAGCCCGCGGGTTCGAGACCCGCCTGGGCAACTTGGCGAGACCTCATCTCTACAGTAAATCAAAACATCAGCCGGGCGTGGTGGCGCATGCCTGTAATTCCGGCTACTCGGAAGGCTGAGGCGGGAGGATGGCCGGAGCCCAGCAGGTCAAGGCTGCGGTGGCCGGGAGCGGCCGCTGCGCTCCAGTCTGGGCGATGGAGTGAGACTCCGACTCAAAAAAAAATTAAAAAATTAAAGAAATAAGAAAGGGAGAAATGGAGCCCTCATTTGAGAGTTGCATGGCTGGAGTCTTTCCAATTACCTCTGCCCTCTTGAACCCATCCTACCCACTGCCAGATTGAGTCTCTCGAAATGTCAGTCCCTCTCCTGTCTAGAACAGCCAAGATGCTAATTCCCTTCCGCGTGGCCAAACACCTCAGCACAAATTCCAAGCTCCCTCTCTCCACCTCATGCATCCGTGCCCCTCCCCCCTCAGGCCCCGCCCCTTACCCCGAGCTCCTACCCAGCCCACACCTGTTACCATCTCTGTGCTTGGGGATTGGGGGTGGCATGATAAAATGTTATTCTGCAAGACTGAATACATTTAAAAGGCATAGAGAATAAAACAAATGCCCATGTTCCCGTCACCCAGCTTGAAAAATAAATCTTATCCAATCATTTGAAATCTGGCCTGTCCCCGGTGGCATGCACCGAGGACCCCTGGACTTGGAGGTCATACCCCTCCGAGGTCATACCCCTCCGAGGCAAGCCCTGGCCTTGGAGGTCATCATTCCGTGCATTTCTTTCTTTTTTTAAAATTTTGAGTTGGAGTCTCACTCTGTCACCCAGGCTGGAGTGCAGTGGCACGCTCAGGGCCACCACGACCTCGACCTGCTGGGCTCAGGCGATCCTTCCGCCTCAGCCCTCCGAGTAGCTGGAACTACAGGCGCACACACCACACCTGGCTGGTTTTTGTGATTTATCGTAGAGACGAGGTCTCACCAAGTTGCCCAGGCTGGTCTCGAACCCTCGGGCTCAGGCAATCCTTTCGCCTCAGCCTCCCCAAAGTGCTGGGATGACAGGCTGAGCCACCACGCCCAGCCCATTCTGTGTATTTCTTAACACATGTACCATCCGCAGAGCACCAGGGAGCCTTAATCTGCATTTGTTTACACTCATCTACTGTATAGAATCCCCCCACACTGATACACGTTTAGCTTTGCTTTCTTCTCTTCTGCTGCTGGTTTTTATTTTGTTTTTACTTGTCTCTCTCGTTGCTTATTTTAGCCCGTAACTGAACATGCAGGCTCGGGCATCAGGTGACATGGGCACAAATTCTTATTCTCCCATTTACTTCGGGCGAGATACTTTACATTTCCGTGGCCGGTTTCCTCGGTTATAAAACAGAGGTGACAACACTCCCCTCCCTCATAGGGTGGCTGGGGGACTGAGAGGGACAGACCCTGCACAGGCATCCGAATGGGGCTTGCTCGGTAAAAGACCTCCTAGCTACTGACTGTTGTTATTTTTCCATCAACATGACTGCCAGGAAAACCAGGCTGAGCAGTAAGGTCAGAACCACACGCCGTGCTCAGAAACCTCAGGCAAAATGTCAGCGCAACAGTGCCAAGTATTTTCTGGTCCGTGAGGATGAAAATCAGTTAAAACAACTCCAGAGAGCCATAATCATCTATTAAAATAAATTAACAGTCATCCACTCCTTTATTTAGATCATTCCATTCTTTCTCAAACCGTTTATCTTGGAAAAATGTTTTTAACTAAAAAGAAATTGTAGTTTCTTTCTGTCGCCCAGGCTGGAGTGCAGTGGCTCGCTCACGACCACCCTAGCGTCGACCCGCTGGGCTCAGGCGATCCTTCCACCTCAGCCTTCCAAGTAGCCAGAACTACAGGTGCATGTTACCCTTACCCGGCTAATTTTTCAATTTATTGTAGGGACGAGGTCTCACCAAGTTGCCCAGGCTGGTCTCGAAACCCTGGGCTCAGGCAATCCTCTCACCTCGGTCTCCCAAAGTGCTGGGATTACTGCACCCGGCCATTTTTTTTTTTTTTCAATTTTAAGGCTCCTACAGATGGAACATGGTTGGGGCATGACAAAGCAACTTGTAAGGCAAACACAGCGTTAATGTGACTGTGACTAATGGTGACAATATGTGCCACCACCTCATCACCAGAAATCTGAGCCAGTAGCTGTACCTTCTGGATTTTCTTGGCCAGCTTATTTGGCCCGGGTTTGTCAGAATGTTCCCTGTCAATATCACCAAGCGCTACAGCAAAACATCATCAATTTCAAAACGGGACTTGCAAAGGTGGATATTGAATTAACTGGATTCTTATTTTCCCACCATGTCATTAAATACCAGGACATCTAATCCAGGGTCGACCGGCAACTGCTTCAAATCATGGGCTATTTAGAATTGCAAAATATTGAGTCAAACTTTTGATTATCTTTATCATGTATATTCCGCTACTAAGCATTTTTCAATACAAAGCAAATTAGTCACACACTCAAAATGTGAATGGAAATGGCTTTGTCCATTTATCTGGCTGTGGAAGACGTGAGTTTTTACAATTTTCCTTGTTAGTGGCTTCTGTCAGCCTCAACAATGAATCATTCTCCCTAAGGAGAGGTTACCCCCCAGTGAAAACAAATCTGATTTTCTGCCCCTTTCTGGCAGGGAGGCATGTGTCCCTTTCATCGTGAGAAGAATTTGGGGAAGCTAACAAAAAAACAATTGACAGCCATCTGATGTCCATCCTCGGCATATGCCAAGAGACTTGGCCGCGGTCTCGCGTCTTCCAGCACTTACCAAGGTACTCCTTAAAATTGACCGTCAAGCCGGGCTCGGTGGCTCAGCCTGTCATCCCGCGCCTTTGGGAGGCTGAGGTGAGTGGATTGCCTGAGCCTGCGAGTTCGAGACCCGCCTGGGCAGCGAGACCTCATCTCTACAATAAATCAAAAAATCAGTCGGGTGTGGTAGCGCATGCCTGTAATTCCGGCTACTTGGAAGGCTGAGGTGGAAGGAATGCCGGAGCCCAGGAGGTCGAGGCTGCGGTGGCCGGGAGTGGCCACTGCACTCCAGTCTGGGCAACAGAGTGAGACTCCAACTCAAAAAAAAAAAAAAAATTGGCCGTCAAGCCCGTAATAGGCAAGACCTTTTCCCTAAATAAGGAAGCAACTCATTATCAAAAGCAGACTAAGTGTCTAGAAAAAGCAATAAGCCAAGTTATCTCATATAACAGTAAAATCCTATCAATGTCAATGACAGTAAACAGCATCATGCAATTTATAAGCAATTCTCAAAAGGCTTGTCTTCTTGGGATTCCTTCCTACAACAGAAATTCCTCCTCTCTCCTTGATTCCTGGCAAAATCTGTAAATTAAGGCTCATCTTCTCTTCCCTATTTGGCTCTGTGTTTTTAGCTCTCAGGAGTTTGTCTACAATGCTCCCAGTACAAACCTCAAACTGCCCTGTGTTCACCTCCCCGATGGGCCGAAGAACCTACTCACTTCTTAAAGCGTATTCTTGGGGCTCCACCGAATTCAGATCGGAAAGGAACTCATCAGTATCTTGCATGCACTGGAGAGAAATGTTTCTTGCGGAAGCAACAAAAGTTAGTTGGAATGAGAGCAGGCAAAATAGGAAAGCTGGGCCCATCCTCATCTCTTAACCTGTCAAGATAAAGCTCCCTTCCTAGACACAGAGCCTTGTCTTTATGAAACACTGGTCTATAATGTGTTGGGGTAAACGGGACGTGCTCGCTCCTTAACAAGCAGAGAGACAAGCTGCGTCTCCTAGCCACCTGCAAAGCGGCCCAGATGAACAAACCATGAAAACCAATTTATATACAACTTGTTATTGTTGAATAAAATAGCACAGAGGGTGTGGGGGCCGCTGACCACCTGGCTTCCATCCGTTATGCGTATTAACACTTCCAGCTAACATGGATGGGGCTAGATTTTTCTCTGGTTAGACGATCTGGTGTATATCTCTGGGTTTAAAAATATATACTGAAGATATTAAATGGTAATAGTTGGCTTTTGCTCGAGAATAACGATGAGCCTAACTTCAAAACATTTGAACGAATGATAAGCAAAGAAGGGTTTCTCCATGATCGTCTGTGCTGAATAAGGTCATGCATCTGCTAATACATTTGCTGGACTCTGAAAGTGGTATCCGTGTGGGAGTATCGAACTCCCCCACGGGAAGGAAGTTATTCCACTAGGACAAATATGCACACGCGCCCACACATGGGAGTTTGGAAAATCCATCCTAGGAAGTGAATGATGCTGGCAGAGAACCACGGGAATGGTGCACAACTAGTTTCAGAAGACATAAGTTGTGTCGATCCGGATTTCTCACGGAGTAAATATTTTTTCCAGAAAGGCTTTCTTTAAATAGCAACCTCCATATTTCCATTCAAAATGCGAAGCGACTTCTGCAGATCTTGTTTACACCGTGGAACACATCTGGGCCTGTGGGTGGCCGTGACTCAGCTGGATTTCCTGCTGCCAGTTGGTTTCAGAGCATCTTCTGGCTTATCCTGCTCTCCCTCACCTCTGTTCCTTTGTTCATGCCCTGCCTGGGTGTGGCGTGTTCTACTTACCACCTGCCGAGCATTCATCATCTACTCCTACTTATTATTTTAAGTACATGTTGCCTTTTCTGGGAAACCCTCCTAGGCTTCTCCTCAGGTGAGAAGAGGTCGAGAATAGCCTGTTCTCGCTGTTCCCTGATGACTTTGAATACTTCCTTTACCTCCTCACAATGAAGGCATCTATTTCTGTCTCCCCGTCTCCCACAGACTTTATCTTCCTGAGATTTCCTCTGGTGGTTTGTGCAGTGGTTAAGAGCTGAAGCTGTCCCTTACTAGCTGTGTGACCTAGAGCAATCGGGCTGCCTCCCTGACCTCATCGGGAAAATAAGGATAATCATTGTCTCTATCCGTTGGAATTATGAAACTTAATATGTTTAAAGTACTAAGAGAGTACCTGGCCTATTGTAAATACTGAAGAAATACCAGCTATCATTATCTTTGTATTCTAAATGTACACTACACACCTGGCAGGTAATAGTATGATATATCAGACATCCAATAATGTATATATGGGAACATTACAGTATCTGACCTGTGATAGACAATAATAAATAGTAGCTATTCTGGTTATTTATTATTATTTGTTATTGTTATTGGCCTAAAGAAAAAAAATTTTGGCACGCAGGCTGAAATAGTTAAGGCACTATTAGGTAAATAGTTCCTTGAAAAACCAGATCATTAGATCCAAATTACAAGGGGGACAGTATCAAAATGAAGAATTTTATGGTAGTTAAAACTACTCAAAGATGAACTGTGCTCTTTCAAATGACCTTGAAGTCTCCAGGCTTGTCGGTGTTCAACTGTGAGCTTCTTACAGATGCTAGGAGTTCAGTCAGGGTTCTGCTGCTTGCCACACAGAAAGCCAGTCACTGACACAAGTATTGCCAGGGAAGCAGGTTTTCTATATGGGTGATATCAGGCAGGGAGAACAAAAAATTCCTTCTCAAATCTGTCTAGCCATCTCAATGAAATCAGAGGCTTGTGGTGCCGGGCTGGAATGTAGAAAACAAGAGTTGAGAAAGGTCAGGAAGAGGAGTTGGCAAACAGGCAGGCTCTGGCATCTCATTGTCTGGATACCATGACCTGGTAAATTTCAGTTTCCTGATATTATAGACTTGAGGGTCCGTGATCTGGTAAATTTCAGTCTCTTGATGCTATAGGCCTGTGGGTTGGTTTCCTGAGAAAGGAACTCAGATAAGAAATATGTAAGTATGAAGTTTTAACAGGAGGGTCAGCTGCTATGTTTAGTAAAAAGAAACTGTAACCATTAGTCCTATGGGGAAGTTGGACTGGTGTCAGGTTGAACAGGATGAGGTTGCTGCAGAGGAGATTCAAGCCTCAGATTGTTCTTGGACAAATTATCTTCAATGTCTGCTCTTTGAAACCTTCCAAGTCCACTTTCAAAAGTATTTTCTATCATTAGCGCACTGGCTTTTATTGCACAATTCTGGGGATACTAATTGAATTAGAAATTGAAATTTCTTTTTCTTTCTTTTTTTTTTGAGTTGGAGTCTCACTCCATCACCCAGGCTGGAGTGCAGTGGCATGCTTATGCCCACCGCAGACTTGATCTGCTGGGCTCAGGTGATTCTTCTGCCGTGAGTCTTCCAAGTAGCCAGAACTACAGGCGCAGGCCACCACACCTAGCTGATTTTTTAAATTTATTGTAGAAATGAGATCTTTTGTTTAAAAAAGGTTTTTATTTTAAATATGTGGGGTATAATTTGGGGTTAGGTACACAAATGTTCATTATGCAGGTACCCTTGTCGATGAAGTGTGCCCTCACCAGAGATGAGGTCTTGGCAAGATGAGGTTGCCCAGGCTGGTCTCGAACCCATGGGCTCAGGCAGTCCTCTCGCCTCTGCTTCCCAAAGCACTGGAATTACAGGTGTGAGCCTCCATGCCAGGCCAAAATTTGCCATCTTAACTATTTTTAAGTATACAGTTCTACGGAACTAAGTACAGTCACATTGTTGGTGACCATCCCCACCATCCATCTCCAGAACTTTCCTCATGAATAGAAATTCTGTAGCTATTAAACCGGCTCCAACTCGCCCCTGTCTTCCAGCCTCTGGCAACCTCCATTCTACTTTCTGTCTCTGTAGCATTACCTATTCTAGATACCGCATCTCTGGAACGGAATCATACAGCATTTGTCTCTTTGGGACTGCTTATTTCACTTAGCGTCATGTCTTCAAGGTTCATCTATGTTGTGGCATGTGTCAGAATTCCCTTCCTTTTTAGGCTCAACTACATTCCACTGTCTGTATGTACCACATCCTGTCTATTCATTGCTCTGTCAATGGACGCTCGAGTTGCTTTTACATCTCGACTGCTGTGAATAATGCTGTCTACAAACATGGATTGTACCAGCATCTGTTTGAGTTCCTGCTTTCGTTTATTCTGGGTAGACATCCAGAAATGGAATTGCTAGGTCCTATGGTATTTCTTTCTTTCTTTCTTTTTTTGTGAGTTGGAGTCTCACTCTGTTGCCCAGACTGGAGTGCAGTGGCACACTCCTGGCCACCGCAGCCTCGACCTGCTGGACTCCGGTGATCCTTCTGCCTCAGCTTTCCAAGTAGCCAGAACTACAGGCGCACGCCACCATGCCTGTCTAATTCTTTGATTCATTATAGAGACGAGGGCTCACCATGTTGCCCAGACTGGTCCCGAACCCACAGGCTCAGGCAATCTTCTCACCTCAGCTTCCCAAAGTGCTGGGATTACAGACTTGAGCCACTGTGCACAGCCAGAAAACTGAAATTTCAACACAAGAAATGAGAGTTGACATCCAACCTGAAATTATATAGAGAAAGCAACAACCTGTGCTAACAAAGAAATCTATTTGGCACCAGAAACCGGGGTTTAAGTCCTGGCTCTGTCAGAAGCTGTTCAATTTTTCCATCTATAAAATAGCAACATCAGCCTAGCTCACGCAGTTAGTCGTTTTGTAGTATGAAGTTAGTTAGAGCTCACAATTCAAAAACATTGTATAGACTCTTGAGTCATAAACAAATATTTGTTAGCATTAGAGCTCTCAGTGCCATTTTTTTTTTTTTTGGCTTAACTATCCTTCTATATTAAAAAAAAATGGTGGGGGTGGGACTGTAAAAACTAGAGGTTAAAGAAATTTGAATACAGCTGGCCCTCTGTATCTCCTGGTTCTGCATCCAGTCATTCAACCCAAGATGAATAGAAAAAATTGAGAAAAAAATACAATAAAAATAGTACAAATAAAAAGACAAGAGCCAGGCTCGGTGGCTCAGCCTGTAATCCCGCGCCTTTGGGAGGCTGAGGTGAGTGGATTGCCTGAGCCCGCGGGTTCGAGACCCGCCTGGACAACTTGGCGAGACCTCATCTCTACAATAAGTCAAAAATCAGCCGGGCGTGGTAGCGCGCGCCTCTAGTTCCAGCTACTCGGAAGGCTGAGGCGGAAGGATCGCCGGAGCCCAGCAGGTCGAGGCTGCAGTGGCCGGGAGTGTCTGGGCGACAGAGTGAGACTCCAACTCAGAAAAAAGACAATATAGCAGCCTGGGCAACAGAATGAGATCTTATATCCACAAAAAATACAAAAATAAAATTAGCTCGGCAGAGTAGTTTGAGTTCAGGAGGTCAAGGCTGCAGTGTGCCGTGGTGGTACCACTGCACTCCAGCCTGGGTGACAGACTAAGACCTGACTCCAAAAAAACAAACAAACAAAAAAGACAATACAATGTTACTATTTACAGAGCATTTTCATTGTATTAGGTATTTTAAGTAATCCACAGATTATTTAAAGTATACAGGAGGATATATACACGAGGGAATATTACACAGCCAGAAAGGACCAAAGTACAAACTTTGCAGCAATTTGGATGGATTTAGAGTCTGTAATACTGAGTGATCTATCACAGAAACAAAGGACTGAGTATCACATGTTCTCACTCATAAGCGGACCCTGAACAATCATCATAAAAGTATAAGAAAGGGATAGGCAGTAGTGGGAAACTGCCAGGGGAAGGAGCGGGGTGATGGGCACACTTCATCCATAAGGGTACCTGATCTCAAACCAGGTGACATGGGGACCAAAGTGAGGCCCAAACTTTACCTGTACAATGACCATTTGTATACCTAACCCTGAATTGTACGCCACATCTTTTTTTTTTTTTTTTTTTTTTTTTAAGAAAGCAGGATTCATTGAGTGACAGAAAAGCTCCCACAGTGGGAGGAGACCCAAGGGGGTTGCCCTGCCCTAAATCCCTAAAGTAAAAATTAAAAAATAAATAAGGTATACAGGAGGCTGTGTGTAGGTTATATGATGCAAATACTGTACCATTTTATATCAGAAATTTGAGCATCTGTGGATTTTTGTATCAGCAGGGGTTCCTGGAATCAATGCCTCGTGGATACCAAGAAGACTGTATTTATGAAAGATTTAGCAGAAAAATCTCTGAAACCTGATTTCATTCCCAAGTCAGTTGCTGATGTTGTATGTTCACTAAAAATAAGGGTGGTGATGCTTTTAAAATTCAATGTTAAGTATTCCATCTTTTGTCAAATATGGAAAAAACTGTAAGGAGCAAAATCCACCCCCAAACATATGAATCATTAGTAATAGAAACCACTTAAAAGGTTTTTAAATATCACCTAGATAAAAAAGGAAAAGAGAATCTTACTTCTGGATAATTAACTGCTCAAGACCCTTCTGACGTCTGTCCCAATCCCTAAGAAATACAATTATGACTCATCAAGGCACAACACAAGGAAATTCAGTTTTTTTTTTTTTTTTTTGAGTCGGATTCTCACTCTGTCGCCCAGGCTGGAGTGCAGTGGCACACTCACGGCCACCCCAGCGTTGACCTGCTGGGCTCTGGCGACCCTTCTATCTCAGCCTTCCAAGTAGCTGGAACCACAGGCATGCACTCCCACGACCGGCTATTTTTTAATTTTATTGTAGAGACGAGGTCTCGCCAAGTTGCCCGGGTGGGTCTCGAACACGCAGGCTCGGGCAATCCACTGTCTCGGCCTCCCAAAGTGCTGGGATTACAGGCTGAGCCACTGAGCCCGGCCGAAACTCAGGCATTTTACAAAGACATTTTTGGGCATCTGTTTCATGCAAGGCAGTTTGCTGGACGTCAAAATGGGGCATGAAAATAAACAATGCCTTCCTTTCCTGAAAGCAGACCTTCATCGTGTCCTGAAACAGTAACCATCAGCCAGCTGATGCTGTTATTTACACCACAGCCATTTATTCTAGTAACTACCTGGTGGAAAGGAAAGGACACCAGGCCTCTCATCATTTGGCAATGGGTTTCCGAGAACAAGGATCTGTCTTTGCTGACAAGAATACGGATCAACCTGACGGGGCAATGGAACAAACACCTGCTGCTCTCCGGCTGCAGGATGAGAAGTGGCAACCACCGTTTGGAGAGTGGGCGGGGAGATGCCTGACCTGACCTTGCTTCTTCGTTGAGTGCTAGGGAGAAATAGTGGGTGTGGAGAGGGACGGCAGTGAGGCGGGTGTGTGCTGGGCTGGGGGGAAGGAGGGGACATTTCAACGAGGAGATCAGGAAGAGCTCTCTGGGTGGCGGACTCTGGACTTCTGAGCTGACCAGGAAGAAGTGCAAAGAGCCTCATGGAGGAAGAGCATCCGAGGAGAGGGGAGAGCCAGGGCCAAGCTCCTGGGATGGGAGCGTGAACTGGGTCTGGGAACGAAAAGGATGGAGTGATTTGGGGAAGGTGGGAAGTGACACGAGACGGGTAAGGCGACAGGGTGCCGGAGAGCAGGAGAGCAGGTCGAGGCTGGTCACAAAGCTCTGGAGAGGCACATGCTTCCGTTTATCTTGGCCATTCTCTTCTAAGATAACTGACGTGAGGTGGCTCAGTCTGTCATCCCAGCGCTTTGGGAGGCTGAGGCGAGTGAATTGCTCAACTGGGCAACTGGGCAAGATCTCGTCTCTACAATAAATCAAAAATCAGCCGGGCGTGGTGGCGCGCGCCTGTAGTTCCAGCTGCACGGAAGGCGGAGGCGGAAGGATCGCCGGAGCCCGGCGGGCCGAGGCTGCGGTGGCCGGGAGCGGCCACTGCGCTCCAGTCTGGGCGACAGAGTGAGATTCCGACTCAAAGAAATAAACAAATAAAATAAAATAACTGACGTTGGCACGTTGTTTGGATGGTGTCTTATCCAGGATGTTACTACTCGGTGGCTCTTAGAGGCAGACGGACGTCCCCTGCCCTGAGCAAACGAGTGCAGTTCACAAGGCCACGCTCAATCTGAAGTCACTGTGATCGTCGTCGCCAAGCCACCAGATGAATACGTTTCACTGTCTTTGCAGCACCCCTGAAGAGTCAAAGCAAGCATGGTTTTGGTCAAGGGCTGGTCATTTTTGGCTTGAGGTTAGGCTGCTGGGGGTCAGGGCGAGCGGCCGTCTGGCTTCCGGAGTAGGAGGCAAGATGTGTCTCTTGCCAAGATTCAAGCGGCGGCAGATCCCCCAGCACCAGAAGGGGAAGCTTAGAGGCTGAACTTGCAAAGTTAGGATAAATGTTCATTACTCCGGCTGACAGATGCGTCTGTTTCCACCCGGAAAGGGTGGAAGACGCAGCTCTCTCTTCCATTGACTCTGGTAAACATCGCACCATCCCTGCAATCAGCAGACCTTTACCTGCCTTGTTTTTTTTTGTTTTGTTTGGAAAATAAGTGATATGTATTCTCCCAAAATAACCAATCCAATTAAGCCTGACTTGACCTGAAGGTCAGGAAACGGGTCTTGGGCAAAACCCACCCTTTCTGGAACTAAGCAGGAGGTAAGGTATGGCAGACTCTAATTATAGCTCCCCTGGGTAAAAACACAGGCTTGCCAAGGATTGTGTTTCGAAACAGATCTGCCATGGTAATGCAAAGTACAATTATAAGAAAAGCTCAAGGAGAAGCAGCTTGCGAGAAGACAGCAAAGCAAATTGAATAATCAGTTCCCTGAAATATCGTGAAACGTTATAAATAGCGCGGCGCGATGAGTCAGAACTCACCTCACAAATTGAATTTGGAAACTGGTGAAGGATATTTTCTGGGAAACTCTGTTCTGTTTCCACGAGTAAAAATAACCACTGGGGAAAGGGTATAATTTCAGGATGAACCTGGTGAGGTAATTAGAAAGAAAAGGCAAATGTTCTAAGTTCTGACAGCCACGTATGCCTGGAGAGGTATAAAATGCGTGTTGTCAATAAAGCAGGTCTAGATCATGCATTTCTCTGTTTGTTTGTTTGTTTGTTTGTTTGAGTTGGAATCTTACTCTGTCGCCCAGAATGGGGTGCAGTGGCATGCTCATGGCCACCGCAGCCTCGACCTGCTGGGCTCCGGCGATCCTTCTGCCTCAGCCTTCCGAGTAGCTGGAACTACAGGCGTGTGCTACCACCCCCAGCTAACTTTTTATTGATTGTAGAGATGAGGTCTCACTAAATTGACTGGGTGGGTCTCGAACCCGCAGGCTCAGACAATCCACTCACCTCGGCCACCCAAAGTGCTGGGATTACAGGCTGAGCCACCGAGCCCGGCCTAGAACATGCATTTCTGAAAGCCGTGCTGGGTGTCTTGTGATGGTTGCCATCTCCCATGTTGCACCCCAGGTCTTAATCCACCCTTCTCTGTCCCGTGCTGGGTCTAGTACGCTGACATCTACAAACTACTGCTCTGGCTGCCTTGTCCTCTAGCTTTTCTTTAGCTTTGGCCAGTGGAAGGTACAAGCAAGAAATCTTTGAGTGTGATAAGACAGCTTCCTGGTCATTTCCACCCCCACACCCTCGTGGGCTTCACCATGGGTCTGGCTGTGGCTGTCTTGTCTGGCAATGGCTCCTCTTAAAAATAAGTGATATGTATTCTGGTCTCAAGCTCCTGGACTGGCTGGTCTCAAACTCCTGGACTCAAGCAATCCTCCCACCTTGGTCTTGAGTGTCTCTGTTCCACAGTTCCAGCTCCCATTCCTTGTTCCCTCAACATTCCTTGATTCTGTCACAGCTCTCAATATCGTCCCTTTCTTAATTTCTTGAATATTAAAGATTTCCCAGTGGGCTTTCCGTAACCTGCTGGGACCCTAATTGAAACAGGATTAAAGTTGGGCACCCGGAATCTACCCTTCCAGAGAAGGCAGTAAATATAAATGAGAAAACGCCCAGAGAAATGTAGGCTAAGATTGTTAAGTTTCATCACCCAACGTATTGTCTTTACTAAAATAGTCACCAGAGTCCACTGGAACGGTGAAGAGGGAAAAATGAACATGAAAGAGAATGTCCTGGGAAGGCTGACGGGAGTCTAGTTTCAAGGCTAGCCTCACACGCAACTCACGTGGACTGAGGCTTGGCTATTCAGAATGAATGACTTTGAGGTAATGGTGATTACAGAATTTCAACTGGCTAGTCCAGAAGCTTCTGGTAGCAGGAAGAGAGGCTTTTTACAGAAATATAGGCATCTCTTGCTACAAATTTCCCTCTTAGACCTAATTTTGCTGCGTCCTGTGAGTTTTGGGATGCTGTTTCCATTTTTGTTTGTCTTCAAGATATTTTTTGTTTCTCTTCTGGCCCATTGGTTGTTCAGTGGCATGGTGTTGAATTTCTGAGTATTTGTTAATTTTCCAAGATTTTTCCTGTTACCGATTTCTAGTTTCATACCACTGTGGTCAGAAAAGATACTTGATATTTCAGTCCTCCCAGAGGTGTTCACACTTGCTTTGTGACCTCATATATGGTCTATCCTGGAGGAAGTTCCGTGTGCTCTTGAGAAAAGTGTGTATTCTCTCGCTGCTAGATGGGATGGTCTGGATATGTCTGTTAGGCTAAAAAGGGCAGTTCAGGTCCGCGTTTCCTTATTTTCTGTCTGGTAGAGCTGTCCATTGCAGAAAACGGGGTATTGAAATCCCCTACTATTATTGTATTACTATCTATCTCTAGCTGGGCTCGGTGGCTCGGCCTGTCATCCCACGCCTTTGGGAGGCTGAGGTGAGTGGATGGCCTGAGCCCGCGGGTTCGAGACCCGCCTGGGCAGCGAGACCTCATCTCTACAATACATCAAAAAATCAGCCGGGCGTGGTAGCGCATGCCTGTGATTCCGGCTACTCGGAAGGCTGAGGCGGAAGGATCGCTGGAGCCCAGCAGGTGGAGGCTGCGGTGGCTGGGAGCGGCCACTGCACTCCAGTCTGGGCGACCGAGTGAGACTCCAACTCAGAAAAAAAAAAACTATCTCTCTCTTCCTTCAGTTCTATTAATATTTGCTTTATATATTTAGGTGCTTCAGTGTTCGGTTCACTTACAATTGTTATGTCCTCTTGGTGAGTTGATATTATATAATGTCCTTCTTTGTCTCTTTAGTTTCTTTTATTTTTTTTTTTTGAGTTGGAGTCTCACTCTGTCACCCCGGCTGGAGTGCAGTGGCATGCTCCCAGCCACCGTAGCCTCGACCTGCTGGCGATCCTTCCACCTCAGCCTTCCAAGTAGCTGGAACTACACGTGCACGCTACCACGCCCGGCTAATTTTTTTTTTTATTTATTGTAGAGATGAGGTCTCGCCAAGTTGCCAAGGCGGGTCTCGAACCCGCGGGCTCAGGCAATCCACTCACCTCAGCCTCCCAAAGCGTGGGATTACAGGTTGAGACAACCGAGCCTGGTTTGTCTCTTCAGTTTCTAACTTAAACTCAATGTTGTCTAACAATGGCATAGCTATCCCCCCTCTCTTTTGGTTTCCATTTGCCTAGAGTATCTTTCCCCATCACTTTGCCATCAGTCTATGTGTGTCTTTTCTTTTTTTTTTTTTTGAGTTGGAGTCTCACTCTGTCGCCCAGACTGGAGTGCAGTGGCCGCTCCCGGCCACCGCAGCCTCGACCTGCCGGGCTCCGGCGATCCTTCCGCCTCAGCCTTCCGAGTAGCCGGAATTACAGGCGCACGCTACCACGCCCGGCTGATTTTTTGATGTATTGTAGAGATGAGGTCTCGCTGCCCAGGCGGGTCTCGAACCCACGGGCTCAGGCAATCCACTCACCTCGGCCTCCCAAAGGCGCGGGATTACAGGCTGAGCCAGTGAGCCCGGCTCTATGTGTGTCTTTAAAGGAGCGGTGGGTCTCTCATAGGCAACATGTAGCTGGGTCTTGTTTTCATTTTGGTTTGGTTTTTTTTTTTGAGTTGGAGTCTCACTCTGTCGCCCAGGATGGAATGCATACTCACAGCCACCCCAGTGTCAATCTGCTGGGCTCCAGCAATCCATCCACCTCAGCCTTCCAAGGAGCAGGAACTACAGGCGCACACTACCACACCCAGCTAATTTTTGTTTTATTGTAGAGATGAGGTCTTGCCAAGTTGTCCAGACTGGTCTTGAACCCGCGGACTCAGGCAATCCATTCACCTTGGCCTCCCAAAGTGCTCGCATTACAGGCTGAGCCACCAAGCCCGACCTGCTTTGGGATTTTTTTGAGCCAGAGTCTCACGCTGTCGTCCAGGCTAGAAGGCAGTGGCATGATCACGGCTCACTGCAGCCTCGACCTCCTGGGCTCAGTCGATCCGTCAGCCTCCCTCTGCCAAGTAGTTGGGACTACAGGCGTGTGCCTCCATGTCCAGCTTATTTAAAAAAATTTTTTTGTAGAGACAAAGTCTCCCTAGGGTGCCTATGCTGGTTTTGAGCTCCTGGGCCCAAGCAGTCCTCTCACCTCAGCCTCCCAAAGTGTTGTAATTATAGCCATGAGCCACTCACTGCACCTGGCTTGATTTTGTTTTTAATCCATTCAGCCACTCTATGTCTTTGTGTTGGACAATTTTTTTGTTTTGTTTTTGAGTTGGCGTCTCAGACTGGAGTGCAGTGGCATGCTCACGGCACCTCAGCGTCAACCTGCTGGGCTCTGGCGAACCTTCTGCCTCAGCCTTCCAAGCAGCCAGGACTACAGGTGTGCACTACCATGCTCGGCTAATTTTTGTATTTATTTATTGTAGAGACGAGGTCTTGGCAAGTTGCCCAGGCTGGTCTCGAACACGAGGGCTCAGGCAATCCACTGGCCTTGGCCTTCCAAAATGCTGGGATGACAGGTTGAGCCACCGAGCCCAGCTTTTATTGGAAAATTCAATCCATTTACATTCAAAGTAACTACTGACAGGTAAGAACGTACTACCACCGTTTTGTAACTTATTCTCTGGCTTGGGATATATTTTGCTTGCTCCTCTCTTACTGGCTTCCTTGTAGTTAGATGGTTTTCTGCGGTTGTAGGCTTTGAATCCTCTTTATTTATGTTTTGGCGTGGACTACAGACTGTTTTGTTACCATGATCTCTGCAGATAAATAAGTTCACGTTGTCTTATCCCAAAGACTTACACGTAAGTTGGTAAGGGTGTGAGGGCCATAACTGAAATAACAGAACCAAAAATCGTCAAAGAAAACAAAAGATTCAAGAATTTTAAGCAAAAACTGAATGGCACCTGAGTAGAAGCCAAGTTAAGGTAACTAGGGCGCTAGCTTCCTTCTTTAGAAGATGTACACTAAGATTAACAGCTACAGTCTGGAATGTTTACAGCACCTGAGATTTGCAAAGTGTGTGTAGAAACTGGCCTGGCATTCCACATCCGGTACCGCCCTCTTTACTCTCAGACTATCCTTTGAGGCAGATGAAGGCTTCCTCTAAGTCACATTTGACAACGTTCTGTAAGCACATTCCCTTTTCCCCCTTCTAAGCGGGCACTTTAAAGGAACAGTGCTCCCAGCATGATGGATATAGTAATATAAAAAATATTTCATGTTAATCCTGGCTGACTAAAATTTTCAAGAGGAAATGCCACAGTTGGTCAAAGATTGAAGATCCGGGGATGGAAACTCACTAGCCCACTGACACCAGTGCAGCACACGCACCAGAGCTTCCAGATGGAACAGTTGTTCTTTGGACTACTTAACTGTGGTGGGAGCTAGGAATTTGCAAAAAAAAAAAAAAAAGCATTTAGGAGAAAGAAGTGGTTGATGCCATGTAGCCTAAGCCTGTTTTTCTTTTTCTCATTTTATAAGTATTGTTTTGCTGGCATTCTTCTTTATGCATGTCACTCATTATTATTATTATAATAACTATTATTTTAGAGATGAGGTCTTGCTGTGTTACCTAGTCTGGTCTTGAAATCCCAGCCACAAGCATCCCTCCTGCCTCAGTTTCCCAAGCAGGTGGGATTACAGATAAACACACCACACCAGGCTCTGTTCCTCAATAATCAATTAAAAAAAATCCAACTACATAAAAACAAAAACATACCTTTGTACATATAGCAAAAACTCAAGACCATCTTTCCCATAACTGGCTCTTCTGAATGTTTATTTTCATATTTTTTAAGTAATCTAAACCTTGAGAATTTTTTTTTTTTAATTTTTTTTATTTTAGAATTGTGGGGTGCAATTCAGGGTTAGGTATACAAATATTCACTGTGCAGGTACCCTTGATGAGGTGTGCCCCCGCCCCTCTTCCCCAGGGAGATCTCTAGTACTGTCAATCCTTGAGAAAATTTTAAGAAATCATCTAAGCTTGAACTGTTTTTTTGAGTTGGAGTCTCCCTCTGTCACCCAGCCTGGAGTGCAGTGGCATGCTCACAGCCACCACAGCCTTGACCTGCTGGGCTCAGGCGATCCTTCCACCTCAGCCTTCCAAGGAGCTGGAACTACAGGCATGTGCTACCATGCTCGGCTAAATTTTTGATTTATTGTAGAGAGAGGTCTTGCTAAGTGGCCCAGGCTGGTCTTGAAACCCTGAGCTCAGGCAATCCTGTTGCCTTGGCCTCCCAAAGTGCTGAGATTACAGGTTGGAGCCACCGTGCATGGCCCTAAGCTTGAACTCTTAGATCAGACTTCTGTCTCTGCATCCCCTACTGGAAAACCCTCTTGAAGCTACTTCCGAAATGCCGTTTTACAACGGAAGCCTCTGTCCATGCTTAATCTCACAACTCTAGGCCAAGTCCTCATACGGTGTTAGCACCACAGCTATCTTAATTTACACTTTATTCCTGTGATGGACATTTGTGTTGTTCAAATCTTTTCAGCCTTCTGGGCACACGAGAGGACTTGACTTCCCAGCTTCCTTGTGACTGGGTGGGACCAGGTGACTGGTCTTGGCCAACGAGTTGTGAAAAGCCACACCTGTCTCTTCTGGGCCAGAGGATTTCATTGCACTTTCCCCGCTGCCCCAGTAACTGGTGACTTTTGGGATGTGGGGTGATGGAACCAGCAGACACGGACGCAGAATGTGAGCAAAGCTTATGATAAGCCACTTGGGTTTAGGGTTGTAGCCACAGCATGGCCCGGTCTTTATCTTCTCCCCACCATCCATCCACGGCCACCAGCTCATCTGGTCATGTCACTTTCCTGTCCACTTTCCTAACTCACCTCTAACATCGGTACACACCCCTTCACCTACTACGCAAGGATTTTTCTAACTTGGCCTGAGCCGACCTCGCCTCCACTCCCACTTCTGCACTAAACAGAGTAAAAGGGCTCCCTAAGAACTCGCTGAGCTGCACCGCGGTATCTTTCTTCTTGTCCCCCGTCCCCGAGTTGGAGTCTTCCTCTGTCGCCTAGGCTGCAGTGCTGTGGCACGTGATCCTTCCGCCTCAGCTTTCCAAGGAGCTGGAACTACAGGCGTGGCTACCACGCCTGGCTAATTTCTTATTTTATTGTAGAGATGAGGTCTCGCCAAGTTGCCCAGGCTGGTCTCGAACCCGTGGGCACAGATAATCCACTCGCCTCGGCCTCCCAAAGCGCTGGGATTATAGGCTGTTAAATGCCCACACCCAGCATTGTAGCATGCTGGTGAAAAATGGGTAGAACTTATGTCTCGGCATAGATTTGCGTTCAGCGTTATCCCGAGTGTTCATGTCTTTTATCAATGGCTAGGAATTTTCCATACTGACCTTTCCCGATTCTATTCATTCTGAAGCCCCTGTTGAACTGAAGCCGGATCTTGCCATTTTGTTTGTCCTTCTCGACTCCTTTCATATACAAGGTCTGACCATCAAGTTCACAAATTTGCCACCATGGACTTACTTGGTAGTACCATACAAACAACTCGGTATGGTTTCGTAACCTTGGCGTATACAGTATCTCACAGCTGTGTTTGTGTCGACGTGTGGTGGTGTCTTGCTGGGTGTTTTTCATTATTGTGGTTGCATTCTTTGAGTCGGAGTCTCACGGTGGGCCGGGCAGGAGTGCAGCGGCGCGCTCATGGCCACCGCAGCCTCGATCTACTGGGCTCTGGCGATCTTTCTGCTTCAGCCTTTCAAGTACCTGGAAGTACGGGTGAGCGCTGCCACACCCAGTTAATTTTTTAATTTATTGTAGAGATGAGGTCTCGCCAAGTTGCCCAGGCTAGTCTAGAACCTGTGGGCTCGGGCAGTCCTCTTACTGCGGCCTCCCAAAGTGCTGGGGTTATAGGTGGGAGCCACCATGCCTGGCCTGTTGCATGTTTTTGTGTGCTGCTGCAATAATGTTGGAGCTTGAATTAGAGTAACAAACAAACATTAAGTTTCTTGTCCCCAGCCGGGCTCGGTGGCTCAGCCTGTCATCCCGCGCCTTTGGGAGGCTGAGGTGAGTGGATGGCCTGAGACCGCGGGTTCGAGACCTGCCTGGGCAAGTGGCGAGACCTCATCTCTACAATAAATCAAAAATGAGCGGGTGTGGTAGCGCGCGCCTGTAACTCCGGCTACTCGGAAGGATCGCCGGAGCCCAGCAGGTCGAGGCTGCGGTGGCCGGGAGCGGCCACTGCACTCCAGTCTGGGTGACAGAGTGAGACTCCAACTCCAAAAAAAAAAAATTTCTTGTCCCTGATTTCACTTCTACGAGAAGTGAAATCAGGGACATTTTAGTCCAAGTTGATAATGCCATGAAGAAAATGGCAGTGTACAAATGGGTTAAACGTTTTTCTGAGAGGAGAGAAAGTGTCACTGATAAAGAGAGATCAGGGTGGCCGGTAAATTGCAAAAATTCGTCGAATCATGTGTCAAAAATGTTGGCTGACTGAGAGAAGCATAGCAGACCAAATCAACATCAATAGCGAAACAGCAAAACCTTAACTGAAAATCTTGGCATGAGAAAGGTGTGTGCAAAAATGGTCCCGAAGGAGCTCTTGCATCACGACAGTGCACCAGCTCACACAACACCATCTGTGAGGGAGTTTATAGCCAGTCAACAATTAACTGTATTGGCACACCCTCCCTACTCACCTGATCCAGCCTCCCAGTGACTTTTTTCTTTACCTGGAGATAAAGGAAGTACTGAAAGGAAGACATTTGGATGACATTCAGGACATCGAGGGTAAGATGATGACAGGTCTGATGGCCATTTCAGAAGAAGAGTTCCCAAATTGCTTGGATGGGTGGACTAGGTGCTGGCATCAATGCATAGCTTCCCAAGAGTATTTGAGGGTGACCAGAGTAATATTCAGCAAAGGGGTATGTAGCCCTTTTTCTAGGATGAGTTTGTGAAGGTAAGAGTCTCACCTTGTATTTTGTCACCTTATTATCCCTGTGCTGTATTCCAGGCTAATTTTCTCAGGATTTGTCTTCCAGTTCACTAATTCCCTCTTCAAGGGAGTTGTCCATGTTTCCCCCCAGGCTACAGCACTGTGTAGTGTTTTTCTATTCTGGATTTCAGGCTCTTCACTTTGGATCTCTGGGGATACTTAAATACTTTCTTGTACACTCATCTAGGCATTTAAGAGATGTTAATTTCACATTATCAAGCATTTCTGGGTATCTGAGAGTAGAAAGAGTTCCAAGTTATCTTACAAAAAGCCATAGTGCCACAGACAAATTCTGTAACATGTTTTGCACGTACTTTTTTATTTGAATAAATGAATATTTGTCGATATGTACATAACCACATAAAGCGAGCACTAGATTTAGAGCAAAATATTTGGGTTCTAAATACACAAAGCCATAACCAGCGATGAGGGCTTAGGCCAAGAGCATAATCTGAGCTCAGTTTCCTCAACTGTAAAACTAGGCTATTCAGACCTGTGTGGCCTAGCACACGGGTTTATTGCAAGGTCCAAATGCAGAAACATATGAAAGTGCGGTGAATACAACTTGGAGAAGACAAATATCACAGGCAACCGCAACTGACTTTTTCCAGTTGAGGAATAACCACACCCTCCGACTGTACCAATGTCCCGATGGAGGCAACGAGAAAGTGACAAGACACAGCCAGTTACTCAAGAGAACAAATATGCCGCTCTTCCGCGTGGGAAGAATTCCGCAATATTCTGTAGCCTGCCCCTGTAATTGATCACTTCCCAAACATCACAAAGATGTCAGAGACCCACCATCAAGAATGCGCTCACAGAAGCACAAGGGCCAAACGTCCCGTGTTTATTTACATTATGAAATGTGTTTAATACAGTTATGATGGATGTAGTGCATAACACCTGACAGCAGCAAGACCTTTTGAGGAACCGAACGTCGACTACAGCATATCATGCAAGTATCTATATACACGAAAGAATTCCTTTTCTTAAAAAAAAAAGTACAAAAACATGTTCCGCGATAAATACAAGTTATAAAATGCAAAGGAAAACACAAAACCAAACCAAAAAATAGAACTCTCCCAGAGAACGATCAACGGAAGGGACAGAGTATACCTCTGCTGCGTTTTGATGGAAGCAGAGCTCCCGACATTAAATAGGCTTATTGAAATGACGGAACTAAGCCAGGAGGCTCAGTGCTGAATCTGTGGCCGACTGCAATGCCCAGGCAGCTGCATTGCTGGAAGTCGGCGGCTGAAGTTGTGCATCTCAACTCTAAGTACCAGAACATTTGGCAGTAGCACCCAGAACAGGAAACACCAACTCTTTTGACGGCGCAGGGTTGAGTCAACTGTGATTTTTTTCTCTTTGTTCCTGTCAAGAGCCAGAGAAATATAACTGGATATTCCTAGTTGTGTTTCTGTAAGAATTAATAAATTACATGACAAAAACCTGACTATAGAAATCTGTGGGTCTACTCTGTATTTGGAACTTTTATAGTAGTCCAGCCCTTTCGTCGCGGGAACTCCTTGTGCTCTTCCAGCCAGCCTTGCAACTCTGCCCGGAAAAGAACCCATCCTGGTCGTGCCCCCCCGCAGAAGGCTCTTCTTCCTCCCCACCATTCCTCGGGATGGAATTGAGGAAGTCTACGTCCCCGACTTGACTCCTGGCCCAAGCTTTTATCAACAGGGCTGGGAACGAAGCCCACCTGCAAGGCTGCCCGGGCCCCTCCCCGCAGCCCAGCCTGGGCACAGAGCCATGCCCGCGGGGGCACGTGTGCGGTGGCGTCGCGAGTGAGCCCTCGCCACGGGGCAGGCACGGGGAGGAGGGCGCTAAGACACTTAAAGTTCCTAGTGTTTGTGAGACCCACGATCACCTACACTTTATGGAGTGAATTCTAAAAATTAAAAACACTAAAAAAGGCATTATTTTAGCCTGTAATTCGTTAACCCATTCAAATTCGTAACATACAAAACGGTTTATTTGAATTCAGGAACTGCCCCTGTTACTAAGAACTCTGTTTTAAAGAAACAGTACAAAAAGAAAAATTCAAACCCCAAAAAAACTCAAAACGTTTTCCACTAAATACTGATACAAACATGTAACAAAGAGTATAAAAAGTTATTCTTTAAATATATACAAACGCTTTTAAACTCAAATACTGTTTTCATACTTATCGAGGATATACAGGACAAGGTGAAGAAGGGACGTGGAGAGAGGATATATTGCAACAGCCTAGACAGTCCTGGTAACTCTATTATACTGCAAACTCTCTGTAACAAAAAGGTGTCTTTTATTCCAATGTGGACAGAGATTTTCCTGATGGCGTATCTGTGGCTATTTCTCAGCAGAACTCATTCTTTTGGACTTAATGAAGGCCATGCCGTGTGTCCGCATGTGAGTATTTAAGGCAGCTTCAGTTTCAAAAGTTTTGGCGCACACTTTGCACTTTCGGTCTGACACGGCGCCGTCGGGGGGCTCGTCCTCGTGGCTGGGCTTGTTCTCCTGCTGGCCGTCTTCCCCGGCCCCGTTCTGCTTGGACACGGGCTGCGGCTCCTTCAGCTTGTGCACGATGAAGAGGTGCCTGGACAGGGAGACGTGGGACGTGTAGCAGAGCCCGCACTCCCGGCACTGGTAGGAGGAGCCGTCGGACTTGTGCTGAGGGATGTGTTCGTGGAACTGCAGCAGGTTCTCGGTGGTGAAGCCACACACGGCGCACTTGTGGACCTTGAAAACGTTGATCTTCAGCTTCTTCAGCGGCTGCGTGATCGCCCCTCGGGGGGGTCTGAACTCCAGGATGGGCTCTTCCAGCTTCCTCTTGGGGCTGGGAACCTTCGAGGGGAGAAAACAAAACAAATGACACCCCTGGAAACGGTCCTGTTGTGGCTGGGATGTGGGCAGTTCTCCGACTGCGAACCGCTAGGGAAACACGCGCCGTGCCCCCAGGGACGCTGCATGTCGCCTCCCAGCGGGGGCCCATGCCTTTCCTTCACGCCACAGACAGGGCCGAGCGGCCCTCGCCAGCTGTCGCTCTAGCCAATGGGGCTCGGCGGCAGACAGACAAGCCCCTGCCTTTGTGGAAGTCACATTCCAGTGACCGGACAGAAACTGGGAAGTCCACAGCACATCAGACCCAGGATGGCCGAGGTGTGGTGCACGTGGTGCGGGGGTGGAGGGCTGCCAATGACAAAGCATCTAGGCCGGGCTCGGTGGCTCCTGTCATCCCAGCACTTTGGGAGGCCGAGGTGAGTGGACAGCCTGAGCCTGCGGGTTCGAGACCAGCCTGGACAACTTGGCGAGACCTCGTCTCTACAATAAAATAAAATAAAATAAAATAAAATAAAACAAAATAAAATAAAATAAAGTTGCCAGGCATGGTAGCATGCGTCTGTAGTTCCGGCTACTCGGAAGGCTGAGGCGAAAGGATCGCCAGAGCCCAGCAGGTCGACGCTGGGGTGGCCGTGAGAGTCCCTGCCACTGCACTCCAGCCTGGGCAAAGGAGTGAGACTCCATCTCCCCCCCCCAAAAAAAAAAGAAAGAAAAGGAAAGAAAAAAAAAAAGAATGTAGTTTTTTGCATTCCAGTGACCGGACAGAAATCGGGAGGGCCACAGCACATCAGACCCAGGATGGCCGAGGTACGGTGCAAGCGGTGCGGGGTGGAGGGTTGGGGAGGGTGGGGGGCTGGCTGTTAGGTGACACAGTGCGGTCGGATCAGCCTTGGTGACCGGTGACATCTGAACAGAGGCCTGATGCGGCACAGGGGGGAGCAGTGAGGCCAAGGAAGCTGTGAGGGCAAGGTCCGGGCAGGAGCAGGCCTGTGAGCTCAGGGACAGGAGGGTGGCCAGAGGGGCTGAGGCGGAAAGCCCAGGGAGACGACAGCGGGACGGGGTCAGGGAGGCAGAAGTGGCCTGTGAAGCACCTTGTGGCACAGAGTGTCCCAGGCTCTGTTTCTCCCGCGATTGAAGCGGGAACCGCTGGCGGCTTCCCCAGATGGAAATGGCCTTTCCTGCCTGTGCGGGGTCCCACGGCTTCCTCCCCCGTTCCCGCTTTCAAGTCCGTCGCCCTAGCCAATCCCCTCACCGCGAGTTCTCCAAAGATCAAAGTCAAAGTGACACTGGCTCCCGCACTCTGTTCCTAGGCCCTCCACACTTGGCCTTGGCCGGAAGCTCCCTCGGTGTGCATGTTCTGTAGCTCCCACCAGGGGCACTCGAGGGGAAGGACCACTTCAGCCTGACACTTGTACTCGGATGAGGTTTTACCCAAGGGCTCACTCTCTGAAAGGACACCCACGCACGCTTTACCTGGGCACATCCCAGACCTAGCGCGGCACTACAGACGGCTAGCGCCCGTCAATGTCTGCTGAATGATGGCTTCGACTCAAATAGCACTTGGCACACATAACATTTCGTACGCAGGATCCTATGTATGGACACATAGTGACCTGACTGAAGTTTACCATCTGCTGATAGCAGACTAAAGCACAAATGTAGGACTTCATCTTGTATCGGGTACCTACCACAACCAATATATTGCCAATGAAAAAGAATCTAGCTTTAATCCATTCCTTCTGGCTAAAAGATAGTTTCCCTAAGTCTACATAAAAATTTTAAATTTAGCCAGGGCCTATAATACTAGCATTTTGGGAGGCCAAGGCGAGAGGACTGTCTGAGCCTGGGAATCATGGTGAGGCCTCATCTCTACTATAAATCAAAAAATTAGCCAGGCATAAGAGCACGCACCTGTAGTTCTGGCTACTTGGAAGGCTGAGGCAGAAGGATCGCCGGAGCCCAGCAGGTCGAGGCCAGGGTGGCCATGAGTGTGCCATGGCACCCCAGCCTGGGTGATGGAGTGAGACCTCAACTCAAAAAATAAAATTTTAAGCCGGGCTTGGTGGCTCAGCCTGTAATCCCACGCTTTGGGAGGCTGAAGTGAATGGATTGCCTGAGCCCGCAGGTTCGGAGACCCACCTGGGCAACTTGGTGAGACCTCATCTCTACAATAAATCAAAAAATTAGCCAGTCGTGGTAGCGTGCGCCTGTAATTCCGGCTACTCGGAAGGCTGAGGCGGAAGGATCACTGGAGCCCAGCAGGTCGAGGCTGCGGTGGCCAGGAGCAGCCACTGCTCTCTAGTATGGGTGACAGAGTGAGACTCCAACTCAAAAAAATAAAAAATAAAATAAAATAAAATAAAATTTAAAATTTAAATCACAAGAAGATCCCCGAAGCTGTTTCTGGAAGGAGTCAGAAGACATTCAATAAAGGTGACCTGAGGCCAGGTGTGGTGGCTCAAGCCTGCAATCCCAGCACTTCGGGAGGCTGAGGCGAGAGGATTGCCTGAGTCCAGGGGTTTGAGATCAGCTTGGGCAACTTAGTGAGACCTAGTCTCTACAATAAATCAAAAAACTAGCTGGGCGTGGTGGCATACGCCTGTAGTTCCAGCTACTTGGAAGGCTGAAGCAGAAGGACCGCTGGAGCCCAGCAGGTTGATGGTGCGGTGGCCATGAGCATGCCACTGCACATAAGCCTGGGTGGCAGAGTGAGACTCTGACTCACAAAAAAAGGTAAGAATAAGAATAAAAATAAATAAACAAATATAAATAAATACAGGTGAACTTTCAGAACAAGATGAGAGGTCAGAATCGGTGTGGAGGAACAGTTCCATTATTTTACACCTTTAAGCACAGTATGAGTTTTTTTAATTGTTCAACTATACAACAATTCTTTTTTTTTTAATTTGGAGTCTCACTCCGTCTCCCAGGCTGGACTGCAGTGACACACTCATGGCCACCCCAGTGTCGACCTGCTGGACTCCGGCGATCCTTCCGCCTCAGTCTTGCAAGCAGCCCGAACTGCAGGTGCGCGCTACCAGGCCTGGCTCATTTTTTATTTACTGCAGAGATGAGGCCTCGCCCAGTGGCCCGGGCCGGTCTCAGACTGGCAGGCTCAGGCAATCCACTCGCCTGGCCTCCCCAAGTCCTGAGGTCGCAGGCTGAGCCACCGAGCCCGGCCGCCAGACAACAACCCGAAGGAGAACGGCAGGAAGAGCACGTCAGCACAGGGTCACCGGAAAGCGGACACGCGCGGGCCTGACCTTGGCGTCGTCCTTGGCCTCCACCTCCTCTGCGTGGGGGGCGTCCGTCAGCTCCTTCACGTCGGGGTCCTTGATGCCGTGCATCAGCTGGATGTGCTTCTCCAGCATCAGCCGCTTCGTGAAGGTCCGCCTGGAGTCCGGGCAGTGCCTGTGGGGTGAGAGGCGAGGCGGTAACGCCCCTGCCGACGAGGCCGCCTGGCGCGGGAGCCCCCCGCGGTGGGAAGAGCCTCCCCAGCCTCAGTGCGGGCAGACAGGTCGGAGTGAGGGCGCTCACGCCCGCGGTTCACAGCGAGTAAGCGATTTTGCTCGGCATCACGGATGCCAATTTGTGAAGCTTTTTTTAAACAGCTTTTGTAAAAAGTTCTCTGTTGGATTTTGTGTGTCCGTATAGGACCAGGCTAATTTGGTTCGGGTGGAATATTTTCTAGGTTTAGAGCATTAACTTATCACTCTAGACGGCTTTGATTTTCAAGCGGAAAACGTGTCACTACCATGACTCGGCGTTCCCGGAGAACGTACGCATGGCAGCTACTTAGAGCGGAGGAAGTCCTTCCCTGGCTCCTCCGTGCTGACGCTAATTATCCTTGGTCACTGCTGTAACACGGCGACGACAGTGTCCAGCCCACACTCCTCGCCCAAACACAAATCCCCCATGCGTGTTTATCATCGCAGCAAATACGTCTGGTTCGCTCAGAGGAACAAAATGCAGAAAAGGATAAAAAGATCGAAACAGGTCAACTTACGTTTTCTTTTTATCTTAAAATTTCTTTTTCTTTTCTAGAGACTGTACCCCGCTCTGTTGTCCAGGCCAAACTGCAGTGGCATGATCATGGCTCACTGCAGCCTCCAACTCCTGGACTCAAGCAATCTTCCTGCCCTAGCCTCCTGAGTAGCTGGGACTACAAGTGTGCACCACCATGCCTGGCTTTTTTAAGAGACAGGGTGGTCTCGCTATGTTACCTACACTGGTCTTAAACTCCTGGCCTCGAGCGGTCCTCCCATCACAGCCTCCCATGAATGGACTACAGGCGTGAGCCACTGTGCCCAGTAGTTTTCACTTTATCTTGTACAAAACCAGGTTCGATTATGAAGACAGTTATTCTTTGAAAACTATGTTTTCTTTCTTTCTTTTTTTTTTTGGGAAGCAGAATTTATTGAGAAGAGAGAAAAACTCTCACAGTGGGAGGAAACCCAAAGGAGTTGCCCCTGAAAGCTTTACATTTTCTTAATAAAACAGGCTTTTGAAAAAGCGAATGAGGTTGGGCTCAGTGGCTCAGCCTGTCATCCCAGCACTTTGGGAGGCTGAGGCGAGTGGACTGCCTGAGCCCACGGGTTCAAGACCCACATGGGCAACTTGGCGAGACCTCGTTTCTACAATACATAAAAAATTAGCGGGGTATGGTAGTGTGCGCCTGTGTGCAACTTGGAAGGCTGAGGCGGAAGGATCACCGGAGCCCAGCAGGTTGAGGCTGCAGTGGTTGGGAGTATGCCACTGTCCTCCAGTCTGGGCGACAGAGTGAGATTCCAACTCGAAAAAAAAAAAAAGCGAATGACCATGCTGATGACAGATGCTCTAAGCTAGATATCAAGAACACCACAGCAGTGAAGAAGGATAAAGTCTCTCATGCAGAAACAAAGTTGTTGCCCTCAAAAAGATTTCTGAGAATTTTATCATGGTGGGCCCCAAACCCTACGGATTTCGCGTGACAGGCCTTGCACAGGGGCAGTGGCAGGAGCCAGCACCACCACCAAAGGACAAATGCTCTCAACGAGGATGAGAGTTTGGCCGGCGGCAAATGAGCCGAGAATCTTTTTATTTTACCGCCTCACAGTAACTTCCCGTGGAAACAAGCAAGGCCTGTCGGTGAAGGACTACGCCAGGCCAGATGTCCTTTCTGTCGTCTTGGCCCAAGGCATCCCCCAAACGCTCCGACTCCTCTGACTCAGTCTCAACACACAGAACTTAGTTATGGAACGCTCCCATCCTGCCAAAATCACTGCCAGCTTCACTTCCATTGAAGAAGAGCCGACCTCTCTCGAGTTCTTCCTACCCAGGAGACTTTCCTAATTAGCAAGTCACCGTAAGCCCGTGAATCTGACTGCCACCTCTGTGACCCTGTGAATCCACAGGGCCCACCTGGCCCTGCTCTAGTCACATCCATGTGACTTACTGGCTCCCTAGCCTTGGGGTCCTGTTCTCTCTCTCATGAGAAGCGTCTTGTTGTATCAACCCACTTTAGACACATTGCAGCTAAGTGAGTGACAACTCACTGCAAAGAGAACATGCTCTGATCTTCATACAAAAGTAGTAGCTCATGACCATTCACTGGGGTCTGGGTTTAAACTGGGCCACTCAATGCCTCGCATGCATGTACTGACAAAAGGCCGCCAATCCTGGGGGGGGGCGCGGGGGACGAACTGCAGCCACAGGCAAAGGGCGCAGCCTTGGACTGAAACTGTGACTAGGCCAGCCCGGAGCGCAGCAGCTAGCTGAGTCACCTTGCCAAGGCCGCCATCGCAAAACAGTCACTTCCCCACAGCTCTGGATAATCAAACGTCTGCCTCTATATCACAGATAAGAATGAGAGAATGTACACAGGAGAGGAAAGAAAATGCTCCTTTTAAATTTTCTTTTGGTTTTTTGAGTCAGAGTCTTACTCCGTCGCTCGGGCTGAAGTGCAGTAGCTCGCTCACGGTCTCTCCAACACTGTCCTGCTGGACTCCAGTGATCCTTCCGCCTCAGCCTTCCAAGTAGCCATAACTACAGGCGTGTGACCCCCACCCGGCTAATTTTTTTTGATTTATGGTAGAGACGAGGTCTCGCCAAGTTGCCCGCGTAGGTCTCAAACCTGCGGGCTCGGGCAATCCTCTCGCCTCAGCCTCCCAGAGTGCTGGGATGACAGGCTGAGCCACCGAGCTCATCCTCCTTTTAACAATTTTTAAGAGTGGCAACCCAATCCCAAAGCTTTGCTCCAAAACAACGTGACAGAATGAAGACATGCGATCCAGGAGCTGTGGAGCCCAAGTTCATGGGAAAGTACGGGAACCTTCCCGGAGGTTCCCAGGAATCCGCTCTCACTGCGCTCGCATTAGATATCAGGACTTACGAGCAGGCGTACACTTTCCTGATGCCTTTGTGCTTGATCCGGTTGTGCCGGCACAGGCTGTGGGACGAGCTGAAAGACTTGTCACACTGGCGGCAGGGGTGCTTCTTCATTTGCTTCATTGGGGGAAGAGACAGAGAGAGTCACTCAGGGGAAGGAGAACAAGCACCTGAAAAGTTAAGAACTCTTTTGGAATGTTTAAGGCAGCTGGACATTAATGCAGGCTGCACATCCCTAATCCAGAAATCCAAAATTCTCCAAGATCGGGAGCTTTTTGGGTGCCAACATGACACCTGATCGCATGTGACAGGCCAAAGTCAAAATTCTGTCTCGTGCACAAAATTATTTTAAATGTTGTATAAAATTACCTTCAGGATATGAGGATAATGTGTACATGAAACAAATTTCATAATAAGACTTGGGCCCCATCCCTAAGATATGTCATTATATACTATATGCAAAGATTCCAAAACCCAAAATTCGAATTATTTCTGGTCCCAAGCATTTCAGGTCAGGGACACTCAAACCTGTAACTAGGAAGAGGAGTACAACAACAAAACTAGACTATTTTTTTAAATGTAATAAAAATGGAGGGCAAGCCTGGGGTAACCATGAAGGGGCTTATTTCAGAAGGACAAGACGAACTATTTTAACAGTAAAAATATCTTCTCTCAAAAATATTTGTTTTTGAGCCGGGCTCGGTGGCTCAGCCTGTAATCCCGGGCCTTTGAAAGGCTGAAGTGAGTGGGTTGCCTGAGCCTGCAGGTTCGAGACCCACCTGGGCAACTTGGTGAGACCTCATCTCTACAATAATTCAAAAAATAAGCCAGGCATGGTAGCGCGTGCCTGTAGTTCCAGCTACTCGGAAGGCTGAGGTGGAAGGATCGCCGGAGCCCAGCAGGGTGAGGCTACGGTGACTGGGAGCGGCCACTGCACTCCAGTCTAGGTGACAGAGTGAGACTCCAACTCAAAAATAAAAAAATAAAAAAATATATTTGGTTTTGACTCAACACAAACACCCAGTTATCTGAAAAGTGTAAACATTGCATAGTATTTTATTGCCAAAGATACATATTTTTGGCCAGGCATGATGGCTCAAGTCTGTAATCCCAGCACATTAGGAGACCAAGGTGAAAGAACTGCCTGAGCCCACAGGTTCGAGATCAACCTGGGCAACTTGATGAGACCTTGTCTCTACAATAGATCCAAAAAATTAGCCAGGCGTGATAATACACGCCTGTAGTTCCGGTTACCTGGAAGGCTGAAGCAGAAGGATCACCTGAGTTCACGGGTTTAAGACCAGCCTGGGCAACTTGATGAGACCTTGTCTCTACAACAGATCCAAAAAATTAGCCAGGCGTGGTAGCACACACCTGTAGTTCCAGCTTGGAAGGCTGAAGTGGAAGGATCACCTGAGCCCAGCAGGTCGACGCTGGGGTGGCCGTGAGCGTGCCACTGCACTCCAGCTTGGGCAACAGAGTGAGATTCTGACTCAAGTATATATATATATTTTTTCTTTTTTTTAGAAGCAGACAATATACAAAAACTACCATTTCAATAAATGCTAAGTAAAGCCATTACTTAATTTGTTGTCTATAGAAAGAATATGGCATTTTATTACATTGTTACATTAAATCCATGGCTGATTTTGAACATTTCAAAACTTTACCCTTTGATGATTAAGTAACTATTCATTATATTAAAAGTTTTCTAGAAGGGCTTTTGTTTTAAATAATACCATTCGCCTTTGGGAGGCTGAGGTGAGTGGATTGTCTGAGCCCACGGGTTCGAGACCCGCCTGAACAGCGAGACCTCATCTCTACAAGAAATCAAAAAATCAGCCGGGCGTGGCAGCGCGTGCCTGTAATTCCGGCCACTCGGAAGGCTGAGGCGGAAGGAGCGCCGGAGCCCAGCAGGCGAGGCTGCGGTGGCTGGGAGCGGCCACTGCACTCCAGTCTGGGCGACCGAGTGAGACTCGGACTCAAAAAAAAAAAAAATACCATTCAACCTTCTCAAGAACACAGAATGTTGAAACCACTTTAAAGAGGCCGCCTGCTGGTATCTGCGGGGTGAGAGAAAACACGTGAGCACAGACAGGCAAGGTATTAGGTGGGTGAGCCTCACGTTTCTCTTGTATTTCAAAGTTTCCCATTCTGGCTAAGGCACACTATGTTAATTCAGTGTATTTCCATGCAAAACCTTTGAAGTAAATTCATGGCCTAACTTTAAAACACGTTCCTTGGGTTATATGACAAGCACAGCAGTCTGGAACTAAACAATATCATATCACAAGGAGATTAATTTTTTTTTTTTTAATTTGGAGTCTCACTCTGTCGCCCAGGATGGAGTGCCGTGGCACACAAGCTCACGGCCACCCCAGCATCGACCTGCTGGGGTCCACTTCAGCCTTCCAAGTAGCCAGTCGGTCAGTTGGTCAGTCATTCATTCATTTATTTATTGTAGAGACAAGGTCTCACCAAGTTGCCGGGGCTGGTCTCTAGCCCATGGGTTCAGGTAATCCACTCACCCTGGCCTCCCAAAGTGCTGGGATTACAGGCTTGAGTCACCACGCCCAGCCAAGACACCTTTCTAAAAGCAAGATAGTTTTAGCAAATAATTGTAACAGGTACAGAGAATGGAAATACATCTTTCTAACAAATCAACAGGGCAAAAGGCCCCAGAGAAAGGGAAAATAGATTTTCTACTAAGGTGTAGGGTTTTATATCCTACTTCTTGATAGTATATAATTACATTAACATCAAAAGAGAATTTTAATAGAGAAATGCCAATAAGAAAATCCTCAGCAGGTAATAAACAAAGAGCAGCTTAGCAAATCAATAACTGTTTTCAAAAGAGGTGAAAATGTGTGAGAAATCCCTTTTTCATCATCTTTATGGGGGAAGAAAAGCCGAAACAAACTCTGCAATCCCAAAACAATACATCAGAGTTTCCGATTCAACGGTGACAAGAAAATGAGAGGTTTAAACACCGGTTTCCAGACCAACCTGCCGTGCTCGTATTACCTAGAGAAACAAATGACTTTCTTCCTCTTAAATACTATCACACTCAAAGGTGCTTTCCCTAACTTATTTTCATCACTTTTACCCTTCAGTATTATGAGTTCATACAGCCACTTTATGACACAGAAAACAATCCTTATAAGTAAAAAAAGAAAATTGGAAAAACAGTGTCAATAAGGCCTGAAGCCATGGTCATCATTCTGTTCCAGATCTTAAGGCCACCTGCTTTCTCCTGGCTTCATCAGCGTGGTCTCCGGGACGGAAGGAACCAGGGCCCTGAGCAGACTTTTTATAATGAGCTGAAATCCGTACAGAAACATGCTTTCCCACTCAACTCTGAGTTATTTGGCTTTTAAATAGACCTCTTTCAAGAAATAGTGAACAAATAAGCTGGCAGCATCCCGCAGATTCTTAGTAGAATACTTATTAGAGTAAAATGTCAAATAAACCCAACCCTCGAGTCCCTTTCCTGAGCTTCCCCCAGGAAAGCAGCATGGATGCCCCACCACCACTGCCTTTGCTGCTGCTGCGGGCACCCCAACCTCGTGCTCGGTTTTGAGCTCTGGGACACATGCGGCCCGGCGGGCCGTTCTTTCTGGATGGCACCTGGGTCTCCACTTGCCAGGGGCCCCCTTAAAATCAGACACTTCCCATTCGGTCTCTCTGCTTGCAAGTGACTTCTGTTCTAGGTGACTTTGAGGAAGTGAGAGGAAGAAAGGCACAGCTACATCTTCAGAGAGGCACCCCACCCCAAGAGTCCTACACCTCACCCTCCACCTTGTCCCAAGAGTCCTACCTCCCTGAGCTCTCTGCAGGGCTTCAACATGCAAACAGCCTCCAACAAGCACCACACATCCACAACACCCACCAACTTAAGAATGACCATTGCACCACATGCTCTGAGCTCTATCACCATACTTTTTCACGAAAAAAAGAAAGACCACGCAAATAATATAATGCAAGCCTAGCACAGCAGCTGGCAATCTTCAGAATTCAACTCCTGAAGCTCTAAACATTCCCATTTGGGAATCTGTTCTATTAACATGCCCACACACTGATTACAGTTTATTCCGCTATAGTACGGCACACGTACTGGTTCCTGAAAATCATTGTGGTATGCAAAATCGTGCAATAAAAACCACAGGGCTTCTAGCAAAAATGAGTCAGGGGACAAAACTTGTCAGTTACACACTCAATAAAAACAGTAGCACAGTTTTACACATTTCACATGGCTCAAAAATGCACAAGTACTGCAAAAAAATAATGCATTTCACCTTGAAAAAGACGTGTAGTTTACCTGTGGAGTGGGCATCAGAGGGATGCAGCTTGTGAGTGACTATGAAGTGGCGGAAGGAGAGGGGTCTGAAATTGGAGGGAAGGGTTTGTCTAACACCAAGTGTGGACATGTTGGGCCCACAATGAGGTGCAGTGGTTGGTGAAGTCTGAGGTGTGTGCACGAGTGTTTTGTATGTTCCTACACGACTCCATGTCATAGCTTTCTGCGTTCACTTAGCACTTCCCAGCGATGAAATCAAATAAGCAAATGCTGAATTCACGGCAAGCTCCAACTGTTCCCTGACAGACCAATGGCGCTAAAACAGATGTGTATTTTCAACGCAAACCCAACAGCAGAACTGACTGCATGTTCAAGATTATTCACTGCACCACTATGTATAATGGGTCCGTCAATGGAGAATTGGTTAAATAAGTCAGCAGCACTCAAATGACAACAGAATGCCACAAGCTGCAGAAACGAATGGGAGATCTACCTCAAAACACTGATACAAAAAGAACTGTAACACATTAAGTGAAGAAATGGTACAGAAAATTATATTAGTAAGCTGTGTCCTGTATCAGAAGTAAAAACGAGACTATATATGCATTATGCTAATAGAGGCATGAAAAAATTTCCAGATACGGAAGAACTTAGCGATTATGGGTGGCAAGAGTAGGAATAAGACTTTTCACATATTCCTTTGTATCGTTTGGATTTTGGAACCATGTGAATTGTGCCACATAACCAAAACAAACTATCTGTGCCGCAAAAAATTTAAGTCAGGTTTATTAAGGCATAATTTGCAAAATATAAAATTCACCTTTTTAAAAGTATAGCTCTACGAGTTCTGACAAAAGGATAAAGTAAATGCAGCCAGTCACGGTCAAGATACAGAGCAGCTGCATCGTCCCTCCTGATTTCCACGTATCCCTTAAGAGTCAACCCCACCCCCTACACCCAGCTCTTGGCAACCACGAATCTGTTTTCTGTCTCTGTTGTTTTGCTGTTTCCGTTTGTCATATAAGCAGAACCATGCAGTGTAGCAGGCAGTTTTCTGAGTCTGGCTTCTCTCCCTCGGCAGAACACGTGTGATCTGCCCGTGTTGGGGTTCGTCAGTATCCACACCCCTTCCTGCTGAGCAGTGCTCCAAGCATGTGGATGTCCCCAGTGCCCCATCCACTCACCCACTGAAGGACATCTGGGTGGTTTCTAGACTGGGGACCTTATGAATGAAGCCACTGAAGACATTCACAGGCTGGTTCTGGTGTGAGTGCCTGATTGTGTTTTATCTTGGATAAACACCAAGAAGTGGGATCCTGAGTCATATGTTAAACAGGTTGAATCGTCTTCTGGGGTGACTGTCCCCTGCACGTCCACTAGTGACAGATAAGAGCTCGCGTCCTTGTCAACACTTGGTGTTACCGTTTGATTTAACTTTACTCTACAAGGTGGCCCGTGACGTTTCGCTGTGGTTTTAAACTGTATTTCTCTAATAACTTTTATTATTGAGGAAAAATTCTATCAGATGAGATTGGGCGCACACAGGGTGGTATGGCTGTAGACCAATGAGGTAAAAACCCATCAATTAACAGGACACCTACTTATAGAGTGTACTTTCCCTCCACAGATAAACCCTGACCACTACCAAAGTTTCTGGTTTTGTTTTTTGGTTTTGAGTTGGAGTCTCACTCCGTCGCCTAGGCTAGAGTGCAGTGGCATGCTCATGGCCACCCCAGCGTCGACCTGCTGGGCTCAGGTGATCCTTCTGCCTCAGCCTTCCAAGTAGCACAAACCACCGGCATGTGTTATCACGCCCCGCTAATCTTTTGATTTGTTGTAGAGATGAGGTCTCGCCAAGTTGCTTGGGCTAGTCTTGAACCCCTGGGCTCAGGGAATCCTCTCACCTTGGCCTCCCAAAGTGCCGGGATTACACGCTTGAGCCATCACACCTGGCCAAGTTCCTGGTTTTTAAAGGAATATCTGGGGCGTTTTTTTCCCTTGCCCACAAACTCTGAGAACAGCAGCTGTTAACTGCTCATCTCTGAATCCCAGACATTCAGCATACAGAAAATAGTACATACTGACTGTGGGAATAAATAAGATGAACTGAACACACAATATATTAGAAAAACATCAGAGATTCTACAAAGGAATCGCAGAGCAACAAAGTTCAGATGAAGTGCCAGACCCAGAGGAAAACTGCCTGTTTCCTGGAAGATGGGGGGGGCTGTGAGCCTGCTGAGATGCTGAGAGGAGCGAGCCTACAGAATGCGAGGATGAGGAGGACGGAGGTGGGGGAAGGGTGGATGCGGAGGGAGGTGGGGTGGAGAAGCGTTCTTCCGGCGTGGCCGGAGCCGAGGCGCCACCGGGGACAGGAGTGATGCTGACTCAAGTCAGGGTGGGCGGGTGGGGCAGGGGCAGGAAACTGAAGGGATTCCCGCTCAGAGGCTCCCATCTTCAAGGAGAAGCACGTATGGTACATCTACACACGGTAGCCTTCGTTTTCTCTCCAATTTCTTTCCTGTAAAGATAAGTGCTTACCGCAAAATCAAGCAGAGAACAGACTGCTTCCAATCTCACCCACTGAAATAATAACCACTGTCAATTTCTTTTTCTTTTTTTTGAGTTGAAGTCTCACTTCGTCACCCAGGCTGGAGTGCCGGGGCATGCTCACGGTCCCCCAGCCTTCCAAGTAGCCGGAACTATAGGCATCTGCCACCACGCCTGGCTCATTTTTGATTTGTTGTAGAGATGAGGTCTCGCCAAGTTCCCCGGGCTGGTCTCGAACCCGTGGGCTCAGGCAATCCACTCGCCTCGGCCTCCCAAAGTGCTGGGATGACAGGCTGAGCCACCAAGCCCGGCCAGGGTTCTGTGTTCTTAACGACTGCCTAGTATTCTACGGCACAGATGGACCATAATTTAACTTTCTCCTATAAGTGACTCAGGTTGTTTCATCTTCTTAGTAATTACAGATGCAGACTTCTGTGATCAACCAACTCCTTCTTATAAACTTCTGAAAACAGTCTTTCTAGTTTTAAAGTTGTAAAGTTTTAGGACTCCTTGATGCGACTTGTCAAACTACCCTCAAAAAGGTACTACCACAGACTACCACAATTTCTTGTTCACCAAGAGAGTTTCCCACACCAGATCGTAATTCTTCATTTCGGCCAAAGTGGCAGGTAAAACACATTTCGCTTGTATTTTTCCAATGCCTGGTGACACTCGGCCCCCGCCCTCATGTTCCTTGGCCATCTGGATTTCTCCCGTGAACTCCCCGGTCATACCCCCTCGCAGTGTTCTACGGAGTGAGGGCGGAGGACAATGGCAGGGAAGGGTGCGAGAGAACTGACAGACTGCAAGGCTTGTGGACTAGGGTGAGGGGTTGAAGCCATCCATGAGTGTGATGGGAAGGCACCAGAGGGTTTGAGCAGAGGAGCAGTAATGGAGCAACTTATGCCGGACAAGCCACTCTGGCTGCCCAGTGTGGAGGCAGGAAAGCCGGTGCAGAGGCTGCCTGCAACAACCCAGGCGCGAGTGACCAGCTCTGGATATGGACCGTAGAGGAGGTAAGGACAAACGGCTGCATTAGCTACAGCTCTCAAAGGCAAAGGGCCAGTAAGATTTGTGATGAAGCCGGGCTCGGTGGCTCAGCCTGTAATCCCGCGCCTTTGGGAGGCTGAGGTGAGTGGATTGCCTGAACCCGCGGGTTCGAGACCCGCCTGGGCAGCGAGACCTCATCTCTACAATAAAATCAAAAAAACCAGCCAGGCATGGTAGCGCATGCCTGTAATTCTGGCTACTCGGAAGGCTAAGGCGGAAGGATCGCCAGGGCCCAGTGGGCGAGGCTGCGGTGGCCGGGAAGGGCCACTGCACTCCAGTCTGGGCGACACAGTGAGGCTCCAAGTCAAAAAAAAAAAAAAAGATTTGTGATGGACTGAATGTGGGCGACGACAGGGAGAAGAGGGACTGGGTATCTGGTAGAATAGAGAGAGGTACCACTCGCTAACTGGGAAGAAGCAGGCTTAGGGATGGGGCGGAATCAGGAGTCAAGTCTTCCATGGAGATCTAAGCAGAGACGCTAAGCGGGTGGTCAAATTCAGGTCCAGAACTCAGGAGAGAGGTCCAGTTCAGAGAAACAAGCCTGGGAGTCAGGAGGATACAGATGCCATTTAAAGTCACAGGCTGGGTAGAACATCATCATTACAGGTTAGAAAGATGAGAAAGACTAAGAAGGGTGACGTGGATGACAACCAAGAGAAAACAGCATCCTGGAAGCCTAGAAATGAAAGCATTTCAAGAAGGACCACCAGACAACTGCTTCAGACAGGCCAAGTTGGAAGACTAAGAAAGTCAAGATGCGTGGGCTCGGTGACAGGGACATCACCAGAGACCTGGAAAAGAGTGGCTTTGGTGAAATGGGGAGACCAAAGCCTAAGGGGAGGGCAGACTGGAGACAACCAGGACAGGAAGTGACTTCAGGGCGATCTGGTGTAAAGGCAAGCGGAGAGCCACAGGTTGGAGGGGAGGACGGATCAGGAGGCTGCGTTGTTCTGTTACGGTAAGTGGTGTCCTGGTGTGCTTTACGATGGACAGAGAATGACCCAGAAGAGCTGAAGGTGCAGGAGAGGACACAGTGTAGCAGGGATGGACTGAGAGCACAGAGCGAAGAGTCCTCCCCAGAGAAGAACCTGAGTCAGCAACCTTTTGTTGTGGAGGAGGACAGAGCTCCTCCTGCCTCCAGATGCAGTCGTTCTACCACACTGTCTCCCCCTAACACAAGACACAACTTCTTGGCTTCCGAAATCTAACCCTCCATCTGTCATGCTGACTGCATCTCCTGGGACTCTATAAACTTCCCACTCAAGGTCAATGAGATTCACACCTGCTGAAGGCGATGACACATTCCAACCCTGCCCTCTGAAACAGCCTCCACTCTCCTTGAGGCCATCCAATTCCTTGGGCCCTCGGGCCAGCGCCCTCCCGGTCCCGGGATGGGCCACCCTGACTGGCCCAGCCACCAAGGCCCCTCTGCCTCTCGCCCATGTCCCATGCCCTGATGCGTCACTTCTCTGCCTGATGCTACAAGCTGCCCTCGTAGCCGTAAGGCGTGAGCCCTTGGGCCTGGCCACCCCACCATCCCAACCTTTTCCACATGCCTTCTAGCACATCATGCTCCGGACCCATCTGTGCAGTCACGCCCCACGTCATGCGGTACCACACTCATCCTCTTCCTGCTGCTCTGTGTACCAGGGACGTTCCTCTCCTGCGGTCTCCAAAGACCTCTCCGGGCAGTATTTCTTCTGTGAGGGCTTTCCCAGCACCTCCCACACAATCCCTCGTGAAACACTGACGCTCTAATCTCTGCTCCCTTGGACTTCAGAAACAATTCCAATTCTTCTCTTCGATATATCACATTTCTCTTCTGTAGTCAAGTCAATTCAATTTTACCCTCCTCTGACCTTTTTAAAGGCTAGACTGTCTTTTACTATTTACTCGGTTCACAGGGCCTCAACACGCACTGAGCTAAAATTCATATCAAAGCACTTTCCATTTAGCACTTAATTATATTCCACCTGTGATTCCACTAAGACTCGAGTTTTATAGTCAACCCTTTTTTAAAATTTTTAATTTTAAAGGGTGGGGTACACTTCAGGGTTAGGTACACAAATGTTCATTATGCAGGTACCCTTGTGGATATACTCAACTCTTATGATACTAGTTTTAGCTTGTACAATGTTTATGTTTTTTCTACCCAAATGTAAGCATCTGTGGGATGTGAATTATACTTTATACTTTGTTCATACTATCCCATAGCAAATGCTATAGAATTTGATAGTTATTAAATAAAAGGAGTACCTATAGAAGAAGAAATATGATTAAAAATTAAACACTTCCAAGGTATAAATGAATGGCCTGTTCTGACAGTTTCAGCATTGCACATTATACCTGTAATATACATGTATCCAGACAAACCAAAGATGACTTAGACAGACACAATAGACTGATAAAACCTGGACACGTTTTTAAAAATCTTATATGCCCCCTATAAAATAAATGAGCTTTTCTACAGAATAGCAGTGTACTAAGATTATATATAAATTATACCTCAATAAAGATTTTTCTAAAATCTCATTTTTTAAAAGTAATGTTATTAGCATACTTAATAATTGTCATAATTTTCACACTGAGACCTCTTCAAGCTTTTCATCATGACAAGGTAAAAACCAATGCTTCACAGGTATTAAAATTCCTTCCTTTATTTATGTGAGATCCAGATATAGTAAATATACATCCACAAAACTAGGACGTTTTCACTTCTGTTATATAAACATCACCTTCAATTACACATGTAAGTTACAGGAAACAAACCTGCTTACCCAAACCTCCCATGCTCTCTTAGGAAATGGTCTTTAACCACAGGTTCAGGATTTGGTGTATGTGCTTAGCTGAGGAGCCAGTGGGGCGAAGCTACCATCTGTGGGTTTATGACTGAACATCTCAAAGTCAGAATCCCGCCCAGGCAGACCGATAAGGCAGTGCCCCGGAGCCTCGACTGGCCTCAGACAGCCGGTCCCCTACCGTCCCCTCCAGCACGCGTTGGGACCAGGGGACCAGGTCCGGGGCTGAGAGCCCCTCGTGCCCAGGATGCGGAGAGTGGTCGGAAAGGCAGCCTGCCCCTCGCCCATCACGCACCGCATGTTCGTCAGGAACCTGGTGCTAAACCATGGGTAGACGACCTGCTTCTGGGTCGGAGTTTCGTAGGTAGCAGAGCATGGCCGGGCTCGTGGCTCAGCCTGTCCTCCCTGGACTTTGGGAGGCCGAGGCGAGTGGATTGCCTGAGCCCATGGGTTCGAGACCCTCCCGGGCAACTTGGCAAGACCTTCTCTCTACAGTACATTTTTAAAAAATTAGACAGGTGCGGTACCTGGAAGGCTGAGGCGGAAGGATCGCCGGGCCCAGCAGGTCGACGCTGGGATGGCTATAAGTGTGCCACTGCGCTCTAACCTGGGTGACAAAGTAAGACTCCAACTCAAAAAAAAAAAAAAAAAAGATCATGAACATTTGTATATCTAACCCTGAATTGTACCCCACATCTTCAAAGTAAACAAATAAATAAATAAATAACAGGATACTTGATTCCAAACTCCACACTCATTCTAGCACTTCACAATGCCCAGATATGTTATTTCACATGTGTTGATATCATTACTTTGTGATGGTTCTCTTACAACCAGTCACCTCCTCTTCCCATTAAATAAACTGCACAGTAAATTTATATACATTTAAATAAACTGCACAATAAATTTAATTCCCGTTAAATAAATTCCCACATAAATAAACTGCAATTCTTAAAAAGAAAGAAAGAAAGAAAGAAAAAGTAAGTCAACCCTTGACATAAGGGTTTGGAAATCAAAAACAAAAAACCAGAAAATGGTCTTTTACACAGACAAGGAGGGCTCTGAAGTCTGAAATACTGTAGGTCATAAAGTCAGTCTAAAGTCCTTACTGAGAGAATTTAGCGCTAGTGAGATTTTTCCATTTTCCATTTCATTCTATCCAAGAATACAAAAAGAGGTATTTTGATGAGCACAGCACAGGACACTCAAACTGTCTACATGTGAAAGTCTCAAGAAACATACTTTTTGAGTACTCAAATTAATCGCATCATCCAGGGTTCTGTAAACTGGAACTAGTGGCTTTAGGGAAACAGATCAGGAACTAGCGAACTTCTTCTGTAAAGGGCCAGCCCGTCAACACATGAGGCTCTGAAGCTTTGAAGTTTCTGCTGCAACTGCTCAACTCTCCCCTTGCAGTTTAAAACCAGGCACAGACAATCACATATAAGTGAATGGGTGTAGCTGTGCTCCAATAAATTATTTACAAAAACAGGTGAGGCAAATTCTTTTATTCTTCCCATATGCCATCTCTAAACAGGTTCTGAGAACCAGCAATGCCATGTGCCTGAACTATTGCTGTGCCTCTAGGCCACCGAGGTGACACTTTGAAATAAACAGTGTTCATAAGGACAAACAAATGCTTGCTGCTATGCTTGTTTAAAACAACATGGAGCCGGGCTCGGTGGCTCAGCCTGTAATCCCGCGCCTTTGGGAGGCTAAGGTGAGTGGATTGCCTGAGCCCGCGGGTTCGAGACCCGCCTGGGCAGCGAGACCTCATCTCTACAATAAATCAAAAAATCAGCCGGGCGTGGTAGCACATGCCTGTAATTCCGGCTACTCGGAAGGCTGAGGCGGAAGGATCGCTGGAGCCCAGCAGGTCGAGGTTGCGGTGGCCGGGAGCGGCCACTGCACTCCAGTCTGGGTGACAGAGTGAGACTCCAACTCAAAAAAAAAAAAAAACAACATGGAAACAAAACCAAGTCTCCTCACTTTCCAGTTATGAGAATCTGATTTGCTGATGACATTGTACAAACAAAAATGTTGCAAAATAGCAATAAATGTATGGTCACAAAAGGCCAAATCTGGGGCAGATGGGAAAGAAATGTGTCATGCCACAGTTTCCATGCTCAGAGCAATGTCAGACACTTTGGCAGAGGAAAAAAGAAAGTGCTGAACAAAGGCTTTAACTGTTTAACGAAGCTGCATGCATGGAGGCAATGACTCCCAGAAATGCCTGTCAGGGTGTGGCGGGGACACCAGGGGCCTGCACCTGCCTGGGACCTCTGTGTCGGCCGGCACCGGCTAGGCGTGATGTGCAGCAGAGGTCTGGGGTTAGCACGGCAGACCGAAAATCGGCCCCAAGTCTCTTGTCTCCCAGGGACTGCTGGGTCGACGCCCTCCTGCGTCCCCTTGTGTACATCTCCATGAATCCTCATTAGAAGGCCTTCACACTATAAATCCAGACGAACTGTCACTTTCCTTCACGACTGACGTCAGAGAATATGAGAGCCGCCGGGGCCTTGGGGCATGGACTGAGTCGTGAACTCGGAAACATACACCAAAGGCCACGTGACTATGAAAAAACAATCTCTGCACCCAATTATTCTGAATCTGGCTCAGCTTCCTTCCCCTTCCTTACTCACAAGGGTCTGTCCCACCCTGGACGCCTCCTTGGTTCCTAAGACGTATGCCTACTGATGGGTGACACATTGATTTTCTTCTTACTCCTGTTCTCAGAAAATATAGCTTTCAAGGTAGGACCACTCTTAGGAATATATTATATAGAACACTTTCCTTCTAATGTAATTTGTTAATATAATCTTTTTGCCCTTTTTTTTTGAGTTGGAGTCTCACTCTGTCACCCAGACTGGAGTGCAGTGGCATGCTCCCAGCCACCGCAGCCTCGACCTGCTGGGCTCCGGCGATCCTTCCGCCTCAGCCTTCGAGTGGCAGGCACACGCTACCACGCCCAGCTGATTATTTTTGATTTATTGTAGAGATGAGGTCTCGTCAAGTTGCCTGGGCGGGTCTCAAACCCACAGGCCCAGGCAATTCACTCACCTCGGCGTCCCAAATCACTGGTATTACAGGCTGAGCCACCGAGTCCAGCCCTTTTTGCCCTTTTTAACTATAAAGCAATCTAAACAGAAAAAAGATCACTTTGCAAGACCTCCCCCTAAAATCACTAGTATTTTATAAAAGAACACTGTTATATAATAAGATTAAAATATACTATCTAGAGACCTAAATTCCTAATATTATTCATCTCCACAAATCAAAAGACAGAAGAAACTAATCGTTCCTCTTAAAAGATAATTGCTGTTTTTATCAGATGACCTGTAAGAAATAGCTTTAAAAAGTAAATAAGTGCCGGGCATGGTGCTCAAGCCTGTAATCCCAGCATTTTTGGGAGGCCGAGGTGAGAGGACTTCCTAAGCCCGCAAGTTCGAGATTTTGATCTCGTCTCTACAATAAATCAAAAAATTAACCGGGCGCGGCAGCACATGTCTGTGGTTTGGGCTACTAGGAAGGCTGAGGCAGAAGGATCCGCTGGAGCCCAGCAGGTTGACGCTGGGGTAGCCGTGAGTGTGCCACTGCACTCCAGCCTGGGCGATGGAGTGAGATTCCAACTCAAAAAAAAAAGTAAACAAACACAAATGTCAAAAAGCTAACATGAAAAAGGACTGATGACAGGGACTGTCTCTTTAGTCCTAGCCCTACATCACACAGGAACTTCGCAGCTGACTGAATGAACCATGTTGATGAGGTCCTGCTGGTAGGAACAGTCGGCCATCAAATCTGAAGGTATGAGGAAGAAGGGCAGAGCATAAGAGACCCCTTGGAGTCTCCCCAGGAAGGCACCACATACCCTGGAGGGGGAACAAGCACTCCTCTGTGACGGCTAGTGTGTTGGTGTTGATTCCAGTTCTGCAATCACTTGGTTGCGAATGGATGTGAAGAAAAGATACGACTCCAGGGTTCCCTCTTCCTCCCCTGACCCACCCTTCCAAGTCTTCCATCTGCGCACGGTGCAGAGCACACACGGGCAGTCGTGTGGACTTGCTGAATTCAGTGGAACTGACAGAACCTCCCTCTGTGCTCCTGTCTCATCCTAGGCACTGGCTCTCCTACTGCTAAACAGCAGGAGTCGGTTCCCACCCTAACTTGGAGTGCCTGCTGAAAAGCCCGCACCCCTGGGCTCTGGTACAAGGACTAAGTGCTGTGAAAAAAGTCCTGCAGTCCTTCTGGGTCCAAAGTCTTCCCATGTGTCAATTAAAATGAAGCCGGGCTCGGTGGCTCAGCCTGTAATCCCAGCACTTTGGGAGGCTGAGGTGAGTGGATTGCCTGAGCCCGCGGGTTCAAGACCCACCTGGGTCACTTAGCGAGACCTCATCTCTACAATAAATCAAAATGAGCTGGGCGTGGTAGCATGCGCCTGTAGTTCTAGCTACTTGGAAGGCTGAGGCAGAAGGATCGCCGGAGCCCAGCAGGTGGAGGCTGCGGTGGCCGGGAGTGGCCACTGCACTCCAGTCTGAGTGACAGAGTAAGACTCCAACTCAAAAAAAAAAAAAAAAAATTAAAATGAGTGGGAACACATGACCTCTGTCACTTTCTGGTGCTATTTTACAATTTCTTTTTAAGTCAACCGTGTCCCAGAATGGCCTTTTTTTTTGAGTTGGAGTCTCACTTCCGTCACCCAGGCTGGAGTGCAGTGGAATACTCACAGCCACCCCAGCGTCGACCTGCTGGGCTCCGGTGATCCTTCCGCCTCAGCCTTCCAAGTAGCCGGAACTGCAAGTGCGTGCTACCACGCCCAGCTAATTTTTTATTTATTGTAGAGACCAGGTCTTGCCAAGTTGCCCAGGCTGGTCTCAAACCCGTGGACTCAGGCAATCCCCTCACCTCAGCCTCCCAAAGTGCTGGGATTACAGGCTTGAGCCACCATGCCCAGACCAGAATGGCCTTTTATTTCCCTTGACGTCTGCACTTCTGACATGCAAAATTATTTTCTAGCTGCTTCAGGTTTCAAGGCAATGTCAATTTACAGACCACATCATATGCCAAGGTCTTAAAACCTAAAAATCTGGTCTGCCGGTTGAATCCAGGCACACATTTTCCTAAAGAAAGTACAAATGGTAGGTTGCATTCTTGACAAGTCCAAAACAGCCTCGCCAGGGACTACAACAGAATCACAACACTGGGCTGGTATCACAGAGCCAACCACCACTTTCAGTACTGACTCAATGAAGAAAGCTAATCCCAGAGTGAATCAGGTTCTTCAAGGAATGGAAGACACGATTCCCGTCCCCTGGCCCCCATCTCACCGAATCTGCACCTACCTCTACCTGCCAGGAAGGGACTCCAGGGACAGGGAGGGAAGAGACTCCGAGTTGGAGAGGACAAGGGAAGGGTTTTGGGGAGCCATCGGTCTGGGCCTGGGGTAGGTAACGGGGCAAGAAGCCAAGGCTTTGCCAAGTGAGAGGTTTGAAGAGGTGGCAAAACCAAACCTCAAGCCAAAAGGAAGAGGAGAAGGTCTAGGAGCCAGACCCGCGGCAGCCATAGGAGCTGGAAGGAGAAGTGCTTGTCTGTGGCACTGTGGGAATTCAGTTCCTGGCTGTGGGCGATATTTTTAACAAGAAATGTTCTGAAGCCCGCAGGTCCTGGCACACCCCCCGAAAGCAGACGGAGACAGGCATCAAGTCTCCTATTCTTCCTGTCTTGGCAACAGCACCTGACCAGCGTCAAGGGAGCCTCTATCTTCTAAGCCTCCTAGAGATAAATGGGGAGGAGGTATCTTCCTGGGACTCCAAAATAACAGCAACCCTAGTTCGCAGGGCACTACAGATGTCGAAAATGTCTGTAAACATCTTAGTTGCTGTGGTGTTTTTGAGTACCATGCTCTACCCAGTTATTGCCTGCAGGTCTCGTAGGGTACTGATTTTTCAGAGACGAGTACCATATGTGCTGTACTTCAAGTGCAAAGATACCACCCGGTACCCACAGCTCCAGAGCTCTCAGTGATTGTCTGACACCCGTTTAATGAGCCTGCACCGACTATTCCCTTTTGGCTGATAATTCTGGCCAAAGGCTCGCACCTGTTGGGCAGCATGGTGAAAGTCAAGGTGCCAATCTACGTACGGTGAGGAAAAGGAGAGCGAGTGGCCACAGCCAGTCCTCAGCAGACCGCAGCTCTGAACCAGCCTAACCCACGAGCACACCCGGAGAGACTCAACGCTGGGCACTACCATTCCTTCTGCAGTATTTTCTGAGCCCCTGCCTTAACTCGCCAGGATCTTCTTGCCCTTGAGGGTATTATAATCTGCTGGAGGCAGAAAAGACAAAAAGCGGGTGCCAGCACAGCAGGCCGAATGACGGAGGTGGTCGCAGGTGCACGGCAGGGTGCACAGTGGGGAAGGGAGAGTCCTGCTGGCCATGGCTGGCTCCTGGGAAAGGAAATGGATTTCCAGGGACAAGGAACCGAAAGAAGCAAAGACAAGGAAGAACACGGCACGTGTCACAAGCAGCTCTGTCCTGCTGGGACAAGAACAGGAGGGCACAGGGGAGGAGGAGAAGGCGGCAGGCAGGCGAGATCACCGCAGGCTCAGGCACTCTGTGTTGAAACACACGTGGAGGGGTCGCCTGTGACAGACTCTTCCAAGAGATGGCTCCGGCAGCTGTGCGGCGCTCCAGGGAAAGCTCTGCTCTCAGCTGGTGGATCCTAACGGCGAGGGGATTGGTTCTGTCAGGGACCCTTCGCTGGGACCACCAGCTGTTTCAGCTCCAGGTCCAGCAGCCCCGAAATCCACACAGACTAGCCCCACTGACCCAATTACTGGGACTGCACATGTTTGCCGTAGTGCTTCATGCCATTAATTTGATTGCATATCTTTTGATTTGGGGTTTCTCATGCTTAATAGCCAATAAAAGGTACATTAATATATACTCTCTCACAGTATGGAATTAGAAAACGTGCATACCATCACAGTAAAAGGAGTTAATAAAGTCATGCCTTTTTTGGACCACATAACCCAGCCTACGTAAAAAGATATTTACAGGCCTTCAACTTAGCAACTGCAGGTGACTTTCCAAAAAAATTCCTCCTAAAATGGCTGCAACAGTCACCTAACTAGACACCGACATTTCACACCGAAGAGCAAATCCTAAGAATCTGGAAAACAAACAAACAAAAAACCACAACACCTCTTCTGGCTATAAACAAGATGTGGAATAATATTTTTCGGTCTTATTTGCACTACATTTTCAAAGTAGCTTATTCATCTTTCTTGGAAGGCTTTATTTTTCTTCATTATTCTGTCCCACATGGAAGAGTAACCGACACATTTTAGAAGTGGAAACTGGTCACTCGCTTGTCATTTCATTTTCTTTCAGTTCAGAGTGCCAGATCTTGTAGTTCCTTCTCTGTATCTTTCACTCTATTTTGGTTCAGTGAAACAAGACACACTGCCTTGTACCAGGGCAAGCTTGGGGCTTTCCAGATTCTTGTTCATGACTCAAGAATAAGCAGGTTTGCTAAAATCGTTTATCAATAACCTAAAAATTTAGAAATAAGTTATAAACGAACAAGGCAAGTAATTTTAAAGGTAAGTTTCAAAAATGGAAGGTAATGTCTAAAACTTTTTTAAAATGCAGTTTTTCTAGCTATTATTGAAACATATTCACTCCTAAACTGCAGTTATTTACTCTCCAATCTCATCTTCTTGTTAGGCAGCTCTTATAAACTCTCCGACATTAAGAGCTAAATACCCTAAATAGCTTATCTTGCAGCTTAATTCCTTTGCAGCAGAACTTCTCAAGGAGAAAAGAGAGGGGAGGAGAGAAGGAGGGAGTCTGAGTGTGGAGGTAACACAGTGATCTCGGGAGACGTAAAAATAGACCCAACTCCCACCCGGGTCCCACCCCCTTCTCCACACCCCAGCCCCCACAACCAGCCTCAGGAGAAACTCTGGTCGGATTCTTCCCCCACTGCTCCCAGAGAACTCCCGCAGTCAGGCAGGGGCTCGCGTGCATTTCTCCAGATTCTCAAGACTCTCTTTGTGCAAGCCCTGCAACAATCCGTGCAGCCCCCAGACACATCCCAGGCTAATACAAGCCACTCTAAAACATCTCACCACTCTGCAGGAAGATTTGCCCAATTAACGACACCACAGAGCTATTAAGCACAATTGCCAAGTAACTCCAGCAAAGCACCACAGGCCCCAGCTGAGAAATACAAAACGATGACACTCAAATACTTTCCCAAAACTAGAAACACAGGTCCACTTGAGGATGGCATAACCAGCTTTAACCAAGCTGAACACCTAAGTTAAAATGACTGTATCAGCCAGGCATGGTGGCTCATGCCTGCAATCCCAGCGCTTTGGAGACAGGCAAAAGGACTGTCTGAGCCTAGGTGTTTGAGACCAACTTGGCAAGACCTCGCCTCTAGAGTAAATCAAGAAATTAGCCAGGCGTGCTGTTCCACACCTGTCGTTCCAGCTACTTGGAAGGCTGAGGCAGAAGGATCACCTGAGCCCAGCAGGTGAAGGCTGCGATGGCCGTTGAGTATGCCACTGCACTCCAGCCTGGGAGATAGAGTAAGACTCCTACTCAAAAAAATAAAATAAAATGACTATCTCAAAAGCTGAAGTAAAAACTGGCAAGTCACAGATTTGCTAATTGTATCATATCTACATTTAGTCAGTGAGGATAAACTAAGCCTTGTTGAGATGTCAGCTTTCATTCTGTGCTCACAGCAACGGTTCATGGCACCTCAGAGCTAGAGTAGTCTGGGCTGGAAACCTGCCTCTGCCGCTGCAGCTGCCGCTGCCAGGCTGCAGAACCTGGGGTCGGCTACCGAACCTTGCCTCGCCTGGGAACTGATTTAATAACCCTGCCTACCTCAGGAGCCTGCTGGAGGTGTAAGTGAGATCATCAGTAAGGCCAGACCTCTATCAGTGCTAGCCACTGCATCCTCTTCTTTTATTTTTTTGAATCGGAGTCTCACTCTGTCGCCCAGACTGGAGTGCAGTGGCCGCTCCCGGCCACCGCAGCCTCGGCCTGCTGGGCTCCGGCGATCCTTCCGCCTCAGCCTTCCAAGTAGCTGGAACTACAGGTGCGCGCTACCACGCCCGGCTAATTTTTTTTTATTTGTTGTAGAGATGAGGTCTCGTCGAGTGGCCCAGGCTGGTCTCGAACTCCCGAGCTCAGGACATCCTCTCGCCTCAGCCTCCCGAAGTGCAGGATTATGGGCCTGAGCCACCGCACTCAGCCCACCCTGAGCACCCACCTTCCAACGTAGCCCCAACCTACCTAAATCATCAAGAGTTAAATGTGTATTTTAATATGCTCTGAACAAAAAAATTTCAACCACCTTTTTAAAAGGTGTTTATATCCTTACATATTAAAAACGATTTTCACTATATCAAATAGAGAACTTCTTCTATAATACCATATATAAAGTAAACCATACTAATAAAATATCTAGGCCAGGCACAGAGGCTCACACCTGTAATCTCAGCACCTTTGGGAGGCCAAGGCAAGAAGACTGCTTGTGCCCAGGAGTTTGACACCAGCCTGGGCAACAAGGCAAGACTCTGTCTCTACCAAAAAAAAAAAAAGAAAAAAATTTAAAAATTAGGTAGGCATGGTAGCATGTGCTGAGGTGGAAGGACTGCCTGAGCCCAGCAGCTCAAGGTTGCAGTAGCCACAATTAGGTCATTGCACTCCAACCTGGACAACAGAGTAAGACTCAAATTACTAAAATAAAATACAAATTACGATCAAATTAAAACTTTATTATAAAAACAAAATGAAAATAGTTTAAGTATGTAAATATAAGTATAGCTTAAAACATTTCGATTACAATAAAATTATAATAAAAGAAAATATACTAATAAGATATAAATTTCAGTGGTGAAAATTAATTAAAAATAAGTTTCATAAAACCAGGAGTGACATATACTTCTAGCACAATGTATTAATATACAAACTCTAATGTATGTGTCTTTTAACCCTTGGATTTACATCTGATGTATACACAGAATCAAGTGAGACTCTATCCTTCTCTAACAAGTGACCAGGGACAGAACACAGCATGCAGCTGATTTAAATATAATTCTCCTAGCGGGCTCGGTGGCTCAGCCTGCAATCCTGCGCCTTGGGAGGCTGAGGTGAGTGGATTGCCTGAGCCTGTGGGTTTGAGACCCGCCCGGGGAACTTGGCGAGACCTCATCTCTACAGTAAATCAAAAAAATTAGCCAGGTGTGGTAACGCACACCTGTAATTCCAGCTACTTGGAAGGCTGAGGTGGAAAGATCACCAGAGCTCAGCAGATCGAGGCTGTGGTGGCCGGGAGCGGTCACTGCACTCCAGTCTGGGCAAGAGTGAGACTCCAACTCAAAAAAAAGGCCGGGCTCAGTGGCTCGGCCTGTAATCCCAGCACTTTGGGAGGCCGAGGTGAGTAGATTGCCTGAGCCCACGGGTTCAAGACCCACTTGGGCAACTTGACAAGACCTCATCTCTACAATAAATCAAAAATTAGCCAGGCGTGGTAGCGCGTTCCTGTAGTTCCAGCTACTTGGAAGGCTGAGGTGGAAGGATCGCCGGAGTCCAGCAGGTCGAGGCTGCGGTGGCCGGGAGCGGCCACTGCACTCCAGTCTGAGTGACAGAGTGAGACTCCAACTAAAAAAAAAAAAAAAAAAAAAATACAAACACAACACACACACACACACACACACACACAACACACACACACACACATATATATAATTCTCCTAAAACTCTGGGCAATAACAAATAAGTTCTAAACCAAAAAAAGGGGAAGAAAATGATTTTTTTGTTTTTTTCGCAGAAAGCAAATATCGTCATACCAAAAGACGCATTTTAGAATCAAAACCTATTACTTAAATAAAAGATTCATTAAGTTCACTAAATAAAAGACCTTCGACTATTTCTAATCAAGCATGCCTAGTCGACAACAGAATGAATTCTAACAGTAAAGGAACAAAAATGAAACCATCTGACAATGAACTGTGCAGACTACACAGTATGTTCATCTCCTTGACTCATGGCCATCACCACAGTGAAGCAGGAAGACAGAAACAAAATGCAGATAAAATGTTTTATGTCACAAGTTTCTCTAAAGAAGTTTATTTGGTTTTTTTTTGTTTTTTTTTTTTTGAGTTGGAGTCTCACTCGGTCGCCCAGACTGGAGTGCAGTGGCCGCTCCCGGCCACCGCAGCCTCCACCTGCCGGGCTCCGGCGATCCTTCCACCTCAGCCTTCCGAGTAGCCGGAATTACAGGCGCGCGCTACCGCGCCCGGCTGATTTTTGGATTTATTGTAGAGATGAGGTCTCACCAAGTTGCCAAGGCAGGTCTTGAACCCGCGGGCTCAGGCAATCCGCTCACCTCGGCCTCCCAAAGTGCTGGGATTACAGGCTGAGCCACCAAGCCCAGCCAAAAGAAATTTTAAGGGGAAAATTATGCCCTACTATACATTTTATAGGGATCCAGGTTGCATGGGTGGGCGTTCTTAAAAAAATTAAATATATACTTACAAATACTGTGCAAGGGAGCCTTTGCAAAGTTCCACAATGAGTCTGACTCTAAGCATGGCAGTCCCAGGCTGGGAAGCCAAGCAGCTCACCGTTATTTTACAAGATCCACAAAACAGAACTGCACTGGTGTCTCTGCTAGTCTCCCGCACTTCAGTCCTTCCATCCTCCCACTTTCCTTCGCTTCTACTGCCCTTTCTCTCACCTACATCTGAGCAGGGTGAAAGTGTACTTCAAAACAGAAAAGACTAAGTATTAGCAAATATTCTTTTTTTTTTTTTTTTAGTTGGAGTCTCACTCTGTCGCCCAGACTGGAGTGCAGCGGCCGCTCCTGGCCACCGCAGCCTCGACCTGCTGGACTCCGGCGATCCTTCCGCCTCAGTCTTCCGAGTAGCCAGAATTACAGGCGCACGCCACCACGCCCAGCTAATTTTTGATTTATTGTAGCGATGAGGCCTCGTCAAGTTGCCCAGGCGGATCTCGAACCTGCGGGCTCAGGCCATCCACTCACCTCGGCCTCCCAAAGCGCTGGGATTACAGGCTGAGCCACCGAGCCCGGCCAGCAAATATTCTAAATCAGGGGTCCCAACTCCTCAGCCACAGACCACTACAGTCCGTGGTCTGCTAGAAACCCGGCTGCACAGCAAGAATTGAGCGCGACAGGCGAGCGAGCAACGCTTCATCTGTATTTATAGCTGCTTCCCATCACTGGCATCACTGCCTGAGCACCACCCTCTGACAGACCCCAGCAGTGGCATTAGAGGCTCACAGGAGTATGAACCCTATTGTGAATTGTGTGTGCAAGGAATCTAGGTTGCGCAAGTCTCAATGAGAACCTAATGCCTGATGATCTGAGGTGGAACTGAGGTGGTGGAGCTAGCACTGGGGAGTTACAAATGCAGATTAACTTTAGCGGCGAGGGTCGACTGCACAGCGACCATCATAAATCAACTGCTTGCAGGCTCCTATCAAAACCCTGTCAGTGAGTAGCATGTGAGTTGATGTACTTCAATTGTACAGCTGCATCTGGTAGCAGGCTTTAAGCCAGAATCCGACACGTATTTTAGTCCACACCTGGCCCACCCATTATTTTATTTACCACTTCAGTCAGCGACTCTCTTTTATAAACGGTGAGTCGTATAATTATTTCACTATATATTATGATGTAATAATAGAAAATAAAATTTTTAAAAATAGAAAATAGAGTGCACCATCAATGTTATGCACCTGAATCATCTTGATACCATCCTCCACCCCTCAGTCTATGGAAAAACTGTCTTCCACAAAATGGGTCCCTGATGCCAAAAAGGCTGGGGACTGCTGTTTCAATCACCCACACCTGGTCCAGAAAATGTAGGCGATGAGATCTGTGCACTTATTGTAAAGGCTTTATGCATCCTCAGAACAGAAGCATTAAGACAGCCTAAAATTATTTGTAGTCTGGCATTAAGTTATGTCAAGTGGACTTTTTGGCCCAGCTGGCCCTCTACTTACTAAGGCTAAAATTTCCATCATCCATAGAGTTGTGTTCCCTGTATTCGCCACCAGGAGTGAACACTGGGTGGTATGTTTCTAGACTCGCCATTCTGGTTTCCCTCCTCTGCAAATCTGTCACAACCATCCCACGGCACAAATGGGACCTGAATACACCCTATCAGAGTCAGCGTAGCCATCTTACTATGGGCAGTCAACATGACTTGTCATTCTCTCCCCTTCAGGGCACACAGAAGAACAAACATGTCAGCCCCCTTCAATTCGGGCTGCTCACATGATTCATTCTGGCCAATGACATGTGTTGTGTGTCACATTCAGAATAATGAGTATGAAGGCCATGTGTGCCTCTCCAGTCTCTGTCATCCTAAGTGACACCTATGCTGACACAGCAAGACTGAAACCGCCGTGATCAGAGTTAGAGTGGAAGGGATAGCTTCTCTTGAGAAATCTCAACCCCACGGCAAACCCTGTATGTGCAACAAATAAATCTTTATCATATAAATCAATGGGCTTTGGGGGGGATTTCACAGTCACAAGTTAAGCCAGCAGTTCTCAAAGTGCAGTTCCCAGATCTGCATGAGCCTCACCTGGGACTTGTAAGAAATGCAAATGATCAGGTTCCACCCCAGACCTGCTGAATCAGAAACTCTGGGGGGTGGAGGCCAGCAGTGAGCAGTTTAACAAGCCCTCCAGGGGCCAAAGCAAAGGGTACTGACTTCCTGGACGTGAAGGTTACCTCAGGAGAAGCAGAGAAGGACAGGTGGTAGCAAGACAATCAAATAAGACAAAATGCTTCTCACATGGCTTAGCTAAGCCCCATCGATCTCACATAGTATCTGTGTACTTGTTTTTTTTTTTTTTTTGAGTTGGAGTCTCACTCTGTCGCCCAGACTGGAGTGCAGTGGCCGCTCCCGGCCACCGCAGCCTCGACCTGCTGGGCTCCGGCGATCCTTCCGCCTCAGCCTTACAAGTAGCTGGAATTACAGGCATGTGCTACCACGCCCGGCTGATTTTTTGATTTATTGTAGAGATGAGGTCTTGCTGCCCAGGCGGGTCTCGAACCCATGGGCTCAGGCAATCCACGAACCTCAGTCTCCCAAAGGCGCGAGATTACAGACTGAGCCACTTGATTTTTTTAAGTGAAAAAGCTCTGCATTTCTTTGCTACAACTAACCTGCAGAATCTCTCCTAGTGTCTCTCCCTACGATCAAGTCATAGATAGAAAGGCCAAGTAAGATCGGATCCAAGATAGAAGCCTTCTCTCCAGCACAGCAGCGAGCCACGAGTCAACTATACATTCAGATTTCATCCAGGTTCTTCCACACCATCCTCCATCGAGTAATATCAAGGTAGGGAGAATCTGTCAAAAGTTTTGCTGAAACTCAGTTTCTCCCTCTAGGGGGCTACCCCACCTGCCACTCAGTCCCTCTGTGAAGAAAAAAACATGAGATCGTTTGAAATCTCATGTTCCTAGTCTTCACCAAGTTCTTTTTCCCAGTGCCAAGACGCGACCTAGCGACGCAACAGTCTGTTCTCTGAACTGGTGGGGCTCAGTAAGGTCACACAGACTTTATCTGAAACCTTCAAACTCTTCCCAACTTCCTTCTTCCACACAGGCAGGACACTAGGCCATACCTCATCTCCATCACACACAAACACACACACACACCTGCAAGCTCATCTAGCCCCACGTAAAGACGGAAAAGTGAACTTATTTGCACTGGCTACACTGCTTCTTAGGGAATTATTGGAATATGCTTTGGTTTATTCTCATTGTAACTGAAAGCACCTGATAAAAATCCATTAGTTGCCAAATATATCATTACCTCACACTAAATAACTGAGAAGCCACTTTGAAGCTTGTTTCTTTTTTCTATCCACTGTTTCCCCAATTACAGGTTCCCATACTAAACAATGATCAAAATACAGATATAGAATCTTTTCAAAATATGCCGGCTATCATTCTTAATACAAGACACCAGACTCCTAAAAGAAATGGTTGATTCCAGGGCTGGGGCAGGGAAAATAAAAGATGAACCAAGAACATACCAACACCAGAAAATTCTCAGAAGCGGGGCTTGTCTAAAAGACAAAGGAGCTAACTGAAAGGAGCAGCCAGTGGCCCTACCTAGGACCATTTAAGCGAAAACATAATGACAGCAATGGACTCTAACCCAGTGGATAAAATTAACATTCTTAAGACTGCATAGCTGTAAATAAAAAACTGAGCTGATCCTTACAGTAGAGCTCCAGTTAATAAACGCAGAAGTGATGAAAGCAGAAGTCGCCATCAGGCAAACACGACAGTAATAACTGTTGCGAGCAAACATAAAGAACAGATGTTCAAATAAGTGAGTGAAGAATGATGAAAAACGTGATGCTCAGAGTCTCAAAGTATCTCCCCACAAGAACGACAAAGGAAAGGCAGCAATTTCCACTGAAGAGACCTGGAAGACACTATCGTAACCCAGTGTGCGAAGCTAACAACCCTGAAAATGAGTCACACCGACATCAGGTACCGCCTGATATGATGAACTGAGAGGAACACAACGTCACTCCCGTGACATACCCTGGCCAGAAATGAACAACCGGAGCCTAATCAGAAGGAGACATAAGACAAGCCAAAACCGTAGGACAGTCTATCAAATAACCAATCGTCTTCAAAAATCGGGGGGGGCTGAGCTTGTCAGTGTCTGTACCCCAGGGTTTCATTCAAGCGATAAGCCCTTTCTCAGATACATGTATAAATACACAGAATTTCATTACCAATTTTAGGGAGGTTATGTACATTGTGAAAGACAATGCCCGAAAAACTGTTGGACTGAGGAGGCATGACAGCTGAACACAGTAGGACCCTGGGTGAAATCCTGGACTAAAAGGGGACATTAGTGAAACAAGTGGTTAAACTGGAACAAGGTCTGAAGATTTGTTAATTGGACGGTATCACTGTTAAGGTCCCAGGTATGATCTGACTGCACTACGGTTATGTAAGATGTTAGTTTCACACAAGCTGAGTGAAGGGTACACAGAAGCTCTGCGCTGTTTCTGGAACTTCTTCTGTAAGTCAACAATCATTTCAAAATGAAAGTTTTAAAAATATATTTACATGTCATAAATGTATAATGTCTCTACAACAAGAACTTCTTATTTTGGTGAGCTTCTTTCAAGCAAAATTTAAATTTTTCAAAACTTAGTATTTAGAGAGGAAACCTCATATAGAAAGAAAGTGTCAACTGGGCATGATGGCTCATGCCTATAATCCCACCCCTTTGGGAGGCCAAGGCGAGAGGACTGTCTGCGCCCAACGGTTTGAGACCAGCCTGGGCATCTTGGCGAGACCTCACCGTTACAATAAATCAGAGAATTAGCCAGGCAGGGTGGTGCAGGCTGTAGTCCCAGCTACTTAGAAGTCTGAAACAGAAGGATCATCTGAGCCCAGCACGTCGAGGCTGCGGTAGCTGTGAGCAAACCAGTGCACTCCAGCCTGGGTGACAGAGCGCGACAGACGGAAAGAAAGAAAATGTCTACTGTGTACTGTCCTAGATACATGATCTCGTTTCATTTAATTTCAAAAGACCTTTATGTGGTAAATACTGTTCCCACTTTAGACATATGTAAAATGAAGCTGAAGGGTCACTTATTTATTTTTTAACCAAGTCACGCTGCTAGGAGGTGGTGGAGTCAGAATTAAAACCCAAGTCTCTCAGTCCTCCCGAGTTACAGCCACAGATCTGGACCACAGGTACATCGTTAATCTCAACTGACCTAAGACTCATTCTGATAGCAGCCGAGAGCCATGACTCAGTACGTGTGCCTCTGCTAAGATCTTTCCATTTGAAAGTTTAGTGACGGTTCCTTGATGTATAAGCAAACTAGAAAAAATGATGACAGTTGTCACAGACCATGCTGTAATTTTCCAGGTTTGAACAAGCACAGACGACTTACTTTTTCACTTACTACCAGCTCACATAATTGCAGAATGTTTGATCCGTAAGACTGACCTCTGATGCTATCTCTTTCAGGGGAACCTTAATTTGAGGTTCCTAGAAAATCCCTTACAGCAACAACAATAACAAAAATCAGGAGGTACATAACTTCCCTAAAACTGATCATGAAATTCTGTGTATTTATACACGTATCTGAGAAAGGGCTTATCGCTTGGATGGCCATGGGGTGGAGGCACTGACAAGCCCAGCCCCCCGACTGCAGAGTTGAGAATATAAAGACTGCAAAGGTGAAAGGATTTCTGAGGTTAGGAAACTACCTAATTATTTGAACCAAGACTTCTACTCGTGTGTATTCACGACTCACACAAAGACCCTTTCCACAGGTGCAAGTAACAACTGAAAGAGAACTAATCCAGTCAGGGACTCCAGTGATACTGTACAACGCTACAAACCACAAAAGCTGCAGTATTAAAACAGACATAGGGCTGGGCTCAGTGGCTCAGCCTGTAATCCCAGAACTTTGGGAGGCCAAAGTGAGTGGATTGCCTGAGTCCGTGGGTTTGAGACCAGTCCGGGCAGCTTCGCGAGAGATCATCTCTACAATAAATAAAAAATTAGCTGGGCATGTTAGTGCACGCCTGTAGTTCTGGCTACTTGGAAGGCTGAGGTGGAAGGACTGCTGGAGCCCAGCAGGTCGACACTGGGGTGGCTGTGAACATGCCACTGCGCTCCAGCCTGGGCCAGAGAGTGAGACGCCAACTCAAAAAACAAAACAAACAAAAAAACAGACATAGAACGTGCCCTCTAAGAGTTTATATTTAAAAAGACAGCTAAAAATCTGACCAGAATAAAATGGTAATGCCAACTCCAGAAAGTGATTTTTTTTAAGAACATACATAAGCAGATGGGAACAAAGAAACACACACACACACAAACAAAATGATCAATTTTTTACTGGTTTCCCTATATGGAATTTCCATAACGATTTCTTTTTTAAATGCTGCTGCTTTAACTCTTTTTAAAAAACAGCTAAAGTAATAACTCAGCAAGTTGTATGTTTTTAAATGATTATGCCTTTAATAAATATGTGCTAAATATCTGTTAAAATGCTTTTAAGTATTTGACTCGAAATCTACGTATCTGACTAGATTACAACAAATAACTGGAACAGATTAAAAACCACTGCAAGTGGATACTGGGTTAGTACTAGTTTAAAAAAAAAGAGCATTAGAAACATTGAGAAGCTAGCTAATGAATAACTAGCACAGCTAGAACTAAGTTTTTTAATCTTGAAAACAAAGCTACTGAATATCTTTTTTTGAATCAGCGTCTCACTCTGTCACCCATGCTCTCTGTCACCCATGTTCCCAGCCATGACAACCCTAACCAGCTGGCTCAGGGGACCCTCTGTCTCAACCTGCCAAGTAGCTGGAATTACAGGCATGGGCCACCATACCTGGCTAACTTTTTAATTTATTGTAGAGATATGATCTCTCCAAGTTGCCCAGGCTGGTATCAACCCCTGGGGTCGGGCAATCCTCTTGCCTTTGCCTCCTAAAGTGCCAGGATTACAGGCGTGAGCCACTGTGCCCAACTGAAGCTACTGAGTATCTTTATTTAACAAGTGGAACACTACACAAAAAATTTTTTAAGTAAAAATTTTTTTGAATGGAAACTGAGAAGAGAAAGAAAGGTCAAAAACAATTATTGAAACCAAAAAGGCCATCTAAAATAAACAGCAGAGAATTATTTTCCCATAAATTTTTAACTTACGACAGTTAGATTTACTCCTACCTTAAAAGTTTTTCTCGGCCAGGCTCGGTGGCTCAGCCTATAATCCCGCGCCTTTGGGAGGCTGAGGTGAGTGGATTGTCTGAGCCCGCGGGTTCGAGACCCGCCTGGGCAGGCGAGACCTCATCTCTACAATAAATCAAAAAATCAGCTGGGTGTGGTAGCGCGCGCCTGTAGTTCCAACTACTTGGAAGGCTGAGGCGGAAGGATCGCCGGAGTCCAGCAGGTCGAGGCTGCGGTGGCCGTGAGCGTGCCACTGCACTCCAGCTGGGCAACAGTGAGACACCAACTTAAAGAAAACGAAGCCAGCCTCGGTGACTCGGCCTGTAATCCCAGCACTTTGGGAGGCTGAGGTGGGTGGACTGCCTGAGCCCGTGGGTTCAAGACCTGTCTGGGCAACTTGGTGAGATCTCACCTACAATAAACGAAAAATTAGCTGGGTGTGGTAACACGCGCCTATAGTTCTGGTTACTTGGAAGACTGAGGCGGAAGGATCGCCGGAGCCCAGCAGGTGGACGCTGGGGTGGCTGTGAGTGTGCCATGGCACTCCAGCCTGGGCGACGGAGTGAGACTCCAATTTAAAAAAAAAACAACAACAACGAAAGAGGTGAGAGGCACCTTTCATACAGCGGGTTCTGGTAAGGGGAGTAAATGTTGCCATGGAAACCCACAGAAAGAGGGCCCAACCGACTGGTCTTTTGAGGACCAAGAAACGCTTTCCAAATAGCTAAATCCAAGCTAAGACCTAAGGGACTAGGAGACATTTACACCAGAAAGATGTGGGCTTTCAAACCAATGAAACATCACCTGAAAAGCTTCAGAGGTGAATGAAGAAACTGTGTTTAAAGCACTTAATGTAGGGGCAGACAGAGCAGCCCAGGAAAGGCAGGTGAGGAAGGCGGGACTCTCTGAAGACAATGAGAACACAACCCTTCCGGCAGGAGAGCCACACAGTCGGAGCCGTACTTTGGAACTCTCTGGCTACGGTGAGAGCAATGATCCAGACAAGAGCAGACAGCTCCCTCAACAAGGGCAGCGCTGAGAAAACAGATAACCGGACTAGGGAGTATTCAAAGGGTGGCTGGGCCCCGAGGGTGCCAGGTGGAATGAAGAAGGAAGGAGTCACCGAGTTCGACACTGAGCTCTGGCAAAAGCTGCAGTGGGGCAACAGTTCGGGTGTGTTGCTGGACAAGCTTACATTAAAGCTTCTCTGCGAGTTATCCAAAAAGCTGAAACGCTAAGGAGCTGGATTTCAGAGACAGGAATTGAGGCAAGAGGCCACGGCGGGGACACATTTGGATGTTATCTGCATGCATACTGTACACAAGACTTGAAGCCATGAGAGTGGCTGAATTTACCTGAGAGTTACATGTCTGAAGGACAGAAGCCCGATGGGTATTTCAGCAACCACGAGAACCCCAGGAAAGAGTGGTGCTCCACAACAGAGAAGAAAAAGCTTTTACAGAGCGTTGCCAGTCACATGAAACACTGCAGTGGGGAGACTGGGGGTAAGGAAGGAAACATGCCCCACAGACTCAGCAACGAGGAGGTCACAAGAGCCCTGGGTTCAGCGACCAGGTGGCGCCAAAGCCCCAAGGGGGCAGCCGATGGGGAAATGGGGAAGAACAGGGCAGCCAGCAAGGCATTCCCCGGGTGTGGCCTGAACAAAAAGGGACAAAGACAGTGCAGGAGACTTGAAGTTTGGGTGACTTGACTATTCTGGCAGGAGGAAGAAGAAAAGAATGGGCACAGACAAAAGATGCTTGCAGGAGAGCTGTCTGGAAGTGGGGGTTCCCATCCAACTCAGCAAGGTAGCAAGCACGGGTTACCGACGTGTTCGCACGCTTTTCACTTCTCTAGCTTATAAAGAAACTGTAATCTCATCTTATGCGCCCCCTTCCAGAAGGTCTCAACTCCTCCAAAGCGAATCCAGAAACCCTACTAAGCCAAAGTTTCCTCTGGCTAACAGCTCTCTCTAACCTGTGTACACACACTGTGCGCAGGCACGCATGCACACACATGCATGCTCACACGCATACACACGTCTAGTTCAGAGTGGGCTCCGTGCCGTAGTCCTAGAGCAGACAGTTTCGGCATGCGCTGAACTTCACCCCACCCATTCCTTTTGGGAGCCATCTCCTCACCTTATATTCAAGATCTGACAACTATCAGATGGTGCAAGGTCAAGCACTTTTTTTTTTGAAAAGAGAAAGAAAGATTCTGAAATGTCACAAGACAGTTACAGAAATCCCCCACGTATGAGAGATGAAAGGACAAGATGACCGGATGACGATAATGGCCAGCTCCTGTTGGACATTCCTGCCATCTGGTCTGGGTGCTGAGTGAAGACGACTCTTCCTAGACCCACCACGTCAGTATTTAGCAGCACCACTGGCAGCCCATTGACCCAGTAGGCTGACACAGTATTGCTCCTTAAAACTACCCAAAATTCACAATGAATACCGAAAGATGCTATTAGGGAAGCCTCAATTTGAGGTGATTAAATAAGCAATGTACCACTGAAGCCAAATATATTCTATAAGCAACTACTTTTTAAATGACACACTAGTTAGCCAAATACAATAAAAACATCTATTTTGCAATTTGTAATCATTGTGATCGATGCTCAAAGGCATGATGCCTTTGGGTGCCAACAAGGTAAAACATGCCAACTTCATGAGTACCTCAAATAAACAGTTTCAATACATGAGATCACAGAGTAACACTGAACACAATATAAAACAATTTCAAGGATGTAGTAGTTACTAATTACAAACCAATTTCTATGTATTCTTTATATAGGTACTCTTTCACTAAGGAGAATATCTTATTCTATTGGCATAAGTGAAAGCAACGAGATGCCTTTCTTTAAAAACATCATGTATTTGAATCACTAATCAATCTTGGTATCACTAAAAGGAGACAGGCTGGTATTATGTTACTCAAAATATAACATGGCACATATGACATATTCTTATCTAAAATATTAAACCTGAATCCAATCAAAATTCTAGGAATCATGAAGAACATGTTAAACAATGTCAGAAAGAAACAATTACCCAAATCCAGTAATGTGAGGGACGCTCTATAGGATAAACAAGTCAACTTTTTCCAACAAATTAACAGTACATTAAAAAGGACGGGCTCGGTGGCTCAGTCTGTCATCCCAGCACACTTTGGGAGGCCGAGGCGAGTGGATTGCCTGAGCCCGCAAATTCGAGACCAGCCCGGGCAACCTAGCAAGACCTTGTCTCTACAATAAATAAAAAATTAGCCGGGCGTGGTAGCGCGCACCTGTAGTTCCGGCTGCTTGGAAGGCTGGGGTAGAAGGATCTCCGGAGCCCAGCAGGTTGACACTGGGGTGGCCGTGAATGTGCCGCTGCACGCCAGCCTGGGTGACAGAGTGAGATTCCAACTCAAAAAATAAATAAAACAGTGCCAGGCATGGAAGCACTCAACCTTAGCACTAGTTACTCAGGAGGCTGAGGTGAGAGGATCACTTGAGCCCAGGAGTTCAAGGTTACAGAGAGCTGTGACTGCATTACTGCACGCCAGCCTGAGCAGCAGAATAAGACTCTGTCTCTAACAAAAATAATTGAAAAAGAACAGAGAGAAGACTGCTAGAGAATACAGAAGTTTAAGTTAGACAACAACCAAATGCAATATGCAGACTCGGGATGCTGACTACAACAAACCAACTTTGAGAAAATCAGGAAATAAGAACACAGTCTAATCTTGTACCTAATACAGCATATTACTGAAAAGTAATTTTGCTCATTTAGGTCTAATAATGGGTATTTTAAAAATTCCTTACCAATTGGAACTGATACTTGCTATTTTAAAAAGGAAAAGAATAGAGAGAGAAAGATTCAGAGTTTTTAGTGATTTTGAACCAAAGAGCTTCTCTTGGAAGGCTTAAGTTATTCTTCCCACTACCAAACTCAAGGAAGAATTGTGTAAGTCATACAAATGCTACTAGCAGTTTTCATTCACTTTCTTTCTCTCCTCCTTTCTTCTCGATTTGTCATATGGCTAGGAGGTAAATTCAGACGGCATTAACTCTGGTTTACTATCACCCTCCGATTCCTCATCTGTAGGCACAAATGTGGTGGATAACTTACTTCCAGTCTCTTTAAGGTGTGCAAATGAAGGTCATTATTAGCAAAAAGCCTAGAACAAGATTGGAAGGATTTGGAAACGTCCATTTTACAGATAAACAAACTGAGGCACAGAGACATCGAGAGATTTTCGAGGTCATGCTACTAATTGGCAACAGAGCCAAGCCAAGAACCCAAGTCTTGGAGGTGTGAGGGTCTCATACTCACAGGGAGGAGCTCTCATTCTTTACTGACCTTCCCGTGTTCCTTCCTCACGTGGGATATGTACACATCTCTCTGCGTGAACAGGCGGTCACATTCCCAACACGTCCACCCAGGACTGGCCACCTTCTTGGGTTCCATGGATTTCTTCACAGGAGATGGAGACTTCTTTTCCAACTTCTCCTTCCCATTCATAGATTTGGTGTCCTCTTTGTTCTGATTTGCTGAATTCTGAGTCGCAGGCTTAATGCTCAAAGGCAAATTGATACCCAAGTTTGGAGGTCCTTCGATACTTTTCAATGTTCCATGCATAGACTACATCACAAAAAGAAAAGAAATAGCTATTACAAATCACACCAAAGAAACTACACGTCAACTATCTTAATACTTTCCACATAGATATGTATATATACATCACAGATTTATTCCCACAGGATTTTATGTACATTCAGAATTATTTCTTAACATAATAAGGAAGAAAACCTAGGCTAAATACACATTTTAAAAGAGATAAAGGAACACTAACTTTTATGACTGCTGTCAGTTCTCCATGTCTAGTTACAGATGAGTCTCCAAACTTATTTATTTGTGCCATTTTAACCCTTTGCACTCAGAGACATCTTGTGGATTGCCTACAGGAAATTAGACTACGCTTTTTTATGAAATAGGGAGAAACAAATCACTTCATATTAAACAGCACAGAGTTGGAACCAATTATTTTATTGTAATGTTATTGAGCACATAATGGAATTTTGGACAATGAGGAATTCATTTACAAAAAAAAAATCACAACGTTATATCTTATATTTTTCTAACGTGTGGTCACGTGTGGAACAGTCACCGACAGGTACTGCAGATCCACTGATACAAGTTGTGCAATAGCAATTTGTATGACATCTTCCACCTGGTGTTCCTCTATTCAAGCAGACAATGCAGTCTTGTTTTCTTCCTCCCACGTTAATAACATGTAATTTCTTGTCCAGTCTGTTGTTTGAAAAAGATGTGGAAGGATATACACGATTCCTGAAAACCACTTCTCAACTGATGGAACATATCTCAGTATATATTCCATAGCTTTATTTGCTTTTTCGTGCAATTTGAATAGAAAGCTCCAAGGAAATATACATTTTTTTCAAAACTTTGTGCTGGCTTAAGTGTGTCCTATATAGTCACCAGCAATCTCCTTATGTCTCCTGAAAAGGGACATCTGAGTGGTTTGTTAGTTTTTTATGATAAAAGATTTATTAGCATAATTTTTGAAATATCTGCCATTTCCATTGTAAAATTTATATAGATTGGTGATTGTTTTAAAGAAAGCAAATATATTTTGATAAGAACAAATCACTTCTATTTGTGTTTTTATGAAAAATAGTTTATAAAGTATTACCTTTAAAACAAGAAATTCTAACTTTTAGTGTTTTTGATTGACTTGCTAGATTTACGATGTCCCCTTAGAAGGGACATCCAAGTGCTAAGGGTTAAAATTGTTAGTTTTTTGAGTTGGAGTCTCACTCCATCACCCAGGCTGGAGTGCGAGGCACACTTACAGTCACTCCAGTGTCAACCTGTTGGGCTCAGGCGATCCTTCCGCCTCAACCTTCCAAGTAGCCAGAACTACAGGCACGCTACCACGCCCGGTTAATTTTTTTTTTTATTGTAAGATGAGGTCTTGTTGCCCAGGCTGTTCTCGAAGCCGTGGGCTCAGGCAATCCCCTCACCTCGGCCTCCCAAAGTACTGGGATTACAGGCTTGAGTTACTGTGCCTGGCAATTAAAATTAATTTAAGACCCCTATATTGTCCAAATTAATCCTGGTGCTCTATCCTCCCCTCACATCCCAGAGTGAGCCCTGTCTACAACAAACCATTTCTGGAGAACATTTTATTTTCCAGTCAGCCCAGAAATGTTTAAACAGGCTAACATACCATCAGGTATTTGACTAGAACGAACCAATCTGAACAAACAACTAAGACCAATATGTTAACAGAAAACCTTTCTCCTTTTTGCATGCCTTTCACATTCCTGGAAAACTTGTAACAGCTTAGGGTTTTGCTGGGTTTTTCTGGGTAATTCTCGTCTCCCTACATCCTATCCAAATCCATCCTTTCTTGCCAATAGCACCTAGGCTTAAGAACTAATGATCCTCAAGTCCTTTGAAATTGTTTAGCTGTCTATAGTCATTAACATAATAGCCACAACAGACACCTTCAACTTAAACTCAGTGGATTTCAAATTTGAGAAGGTCAACTGGTGCAACCTGATTCTAAAGACCCACTCACTTTGGTTTTCGTCTTGTATTCTACAAAAGTGTGGAACCAAAAGGAGGAGAAGGAGGCAAAATATAAAATCTGTGCCTCAAGATACAACTGATCTTGGAACAGGGCCTCCTTACTGATATTCAGGCTTGTCATTAGCCTTCCAATTTCTGAACCTATACAAAGATGACATGAAAAACCTTTCCTGGGGGGCTTTCACACATGCAGGTCCCCCAGGGTCAGACATTCACTTATCAGGATCTCAGCTCCACATTCAATCTCGACAGACTCACTGTGGAGATCCCTCAGTACACACTCCATCGTGCTTTCTCAAGGTACTGTTCTCTGAACAGGACCAAGAACTAGCCAACCTGCTTCAATACCATCTTCTTTCAGGGAAAAAAGTGGGGGTTTTATCATTTTCTCATTAGCAGAGGTTACAAGATCTACCCAAACAGAAAACCATGAAACTAGTCCATCAAAAAGGGCTGCGGTGAATGCCTGACCGTGCACCTTTGCAAAGAGAAAATGTGAAGCAAGATACGATTTCTAGATAGCCAAAACCTAGACCTCTGCGTTTCTTTTCCACCACGCAGGGGAGAAGGCTTCCATGTTTCAACGGCCTTTTTCAAAAGAGAAGCTAAGTAAGTTTTGACATTGTGAACCATTTAAAATCCAAAGAAAGCAAAACCTAAAACCCTCTAACGAACTTTTCCTAAGTTTCCAGGTAAAGTTTCTAGTATTTTTATTTTTATTTTAGGATGCAGGATTTATTTAGAGGACAGAAAAGCTCCTACAGTGGCAGGGAACCCGAGAGGGTTGCCCCAAGTTTCTAGTATTTTTGCAAACTGACAAGTTAACAACAAGGGGCGGTAGCAAAGTACTCTTTTGCAAGATAACTCTCAAGTACTAAGGAAATTACAGAGATGCAGCACAAAGTTCTGCCGTGACAAAAGAGGGCGACTGGCATAGGTGCTAAAAGGAGAATTTCAAATATACTCATCTTATATGGTTAAGTAAAAACAACACTATTAGTTGGACATGGTGGCTCACGCCCGTCATCCCGCACTTTGGGAGGCTGAGGCGAGAGGACTGCCTGAGCTCAGGGGTTCAAGACCAGCCCGGGCAACTTAGTGAGACCTCATCTCTACAATAAGTAAATTTTAAAAAATTAGCCAGGCATGGTAACGCGCGCCTGTCGTACCAGCTACTTGGAAGGCTGAGGCAAAAGGATTGCCTGAGCCCAGCAGGTGAAGGCTATGGTGGCTGTGAGCGTGCCACCACACTCCACCCTGGGCGACAGAGTGAGACTCCAACTCAAAAAGAAACCAAAAAAACTCACCACTATTAAAAACAAATGTCATTTTCTAACAAAGGAAACACAACTTGATTCTTTTAGAAATAACTTTTCCTTAGCTTCTATAACCATCATTAATTTGGACGGATGTTTGTAACTTGAAAGTTTACTTTAGATGTAAATGAAATATGGAATTCTAACAAAGTAAATAAACCTGCATTTTGGTAGAACAAAGAAACGACACAAATTGGATTAAACTGGGCAGATGAGGATCCACAGGAGAAGCACTGTTCTGGTTTCATGTTCTCTTTTTTTTTCTGAGTTGGAGTCTCACTCCGTTGCCCAGGCTAGAGGGCAGTGGCATGCTCACAGCCACCCCAGCGTCGACCTGCTGGGCTCCGGCGATCCTTCCGCCTCAGCCTTCTGAGTAGCTGGAACTACAGGGGCACGCTACCACACTCAGCCGATTTTTTTTAATTGTAAAGAAGAGGTCTCGCCAAGTTGCCCGGGCAGGTCTCAAACCCATGGGCTCAGGCAATCCGCTAGCCTCGGCCTCCCAAAGGGCTGGGATGCATGACAGGCCGAGCCACCGAGCCCGGCCTTCGCGTCCTCTGAAAGCCTTCGCCACGCAAAAGCTGCGCAGCATAGGTACCAGGCAACGTAAATAAGCGACAGGAGCTAAACAGATCATCTGAAAAATAAAAGCAAAACAGGCTACTTCTGAAACTTTACCCTCATCCTTCCCCATCCCCAAACACAAACATGTAGGACAACATTTTTAAATGTAGAAAACATACTTCAGATGAGAACGCAAGTGAATATTCCCACTGTTTCATCTCACGTGGTCTTGTAAAAGTTCGGATGAAAGAAAGAATTCGTTCTTCCTTGTGACCACGGGATTTTACCATCCCTCTTCCGTTTCTAGTTCTTGGAATGTTATCTTCCTCCAAATTTACTATTAACATGATGCAGACCCTAACCACAAAACCGATGGCTCCATTTTCAGACATAAAGATGAGTTCCAGAAAGCAAAATACCTTAAAAGCCTCTTAAGAAGCAACGTTCTTTCTCTTCCTTTATGTTTTGTTTCTGTTGTTATTGTCCTTGGTCCATGTAGAATGTGTTAAAATATTTTTATCTAATTCCATGCGTCCCTATGTTTTTATTACCAGTTTTTAGTTTTTTCCTGGTGATTCACTAAATATTTATTGCCAAAATACCTAGGTCATCTTAACCGCAAGTATTTAAAATATCTTCAGGGGATTCTATTGTACTTCATGTAAAAATGCTGTAATACGTCTCCCATGCATTTCATTCACCCTAGAAATGTCACAACCATCACTATCTTCACCTCGCCCGGAAGGGGTGGAATCTCCAAGATGTGAAGTTCATTTGTAATAGGTAACTGCTCTATATAAATGCAAAATATATTCAATGCAAGAAATTTCAAGGACTAATCATCTGACATGAGATTAGAATAATCCAGACTTTATTTGCTCTTTAAACAGAACTGTCTTTTTGTATAATCTATTTTAAAAAGAGCAAAACTAAGAGACTGAGTTCCTGGTAATACTGGGTCTCTTGTTTCTCTGTTTAAAAAGTAAGTCATTTTAATCTCGGAAAGTCAACGGTTATTATCTCCTAATCACACAAAGAATAAAATTGCTTAACCTATCACAGTGCACAGCTAAGAAGCCAGAACTAAGCACCGGCCTTAGGAAGCTTAAAGGGCTATAAATAGATTTCTGTGCCTCTTTTGAGGGTTGGAAAGTAAACCATCCAAACTGGGCGTTTATTCATTTCAATAACTGAATACCCACCAGGTACCAGGTACTATGCTACATCCTAGATATTTAATGGCCCATTTACATGCAGTCTGTATGGGGGGGAAAAAACTAAATGATCTGGGGGCATCAATTGTAATGCAAACTCAAAAGCTTAAATGAATTCAAGGGGGGAACCTTCACTTTTTCCAAAATATACCAATACGTGTACAAATTAACAGAATTCATCAGAGCCCCAGTCTATTTCTAAATCTTATACAACACAGCGTTCTCTAAAAAGTAAACTTCACAATCATCATTTTCACATATAAAAAATAGAACCCTAATATCTCATTACTCTTTCAAAATAGGGCATGTCTTGGTTCCTTTTCACTGATCTTTCACAGCAGGCAGATGAAGATTCCTGAATAAAAAGCACCCACAGTCAAGGGACACACAACGATAGCAAGTAAGCTGCTCACTGACAACGACCCTCGATGGCGAGGCACACTTTATAGTCCTCTGCAGCTCAGCCTTGACTTACGACCAGCCGATGTATCTGCAATTCATTTAAAGGAGAGGATAGATGCACACACACCTTGATATGGTCCATCATAAGTTGCTTCTGTGCATATAAGAGAGAACAGTCTGGACACTTGAAAACAGACACCTTCTGGTTTTCAATGTGTTGGTCAAAGTGGCGATACAGCAAGGTTTGCAGGGTGAACACAGTGTCGCACATGGAACACTTATATATTATTCTAAAACAGAAGAAGTGCAGCAAATCAAGTCAGTCAGCCTCATCTCTCAAGTACTTAACAGCTGAAGAACTCAAGAGGCAGAAGCACATTGAGAACACACAAACACAGTAAGAAGAACAAAGTTTAGCTTTCAAACCGACTTCTGAATACAGCGGGCATCACTGAATTGCAGAGTAAGCGTAACATTTTGAGTAAAGACACATTCAGCTACATTTATTTAGAAGTTTAAATTAATCATCATTTTATTATACTCACAAATCTACAACTGGCACATGTTTGTACAAAGTCTTCACATTAGTTACTTTAACAGGGCAAAAGCGTCCTTCCTTTATTTCTTAAGATCAGACAAGGCAAAACAGCTTAATAGTAGTACCTTAAAACTGGAAAAACTATCTAAATTTGGCTAATGAACTAAGTAGGCCTATTCAACCCCAATGCTTTCTTTTAGAGCTAGTAGTAATTTTACATTTGAATGCCAACATTTCTATACCTATTCTTAACATAGGAGCCTTATGTCAGTAAACAATTATATACTGAAACGAAGAAACAAGAAAGAAAATCCATACCACTGTTGTTTTAAAACTTGAATGCTTCTTGTGCTCTAAATGGTTTTAAATACCCACTATAAACTACTGCTCTTTTTTTTTTTTTTTTTTTTTTTTTTTTTTGAGTCAGAGTCTCACTTCATCGCCCAGGCTTGAGTGCAGTGGCACGCTCACAGCCACCCCAGCCTTGACCTGCTGGGCTCAGGCAATCCTTCCGCCTCAGCCTTCCAAGTAGCTGGAACTTCAGGAGTGTGCTACCATGCCTGGCTAATATTTTGGATATACTATAGAGACGAGGTCTTACCAAGTTGCCCGGGCTGGTCTTGAACCCCTGGACTCAGGCAATCCTCTCGCCTCGGCCTCCCAAAGTGCTGGGATTATAGGCTTGAGCCACCACGCCCGGCGACTACAAACTATTTCTATTCCTAATATGTTACTACCAAGCAGCCTCCTCAAGTTAACTCAGTAGGCCTGAATTCTGAACACAACCCCTCCTTCCCATCTACACTCTTCACTGGAGTGTGGGCGAAGAGGCCTGCAGGGTTTAAAGGACTGAGTCTCCCTGTTCCCAACCTCTGCCTCCAATGGATCAGATCCGTCTCTTGTGAACAGCTCTCACCACCACAGGTCACCTGTTTTCGATAACTGTTTCAGGTCACCCTGGCCCTCAGGGGAGGCCCTCGGAACCTGCATCTCCTCTGGAAAACTAAGAACAGGCACATTCAAGGGCGCGGCTTAGGGAAAGGTCAGAGAAAACGGACTGAGCGTGGCAAGAGATGCAAAGAGGAAGGCGAAGGTCTCCCCTATTCCTACAGCAACAGCTAGAGCAAGGCTTGCCTCCTCCCGTCACCAGCCTTCCCTCTCAGGGAAGCATTTCTCACTCAGCTTCAAACCTCCCAGCATAATTCTGCCCCAAAATGTCAGCTTTAGCTTTGTCATTTTCTACGTCAAGATTTATAAATTTAATAGGAGGGGCATGTTTTTCCAAGGTCTTGATGCATTAGTTAGGCCGGGCACAAGTACCCTTGATGGGGAGGGGAGTTTCTGAAGATCAGATAAGGTTTTGCAGGACTTTACAATGCAGCCCAAATTGGTAGCTAAGGATGTGTCATCATTATTAGCCTTAACAGGTGTGACGGAGACACTCATTTCCTCACTGTTGGAAACAACTCAGTTTTGTGAACAGCTCAAACATCTAATAATATAAACGGCTAAATAGAACAGCTACAAAAAGATTTGTTTAAATGATGAGGCATATACCAATGACAAGGAAAGATTTTCATAAAAATTAAAACTACAGATAACAAGACAGATGTATGATATGGCCACATTTTTACAGGGTACAGAAGATAAACAGAAGGCATATAATTGTCATCTCTGCTGGATGATAGTATACATATTCTTTTAATTGTTTTGCTTGTCTATGTTTCCTTTTGTTTTTCTGTAATTAACACCCAACAATTTTTTTTAAAAGAAGAGCCTCAAGAAACGAACTGAGATTTACTAGCTGGGCCAAGAATCTCCTCAGGATTCAATTCTCACGTTTCCAGAAATAACTGCTTCATGAAAAATGGCATGGCTCATTTTATTCCTGCTGCATTCCTTTGGGGAGGGATGTTGTTTGCTTTGATGTGTTGCCTCACACTTGATGACAGAAAAAGTACAAAACAGGAGATTATCTATTTCCTTAGGCATCTTTTTGAGGAATCTGGGGAACAGGTTGTTGATATAACAAGAGAACACCTCTCCACAAAACACTGGTGAGTATCAAGGGGCAAATGGTGACTTTCCAGCAGAGAAACCTGGCACATACCAATGTGACTCGACGATGAAGGGTCATGTCACCACTAATTGTCCTGACTGTGCCTCCCAATGTGACTCCCTGAAAAGATACAGCATCACTGCTGCGGCATCTCTGCCCAGAGCACGTGAGGGTCCAGGGACAGACCAGGTGAGGGTCAACCTCAGAATGAGAGGACTGTATCCTCTTCTGGAGAGCCAAAGACATGGGGGGGGAGTGAGCAACTGTTTCAGATGGAAAGACAAGCATCCTTTTGGTGGGAGGCAGAACACATCAAAGTGTTTACACTGTAATACCTCTTTACTCCTAAATACAAACGGTGTGTGGGGGGTGCAATTACTGCAAATGCTAGCAAGTGAGGAATCTGGGGATCTGGGGGTAGGGGAATGCACTGGTTACGTAAATGCTAGTGAGTGAGGAATCTGGGAATCTGGGGGTAGGAGAACGCACTGGTTACCGTAAATGCTAGCGAGTGAGGAATCTGAGTGAAAAGAATGCAAAAATTATCTGTACATTCTTCCAACTCTTGTAAAATAAAAACCATTAGAAATTATGCTGATTCCTTTTAAAGCCCAAATACCACAAACCTCACAGGCAGTTTCTAGGGACTGAACATCAGTATGAACAAATTCTCCAGCGGCAATGGAAAAACCCCAGGGAGACAGGCTGCCAGGCAGAGAGGAGGAAGGCATTCAAGACAGGGACAGACCCCTGTGCACAAAGCAGAGGTCTCCTGGGTGCAGCGCGCGGGGAACAGTGAGAACCCCAGGGCGGCTGGGTTCCCAGGGGTGGAGGAGCGGGGGGAAGGGTGCCGTTGAGCTGAAAAGGGTTTGGAAAGCCAAACCCAAAGGCCTGATATAATCCTAAATGCAGGACTATGTGAGTGGCCCGGCAACTACCTTATCGCAGGGGTTGGGGGACACGGAGGGAGGAGAAGGAGAGAGAAGAGGTCAGAGAAGGCGCACGGAAGGAGAAAGAGAAAAGAATAGGAAGCTGAAACCAAGGAAAAAAAGAGTCGGGTCAAACTTACAGCAGCCCAAACTCCAGAACAGTGCTGCAGCTGAACAGGGGTAACAACAAACGAAGGAAGAACTCTAAGCTCTGACACTGCTGCCTACCCTGCCTGCGTTGCCACCAACTGAACCCAACCAGGTGCAAGGGACGCCCCTCTGCATACCTCATCCCCTCGGGTCCAGTGAGATGGGTTTACGCCACCACCATTTCACAGATGGGGCACTAAGACTTAAGAGAGGTGAGATCATGTGCTTGGTGTTAAATAAATCCCAGGGTCACGGTTCAGATTCAACTTTCTCTGACTCTGCAGTCTTCTACTGTGCTTTTTTTTTTTCCTTCTACTGTGATTCTAGTTCTGCAGGTTTAATTTCCTAGGAACTTGTTCGAAAACTGTGTGTGTCACATAATTTTTAAGTTTGGAGTTCTCATTTCTCCACTTATATACACTTGAAACTTGCAAAGAAAAGGAAGATACAGCAAAGAATCTGCTGTTAATCAGACGTCAAGGAAAAAGAAAAAAAGACACAAAACTGTTTCCCCATAAAATACAGGAGTGGACTTTCAAAATGACCTCACACTATCCAGAAAAGATTAAAGGGTGTTCCAAGTTTCCTTTTAAACAGCAGGGAAATCTGCCTCCCCACACGCTGGAAAACAAGAAGCAAAGTGCTTACAACAGTACCTGGCACTGTGTAAGCGTTTTTTAAATAAAAACTTACGTCATGCTTTTTGAACTGAGGTGTAGGGATAATAGGACTTCATGAGTGTATTTTCAGAGACATCCATGTGTTTTCTAAGGGGCTGGGGGTATTTTAACATTAAAAATTAATGCAAATCATTTGCATAATTCTGAATCCTTTTCAGGATGACCTGTTCATCAAGTACAGCTGAGAGAGTTCAGTGCCCAAGGCTCTGTGGAATGGGGACTCATTACATGTGCTGGACTAACATAAACAGGATACAGATGAAGTTGATGCCAAAAGGAAACTTCTAGGTCACACGCAGGCCGAAAGGCTGCAGGATGAAAGCTTTCACAGCAGCTTGAATCAGAAAGGGGGCGAGGGAAAGTTATCCGAGGCCCACGGCAGGACAGGACGGTGGAACCCAACGGAGCTGACACAGCACCCGTGGCCAGGCTGCGGCAAGGGTCTGGGGCTGCCAGCAGCCACTCACACCGAGCCAGGCTGCTAAACTGCAATCGGTCAGTTTGGGGGTTTTGCTTGCCATTTCTTCTGTCAACGTGTTTTAGTTTTACAGTTTGTAATATGGTACCTATTTCTTGGCTTGCACTTGGCAAAACAACCAAAATAGTAAAGAAAATGTTAAAGAAAATACTGGAACAATTTTTTCCTATACGATATTCAAAATGGAGGAATACCGTATTAGCTTATTTTAGTCATTTGCTGCCTTAAGGTTGTCAAGTAACAACTACTATTCCAGATTTCATATACCTTTCATACAATTAAGTTTGATTTATTTGGATAAAGAACCAAATAGAATTTATATTCACTGGGGGTAAAGGCTGCATTAGTGCCCAGACATCTTACTGTCATGTAAAACTTAAGACACTAAAAGTCACTCATCTCCACCTTCAGGGTGGGGTCAAGACATCAGGATGTATATGGGTCTTCTCATCTGTGATGTGTTTCATTTTGAGGCTCAATTTACAAAGATCAGAGTGAAGATCCTATTAAAATAAAATTCGGTCAGGCTCAGTGGCTCAGCCTGTAATCCCAGCACTTTGGGAGGCCAAGGTGAGTGGATTGCCTGAGCCCGCAGATTTGAGACCAGCCTGGGCAATTTGACGAGACCTCATCTCTACAACAAAAAAATAAAAAATTAGCCGGGCATGGTAGCGCATGCCTGTAGTTCCAGCTACTTGGAAGGCTGAGGCAGAAGGATAGCCGGAGCCCAGCAGGTCGAGGTAGCCAGGAGCGGCCATTGCACTCCAGTCTGGGTGACAGAGTGAGCCTCCAACTCAAAAAAAAATAAATAAATAAATAAATAAATAAATAAAATAAAGTTCAACTTCAACACAGCTTATTAGAAAACAGTTACTGCTATAGTATTCAACTGTATTTCCCCAAAACGAAATATTACAATAAAACCAGACATGATATATATTTTAAAATATGGTATGTCTTCCCCCTAAGAGTTCCTTGATTACAGGCAAAAACACACCAACAGATTTGGACAGCAAACCTATCCTCACATAACTACCCTAACTAATCCAGGCATGAAATGAACATGACCAGGAGCATTTAGTCCAGTGCTGTGTACGCAGTGAAGGAGTGAAGGAACGCAGGAGGGAAGGATGCTTACAGAGTCTCCTGTGCTCCCGACACCAGAACTGTGTCTCATTTTATCCTCTCATAAGCATACCCTCATTTTACAGGGGCAAAAAAAAAATGGTGGCAGAGATAGGCGTTATAACAGTCCAACTCACACAGGCAGCGGGGGGTGGGATTCCAACAGTTCCAGGACCCACACTCCTTCCTCTTGGCTAGGAAGCCCCTCACTGCTGAAGAGCCACGTCATTATAAAAGACTCCACAGAAGCCAGGCTCGGTGGCTCAGCCTGTAATCCCACGCCTTTGGGAGGCTGAGGTGAGTGAATTGCCTGAGCCCGTGGGTTCGAGACCCGCCTGGGCAGCGAGACCTCATCTCTACAATAAATCAAAAAATCAGCCGGGTGTGGTAGCACGCGCCTGTAATTCCGGCTACTCAGAAGGCTGAGGCGGAAGGATCGCCGGAGCCCAGCAGGTGGAGGCTGCGGTGGCCGGCAGCAGCCACTGCACTCCAGTCTGGGTGACAGAGTGAGACTCCAACTCAAATAAATAAATAAATAAATAAATAAATAAAAGACTCCACAGAGCAAAAGTTGATCAAATCAAGAGCAAGATTAAAGCAAATAAAATGTACTGGCTATAAAGTTAAATGCAGAAACCCGTGTCTTAAGTTGATCTCATATTAGAAATATTACTTATAAAGTGTATCCTATAAAAAAATTTAAAGATAGGTTTTTTGTTGTTGTTACAGTTTTCCTACAACTTATTTGTTAAAATCATCTTAAAAACAAAATCAATAAACAATCACTTGCTGGCTGGGCACAGTGGCACAAGCCTGTAATCCCTGTAATCCCAGTACTTTGGGAGGCAGAGGCGAGAGGACTACCTGAGCTCAGGAGTTCAAGACCAGCTTGAGCAACATGGTGAGACCTCATCTCTACAATAAATCAAAAAATGAGTCAGATGTGGTGGCACACGCCTGTGGTTCCAGCTATTTGGAAGGCTGAGGCAGAAGGATCACCTGAGCCCAGCAGGTCGTGGCTGTGGTGGCTGTGAGTGTGCCACTGCAGAGTGAGACTCTGACTTAAAAACAAAAAAATAATCACTTGCTAAGCAAAACTTGATGACAAGAGCATAAATAACAGATGACATTTTTGGATAAAAGTTTTACCTGGGAACAACAGAAAGGTTTGGGTGAGCTATGAGCTGTACTTCAGAAAAATTGGCTTAGTTGCATTACTTTTCGTATCTTATTAAATATTATTCCGCAGAACCACTCCCTCCTCTGAGTTACTAATAAAGCCGTGGAGTGAAAATCAAAAGTCAGTATGACTTACTTTGGTTCTCCTATCTTGATGCCAGGATGCTGTGTGTAGGCGTGGGAATGTGTGCTGGGGGCAGACTTAAACGCCATTGGACAAATAGGACACTTGTAGAAGACTTCACAGTGAGAACCTTGAATGTGAGACTTCAGAGCAGCCACATCAGAGTACACAACATTGCAATGTACACATCTGTTAGAAAAATAAACACACAGTCATTAGCACAAGACCATTACACATGTGTAGCTGTGCAAAAACTGGGTGAAATGAACATATTTCCATAGCCCTTTTAGGTTTCTAGTGACCCTTTTGGAAGTGTATTTTGTCTTTTCTACTTGTAACACATCAACTTACTTTTTTTGTGTTTAAGAGGAAAGATGATGAAGAAGAAAGACAAAACTCAAGCGGCCTGTTTTTTTTCAGCGCCTTTCGTATCTCTAGGAACAGATGTCCAGACTCCAGACTGTGAGGAGACTGATGGGTCACAGGGCCCACATCAAGACCAGGGAACACACAAGACCCCATGAACGCCTGACCTTGGAGATTTCCACACTGGGTTCTGGCTCCCGGGCCTCGAGGTTCCTACCTGTCCCCAATACCCAAACGGCATTTCCAACGGAAGAACTCTCCAGCCTAAAGCCTACATCCATAGAGGGGCAGAGAGGAACAAATGAATCCTGGCACCAAAGCCAGGGACCACTGTTTCCTGGCACAAGCTAATGAGGGCAATGTATATGGAGGCTATGGTGGTCCGTAGGTTAGAGAAGGCTGACCACCTAGGTAAAAATACAAGCAGACTTGTATTTGTTTAAGAAATTATATTAATTATAAACTTCTGAAATATCAGGATCTCTAAAAAAATTACCTCTCTAGCTAACCTCCTTACTTTTTTATTTTCTAATAATTTGAGCTTATTTTATTTTCTAATAATTTGAGCTTATTTTCGCTCAAATCTAAATCCTACAGAAACAAAATAAAAAACTGGGACACATTTCTCCCCATCTCATCATCTTCACACAAAGACTTTTTTTTTTTCAGTAGGAGTCTCACTCTGTGGCCCAGGTTAGAGTGCCATGGCTCACTCACGGCCACCCCGACGTCGACCTGCTGGGCTCTGGCGATCCTTCCGCCTCAGCCTTCCAAGGAGCCGGAACTACAGATGCGCCCTACCACGCTCGGCCAATTTACTTATTTATGACTATTCATTATAAAGATGAGGTCTCGCCAAGTTGTCTGGGCTGGTCTCGAATTCGCGGCCTCCCAAAGTGCTGGGGTGACAGGCTGAGCCACCAAGCCCGGCCGCACAAAGACTCTTAAGCAACACTGTAACACCTCCATTTGATGACAAAGTCTTTGTTTACACCTGAAGACTATTTAAGAGCGGCCTCTCTGTAGACGCACGAAAGTCTTCAGAGGCACACCTCTAACACAACTGAACATACATGCTGCTGGAAAGAAGGAAGAAAAGGACGGGGGGGGGGGGAAAAAGAAGCAAGGAAGACCCGCAGACAGGGCCTGTCTTCAAGGAGGCAGTGCCTAATTACTTCTATGATAATCTGAGATATTTTTATCCTTATGAATCTCCCATCCGGATCACAGAGGTGAATGGCGTGTTCTGAAATAAGCATGCCATGCTAGGCTTTGCAAGCCTTTTTTAAAAAAAAAATTACTGCATTAGAATTTTCAATGTCTTAAGGCGTAAGTTCAGCAACAACATACACATTGAAAACGCTAAATAATAACAAGAGGAAAAAAGGAAAGCCCCTCTACGGGGACTGTTATTTCAGGCAACAGTAGCCACCCGCTGAAATATTTTAGGTTAACTTTCTGTGTTGACTTCAACAGGTGAATGTTCCTCCCTGAGCCGGCTACTCATCAGTAAAATGAGCAGAGCTGGAATCGATCGTTTTTTAGTTGTCCCCAACCCTAGAAGCCCATGACTTCAATGAAAGGGGAAGATTATGTAAAAAGTAGGTAGGCTACTCATGTAACCAGAGGATTTGCCATGCCCTGAACCATAAACAGGAGATTTTCCCATTGACAATGGAAAAGCGGTATTCAAAGGGCAAAAGACCAAGGAAGGATAAAAATAATAAAGAGACAAGGCACAGGTTCCCCAAAGTCACTTGGAGAGGAAGGTTCAAGCTACTGAAGTAAAAAGGAAGTTAAAGTATCCAAACTAAACATGGAATTTTTTGAGGCGGGAGGAAATAGTTATGACTCAGTCCAAAGAGCACCCTAGAGGTCAGGGGAAAACTCTCCTCAATGTGAGAAAAGAAAGAGTAGCTTTCTTATTTTTTAAAAAACGAAAAAAAAAGGTGTGAAACATCTGCCTACAGGTGAAAGAAAAGGTTCACAGGCAACAGAGGCCAACAGGGAACTTAACTACGACAGGCCAAGAGAAGGCAGTGTTTGAAGGGCTCACGCAGTATCTAAGTGATACCAAAAATCTAGTCTATCAAGAATCAGTCATACACCTGAAATCCTTTGTGTTCTGGATACCAATCTAGTTTCTTTCTCTATTTCTGGAACAATTTTTTTTTTTAATGTATACAAATCCTATAATAATTTCCCTTTCTAGATCCAGATCCAATGTATCAGAAGGCAGGAAAATTCAGAAAAACATTGGACTTTTCCCAAGTTAACCAAGCGCTAGGGATAACCCCTCGACATCTGAGAGCAAGGAGAGAGAACAAGGCACACCACACCCAGGTGAGAAGGGTAACAAGGGGAGTGAGTGGGTCACCGTGTGCAGAGACTCCTCCAGCTAAAGACAAGATGAACTGAAAATGATTAACCACAGAGCCCAGAGAGAGAAAGTCAAGGCCCAGGGGCTGCCAGGCCCAGTCAAACATGGGACTGGACCATTATGTGAAAATAATTAAGGCTAAAATAATGTTTCTCTCTTCTAAAGAAGCAGAAAATACCAACTAAATAAACTTTGCAACAAACAGCTTTTTGTTTCGTTTTGTTTTTCGATTTGTATAGCCTCCAATCCAGAGGGGAAAACACTTAACACAACATTTTTTCCAAAGCACCAAATTTAAGCAACTCTGAATGGGGCCAAAAAAACGGAAAAACAAGGATGGTTTTTTCCCAGGTGAGCTGAATACTTTCAGTTCGCATGCAGAGCTTCTGTTTCAGTTTAGGAAAGAAACCAACCATAGCCATGATTGCAGAAGCCTTACTTCCTTTATCCATCCCAACTTAGGCTTACTTTCATTATATTAGAAAAGTAAACTTAAAAAGTGAAAAAGTCTGGCATCCGAGAAAGGAGCAGCACTTAGAAAATGCAGCAGAGTTGCTTTCTAGTAATCAACACAGAATCCATTAATAATAGTTTCAAAACACGATGATAAGAACCACAGTATTATTCTGCACAGACTCTGTGGACCTAGGGTACCTCTGATTCCCCTGTCTTACCCTATAGCACCCCGTGCTTGGAGCTGGAAGCCAGCAATGCACCAATTTTATAGACAGAGGCACCACAGCACAGAGAGAATATATGAATTACCACATAACTAGTTATTGGCAGAACTGTTACAAAAAATTCTGCTTTCTCAATTCCCAAGCTACAGGTTTCTGCCAGGCTAGATCCCAATCCATAAACATTTGTGTGTTATGGGTTTGGAGGCATGACATTAAAATGCAAAGTAAGCCTCATAGCTCAGTGTTAGAAAAATGGGCAGAGCCACCCAGGAACCAACAATATCACAACCTAACTTTGAATAGAACCATCAAATCATACCAACTGGATTTCATTTAGATAAAACATAGTTAACTGTACTACAACTAAAAAAAAACACTGCATATGGGCAGTCTAACATTAAAGTTATCAGGTAACCACACACTTACTGTGAGGATAAACATAGAATGCAGTAACACCTCTATTAACAAAGACACTATGTATCAATGATGTTTCCTTGAGGGATTTCACCTCCATTAGGTGAAAACATAAGAGGCAGAGAAATGCATTTCAAAAGGTCCTAAGATGGAAAATAAAGTTCAACGATATCATTACTCCACACCAGCGAAACTAACATTAGATTTGCCAGATGTGTAAAACGCACATCTGGGACTCTGAGGGGTCAGTGGAGGGGGAGTGGGGGGGGGGAGAAGGAAGAAGAGGTTATTTAGAGTAAAGGGCACTCTTCCACAAGGGAGCAACGTTAGAAAAGGACACACACCCAACTCTTCGATGTGGACAAAACAAAGTAATAGACCACTGCACCCTTTCTGTTTTCATTAGAGGAGGGGAAACAGTAAGAGGTGCAGACATGGATGGTCTTCTTGCAGGGGTTAAAATGCAAGACTATGACAACAAAAGTGTGCTGAAAAGGGTACGGAAAGAAAAGGCTGCCGGTCCATCAATGCCACCCCCCACGCATGCACGTTTCCACCTAGAACGATGTCCCCAACCCCCAGCCCGCACCCTCTAACCCTCTGCCTTGTGTGAACCAGCAGGGCCAGTGTGACGTTAAAAGGATGCAAACAGATCAAGCCTCCTCCCAACAGACAGAGCCAGGTTCTCAGAGGCTCGTTCACTGAGGTATCGCCATACGACCCAGAAAACCACGTGTGCCGTGTGGCTGCACGTGAACGCGCTTGACTCGCACAGAGGCGAACGATATACTGACCGAAAACCAACTCTCCGCGTGTAGTGCAGACAGTTCTTGGTGACGTGGGTCTGGAAGTGCACCGACCTGCAGATGGCCCCACACTCAGGGCAGGTGTAGGGAGATTTGTGCTGATGGATTCTCTGGTGTGATGCATAACTGCACTGGTTAGGAAGCAGCATCTGGCAGATAGTGCAAGTCTTCTAAATAAACCAAAGGGGGAAACAGGGTTGGTCCTACTAGGCATTTTCTAATATGCAAAGAACGGTGGTTAAGCCTCAAAACAATTATCCATCCCTCGTTTCAATACTATCATTAAGTGATCCTAGGCCCAAGGGGAAAGCAAACTTGAAAATCCCATGTCCCATCTAAAATTCTGCATCCTGTAAATTTAAAATCATCTGCACTAAGCAGTCAGGCTCATCTCAAAGAACGAGCTCAAAACGTCATTGTGGGCCGGGCTCCAACTGTGCCACTTCTGCATTTTGCTTTCTGCAAAGAAGTAATAGAAGAGGTATGCTTGCACATTTATGTCAGCAGATCGACTTTAACGTGCATTAACAAGTTTATGGGCATTGATGTATTTGACAGTCACAGTTCCCACACTCAAAAAAAAAACCTTCTTCAAAATAATAAAAGTTAATTAGAGGTTAATTCAGACTTTTCCCCAATCACTTAATCACTTCAGTTATTTGAAATTTGAAATACAGGAAGGCAAAAGAATAGCTACAGCAAGTAATGGTTCTTTTTGCACCTAAATTGGCCTTTAAATGGTTGAACTGACCATAACATAATTTATCATTAAAGCCAATGAACTCAAGTTCAGATATATAAATTTAGACATCAAGTTGAAATCTGTAGAGTTTAAAAGCTGATTATATATAAAATAAAACTAAGACTGAAATCCTCTTCAGAAAAAGATCGACATCATTAATTATCAAAAAAAACCCCAAAGCACCATTTACCATCCCCTTAAATGTAAGCACTATTTTAAACACAAAAACAAAAAGACTTAACTATTTCCACTCAAAAAATAAACCTAACATAGCATGCAAAAACAAGTATCTACCATCTTCTAAAACATACAGTTTTTATCAAAGTCAAAGAAAGCCTCAAAATACAGATTCTTGCTAAGACTTAAAACACTCTTTTACATTGACAACAGTTAAGAAATTTTACAAAGATTTTTTTATTCTTCTAGCTTTTGAATCAAGCCTCCAGAGTAAGGTTAAGCTTCTGAGTGACTTAGACTAAGAAAAATAGGAAACTCACTTCAAAATTCTTTCTTGGTTTTCTCCTGAAAGAACTAAAATACAAATTTCATCCTATAAAATGTTTATTATAATCACAAAACAAGTACATCATAGGTAGCTTTGATGAGGCTAGCATTATTTAAAAGTAGTATTTCTTTTCAAGTAACACATATTTCAAAGGTTAAGACAAGCCACAACAAGGAAAACCAATCAACAAATTCATTAATTACAAGATCCTGTTAACATCTGCATGACCACAGGTAATCGTTTGTGTCTTTGAACTTAAGTCTTACATCAACACTCACACAGTCCTAGGCAGTGAATAATGATGTCTGAATTTCCATGGGCATCTTAGAATGCCTTGCGCATACTTGGAAATAAAATTAGTATTATCTATGCAAAAAGAAGTTTAAAAAACTGTGTATATACACATATATACACACACAATATGTGTGTGTACATATATATATGTAATATACAGTAAGTCCCCTATACATGAACAAGTTCCATTTCGAGAGTGCACCCGTAAGTCCAATTTGTTCTTAAGTCCAGCAAAGTTAACCTAGGTACCCAACTAACACAACTGGTTATATAGTACTGTACTGTAATAGGTTTATAATATTTTCCTCATAAACATATAAAAAACAAACAATAAAACATTTTAAATCTTACAGTGCCTTGAAAATTGCACTGAACTAACTTATGTAATTGGACATGCAAATGCACAATAGCGTCTTTGACAGTTTGCGATTTGAAGGTTCACATGTAGGGGATTTACTGTCTGTGTGTGTGTGTGTGATTATGGATTGGCCCCATTCCACGATGAGTCAAGTGGTTAACCAGGCACTTTAAATACATTCAATAATTTTAAATACATCATCTCACTGAACTCTCAGCCTCTCAAGTGGATAATATTTCCATTTTACAGATAAGGAAAGGAGGCTCAACAAGTTTAACTCGCCCAAGGCCCCACAGCTGCTAAGTGAAAGAGCCAGGATTTGAACTCAGTTCCAAATAATTCCAAGGCCACTGAGGGAGGGGCAGTGAGGAGGAGTGCAGGAGTTACAAGGAATAAACAAACAAAAACACACAAGGGAAAACCATTAGCGAATACAGCTGGTCGCCAGCAACAACCACGTCAGGTTAAGGTTAGAGGTGGGTCATCCCTGTGCCCCACCCCTTCTCTTTTGCCTAAAGAAATGTGATTATACTACTTCTACCACAGTAGAAAATGAAAAGTAAATCTAAAAAGGAGATAAAGTGTTTCCTAAAGGCCAAAAAAAAAAAGCCTCACTATCTTTCATCAAGATGTATTTATTACAAATGGTTACCCTTTACTATACACACACACACACACACACACACACACACACACACACACACACAATGCATGATGAGTTGCTCAAATTCATTGGAACTCATCACCAACGTCTCTCAACACAGAAATCTGCACCCATCCACTTCTGTGAGCTGAGCCTCCTCACGCACTGAGGAAAGCGGGAGACAGTGAGGACTACAGCCTCAAATCAAAAGGCTTTTTCGTGTTTGGCACTTGTTGAAACAGAAAAAAATTGGTCGCTGGGATCACAGCAGATAGTGGAGACCTTACCTTTAGTTTACAGAGGCACACACTTTCTGGCGCATGTACGCATCTACCTACACATTTCTATCTTTGTTTACCTGCCTCTTCCACGCATGCCTGTTCCTTGAGAAAAAGCATGCTATTCTGGCTGGAGACAGTTCCTCCGTGAGTATCAAGTTTTAAACTCATATGACATTACTTTTTGAACTGCACACCCTTAAGCTTTATTCACTGTACCTGTTATAAAGAAATTGTGTCATCCCTGCTTTCTGAGATAGTGGTGATACATTCTTACAGCACAAAGGAGTGTATTCCACTCAAGTACTTCCACCATATTCCACTAGTATATTCCACTAGAGTACTTCCACTGCATTCCACTAGAATATTCTATTAGACTACTTCCAGTATATTCCACTCGAGTACGTCTACTGTTTCCACCAGTATATTCCACTAGAGTACTTCTGCTATATTCCACTAGGGTACTTCCACTGTATTCTACTAGAATATTCCACTAGAGTCCTTCCACTGTATTCCGCTAGTATATTCCACTAGAAGGAATACTTTGAATTCATGACAATGATGCTTATTCTCTGGATTTGGGAGTTGCATCTGGGCATGAGAACAGACAAGAATCTGTTTGTGGTCGAAAAGCTTCTTACTTTTCTTACTCAAAGAAATTAAAATATACTGTAAAACACTACCTCTCAAGGAGGAGGTGGGAGAATATAAAAGTAATAATAAAAATTCTAACTCTCTAAACCGGGCTCGGTGGCTCAGCCTGTAATCTCGCGCCTTTGGGAGGCTGAGGTGAGTGGACTGCCTGAGCCCGCGGGTTCGAGACCCGCCTGGGCAGCGAGACCTCATCTCTACAATAAATCAAAAAATCAGCCGGGCATGGTAGCGCATGCCTGTAATTCCGGCTACTCGGAAGGCAGAGGCGGAAGGATCGCCGGAGCCCAGCAGGTCGAGGCTGCGGTGGCCGGGAGTGGCCACTGCACTCCAGTCTGGGCGACAGAGCGAGACTCCAACTCAAAAAAAAAAAAAAAAAAAAATTCTAACTCTCTACTACAAGCTGAGGCTACTTACCAGAGAATAAAGCAGTTTAATATGACAGTACCTGCTTTTTGACTAGAAAAAAGCAAAATAAAATGCACTTAAATATTAAATAGTTTTATGTTTCTGGACATTTTACTTCTGTCATCTGAAAACAGATACATGCTTTCAGTACTCAGTAATACACAGCTAATTTCTATTCTGGGGAAGACTCACTTGTTCAAAGAACTGTTGCTTTTTATTTATTTTATTTTTCTGAGTCAGGGTCTCGTTCTGTTGCCCAGGATGGAATGCAGTAGCACATTCATGGCTCACTGCAGCCTAAACCACCTGGGCTTAGGCAATCTTTCCACCTCAGCCACCCCAGTAGCTGGGACTGCAGGTATGTGCCACCATGCCCAGCTAAATTTTTTACTTTTGGTAGAAATGAGATCTCACTATGTTGCCCAGACTGGTCTTGAACTCCTACACTCAAGCAATCCTGCCGCCTTGACCTCCCAATGTGCTGAGATTACAGGCATGAGCTACCATGCCTGGTGAATGTTACTTTTTAATGTAACTATTACTTTTCAATAGTAAGGTAATACTAGAAAACAATTTTAAAAAATAATGCTGAGGCCGAGCGCAGTGGCTCAACCCTGTAATCCCAGCACTTTGGGAAACCAAGGTGAGAGGACTGCCTGAGCCCAGCCTGGGCAACTTCGCGAGACTTCATCTCTACAATAAGTCAAAAAATTAGCCGGGTGTGTAGTTCTGGCTACTTGGAAGGTGGAGGCGGAAGGATCGCCGGAGCTCAGCAGGTCGACACTGGGGTGGTCCTAAGTGTGCCACTGCACTCCAGCCTGGGCGATGAGGTGAGACTCCAACTTAAAAAAAAAAATAGAATGCTGAAAAGTAATGATGTTCCATTCTTTGCAACTATGGTTGGCCCTCCGTATCTGTGGGGTCTACATCTGTGTATTCAACCAAGAGCAGATGAAAAAAAATTCAGGAAAAAAAAACAATGAAAAATAACAATACGACAATAAAAAATAATACAAAGTACAGTATAGTATTTACACCATCAGGCATCAGTAACCAGAGATAATCTGAACTATACAGGAGGATGTATCTAGGTTCATATGCAATGACGATGCCATCTTATATCAGAGACTTGAGCGTCCACAAATTTTGGTATCTGAAGGGGGTCCTGGCACCAATCTCCCGGGGATACTGAGGGATGACTGTACTCGTACAGAGCCTTTTCTGCCCAATCCCGGCACTGAAATCGATCGCTGGCATGCAATACAGGCTACGGGGGAAGGGGAACCAGGCATAATCTCGCCCTGTGGACACTCAGCATCTTTGTTCTATCGTTGAGGAGTCAGCTGGGTAACAAGAAAAGCAAACTCTGTTCTATTTTAGGCAGAAAAACAGCCTGAGAAAGGTAGCAGGGGAAGGGTGAGAGGGGGTGGAGAAATGTTAAGGGTGGCCGTGTACTCAGGTTTCAACAGACCAGAAGCCTGTACCAACATGAAACACTGGAGCTGAAGGTAAAAGCACTCCCAGCCTAGCAGGCAGCCCAGATGCTCAGCAAATGACTTTCACCCCATTAACTGCAGCTCCATATTCCTCCATCTCAAGTATCACTGCCACAAAATTATAATAATAAAGTACACCAGTTTGTTCTGTGGCTTTCACTTTCACCCAATGCCACGGTGAGATCTCAAAGAAAGCATTTCATTTCAGATGTCACTTAAATGGAAATAACACCAAGCAGGTCATACAGCAGAACTGGCTAATATAACGTAAACTTTTGTTCCCAAAGCTAGCCGGCTGTGGTAGTTTTGTCCTCAAGTCATTTTGCTACACTCAAAATCTGTGATAAGAGATGACAATCAAATGAGCAAGTTTACACAGAGCTGTATGGTCAGCACACACAATCTACTTAGGTGCTTATCACTGGAGAACGCGGGCGAATTTAAAGGTTGGTAACACCAAAATAGAAACTGGGACAGGACTGGTCTGACCAAAACTTAATTTAAGCACTTAGAAGAGCAGGACCAGGCCGGGCTCAGTGGCTCAGCCAGCCATCCCAGCACTTTGGGAGGCCAAGGTGAGCGAATTGCCTGAGTCCGCAAGGTTCGAGACCAGCCTGGGCAACTTGGCGAGACCTCATCTCTACAATAAATAAAAAATTATCCCGGTGTGGTAGCGCATGCCTGTAGTCCTGGCTACTTGGAAGGCTGAGGCGGAAGGATCGCCAGAGCCCAGCGGGTCGACACTGAGGTGGCTGTGAGCATGTATGACACTGCACTGCAGCCTGGGTGACGGAGTGAGACACTGATTCAAAAAATAAAAAGAAGAGCAGGACCAAAATCAAGGGTCACCAGTCTTCAGCTAATGACATGGGGGGCAGGCTCCAGGTTTTCCAAGGTACTGCCTGAGCTGAACATCTCCAGGAACGAGAACTGACAGGGGCTGCTCGGAGAATTTAACAGACTTGATATGTTTCACTAATAATGCCCTGAAGCTAAAATGAATCTGCAATCTCGACATATGAGGACCACTTGGATATCACCTTGACTGCACTCTTCAAGCCAACTTGGATGGAACCCCTGAGTCCATTCTGTGATGCCTCCATAGTCCCTCCAGCTACAGAACGCCAGGCATCTGTAGCTCAGGGAATCAGGCATGACAAAGTGGGAAGGATAATTAACCAGCAATAATGACCCTGGCCAGGAGCCCTAGTTCTGCTACTCACTGGGCACTTGATGTTTTCAACGGCAGAATACACAAAAGGACTGACCAAAGCACCTGTAACGTTCTGGAATTCTACGGCTGCTGTAGATTTCTCAGGAAGAAAACGGACAATCAAGAGGTTACAGTGTGCGTGTCCAGTCTGTACTTGGCTAAATTTAGTCATGGCTTTTACTAAGAGGTGAAGAAGCAACGACATCCCAATACATTTAAATATCAATTATTAAAACTACAGTCCTCAGCTCTTAAACACTTCATGGAGCGAGAAAAGCTTCTCTGGCCTCTGGCCCCCTTTGCTCAATATGCCCCAAAGCAGGATTAGTCCGATGGACAAACTGAGGCAGGTTTACTGGTGTCAGAAAGTCCACTGCCCGTGAGCTCTGACTTTATTGCATCGTTTGGTTCCGTGTAGATGCCGGCAGGGCAGCCTAACCTCAGCCTGTAAAAGCAGGCTTTGGGTTTCTGGACCCTATCACACACCGGGGGCGATAAAATGCCGAGACCCAGCCTGGAGCTTGGGGAATGTGGGGCAAAGAGGACCTTGAGCTAAACCACAGATTCCAACCCAGCTCTTACCAGAGTCTGCACTAAGGGGTGGCTGAGCACAGGGCCGGTTCACTGCAAAGTGGCACTCCGATTCTCTCTGCCGATTAGGACTTCTGTGTAGATGGCTCACAGAACCCTCAAGGGAGGAGCAGCAGGTGGCAAAGCAGAACTCGCCAAACTGTCTTTATCCCACGCCACAGGGGTAAAGTCTCCGTAGGCTACACACATACACACACACATACACAAATGCACGCACGCACACATGCATGCATAGGAGGTGACAAGACGTGGGCAGCACTGCCCCAGCTAGCGTCCACAGGGAGGGAGAGCCCTTGCTGGGAGCAGAGCAGCACCCAGGGAAACCTAGAAAGGACTTGCCCAAGAAATAAAAGGAGGACCGATATATAAAAGATATCAAGTGAAAGATTAAAAACAGAGAAACAGTGACTGAGCTAAACCCAGGAAAGTTTCTCCTGGCTGATGCAGAAGGCAAAAAGAACAATTTTCATTCCTGACTGCTTCTGAAAATGGGACTAAGAAAAGGAAATTTACATCAGGCCGAGAAAGTGTCTGCAATTCAAAGAGGACCAAGCACCCAGGGCAAGAATCTGCTCAAGATATAAAGGAGGGCCAGGCTCGGTGGCTCAGCCTGTCACCGCAGCACTTTGGGAGGCCAAGGCGAGTGGATGGCCTGAGCCCGCGGGTTCGAGACCCCACCGGCGCAACTTGACGAGACCTCGTCTCTACAATAAATCGAAAATCAGTCAGGCGTGGTAGCACACACCTGTAGCTCCGGCTACTCGGAAGGCTGAGGCGGAAGGATCGCCGGAGCCCAGCAGGCCGAGGCTGCGGTGGCCGGGAGCGGCCACTGCACTCCAGTCTGGGCGACGGAGTGAGACTCCAACTCAAAAAAATATATACATGTATAAATATATAAAGGAGGACCAACATATAAAATGACATATCAAACGAAAGACTAAAAATAAGGAGACAGTGACTGACCTAAACCCCAGAAAGTTTCTTCTGGCTGAGCTCAGCTCACCTGATGCAGAAGGCAAGACAATCATCTTCATTCCGGCTTCTGAAAATGGGACTAAGAGAAGGAAACTGACACCGGGCGGGGAAAACGTCTGCAATTCAGAGAAGGCCGAGAGCCCAGAAAGTCCCACGGATTGCCATCCTCCCAGGAAGCCTCGTTCCAAAAACAGCGGCTAGGCTCCATCCCAAGGTCTCAGGCAAAGGACAGCAATGCAACACGGCATCTCTCCATCTCTCCCTCAAGACAGGACAGCCACGCTGGGGCCCTCTAGAAAGGCCCTTTCCGCTTCCAGGAAAACAGACCCAAAGCACTGCTCCCTGTTCCTCTCACCAAGCACAACTCAAAGTCCTGGCATCACACACAACCCAAGCGCAAAGGCACTCTGAAAGCTGGGGGGAAGAAGGACCGGCCGGGGGCCTGGGAAACCCGGGAATGGCAGGGCAGTGAGCTCCCTGGGTTTCTTTCTGCTTCACAGATCTCCAACTCGGAGCTGAAGAAGCTAGCAGATCCAAGCAGCAAGTAGTAGAGATTCTGTTTTAACGTCCCCAAGAAAAATCTCTTCTGGGCCGCCCAGGACCAGGAAAGGGGAGCCTCGGAAACAGAGAACGTTCAGCCAAGTATGCCCCCTGCTCCAGCCACCCCCCACAAAACCCCAACCCATGCCAAGCCCAGGCAGAGTCCGGACTGCCGCCCTCTTGAGGCTGTGATGAGGTGTCCCCCCCCAGATGGGGTCAGAGCAGGCCAACAGTGAAGACAGACCTTGCATCCCCTCCAACTGAGAATGAGCCTCTCCACCAGCCCACCGGGTTTGGGTTGGTTTAATTCCCAAAAAAACCCTCTTTCGTGTGTGTATGTGTGTCGGAGTCTCACTCTGTCACCGAGGCTGGAGTGCAGTGGCATGCTCACGGCCACCAAGCCTCAATCTGCTGGGCTCAGGCGATCCTTTCACCTCAGCCTTCCAAGTGGCTGAAACTACAGGTGCACGCCATCATGCCTGGTTAATTCACTGATTTATTGTAGAGACAAGGTCTCGCCGAGTTGTCCGGCTGGTCTTGAACCTCTGGGCTCAGGCAAACCTCTCACCTCTGCCTCCCAAAGTATTAGGATGACCGGCGTGAGCCACCGCGCCCTGGTTTCACTAGAGGATTCTACCAAAGAATTCTACAAAACAAAGGAAAACTAATGTCACTAATACATGATGTCTTCCAGAAAAAAAACAAAGAGGGTGGGATATTTCTCAATTTATTATATAAAATTAGCGTCAACCTATTCCAGAACAGACTAGGACAGAATAACAACAACAAAAACCGCACGCATCTAGATGTAAAATTAATTAACAAAATATTAGCAAACGTAACTCATGATACCATACATTTAAAGAAATATGCAGCATGACCACACAAGCTTCGTGTTAGGAATGCAAGGCTATTTTGATATCTGAAAAATCAATATTCCGTAAACTGAAAAACTCTGAAGTCAATAATTTAATTCAACAGAAGCACAAGAAACACAATATACAAAAATTAATTGCATTTCTAAACATTAGCAATGAATATGTGTACACCAAACAATATAATACCACTTCCAATTCCTTAGAAAAAAGAACTCTAACAAAACATGACTTACATGACGAAAACTACAAAATGACCAAATAAATCAAGATCTAAATAAATGGAGAGTCTGTGTCCATGGTATCTCTACTACTCAACAAAAGAGGCCAATTCTAGCCGGGCTCGGTGGCTCAGCCTGCAATCCCGCGCCTTTGAGAGGTTGAGGTGAGTGGATTGCTTGAGCCCGCAGGTTCGAGACCCACCTGGGCAATTTGGCGAGACCAATTAAATCAAAAAATAAATCAAAAAATTATCCAGGCATGGTAGCGCGCGCCTGTAGTTCCAGCTACTTGGAAGGCTGAGGTGGAAGGATCGCCGGAGCCCAGCAACGTCAAGGCTACGGTGGCCGGGAGTGTGCCACTGCCCTCCAGCCTGGGCGACAGAGTGAGACTCCAACTCAAAAAAAAAAGAGGTCAATTCTGCCTCATATATATAAGCTTAACACAATTCCTATAAAAATCCCAGTAAGATCTTTTTACAAATATAGACAGGATTATTCCAAAATTTATATAGAAAGGCAAAGAACTAAAATAGCTGGCCGGGTGCGGTGGCTCAGGACCAGCACTTTGGGAGGACAAGGTGAGAGGACTGCCTGAGCCAACAGGTTCGAGAACAGCCCGGGCAACCTGGCGAGACCTCATCTCAACAATAAATAAAAAAATAAGCTGGGCACGGTGGTGTGTGCCTGCAGGTCCAGCTACTTGGAAGGCTGAAGCGGAAGGATTGCCAGAGCCCAGCAGGTCGAGGCTATGGTGGCCATGAGCATGCCACTGCCCTCCAGTCTGAGAGACAGAGACTCCAACTCAAAAAAATAAAATAAATAAAATAAAATAGCTAAAACAATTTTGGGAAAGAAGAATAAAGTCAGAGAAATCATTCTACAAGACAATGTACAATTACAGTACTCAGACTGTGTGATGTTGGTAGAGGGACACACAAATCAATGGAACAGAATAAAGAACCAAGAAATAGCCCCACATGTGTTTATGCCCGACTGATACTTGACAAAGTGCACAAGTACTTCACTGGAGGAAGGACAGCATTTTCAAAGCATGGTGTTGGGAGAAGTGGACAAAATGCATGGGGAAAAAAAAAAAAAGGCCCTCACCCCTGACATAAACAGTAATTCAAAATGGATCGCAGACTTATATGTGAAACACAGAACTATACAACTTTCAAAAAAAAAAATAGGAGAAAACCAGGATCCAGGACTAGGCAAAGAGTTCTCAGACTTAACACTAAAAAGCAAAAACCATAAAACGGAAAACTGGCAAACTGGACTTCATCAAAACTAAAAACCTTTGCTCTGTCAAAGACGTGTTAAGAGGACTGTGAAAGCCTTGGAGAAAACACTTGCAACCAAATAGCCAAGAAAAGACTAAGAACTTGCAAAACTCAAGACTAAAGAAACTAAATAACCTCATTAGAAATGGGCAAAAGATATGAAGAGACGTTTCACCAAAAAAGGGAATACAGATGGCAAATAAACCCATGTAAGGATGCCAAACATCATTAGACATCAGGGAAACACAAATTAAAACCACAATGATACATCACACACCTATCAAAATAGCTACAATAAAACTTAAAATGGGGGCCGGACACAATGACTCAAGCCTATAATCCCAGCACTTTGTGAGGTCAAGATGGGAGGCTTGCTTGAGCCTAGGAGTTTGAGACCAGCCTGGGCAACACAGCAAGAACTAATCTCCAAAAAAATGTGTTTTAATTTAGCTGGGCATGGTGGTGTGCTCCTGGAGTCCCAGCTCCACCCAGGAGGCTGAGGCGGGAGGATCACCTGAGCCGAGGAGGTAGAGGCTGCAGTGAGCCAGAGTAAGACTCTGACTCAAAAAAATTTTTTTAAATAGTAACGCCTTTTAGGAATCGCCACACTGCTTTCCACAGAACTTGCACTAGTTTGCACTCCTACCAACAGTGTAGAAGTGTTCCCTTTTCGCCACACCCTCTCCAGCAACTGGTAATTTTTAAGTTATTGATAACTGCCATTCTGACTGGAGTTAGGTGGTATCTCAGTATGGTTTTGATTTGCATCTCCCTGATGATTAGTGGGGTTGAACATTACTTCACGTGTCTGTTGGCTGCTCGGATGTCTTCCTTTGAGAAGTGTCTGTTCATGTCTTTTGCCCATTTTATAATGGGGTTGTTTGTTTTGTTCTCTTTTTTTTTGTTTTTGTTTTTTTGAATTGGAGTCTCACTCTGTCACCCAGACTGGAGTGCAGTGGCCAGGAGCGGCCACCGCAACCTCGACCTGCTGGGCTCCGGCGATCCTTCTGCCTCAGCCTTCCAAGTAGCTGGAACTACAGGCGCGCTAACACGCCCGACTAATTTTTTTGATCTATTGTAGAGATGAGGTCTCACCAAGTTGCCCAGGCGGGTCTTGAACCCGCAGGTTCAGGCAATCCACTCACTTCAGCCTCCCAAAGCGCGGAACTACAGGCTGAGCCACCGAGCCCAGCTGTTTTTTTCTTTTCAGTACGTTTAAGTTCCTTGTAGATCGAAGATGTTAAGCCTTTGTCAGACCTGGAGTTGGCAAATACTTTTTCCCAGTCTGTGGGCTGTCTCCCTGCTCTCTTGATGGTTTCTTTGGCTTTGCAGAAGCTTGTCAGTTTAATGAGGTCCCACTTGTCTATCTTATCCCTTATGGCCTGTGGGTTTCGGGTTTTGTTCAGGAATTGGATGCCAGTTCCGATTTCCATGAGGGTATGTCCTTCATTTTCTAAGGGTCTTATGATTTGAGGTTTTACATTTAGGTCTCTGATCCATTTAGAGTTAATTTTTGTGTATGGGGATAGATAGGGGTCTGGCATGCAGTAAATGCTCAATAGATGTTTCCCATGGTTGCTATCACTGTTTTACATAAAGTGAAGCTGCTTTGTCATTGCTGCTATGTCCGAGTTACTGCTTGCATGCGGAGCTTCCAAACTGTGAGGTGTCAATATTGAGAGCCATCTCCACCCATCATCATCACCATTACAACCACCATCGCTACTTTTGAATGAATGGTTGTGACTCTGTTCAAAACTATAAATGGCAAAGCATCTGTTATGGCATCTGGAAACCAAGTGTAAACTTGGTCAAATAACTTAATGATCAGAGCCCAAATATTGTTAATTGTATAATGGAAATAAACAAGACTATCTTTAAAAAAATAGTAACACCACTAAATGCAGGCAAAGACACAGAGAAACGGGATCCCTCACACACTGCTCATGGAAACACAAAATGGCACAGCCGCTTTGGAAAACAGTTTAAGAATTTAAACATGCAGCTACCATGTCACCCAGCAATTAGACTCCTAGGCATTTGTCCTGGAGAAACAAAAGCTAGGTTCACACCAAAACCTGTCTACAATGTCCATAACAACTTTATTCCTAATAGCCTCAAACTGGAAACAGTGTAGACGTCCTTCAGCGAGTGACGAGTTAAACTGTGGTACAACCCTACAGTGGAATACTACCCAGCAATAAGAAGGAAAAACTACGGATACACGCAAAAACCTGGACGGGTCGCCAGATAACTGTGCCGAACAAAAAAAGTCAGCCCCTAAGAGTTATATCCTTCATGGTTCCATTTATACAACACTTCTGAAATGGCAAAAACATCAAAATGGAAAACAGAGTAGTGGTTTGCCAGGGGTTGAGGAAGGGGTGGGGCGGCTACCCAAGGACCACACCAAAGAACCTCTCAGTGCTGGAAAAGTTCCATATCTTGACTGTGTCGATGTCAATATCCCAGTTGTGACATTGTCCTATAGTTCTGTGAGCTTTGGGGGGGACTGCATGAAGGGTACACAGGCTCTCTCTCTGTATCACTTCTTTCATGAATGTATAATTATCTCAACCCAAAAAAAAGGGAGAGAGATGCCTCTGCCACATGACAGTACACCGGATAACAGTAACCAGATAACAGTACTCCAGGCCCATAAACTCACCAGATGGTAGGCAATGAGTGGGGGGGGACCCACGCATCTAGCCAGCGCCCCTGGGACCACACCCCAGACCTTCAGAACCACGAACAACGGCAGCAGGGTCAGTTCAGGCATCCGCCTCTAACTACGACCCACGTGTAGACCCAGGGCACCTGGCCCTGAGAGGCAGACACAGGGCTTCAACTACGCCGGGTTCCTACTCCAGAAAGGACAGCCAGGGTGGGAGGCCACAGAAAGGTGCTACAAAGGTGACGCAGTCTACTCTTCTTCCATTCACCACTGAGTTACCCAGAATGCGGGAGTCAAAGGGGATCGAAAAGCAGACGTTTTAGCCAAGCCCCTCGGACCCCCTCCCACTGCGGGGGCTTTCTGGCCTCTCAATAAATCCTGCTTTCTCAACAACAACAAAAAGTGGTGTTTTAAATACGTGGAATGTGGTGACAACAGAGGAAAGAAGAGGCTTAGCAAAGTCTCCAGGTGCCAGTGGGTCGGCTTGCAAATATTGTGGGACCCAGGTGTTTTGAGTGCCGTTCTCAGAGAGGAAGTTGCTTCTGTGGGTAGACTGTTTTCCCGATGGAGTTTAAGTTGACAAATTGTAAACTGGCCAGCAATCAAGTGACTAGCAAACTGGAAAGATGAAATGAAGGGTACTTTCTCTTCTTTTTTTTTGAGTCAGGGTCTCACTCTGTCACCCAAGCTGGAGTTCAGTGGCACGGTCATGACTCACCACAGCCTTAAACTTCTGGGCTCAAGCAATCCTCCCATCTTAGCCTCCCAATTAGCTAGAACCACAGGCATGCACCACCAAGCTGAGCTAATTTTTAAATTTTTTGTAGGGGCAGGGTCTTGCTATGTTGCCCAGGTGGGTCTCAAACTCCTGGCCTCAAGAGCTCCTCCTGCCCGTGCCTCCCAAAGCACAGGGATTACAGGCATGAGCCACCACACCCGGGTTCTCATCTCGCTTCAGTGCTTTTTTCTGACCGCAGCTCCCGAGTCCCACGACCACACGTACGCAGTGCCACACCAGGTGACAGCAATGGGGAGCCCGCCTTGATTCTCTCACATTTTGAGGCCAGGACAGCAAGTCACAGATATCCTCCTGACCTAACGGACCTGGGGAAGAGCCTCAAAGCTGGGTTCAACTGCAAATGCTGACGTAGCAGCCACTCCTGCTGAGAGAGAAGCCAGACTGCCCGTCTGGATCTGAGACTCACTTGGGCTTCGTGTGAAGAGAACGGGATATCACAGGAGTGTGTACTAACGGCCATTTCTATGTGGCTTGCCCAGTGGTACCTGGCTCGGAATCAGCTGGAAGTCCATCCTCTTCTCTGGTGAGCCGAGTGGCTGGCTCAGCCAGGCAAAACCGGAGAAAGGAAACAAAAAGGCCCCACTTTCGCTTAGCGGACACCGGCCTGAGAGTCGCCCGCACGCTCTGCCATGATGCAGTCCTGAGGATTCCTGGCGAAACAGGCGTCCTCTTTATTTCGCCTGTCCCAGAAAGTAAAACGTATTTTGCAGCTTTATGTTCTGGCAGAATAAATGTGATGACCCAGCCACCACATACACCTCCTGAGATAGGAAATCTCCTTTCCCCAGGGACAGTGCTTCATGCTGTTTGACCTGAGTTTGGCGGCCGAGCCTAGAATGTGAACGGAGACAAAACCTTCCTCGTTCCTACAGGAGGGCTCCCACAGGGACAGACATCAGGGTGGCTCGGGAGGCCAGAGGCAGAGCACCCAAGCCAGCAGTGAGAACCCTCCACTGGGTGGTGGGAGAGCCCCTCTCAGTCAGGACATGTCTGGCCACACGACCTGACAGCAGACAGAGAAACAAGAGGACAAACAACTGAAGAAAGGGGTGTTTGGCTTTTTTCCCCTTTTACTGCATGCTTTTTTTTTTTTTTTTTTAAGCTGGAGTCTCACTCCGTCGCCCAGATTGGAATGCAGTGGCACGCACAGCCTCACCCGCCTAGCCTTCCAAGTAGCTGGAACTACTGGCGAATGCCACCATGCCCGGTTAGTTTTTGATTTATTATAGAGATGAGGCCTCGCCAAGGTGCCCGGGCCGGTCTTGAACCCTTGGGCTCAGGCAACCCACTCACCTCAGCCTCCCAAAGTGCTGGGATTACAGGCTGAGCCACCGAGCCCAGCCTTCACTGCATGCTTTTAAGATGAAAAGTAACACAACCTTTTTGATGGAGTGGTGACGAGGTAAGAGGCATCCACATGGACAGACCCAAGCACACCGCTAGGACAGGCCAGAGAGCTCTGGCCAGCACTGCCTTCCTGAACTTCCCTGTTCTTGGGGTGCTTTCCTGTCAGAGCCAATGAAACCTTTAACATTCCAAATCACAAGAATGTTGTCAAAGCTCTTTCTCGCTTCCGTTGCCACTAGACCGAAGCCACAGAAAAGAATTACTGAATCGTTCTCATCTTTTGTTCCCCAAACTCAAAATCCTACAAGGAACTTAACTTAGGAGTTGTCCTTGAGGACCTCATCACTGAGACAGTGCCAGACTTCTGAGATGCAGCACAAATCAAATTAACAAAATATCACAGGTGGGGCGGGGCCAGTCAGTATACTGCTGAATCTTCATAAAGATAACTTCGAGAGCAGAGAACATTAGCTCAAACCAGCACTCCCTTTGACTTTCACAAGTCTTCTGGTTTGGGCAATATGTTGTCACATGGCCTCTTCAACTCTATATTCATTTCATTCAATATGTCCAGTTACTTCCAATGAACGGTATTATATATCTGTTAAACACAGGCTGATGCTGACTGTGACACGCATTTCGCCAGAATCGACCAGCCCTTCCCTACAGAACAAAAGCTGCCAACACACGCGAGGGTGTTCTATGAAGTGGAGACGGGTTTGTAAGTGGAGAATATCACTGAATGTACTTCTGGACCACCCTCCTAAGTAGACATGCCATAAAAGCAGGTACCAATTAAGCATACTGAACTACAAAAGACACATCAGCATTACAAACAACAGCAGTGAGTTCAGTAGAGCTGCCACATTAAACAAATAAATAACAACGTTTTTAAAATCTCAAAATTGTCACTAATAACTCAAGAACTTGTTGATGTGGCCTGACTTGAGCACTTAATACAACGGGATGACACTGTCATTAACTAAATCTTAGACTTCCAACATATACACGCCCGCGACTGAGCAATTTGCAAAATCTAAGGTTCTACAACTCAACTAGGACACACACTTCATACCTGGTGAAAAGAACTATCTTCCTAAAAATAATTCTTTCTAAAAAAAAATAAGATTCATGTTTCGCCATCGTTTCTGTTCTTTTTTTCTTTTTCACAGACAGGGTCCCCAATCTGTCACCCAGGCTAGAGAGCAGCGGTGTCATCACAGCTCACTGCAGCCTTGACCTCCCTGGGCTCCCATGATGCTCTCACTTCAGCCCCCTGAGCACCTGGGACTACGGGCGCATGTCACCACCACCTCCCCTGCCAACACGGTGTCTATGAAAACAATCCTTTCTGGCGCACATGCAAGCCCGTGCGTGCGCATACACTCACTCACTCACTCACACACCTCCATTTGATGGAGCCCCGCCCCCAACAAAACAAAGAGCTACTTCCTGAGCCCGCCTGCCTGCAGGCTCATCGCTGAAACACCAAAATGTAAATGATACTCTACTTGTCCGCTTGCATCTGCAGCCTGCTGGAAGTGTGTGGCCAGCGACGTCTCGTCCTGGAAGACTTCATTACACTCCAAACATTTTAGACTATGTCTACAGAGCTTGGAGGGGTCTTCATCGAGGGGCATGGCTGGGGTGATGGGGGTGCTGGAAGGAGCCGATATGACCGTCCCAGTTATGCCAGACTGAATTTTGGTGACAGCGTGTGTGCCGGCTCCCACAGGGCTCTGGAGAGTGGAAGAAGCGGAACTATTGCTTGATGGAGAGACGATCATCTGATCTGCTGGGACTGGCTTTAAAATTAAGTGGGAGCATTGCATCACCACCCCTTTTTCCTTATGCCCACGGGCATGGGAAAGGAGGCTGCATTTGTTGTAAAAAACGAGGTTCTTTGTGCAATGGTTGCACGTTACTTCGATGCGCACGCTTCGTCTGTCGTAGTGCTGGGTCAGGCTCTTTTCCAGCGCAAAGGAGTCCCCGCACTCCAAGCACTTGTACCCACGCGTCGGTAACGTGATCCCTGCATTGGCGGGAGGACTGAGGTTTGGGATGTAAACTGGGACGGGATTGACACTGCTCAGCACCTTGTTGAAAGCTTCCACCACAGAACTCTGCAAGGATGACACCACCTGGACTCGAGACACCTTTTTGGGGGGCTGCGAGGCGGCTGCAGTGATTATTGCCTGCTTGATTTGCTGCTGAGGTTTGGTGAGCACTTGGCGGAGTTCAGAGGTGGCCTGGGCACCCTGAGGCAGAAGGTTAAGGTTGGCAAGGTGCACAGTCTTTGGCACGAGTTTGGCGTTGGCCAGGCTGGACGCCGGCACCACGACAGTCTGCTGCTGGATGGCGTTGGCGGCTTTAATGATGGCACTGCTGGCGCTCTGCACAGAGGCAGCAGAGATGACCGTGGCTTTCACCGTGGTGTTGTTAGCGAGCTTCAGATTAATGACCTGGGATCCTGCCGTCTTCACGGCAGACACGGGGAGGAAAGCGGTAGCCACAGGCTTGATGGTGACCTGTTTGGGGGTCAGCTCTGCAGGAGACACCGCGTTGGTCACGACCGCTGACTGGAGAGGCGCCCGGGGGGGAGAGGAAAGGACGGCGGCCGAGGCTGGCGACGACAGAAGCGACGTCACAGAGGCCATCACGGACGCCGTCTGCTCGGCAGGCTTCTTCCCAGAGTCGAGATCCACATCTGGCAACACCCGGGTCACCGTTCGCTTGATCTCCCCAGAAGACGTCTTGATGGTTTTTATGCGGACCTTGGGGATGGCTGGTGTGGACCCTGCCGGAGAGGATGGGGACCCCTTGCTGCTGTTCTCGCTTGAAATGCTTCGGGGACTGTCTGGTGGCTTCAGGGAGGCTTTCTTGGTCCCATCGATGAGACTCTGGGATTCGGGGGACTTGTCCGCGGCTCTGGGACTGTCGTTCGCTTCTTTGGGTAATGGGGAGGATTCTCTCGAGCTGGCCACCACCGGTTCTTTGCAGGAGTCAGAAGCCGCCTTCTTGGCGCTGAGCGCCGCAATGGCAGCGATGCACGACGAGAGCTTGGAGGACGACTTTGTCTTGGACGGCGCGACGCCCGCGAGGCCGGTGTCCTTCTCCGAGCTCAGCTTCCCATCCAGGACTCTGCTTTCAAGCACCTTTTCAGAGCTTTCCTTCAATTTATCCTCCGCTTTCCTGACTTTAAAAGGTTCATAAACACTCAGGTTTATAGAATTGGCTTCTGTTTCTCTCTTAACGACTTTGTTTTTATCCACGTTGCCCGAGATAGAGAGGCCGGATTTACTGGAGTTTTCCCCTCCAAGTGCCTTCAGCTTCTCATAGTCCTGCTGGGGAGCCGAACCCGCCAACACGTTCGCCCTGAAGCTGGAGCGCACGTCCTCCTTATCTGGGGGGTCGTCCACCTCGATCTTCTCGTCGTCATCAAACTCCTCGGCGCTGGAGATGGGGCTGAACTGGCTGAACGCCGAGTCTTTGAGAGTCACCTCGGAGGCAGGCACGTCTCCCTTCAGGGACTTCGCACCGTCCTTCCCGTAGCTGTCCAGGGAGGAGGCTGTGAGAAACCCGTTGTGCAAGCCGTTGCCCGCGGGGTTGTGGCCGTCCTTCTCCCCGCCCTCGGAGGAGTCGATGTTGCGGACGTTCTTCACGATCACGCTGACGCCCACGTCGGAAGAGGAGGGCGCGTGGGCGTCGTCGTCTCCGTGAGCGTTCGGCTTCATGTGGCTTTCGTGGTCGTCGTGTCCAGACTCAATCGCTGCTTTGGGATCGACCATGTCGGGGATGTCAAATGCCGCCAGGAGGTCATCGAAGTCCGGGGTCTTCATATCCCCCATGGTCATGAACTTGACCGGCTGTTCTGTTAAATGAACAGAAAACAACTCCATCAGCAATTGGCATGTTGTAACGATGAGTTCAATCTCCCTGTAGGAGTTACGCGAATGTGGCAATGAAATTATCAAGAAAGAGGAAGGTGCTCACTTTATCTGCTGTAACCACAGAACTCAGAGTCCAAGTGAACACACATCCCGAGAGTAGAGTATGTACAAACCCCACAGACATTTGGCTTCAAACGCAATCCGGCCAAACTGCTGTACAGGGTTACCAGCGTGGCGTGGCTCCTAGCTAACAAGAATAATGTTGGTTGGAAATGTCACAGCACAGAGAGACAGGATTTGATGTACCAACTAGAAAATGTGTCATTTTCATAAAAAGCTACTTGCAAACATATTTTGATCTTGACAGCATTTATTTCCACTGGCAAGGTCATCACTATTAAAGTCACCATCAGATATGGGATATATCACATGAAAAGAAACAAACTAAGCCGTGAGTAGTGGTTCACACCCAGCACTTTGGAAGGCAGAGGTGAGAGGATGGCCAGAGTTCAGGGTTCGAGACTAGCCTGGACAGCTTAGTGAGACCTTATCTCCACAATATATTTTAAAATGAGCCGAGGTGGTGGTACATGCTTGCAGTTCCAGCTACTTGGAAGGATTGCCTGAGCCCAGCAGGTTGAGGCTGTGGTGGCCGTGATTGTGCCACTGCACTCCAGTCTTTATGGCAGTCTGGGTGACAAAATGAGATTCTAACTTGGGGCAGGGGAGGGGGAGGAGGAGGGGGAAGGAGATGAGAGGGAAGGGGAGGAGAGGGAAGAGAGACACTACAATCAAAAAACCAACTACAGGGTGGGCTCAGTGGCTCAGCCTATAATCCCAGCACTTTGGGAGGCCAAGGTCAGTCGACTGCCTGAGCCCACGGGTTCGAGACCCACCCAGGCAACTTGGCGAGACCTCGTCTCTACAATAAATTTTTTAAAAAATTAGTCGGTTGTGGTAGCACACGCCTGTAGTTCCAGCTACTCAGAAGGCTGAGGTGAAAGGATCGCCAGAGCCCAGCAGGTGGAGGCTGCGGTAGCCGGGAGCGTGCCACTGCACTCCAGTCTAGGTGACAGAGTGAGACTCCAACTCAGGAAAAAAAAAAAACAACTACAGATTTCATATTCACCCACAGAAGAAAGAAATAAGTATCCAAACCAGCCCAGGGTATTGACTGCTAGTAAGTTCCACCTGGAATTAAAAAAAAAAAAGCAACCTAAGGCACTAATTCTGTTCATTTTTACTTAATCCTAATTTTCACTATTATGCTAAGAAAAGAAACACTCTCGGAAGGAGGAAGAGTTTTAGAAAAACGGTCACAGTCATTACTTAAGATGAAGGATATTTAAATACATGCAGTGCTTGGGGTCTTCAAAAAGGGCCCTTCACCCTCCCTGCGGGGTGCCCCACCTTGTGGGGATCAGATAAAACCTCCACTACAGGGGAGACCCCTGCTCCCTGGACCCCTGAGCACCCCATCCTATGATTCCACTGCTTCTTGGTTTGCACTCATCAGTGTGCGAGCACTTGTCTCTTCTAACCTACTAGCCTGGAAGGACGGGCAATGCATCACTCACCTTTACGCTACTGATGCCAAAAAACACACCATGAGTCAGAGCTGGAACACTGGCTTTATAACAGAAGGACAGGTCTAGACCCAGCTCTGCCACTCGCTAGCTTTGGGACCCTCAGGAGAGGTTCTCTGTGGATCTATTCCTTCCTTTGGCGGGGGGGCAAACAGCCAAGAAGAGAGGAGAAAAAGAGGGAAGGACGGTGGGGGAGAAGAAAGAAGAACCGAGTCAGCAATAATCAAAGTCGGAAGGGGCCGAGGGTTACAGCTGACACGGGCGACTTTCAATGGAAGAATCAGCCTCACTGGCATAATCTTGGGAGTTTTTGTTGTTCAGTATTTACTATGCTATTAATCTTCCTTCAAATCTGCATTAGTGGTCCCTGAGACATCGTCTTCCAACCTTTACTAAAGTTTTTGTTTTTTAGCTTTAGAGACAGGGTCTCACTCTGCCACCCGGGCAACAGTGCAATGGAGCACTCATGGTTCACTGTAACCTCAAACTCCTGAGCTCAAGGAGTCCCCTTGCCTCAGCCTTCCGGAGTAGCTAGGACTACAGGCACAGGCCACTACACCCAGCTAATTTGTTACAGCTTTTGGTAGAGACTGGTCCCTCACTATGTTACGCAAGCTGGTCTTGAACTCCCAGCCTCAACCAATTATCCTTCCTTGGCCTTCCGAAGTGCTGGGATTACAAGCATGAGCCACGGCACCTGGCCTGACTAAAGTGTTTTTTTTTCTTGGACAATCTGTAAAAGAGACACTATTCTAGGGTCAAGGTAGAATTTCTACTCAGGCAAGAATATACATGTACACCACAAATCCATCAACAGCTGTTAGGACCCTCTGCATATTCACTCTGGGGACACATCCAAACACTCCTAATCATTTGATTGGGAAAAACTACTGTTGAAAATGAGATAAACACGATGCGTTCAATGGGAGCTGAAGAATAAATCACCTTCATTCACATATGCCTCGCTTAACACTGAGCTGCAGAAGCCTCACGTACTTCTCTCTTGACAGCTTACTTCGCCTGGAAAAAACATGCTGAAGACACCATTCTCTAAGACGGGTGCCTGCGGGACCCAACAAGGTACCCCAAGTATCAAACTACCACTAATGCAAAAGGTGCACAGGGAAAAAACCACTAACATTTCTAAAGTGATCCTGATGTGAAATTATCTATGAGCAGTCAGATCCAGGGAGAAGGTTCATGATTCTGATTTTCTTTTTAAAATGAAACTGTACATTTAAACTGCAAAATGTGAGGAATGAAAAATCCATCTGTTGGATACTACATCCACATAAGAATCCACCCACTTATAATTTCTGAATGTCACTACTCTTTTTTATTTTTTTTGGAGTCGGAGTCTCACTCTGTCACCCAGACCGGAGTGCAGTGGCTCAATCATGGTTCACTGCAGCCTGGACCTCTTGGGCTCAAGTGATCCTTCCGCCTTAGCCTCTTGAGTAGCCAGGACTACAGGAGATGACCACCACGCCCAGTTAACCACTTCACTATGTTGCCCAGGCTGGCCTCAAACGTCTGGGCTCAAGCGATTCTTCAGCCTCAGTCTCCCAAAATGCGAGGATTACAGGCATGAGCCACCATGCCCAGCTGATCACTCTTATTTCCAACCCTCATACTGATGTCATAAACTGAATACTTATAATAAAGCTGCCATTAGCAGAGTACCCCTGTGATCTGTCGATACCAACCAAGCTGATCTGAAGTTGGTGATCACTGAACTGCCCCCCCTGCACCAGGGCTGAAAGGGCCTCAAAGGTGGATTTTGAGTGCCTCCGTGTATCCAGAAGTGCCAGTGGTAGCTGGGCTCTCCCAAGTCCCTCTATCCTTTCTTTACAGCTATCCAGGATGTGTGTCATTTGCCCTCTCTTGATGATTTCGGTGAGCAAAACCTATCACACAGTTTCACACTGTTCATCCCAGAGGGCAGTCAGTTCAGGAACAAAAAGAAGGTACGAGATCATTCAGATCCTCAGTGGGTGGTAGGCCAAGACACGCCACCCACCACAAGAAGTGATAAAAGCCTGCCCTCTGAAACCACGCCTGTTGAGTGGTCGGCAATCCAGTCGGCAGTGCAACTGGCAGGTCTCAAACGTCCCCTGTTCTCAAGAATACTGGGGATTTTAACAAATGGCTCTTAGTATCTTCTCTTGTCGTCACAGGAACTTGCACACATGCACAGCGTCAGCACTAAGCCATTCAGTCCATGCCTGCTCGCTGCCTGCCACGCCCCCTGTGTCTGTTCCTACTTGCCCAGCTGAAGCAGAGTTAGGGTCTGGAACGCCTCAGAGAGGAACCTCCACGCCTGCAAAAGCCCACGAGGGGGTGAGAAGCAACTCCCCCCCCCCCCGGAATCCAGACACCCTGCTCCCTCATCCCTCTACTCCAACTACAGATCACACTGGGGGAGGAGGGTGAGCCCATGGTGAAGCAGGGGGGCGTTCTGAAGAGGTCAGAGTGAAATGCCAGTCGTTTAAAAAATAATGAGTCCGCCATCCTAGCTCACCTGAAGGAAGCCTGACTCCACACGGAAAACGTGGCTTAGCTACTTGCTAAAGCCTGAGTGCAGCGGCCAACTGAAAGTCATCCTGTCGCCTGAAACCCGAGCCCCTGCGGCGGGTGGACTCCCCTCTCTGGGGCTGTATGATTAATGTAATGAATACTGCTCTCCGTAACTTCACACTTCTTTTTCGGATAATAGGAATGTTTTTCATGCCCACAATCACATTGTCCTATTACCCTTTCCCTCCCCACATTCTGGAAGGCGAGAGCAAGTGTCCCGCTTGTGCCTCCCACTGCATTTCTCACTGACGTTGCACACAAAGAGAAATGTTTACGTCTGGATGCTTTCTTCATTTTCCACTCCAGTTCCTAAATACTACTGTCTTAAAAATAGATCCCTCTGCTCAGACACATTACAAAAATATCTCCTAAAAGATAATATAGAATCATCTCATTTTAGCTTCCCTTTCCGTTTACAGTTTGATTTGCAAACAGAATTAGCTTTAGTTATTATCATGATGTCTTTCATTTCATTTGTACTCTTCAAATACATCTCCGTTCAAAGGTACTAACAAGGCTGTTAATTTAAAATTAAACCCAATGTAAATAACCTACAATTCACTAATAGCATTTGCGTGTAACGTATAATGACCTTTCATCCAAAGACACTGACGATATCTGAGGGGGAAAAAATGCTAGGCCTGTTTACAGAAAAGGAACTTGAAAGAACTCAAGTCCGTTACATGATTGCTTCATGTTCTCCTATGACACAGACGGACAAAATATTTCCTTTCCTATCAAAGTCTCTTAAAATTATAGAAAGCTATTTCATCTTTGTTGGTAGAAGTAGTTAGTTATTAAGTCAAAAGAAAAACTTCTTTTTTTGAGCTGGAATCTCACTCCGTCGCCCAGGCTGGAGGGCAGTGGCACACTCACGGCCGCCCCAGCATCGACCTGCTGGGCTCCAGCTATCCTTCCGCCTCAGCCTTCCAAGTAGCCGGAACTATAGGCACACGCTACCACGCCTGGCTACTTTTTGATTTTTTATGGTAGGAATGGGGTCTCGTCAAGTTGCCCAGGCTGGTCTCAAACCCATGCGCTCAGGCAACCGACTCGTCTTGGCCTCCCAAAGTACTGGGATTACAGGCTGAGCCACTGAGCCCGATCAAAAGAAAAACTTAAAAAAAAAAAAACTATGTAGCCCATAATCACACTTCTTATACTTTGTAACAAAAAACTGCTCCTCAAAGTGGCCAAAAGATATGAGTAGACATTTCTCAAAAAAAGATACAGGAGAAGCCAACAGACACATGAAAAAAAATGCTCAGTATCACTAGTCAAGAAATGCAAATTAAAACCACACAGATACCCCTTAACTCCAGTCAGGATGGTCATCACCAACAACTCAGAAAACAACAGATGATGGAGAGGCTGCAGTAAAAATGTAATACTTCTACACTGTTGGTGGGAGTGTAAACTAGCCTAACCTCTGTGGAAAACAGTACGGCAGTTCCTAAAAGATCTAAAATTTGATCTTCCATACTACCCCACAATCCTCCGACTGAAAATATACCCGGAGGAACTCAAACCACTCTATGAAAAAGACACCTGCACACTCATGTTTACTGCAGCATTATTCACAATAGCAAAAACATGGAACCAACCATGCTGTCCATCAAAAGAGGACTGGATTTTTAAAATGTGGAACATATACAAGATGGAATATTACCGCAGTCATGAAGAAGGACAAAATTAGGAACTTTGCAGCAATGTGGATGGACTTAGAGGCTATAATACTGAGTGGTCGATCACAGAAACAAAGAACTGACTATCACATGTTCTCACTCATAAGCAGACCCTGAACAACTATCACAATACTGTAAGAAAGCGACTGGCAGTAGTGGGAAACTGCCAAGGGGAGGGCAGGAGCAGAATTGGCAGCATGAGAAACTGCGGGAGCGGGGGGGGGGGGAGCACACCTCATCAACAAGGGTACCTGCATAATAAACATCTGTATACCTAACCCTGAATTGTAAGTCCCACATATTTAAAATAAAAAAAATTTAAAAATAAACAGAAACCGTTCCTCAAACAGAAAGAGGCATGCCTAAATCCAGCAACGGTCCTGCAGCCTCAAACCAATGGAAAACACATCAAGTTCCCCACTGAAACAGAGAAACTAAAATCCCCCTTAAGGAAAATCAATAAACTCTAAATCGGAACAGTCCTACTTAGAGAAAAACAAATCAAAGTCTATTGGCCATCGTGACACTAGTATACGGACTCCTCATAAAACAACTGCTATAATACAAGATCAGCTGTTCCCTTGGGACCTCCTGTCCCTTTCTCTGTTTTCCAGCATGATCTGGCCTCTGAGGCCCTTCATGGTGTCTTTTTTATTCCACTGAATTTTTACAGGAATAATTCTGCAAAGGAGTGGATCTAACACATTTTCATCCACATCTTTTAGAATGCGTGTTTGCATTATGCACTGCTTCCAATTTAATTTGATCCTCTTGAAAAATTTATCTAGCATCCCTGGGTTGTATGCATCTTCGAGGAAACAGAGGGACTGGCTTCTCTTGGCCATCCGCAATCAGATTCCTGCTTCCCCCATCACCCCATCATGCAAACCTCAGCTCCGCCTCCATCATCAATCTCTTTTCCATTTTTACAAATCTCCACACTGCGACTCTTCAACCGAAGAAAAGAAAGAAAGAACCTCATCTCTTCTCTTCTTGCTCCAAATGACCTTTGGCTTTTTCTATCCTGCTTCAATCTGAACTGCTTAGCAAAACTATCATCTCCCTGCAGCTCCATTCCAAACGTAAGTCGGCTATATGGTGCAGGTTCACCTCACGCTTCTTCGCCTTTCCTAAAACCAGATGGGGACAGAAATCCATTCCGTGGCCTGGCTTTTAAAAAATCTGATCAGCCACATCTCTGAAGCAGCTGCCAAGAATCGTGGGCTCAGCCGGGTGCGGTGGCTCACGTCTACAATCCCAGCACTCTGAGAGGCCGACTGAGCCCATGGGTTCCAGACCAGCCTGGGCAGCTTGGCTACGTCTCATCTCTACAATAAATTAAAAAATTAGCCGGGGTGATGGTGCGTGCCTGTAATTCCAGCTACTGGGAAGGCTGAGGCGAAAGGATCACCTGAGCCCACCAGGTCGAGGCTGCGGTGGCCGTAAGTGTGCCACTGCACTCCAACCTGGGCGACGGAGTGAGACTCCACTCAAAAAAAAAAAAAAAAAAAAAGCCGGGCTTGGTGGCTCAGTCTGTAATCCAGCACCTTTGGGAGGCTGAGGTGAGTGGATTGCCTGAGCCCGCGGGTTCGAGACCCGCCTGGGCAGCAAGACCGCATCTCTACAATAAATCAAAATTCAGCTGGGCATGGTAGCGCGCGCCTGTAGTTCCGGCTACTCGGAAGGCTGAGGCGGAAGGATCGCCAGAGCCCAGCGGGTCGAGGCTGCAGTGGCCGATAGCGGCCACTGCACTCCAGTCTGGGCGACAGAGTGAGATTCCAACTCAAAAAAAAAAAGGCTGGGCTCAGGGGCTCATTTGTAACCCAACACTTTGGGAGGCAAGCAGATTGCCTGAACCTGCGGGTTCAAGATAAGCCCAGGCAACTTGGAGAGACCTCGTCTCTACAATAAATTAAAAATTATCCAGGTGTTGTAGTGCATGCCTGTAGTTTCGGCTACTTAGAAGGCTGAGGTGGAAGGATCGCTGGAGCCCATCAGGCCAACGCTGGGGTGGCTTTAAGTGTGCCACTGCACTCCAGCCTGGGCAACAAAGTGAGACTCCAATTCAAAAACAAAAAAGAATCCTGGATTCAGCCAGACATGGTGGCTCACACCTGTAACCCCAGCACTTCAGGAGGCAGAGGCAAGAGGATTACCTGAGCCCAGGGTTTTTAGACCAGTCTGGGCAACTTGGCAAGACCTTTTCTCTACAATAAATTTTTTAAAAATTAGCTGGGCGTGGTGGTGTGCACCTGTGATTCCAGCTACTTGGAAGGTTGAGGTGGAAGGATCGCCTAAGCACAGCAGGCTGAAGCTGCAGTGGCCATGAGATACCACTGCATTCCAGCCTGGGTAACAGAGTGAGACTCCGACTCAAAAAAAGGAAAAAGAAAAAAAAAGAAGAAGCTGCAGCTCACTGCTTCTCTCTAGGAAGGGGGGCAGGGGTGGAGAGAGACTGGGCCCCCAAAGTGGCAGACACTCAGATTTTTAAAAAAATAGTATGCACACGCATACATACATATACATATGTGCATATCTAAGTATGTATAGTCTCGAGGAAAAATAAGCAACAAAGGAGCTACGGAATTTCTCAAAAATTACATGCCAACTGAAGGTTCCATGCAAGTAACAAAATGCTAAAGAAAAGGTTCATTTTTATCTTTATCCTACACACTCGTCAGACTCTAAGTAAATCTGGACGGCAGGCTAGAGCACCCTGTAGGTCTAAAGGTCACTCTCCAGTCACAGGGAAGAAATCTGACACACAGGGACACTGAGAAGCCTCTCAATCCTCTCGTCCGTCAGCACTGGTCAGGGACTCAATCACACGGTCCCTCAGAGCAGACAGGCACGCTTCATTTCCTAAACAACCTACACCAAGTAGCACACAGTGTGTGAATACAGTCCTTTTGCAGGAAAAAAAACAGCAGACGCATTTTGTTCATTCCCTATGAGTTAACAAGAAATCAGCAAGTGCAGTTGCTATGATCCAGAACAGGTATTTACTGGTTTCAATCATCCCGATGGTATCAGTTATAGATTCGCAAATACTCTGTCCAAGGGTAGTATGTTTTCTTCTTCAGTGAACACTTGACATTTCTGACCTGACAGTGAAACTGCATCTCTAAAAAGTTAAAAATTAGCAGGGTCTGGTGGCGCATGCCTATAGTACTAGCTACTCAGAAGGCTGAGATTCCAGGATCACCTGAGCCTAGGAGTTCGAGGCTGCAGTGAGCTACGATCACATCACTGCACTCCAGCCTGGACAACAGAGGAAGACCCTGTCTAACTCCAGATCTGAAATACCACGAATGTGAAAGTTCAAGCTGCTTCTGGAAGATACCAACACAGAGTCGCTTACTAACACCATTCATCAGGGCAAAACCTTGGAAAATACAAGAGTGAAACCGGCTCCGGCCCTTTTCTGTAATTATCCACTTTTCTCTCAAGGTCATACAAACAGGGCCCCCTCCCCCGCTCAGTCTTCCCCCTCCCTTAAGAAGCAGCAAAGAGAATGCCCCTCTGCACACGGGCAAACGTCAGCCCTCTACGACAGCCGGCCTCTACTGCTTGGCCTACTCACATCAAACCTCTCTAAGGAAGCTCACCTGCCAACTACAAGCGCTTATGGTCAACACAAACGCTCAGCAAGAAAGAACTCCTTTGCTTCTTCCAGGGGCCCAGGGAAGCTCCAGCAGAAGCCTGGAAGCTGACTGTGGTGAGCCCTGCCCTTTGCCCTCCAGCAGGTCCTCAATGTCATTTAGCGCAGCAATCCTTTTTTGTTTTTCCTCATTAACTCCCATCCTGTCAAGGGAAAGAGGCTGTTTTCAATCTTTCCCTCTTCCCAAGTCCACCCTTTTTTTCCCCCTGCAGTTAATTTAAAAGATAACAGTCACCAGGCAGGAGCTCTCTCCACGTGCTTCCTTCAAATCTTGTCAATATCTTCCATTGTGAGCTCGGGTCCTGCCCTGGGTTTTGGACATGCTGGCACAGGAGACCTCCCCCAGCCCTACCCTGGACTCTCAGTGGCCTGTTCCCGTCACCCGGCCTTCACTGGTCAAGTTCTCCAACGCTGGGACAAATCCTGCTCCGCCTGGTAACGCCCCCCCCCAGCCCCTTGGGGATCCACTGTCTTTTTATTTTGAGCTGGAGTCTCATTCTGTCGCCCAGGCTGGAGTGCCATGGCACACTCACGGCCACTCCAGCGTCCAGCATCGACCTGCTGGGTTCTGGTAATCCTTCTGCCTCAGCCTTCCAAGTAGCCCGAAATACAGGTGCATGCTACCATGCCCGGCTAATTTTGTGATTTACTGTAGAGACGAGGTCTCACCAAGTTGCCAGGGCTGGTCTCCAACCTGCGAGGCTCAGGCAATCCACTCACCTCAGCCTCCCAAAGTGCTGGGATTACAGGCTGAGCCACCGAGCCTGACCAATCCATTGTCTTGAACCACTATTAAAATCCAAGCTAAACCGGGCTTGGTGGCTCAGCCTGTAATCCCAGCACTTTGGGAGGCTGAGGCGAGTGGATTCCCTGAGCCCCGCGGGTTCGAGACCAGCCTGGGCAACATGGTGAGACCTCGTCCCTACAATAAAATAAAAACAACTTGCCGGGTATGGTAGCATGCGCCTATAGTTCCAGCTACTTAAGGCTGAGGCAGAAGGATCACTGGATCCCAGCAGGTCGACGCTGGGATGGCTGTGAGCATGCCATTGCACTCCAGCCTGGGCAACACGGTGAGACTCCAACCCAAAAAAAAAAAAATCTGAGCTGCAGGAAAAGATTTGGGGGATTGTGGAACTGTCTCTGTTATAAATATGGTGGTGAAGATACACCCAAATTATTTTATGATATACTGACTTAAAATTTAAGCCAGGCATGGTGGCTCACGTCTATAATCCTAGCATTCTGGGAGGCCATGACGAGAGGACTGCTTGAGCCCAGGAGTTCGAGACCAGCCCGGGCAAAATAGCAAGACCTCATCTCAAAATTCAAATTAATTTAACTTAAAAAAAAAAAGGAATGGGAGGGGAGGCCCCAACTGAAAGACCAACTGTTACAATAATTAAAATGTATCAGAAGTGAATAACGTGACCATACTGATGGGTACAGAGAAGAAAAGAGCGACCTAAGTAACCTGGAAAACAAAATCTTGACTGTACGCCATAAGGCTAAACTGTGCACAATTCCTCTAGTTAGCAGGAAAACTGCTGCAATCTAGTTAGCGGTACCATACCAAGGATAATTTTTGAGTTTGGATAAGTATGCTGTGATTATACAAGACGTTAACCTTATAGAACGTTGGGAAAAGGGTACATGGAAATTCACTGCACTATTTTTGCAACTTTCTGTAAGTTAAAATTATTTCAAAATAAAAAGTTAAAAAAGGAGGATCCAGGCTATGGGATAGGATAGAAAGAAGACGGGTGTGGAGATGAAATTCTTGCTGCCCTACTTACTACTATTAGCTAGTGGCCAGAAGTGGTCGCTCAGTCTCTCTGGGTACCTCCCATCAGATCTAAAGGAAGGTGCATGCCGCCATTGAGCAGTGCAGGCTACTAAGTAAAGTACAGCCAGCATCTCGTAGCGAGGAAACACTAACAATGGTCCATTCCCCATCTCGGTCCCCCGTGCCTACTCTTGTTACCTGTGACCCTGCATGTGGTCCCTATGACCTTTCTGCAGAACCTCATCGTCCAGTCACCCTTTCCTAGCCACAAGCAAAAGGTGGACCCCCAAGGCCTAGAGCCCACGAGGCTCTTCCTGACTCAGTGGCTCCTCCTCTTCTCTCCCTCATGGGTCCCTGCAGACTCTCTGTCATCTACCTATGTTAAAAAGCAACCTCAGGGCCGGGCCCGGTGACTCAGCCTGTCATCCCAGCACTTCGGGAGGCTGCGGTGAGTGGACTGCCTGAGCCCGCGCATTTGAGACCAGCCCAGGCAGCTTGGGGAGACCTCATCTCTACAGTAAACAAAAACTTAGCCAGGTGTGGTAGCACGTGGCTGTAATTCCGGCTACTTGGAAGGCTGAGGTGGAAGGATCGCCAGAGCCCAGCAGGTCAATGCTGGGGTGGCCGTGAACATGCCGCTGCACTCAAGCCTGGGCGACGAAGTGAGACTCCAACTTAAAAAAAAAAAAAAGGCAACCTCAGCGACTCACCTGGTCACCACAATCACATGTATTCTGAGAACTCACGGGTTTCTACCGTAGCCCTAATTCTGCCACAGAAGCCAACTTTCCATCGCCAGGATGACACTCGGCTCTCTCGACACTATGTCAAACTAAAGCCCTCGTTTCCTTCTCAACCTGTTCCTATCTGTTTTGCCAATGACCTTCACCTTTTCTAGGAAAACATTAAACATCTTCAGGCAGCGTTTCACAAACCATCAAGCATAGACACCAGTTCTGTAGGATGTTACTGAATTTTTCACAAAGTTGAAATACAGACAGCAAGTGCTGGATTTTTCTATGTTACACATATTTCTTTCAGGCAGGAGCCTTTATTATGCTAACGAGCATTATAAATCTCTGAAAAGAGGGACACCAATAGTTCCCAAATTTTGATCGAATCACAGATCATTTTTTTTTTCTGATTCACGAATACAAACCAAAATGATCTCCCCAAGGTTGCAAAAATGTTTGCTGTTACCTAGTTATGCATCAGTAACTTTTAAGGCATCTTGTCCTCCCAAACTTCATATTTCTAGGCCAATGTCAAAGACAACAAGATGCTTAATCATATTCAATTTTTACATTATCATTAGAAAGCCTATCCTTTGTCCCTATAGTTTCACCATCTGGAAGGACATCAGTTGCTGATGAGTGAACGAATGAAGGCCGGCGACGAACGTCTTCGCTGCCTCCTCCTGCAGCTCTGTGAGACAGCCTGCTGGTGGGTCCACACGCTTGTCCCTCATTAATCAGCAAGAGAATATAAAGCCTATCCATACAGTGCCCTGAGACAAACTGTCCATGGACAGCCCGCATTTAACGTCCAGCTACCCAGCTCAGATGGCAGATGGGAGAGCACGACCCCACTGACAGCACAATTCCATTCCAGCGCCAGCATCCCGCCTTACTCTCTGGCTTGTGTCCAGAAGTTTCCCACCTAAAAAATGAAGCTAACAGCATACATACTCAACCCCGGGGACATGGAGAGGGTCTGCGGATATTTCGATATTTAAAGGCAACCTTTAAGTATCATACAGCAGTGTGCCACCATCAAACCCACAGCACAAAACAGTGAGCATTCAGAGTCAAATGAGTGACCTGGCGATTAGCGAATTTTAAGGACTGTCCCCACCCTTTACATCCCAGGACCACAGACAGGAGGCTGAAGACCAGACAAAAGGCCTACAGTCAGGCAATCAGGCCAATCTGGCCGGCAATCAGGACCACATTCTGGAGCATTAATCTTCCCAGTCACAGAGCATCTGACTCTGAGCAAGAGAAGGGAAGAAGCCACGTGGGCTTCCACCTCAGGTGGGGAGGCGGGTGCTCAGGCCAGGGGCTCGCCTTGTCCAACAAGAGCCCGCTGTGAGCCTCAGCAGGGATCGGAACTGCAGGCTTGGGCACCAGGTCAGAACCAGCGAGGCCGATGGAAGATACTCTGAGACCGGAGGTGCAGCGGCACCCTCCTCATCTGAGCCCACCCGATCTCCACAGCTGACAAATGAAGACAAAAATACGAATCTGCACAGACACAGAACTTCACAGCATATAAACTCACAAGCAGCAGCAGCAGCAAGTTTGGCAGTGACATCTGAAAGGGTTCCAGCTTCTCTGGCCCCGCAGAAGGCGGGGCTCTGTCCTTCACAGATGGGAGGAAGGTCAGAGAAGTTGACACCCGAGAGCCATCCTTTCCCCAGTCCTCAGGACTTTTGCAAGTTTCCTTAGAGAGCCCTGAGAATTATCTAGAAATATAAAACTCTTGAGTTTTGAATCTTTGTTAAAAGTTAACTTAATTTGATTTAACTGCCTCCCTAAGGTCCACGAATTTGTAAAATCCCTGGGCGATACGATAAAAGACACAGATCAGGCCAGATGCATTATCAACCCATATTCAACTTAGGTAGTCAGAGATTCCGATGTGAAATCAATACTGAAATCCAGACCACATAAAGAAGCAGCCAATTCCTCATTCCAGTAATAATAGTTCGGTATTTCTTTGGTCTTCTAAACACCTGACAAATATACAGATCAAAGCTGGGCAACCTATGGAAAGATTCGATCAGAAAAGAAAGAAGAAGAGGTCGTATGAGAAGGAGAACCCAGCGCACGGCAGGTGCTCGCCAATGACCAGGGATGGGACGACATCCTCCCCAGGTCTGCCTTTCTAATACTATCCTCCACTGAAAGGGCCAGGCTGCTTGAAGAACTGGCTGGTTCCAGAAGTGGGCAGGAAATGCACCAAATGAACCTGGCGCCGCGTACAGCACCATCAAGTGCCCAACAGCCTGTCCGCCCCGCCGCCACGCATACACAAGACACAAAACTCCACTGATGGGGGCATGTCAAGGGGACACACAAGCCAAGGGAAGGCTGGAACCATCTGAGCAACAAAACAAAGCAGGACTAGACTACAAACCCAAAGTGCAAAACAAACCCCCCGAGTCCAGACAGAGTCACTGAATGAGAAAGAGCAAACAGACCTCTGGAGCAGAAGAATTCCAAAGAATTTAGGTGCATACCCCACCCTGTGGAGGTGAAGAGTAACTCCCCCATCCCTTAAAGGACCTACCTCCAAAGAATAAGCATGGAAAGGGGAGAAGGAGGAGTGACTTTATAGTGGAGAAGCCTCACAAACACTACCTCAGCCAGGTGACCAAGGTCAACATCAACTGTGATGAGTCATGGAGCATATGCATGCCCCTTGTGATGAAAATGCCACATTCACTCTGAGATCTCCCGCCCAGAACTGCACGCCCCCCTCCTCGCCAGGAGAGAAACATCAGCCAGATATCAGAGGTGGGACATCCTGCAAAATCCCTCCCTGGTGCGCCTCAGAACAGCCAAGGTTACCCAAAGCAAGCAGTTTGAGAAACTGTCACAGCCAAGTAATGTCTAAGGCCACAAGATGACTAAATGTAATGTGATACTCTGGAAGCGCCTGGGAGAGAAAAAGGGCATCAGGCAAACACCGAGGAAATCTAAACAATGAATTTTCACCCAGAGGACTGGGGAGTGTGAGCATGCAGGAGAGCTGCGATGAACGCAAGTGGTACTCTGCAGCCCTTTTCCTTCCAAAGGATTCTGGCAAAAGGCAGGAGGACGAAATGGGAAATCACTCCTGAAATGTTTCAGAGCCTGTTTAGGTAGAGATTAACTTCCTGTTTTATCCTCTTACCAATAAGCTGTCTCAAGGTCAGCCACTGACTGATCAAAATAACTGAAAACACAGGTTAACAGAAACAGAATTTTCTCACATTTGCATTCTCCATGCTTTCTGCACACGCAAAATGATTCAGATAATGTTCCATGACTACAGCCAGTCCAAGCCTGTGACCAGAGATGACAAATGCTTTCTTTGGTTTATCTTTTTAGCTAACCAGTAGGCAACATGGCCAATGGATCATTGGTAATTTAATACATGAAATTATGGTCTATAAAAAAAAATAAGGTTCCTCCTAAAGATTTGGCTATGCAGGTCACACGGAAAGCAATGAACTGTTTTGAACTGTTTCTCTCTCTGGCCACCTTTCAGGTGCACTCTCACAAGGCAGCCTTTCCTTCCACACTAGCAATACAAGTGGGTCTTTGTGATTTCAAAAACTAACAGCCATAAATTGGAACTACTGTTTCTTTCTTTCTTTTTTTTTTTTTTGAGTTTGAGTCTCACTCCGCCACCCAGACTTGAGTGCAGTGACACCCTCACGGCCAACCCAGTGTCAACCTGCTGGGCTTCGACGATCCTTCCGCCTCTGCCTTCCAAGAAGCCAGAACTACAGACACACGCTACCATGCCGGCTAATTTTTTGACTGATTGTAGAGATGAGGTCTCACCAAGTTGCCCAGGTGGTCTCGAACCTGCGGGCTCAGGCAAGCCTCTCACCTTGGTCTCCCAAAGTGCTGGGATTACAGGCTTGAGCCACTGCACCCAGTCTTATTGTTTCCCTTTAAATAAATAATATACAAGCCGGGCTCGATGGCTCAGCCTGTAATCCCACGCCTTTGGGAGGCTGAGGTGAGTGGATTGCCTGAGCCCGCGGGTTCGAGACCCGCCTGGGCAGCGAGACCTCATCTCTACAATAAATCAAAAAATCAGCCGGGCGTGGTAGCACATGCCTGTAATTCCGGCTACTCAGAAGGCCGAGACGGAAGGATCACAGGAGCCCAGCAGGTCAAGGCTGCGGTGGCCGGGAGCGGTCACTGCACTCCAGTCTGGGCGACAGAGTGAGACACCAACTCAAAATAAATAAATAAATAAATAAAAATAAATAAATTATATACAGTATAATTTCCCAATCAAATATTAAGTAAGATACTAAAACCCACTATATCACAAAGCCAATATAATCATAAGAATGAACCACACAGATCATAGAGCAAGGTATACATTTAAATTTTTTTTAACTGTGGTAAAATATACATCCCATAAAGTTTACTATATTAACCATATACATTTAATTTTTTTTTTTGAGTTGGAGTCTCACTGTCGCCCAGACTGGAGTGCAGTGGCCGCTCCCGGCCATCGCAGCCTCGACCTACTGGGCTCCGGTGATCCTTTCCGTGTCAGCCTTCCAAGTAACTGGAATTACAGGCATGCACTACCACGCCCAGCTCATTTTGGTTTATTGTAGAGATGAGGTCTCGCCAAGTTGCCCAGGTAGGTCTCGAACCCGCGGGCTCAGGCAATCCACTCACCTCAGCCTCCCAAAGCACGGGATTACAGGCTGAGCCACCGAGCCCGGCTTACATTTAATTTTTATATGAATATATAATAAAAGCAAAAATGCTACCTATTATTACCATTAGTATATGTTATATAATTATTGCCTATTATTACTGAGGATATGCAGAGGAATAAAAAAATTAGCTGAGCTGTCCCCAACGTATGCTGAAAATTTCTTTAAAATCTCTAAAGGGCAATTTACAAATACACACTCTCTAAGGTTTAGACTTCAGACTTCTCACTTTTAAAATATTAAAATAGGTTGAGCTCAGTGGCTCAGCCTGTAATCCCAGCACTTAGGGAGGCCAAACCGAGTGGACCGAGCCCATGAGTTTGAGAACAGCCCAGGCAGTATGGTAAGACTTCGTCTCTACAATAAATCAAAAATTAGCCGGGCGTGGTGGCGTGTGCCTGTAATTCTGGCTCCTTGGAAGGCTGAAGCGGAAGGATCACCGGAGCCCAGCAGGTTGACAATGGAGTGGCCATGAGCATGCCACTGCACTCCAGCCTGGGTGACGGAGTGAGACTCCAACTCAAAAAGAGATATATATATATAAAAATAGGCCGGGCACGGTAGCTCACACCTGTAAACCCAGCACTTTAAGAGGCAGAGGCAGGAGGATTGCCTGAGCCCAGGGGTTCAACACCAGCCTGGGCAACCTGGCAAGACCTTGTCTCAACGATAAATCAAAAAATTAGCCAGGTGTGATGGCGCACACCTGTGTTTCCAGCTACCTGTAAGACCGAGGCAGAAGGATTGCCTGAGCCCAGCAGGTCAAGGCTGCCGTGGCCGTGAGAGGTGCCACTGTACCTCAGCCTGGGCGACAGGAAGACTCCAACTTAAAAATAAACATAAAAAAATACACACACATATACAGATACATATATATATAAAAATACATAAGTGGTAGAGATCACAGCCCATCTTTGGTTGATGCTGATTAGGGAGACACAAGTTTCAACGTCAAGAGAAGGGTCACAGGAGACTCAGAGAGAAAACACCATGATATTTTGTGAGTGAAATATAATCACATAAAATTTACCCTCTTAACCATATACATTTAATTTTTACATGAAGAATACATAAAATAAAAGCAAGTCCACCATCATCATCATTATATAACTATTACTTCTTATTACTGAGGACATGCAGAGGAATAAAAAACATCCCACATCACACAACAGTCACATCACTTCAGAAAGGTTCTGAGATATCTTGTGAAAGTACCGGGGAGGATCCACAATCAGACAGCCCAAAGTCATTTCAAACATCTCAAACCAAATTCGCCATCCATTCCTCAAAATCGGATGCCATTATTTCCTTAGACCAAGAGTTCTGCCCCAGTTCTCTGCTGAGCTCATGGTTCTCTGAGGCACTGCATCCCACAGGCCTCCTGTCACCTCATCCCTCCCCTGGTTGGAACCATCTCATCCTGCACCTAGACAAACTCCCTGCTCTCCATTCTCCATCCTCTCGCGCATAATTTTCAGATAAATCTTTAATTATACTATTATTCATACTTTATGCTTACATTATTTGTATGTTTATATTCCTATCACTTATACTTTTGTGCATACTATACCATTTTAATTACACTATCATTCCCTCAACAAAAATCCTGGAGTCACCTCCCAAAGTCCCAACTCTGTGGCCTCCCAGCAAAGTCCCTCCACCATCTGTCCCCAACCACTGCTCCGCTGTGGTCCTGTGTGTATCTTTGGCAGCCCAGCTTTCCCTCGACCTCAGATAGCTCCACATACATACAAACACACACACACACACACACACACACACACACACACACACACAGACACAAATCTTCAGAAGCCTCATTCTTTAGTTCTTCGGAAGGAAAAGCCTTCATTTCCTCATCCTCAAAATGGGAACTCATAATAATAACCATATTACAACGCTATCATACAAATGGAAACAAAAACCACGTGAAGAGCACCAAGCACATGGACATTAAAATGCTGTTTTCTTCCTCTGTGTATCTGCCCTAATAATAAAACAGGAGAGGTCCGGCATGGTGGCTCACTCCTATAATCCCAGCACTTTGGGAGGCTGAGGTGAGAGGATTGCCTGAGTCCACGGGTTTGAGATCAGCCTGGCCAACTTGGCGAGACCTCATTTCTGCAATAAATAAATCAAAAAATAAGCCGGGCACAGTGGTGCGCGCCTGTAGTTCCGGCTACTGGGAAGGCTGAGGCGGAAGGATCGCCGGAGCCCGGCAGGTAGAGGCTGCGGGGGCCGGGAGCGGCCGCTGCACTCCAGCCTGGGCGACCGAGTGAGACTCCGACTCAAAAAGAAAAGAAAAGATCCAGAGAGAAAGGAAAACAGAACTGATGTTCCTGAGAAGAGAAAGTGAAGAAGCCTTGAGACGGGAGGAAAAGGAGGCGGCGATGATTCCTGCGAGCTGTACAGTTGGGGCGCTGGCCCCTCAGCGTGTCCGCGGCCATTTCAAAACGATGGCCCTTCTTCCAGCAGGGATGGGCGCCAGCGCCCCCGCAGGCCTCGGCCATGAGCAGGGTCTCGCTGACTCTCCGTGGCCCTCCTCTTGACTCGGAAACTGTGTCTCCAACCAAGGAGGGGCCGTGACCTCGACCGCGCCCTGCCCAGCCCGGCCCAAGCCAACCCTCGCCCCGCGCCCACGCTGACACAGGGCCAGGCCCAGAGAGCAGGGCGCCAGGACGAGCAGCCACCACGCGTCACGGGTGGAACTCACATCCGTGCGGCAGCACCCACGACCTAAAATAAACACTGAGAAGCTGGAGGAGAATGGGGTGGAGAGACTGAGCTTAGAGGGACGGCAACGTGGAGGGGGCTGGGAAGTCCTCACCGCACGCAGAGCTGCCCACCCTAACCGTCTGGCTCCCCGGAAGGGACGCAGCCTTGGAGAGGGCAGCAGGAAAGCCCCCGCCGGCCAGGCCACCCGCCGGCCTGCCACCAGGGAGGCTGTGAGAGCGGCTGGAGTGCCGAGCCAACAAGGAATCGCAGTGCTGGGAGACGAACTTCCAGGAGCAGCCCCAGCGAGAAGAGGCTGAGGCCTGTCCAGTACAATCCTCAAGCCCCGCTGCCCGGGGACTCCATGCCCGCAGATGCTCGCGTTCTCACCGGAGACGGCTGCGGTGACCTCTTGGGTGTCTGTCTTCCCTCCCCCGCTGGTTCAGCCAGTCCAAGACTCCACTTTGTAAAAGCGCCCACGGCCACGCTCTCCCAAGAGCAGCTGTCGGCTCCACTGCAAACGCACCGCAGTCCCATCAACTACCACCCAGCACGCAGCCTCTACTTCCCCAACCCAGAGGATACCCGAGAGGCCCGGACCCAGAGGTTTGCCTTCCAGCCCCCAGTCAGCTCCTCTGCACGCCACTCTTCAGACACCCGAACACCGCGAGGCACCAAGAGGCGTTGAAGGCCCCCGATCTGGGTTCAGCATCTCACAGCTCCAAGGCAGGAAGTTCAGGTCAAGCAAAGACATTTGCAAGGGGGCGGGGAGAATAAAAGGCCGGGCATGGTGGCTGACACCAGCACTTTGGGAAGCCAAGTCAGGAGGACTGCCTGAGGTCATGAGTTGGAGACCGGCCTGGGCAACACAGTGAGCCCCCATCTCCGTAAAAAACAAAACTACGAAAATTAGCTGGGCATGGCGGCACACACCTGCACCTGCAGTCCCAGCTACTCAGGAGGCTGAGGTAGGAAGACCACCTGAGTTCTGGGGTTCAAGGCAACAGTGAGCTCCACCCTGGGCGGCAAAGCAAGACCTCGCCTATTTAAAAAATTTTAAAAAGAAAGAAAGAAAAAAAAGAGAGACTCTCTTAGAACCTTTGCTGATTTGATGGCCGCCTCATTTTTTTTAAAAGAGGGCAGTGGGGAGGAAGGGGAGGAGGGGGTGGAGGAGAAAGAAATGCAGAGGAAAATTCTCATCTCTGTCAAGGGTATGCCAGCCAATACTCCAAAAGCAGAAACAAAGCCAGGCATGGTGGTGTGCACCTGCAGTCCCAGCTACTCAGAAGGCTAAGGAGTGAGGGTATCTTAAGCCCTGGAGTTTGAGTCCAGCCTGGGCACACAGCAAGTTCGCCTCTTAAAAAGAAAGAAAAAGAAACAGAATGTCTTTTGTATTTTAACATTTTACACGTGGCAAAGACTGCCCATGAAACAAGGTTGAGTGAATTCATGAGTTTCTTTCTCTTCCCTCTCGAAAACCCAGAAAGACGGCATTTAAAGTATTTTCATTTATTTACTTTACTTGGAGTCACACTCCGTCACCCAGCTAGAGTGCGGTGGCACACTCACAGCCACTGCAGCCTCAACTGGTTGGGCTTGGGCAATCCTTCTGCCTCAGTCTTCCAAGTAGTTGGAAACACAGGCGTGCACCACTATCATGCCTGGCTAATTTTTTTTTTTAACTTACTGTAGAGACACGGTCTCACCAAATTGCCCAGGGGGATCTAGAACCCCTGGGCTCAGGCAATCCTCTCGCCTCCACCTCCCAAAGTGCTGGGATTATAGGCGTGCGTCACCACGCCCCGGCTAAAAGTATTTTTAAAAGACATAAATAGGAGCAACACACCTCAGGTCCCCTCCCGCTGTGGGGGCTTTACTATCCTCTCAACAAATCCTGCTTTCAAAAAAAAGAAAAACACAAACCAAAAAACATAAATAGGCGAATACACAGAGACAGAAAGTAGGCAAGTGCCTGCTTAGGACTTGGGGGTTGAGAGAACTGGGAGTCGTACACAGCCAGAGGGTACAGGGTTCTTTCTGAAAGGATGAAAACATCCGACAATTGACTGGGGTGATGGCGGCACAACTCTGGGGAGATAGTAAGGACCACTAAAATGTATACTTTAAATGGGTGTACTGTATGTACCTGAAGTATATCTCAATGGCTGCTTCCAAAAAATACTATGTGAGAACAGAGGTAAAGCCAAACTGAGACATGCACATAGTCTGGGGATGAGGACGAGGACGGGGATGAGGAGTGGCAACTAACCCCACAGGTTGTGAGGTTCCACCACAAGGCCAGACGCAAGGCCGCAGTGAAGGCTGGTCAGTCCTAGAACGGCGGGGACCTCAGGCCTGGGAGCCAGCCAAGGAGTCGCCCAGCAGGGAGGGAGGAAGCCGGGCGGGTGGGAACAGAGACTGGATGAAAGCCGGCCACAAAGCCCCACAAAGCCCCCCACGCTCTGCTATCCAGCGCAGCCAGGGAAGTCGAAGAGGAAATGCTCTGAGTTATCAAAGCTGTGGAAGCCGGGAGTCACAGCCGGAAGGTGAGTGTGAGACGGGAAGCAAAACCCAGAGCCTGGCCTTCCACTTCCTCCAGCCCGAAGGCCAAAAGCCAAGTCCATTCCCCAGGCAGGAGCATGGACGGGTCTCCCAGGAACACAAACGCTCCAGTGCTGACTTGTGGGCCCTCCACGAAGAGTCCACTCCGCAAGGAATCAAAGTGAAGCCCCCTGGGGCAAAACCCCCAGGCAGCTTTCCTCAGCCTTGTCCCTAAGATCACCAGAAGCATGGGAAAGCCTCCGGCACAAACGAGAAAAATCAGCAAAAAGACCAAAAACCAAAAACCTAGAGATGCTGCAAAGAGAGAAGAATAGTTATACAATTAGTATCCACAGAGAGAAAAGGAGAGGAAGTTATGAAAGAAGCTTTAGAATTGTACATATTAGTAACTGAAATAAAAGATAAAACCAGCCGAGCTCGGTGGCTCAACCTGTAATCCCGCGCCTTTGGGAGGCTGAGGTGAGTGGATTGCCTGAGCCCGTGGGTTCGAGACCCGCCTGGGCAGCGAGACCTCATCTCTACAATAAATCAAAATATCAGCCAGGCGTGGTAGCGCATGTCTGTAATTCCGGCTACTCGGACGGCTGAGGCAGAAGGATCGCTGGAGCCCAGCAGGCCGAGGCTGCGGTGGCCGGGAGCGGCCACGGCACTCCAGACTGGGCGACGGAGTGAGACTCCAACTCAAAAAAAAAAAAAAAAAAAGATAAAACCAGTTAAAAAAAAAAAAGTCAAGGAAATCAGGATATCCCTAAAGAGCAGAACTCAAAAAGACATATGGATAATAGGAGGAAAAAAAAGGCATGAAAATTAAAAGTTCGATCCAGCTGGTTTAACATCTGACTAATAAGAGTGTTCCAGAATGACAGAATGCAAGAGAACACCATCACAGAATTAATACGGGAACATTGCCCAAGACTAGAAGAGCCAACTCCAATTGAAAGGGCCCTCACAGGGTTGCCAGATGAAATACAGGACACCCAGCTAAACCTGAACCTCAGACAAACAAATAATCTTTTGGTTTAAGCATGTTCCACTGTTTATCTGGGCATCTTGTATTTTTCATTTGCTAAATCTGGCAACCCTCTACCTCTGCTGGCCCAGCACACAAAATGAAAAAAAAATGAGGCCGGGTGCAGTGGCTTAAGCCTGTAATCACAGCACTTTGGAGGCCGAAGCAAGAGGATGGCATAAGCCCAGGGGTTCGAGACCAGCCTGAGCAACTTGGTGAGACCTTGTCTCTACAACATATAAAAAAATTAGCCGGGCATGGTGCCACATGCCTGTAGTTCCAGGTCCTTGGAAGGTTGAGGCAGAAGGCTGCCCGAGCCTAGCAGGTTGAGGCGGCAATGGCCATGAGAGTGCTACTGCACTCCAGCCTGGAAGACAGAGTGAGACTCCAACTCAAAAAAAAAAAAAGGCCACATTGTAGAGCACCAAGAATGAAAGCAGCACAACCGACAACTGCGCAGGGCTGCTGTGTCCCAGCACCTGGTAAGAGGCCTGCAGGTGACGGCGCCCACAGCCCACAGCACTCCTTGGGCACTCAGCACTTTCATCTCCGCACAAAGGGGGCTCTGCCCTGGGCCTGCGGCGTGGGCAACCCATCAGTCTCACGTACTAGAACAGACCGCTTTTTCCAGTCTCACAGGAGACTTTTGTTTCATTTTGTTTTAATTTTGGAAACTGGCTGAATACCCAGGAATTCTGGGAGAGCTGGGAGGGGGGAGGCGGAAATGTATGCAGATCCCAGCCTCTGCCCTTGAAGAGCGGGCGTCGAGGTGACCAGGCTCCCTGACTCCCCTCCGCACCGAAGGTACGGTTTCGGCCAGGTGCTTAGAACTCCCTGGACATCCCGAGTCAGAGAAACGAGGTAGGGGAAACACACGAAGATCATCTAGAAAAAAGGGACGGGCTCCCTGGGAAGCTTGAGCTGCCAAGACTCCAGCTGGGACTGGTGGGCCCAACCAGCTTCTGCCTGGGCTGCCAGCGCCGTTCCGGCCCTCACTCGGGTCCCAGGCTGGTCCAAGGGGGACGGCAACCACCAGGCTTTGGTCTTGAGGGAGCTGCCAGGAGGCAGGGGCCAGGCCACAGACAGAGCTAGATGGAAGCCTCTTCAACACTGAGGCATATCGTATATACCTTTTAAATATTTAAATATTCCTTTTAAATATTTAGCCACCCGGCCTCCATTTGTGTCTTGCCTCGGGCCCTACAAACATTAAGGGTAGGCCTGGGAGCCCTTAGGATGATTGCAATTCCGACTCTATATATCAGGCAGAGAAAGTTGAAGCATCTTGTCAAGGGCATATGGCCACTGAGTGGGAGGATGGGTGAGAACCGGGCCTTCCGCCTGCACAGTCTGGGCTCGTATCCTGCTCTGTGACCACAGACCCTCAGCAGGTAACATCGCAAATGAAATCCAAGTTTAGCGGTGTCAGCACATTAAGGAGAAAGAAGAAAGTCAGCAACAGAAGAGCAGACCAAAAAGTCCAAACTCACGGCTTACAGGAATGATGACCGGAAAGCACTATTGGATTTTCTTGAATCTATATATATATATATGTATTACTTTGACCAAAAAAAAAAAAATCTTTAATTGTTGAAAAGAGTTAAATAATAATCTTAACTTTATGTCTCTTCCTTCGATGTAAACAACTCTAAAATCACTTTGCTCTACAAGCCCCATTCCTCCCAAAATGCATAAAACATGCTTGTGGTTTTTCCTAATGCAAATGCAAATCTGTCATCATAATATTTCACTACCCGTAACTCTAGGGGTGTTACTGCAATTAGTGTGGTCTCAAAACTGTTTACAGTGAATACAGAACATTCTATTACTTGTCAGAAAATGTTACATAACTGAAGATCCAGAAATAATAATTTTAGGTTGCAAAATTAGGTTTCATGAATATGGGAAAAATCATGAAATACATTTTTCTTTTTTAGGTCTTTTCTCCCCCAATCTCAAGGCATTTAAAAGACCCTCACTCGGTGGGAGTCAAAAATAAAGGGAAGCCGGGCTTGGTGGCTCAGCCTGTAATCCTGCGCCTTTGGGAGGCTGAGGTGAGTGGATTGCCCAAGCCCGCGGGTTCGAGACCCGCCTGGGCAGGCAAGACCCCATCTCTACAATAAAATCAAAAAATTAGCCAGACGTGGTAGCGTGCGCCTGTAATTCTGGCTACTTGGAAGGCTGAGGCGGAAGGATCGCCGGAGCCCAGTAGGTCGAGGCTGCGGTGGCCGGGAGCGGCCACTGCACTCCAGTCTGGGCGACAGAATGAGACTCCAACTCAAAAAAAATAAATAAATAAAGGGAAGGGGAAGGAAAGGAAGAAAAGTTTTCAGTATTCAGGTCCTTTTAGATGATCTTCCAAAAACTACAAAGCTTATACAATTATTTTGTAATGCAGAAACAGAGGAACTGTTCTGACAAATTTGCCATATCTAAGAGCACACATAATGAAATGTTAATAGCAATCCTCCCCTTAGACCAAGACCAGTATCAAAAAGAAATTCCAACCCAGAGAATTTTACGTGTATCTGTTTAAGCCCGGGAGGGTGGGGGGGACAGAAAGAAAAAAGAAGAAAGCTTACAACCTAAGACTTGACCCCGGAACAGAACCGCAGTTCTCTGAAGAACACAGTCTGTGTAACCTTTCACGTCGCCACCTTGCCGGGCTGCCTGTTTCAAACCTAAAGTCACGATGGGGATCTCATCTCTCGACATATGTGGCTGGTTTATCTTCACCTGCTCCGTGTATCAGCCTGGGCTGTCTTCGTCCTGCCTGAAGTCCCTGAAACCACCTCCCTGTTCATTAGTATCAACCTACTTCAGCTCCTCCAATGTATCGGTCTTTTCAGTATTTATGTTCGTGTCACCGTTGTCTGATGTACCAAATACCCCAACAGAAAGATGTGAGGTGGTTTATAATGAGAGATACATATGTAAGTACCAAACGTGGTTCAGAAGGAGAAGAACAGAAAGCTATATTCCTGTAGGTAGGTAGGTAGGTAGGTAGATAGATACGAAGGAAGGAAGGAAGGAAGGGGGAGGGCGGAAGAAGGACACAGAGATGTATGCACGCACGAATGGGATGGACGGACAGACAGATGAACAGATGGAAAGACGGATGAATGCATATGCCTGCAGATGCCCAAAGCATGTGTTGCAAACCACTTCCCCATCTTCCCACCTCAGACATGGGTAGTGGCTTGACTGGGTCAAAGAAGACCTACAAGATAAAACCACTGTACTAGCCGGGCTCGGTGGCTCAGCCTGTAATCCCGCGCTTTGGGAAGCCGAGGTGAGCGGATGGCCTGAGCCCGCAGGTTCGAGACCCGCCCAGGCAACTTGGCAAGACCTCATCTCTACAATAAATCAAAAATGAGCCAGGCATGGTTGCGCACGCCTGTAGTTCCAGCTACTCGGAAAGCTGAGGCGGAAGGATTGCCGGAGCCCAGGTCGAGGTTGCGGTGGCCGGGAGTAGCCACTGCACTCCAGTCTGGGCGACAGAGTGAGACTTCAACTCAAAAAACAAAAACAAAACAAAACAAAAAAAACCGCTGTATTTGCACTTACTTGAGGTGCCTGGAATAGGCAAATTAAAAGACAGAAAGTAGAAGTTACCAGAAGCAGAAGTAAGATGAGAAGGGAAAGTTGTTATTTTATTATTTATTTGATTCAGTGTTTTTGTGGAGAGTGCTGAAAAACCGTTACTCAGGCTAATATATTTCATGTCACTGAACTGTATACTTATGAATAGTTAAAATAATAAATAGTGTGTATATTTGACTACAATTTTTTTTAAAACATGGCTGGATTGAACAGGGAGGAAAGTTACAACAAATTGAACAGTGCACATTTGAGAAATGCACCGTATTTTTTGTTTTGAGTTAGAGTCTCACTCTGTCGCCCAGGCTGGAGGCCAGTGGCCGCTCCTGGCCACCGCAGCCTCGACCTGCTGGGCTCCGGTGATCCTTCTGCCTCAGCCTTCCAAGTAGCCAGAACTACAGGTGCACGGTACCATGCCCAGCTAATTTTTTTATTTATTGTAGAGAAGAGGTCTCACCAAATTGCCCAGACTGGTCTTAAACCCATGGGCTCAGGCAATCCTCTCACCTCAGCCTCCCAAAGTGCTGGAATTATAGGCTTGAGCCACCGTGCCAAGGCTGCACTGTATTCTAACGCCTGGCACCCTGTGCGTCACCTTTAGGGAACTGCCGATTAGGGGATGTCAGCGTGTGCCAGCAACCTTTAGCAACCAGCTGTCTGAGAGGTGGGAAGCCTTCATTTTTAGCATTTGCTCATTTCTGTAATTTAAATCCTCCCACCGGGACACATGTCAAGTTACTTCTAAGATGTCCCCGGTGGAGTGGAGAAGAGACCAGTGCCATCTAGCTCCTGCGGGCAGCCATCTACACCGCTGCCTCCCACAACCTGTGCTGTCCATAGATGTCAGCAGCAGAAGAGATTCTCTTTGCCCCAAGATCTCCCCAACTCTTTATCCTCCCCCCTGAGACCTTGAATCCATGAACATGCATTCTGAATCGCAAAGAAGGGCTGGAATATCGAACGTTAACCGAATGTATCTGACTTCTGGATCCTTTCTCCCCTAAGGGCACCGCAGAGGTAGGCCATGCCTTTTTGGGAAACATTACCTTAAAGAAATTAGTCTGAGCCAGGTTCGGTGGCTCAGCCTGTAATCCCGCGCTTTGGGAGGCTGAGGTGAGTGGATTGCCTGAGCCTGCGGGTTTGAGACTCACCTGGGCAACTTGATGAGACCTCATCTCTACAATAAATCAACAGCTAGCCGGGCGTGGTAACGCACTCCTGTAGTTCCAGCTACTCGGAAGGCTGAGGCGGAAGGATCGCCAGAGCCCAGCAGGTCGAGGCTGCGGTGGCCAGCAGTGGCCACTGCACTCCAATCTGGGCGACAGAGTGAGACTCCAGCTCAAAAAAAGAAATGACTCTGCAAGCCGGGCTCGGTGGCTCAGCCTGTAATCCCGCGCCTCTGGGAGGCTGAGGTGAGTGGATTGCCTGAGCCCGCGCATTCAAGACCCGCCTGGGCAGGGAGACCTCATCTCTACAATAAATAAAAAAATCAGCCGGGCGTGGTAGTGCAGGCCTGTAATTCCGGCTACTTGGAAGGCTGAGGCGGAAGGATCGCCGGAGCCCAGCAGCTTGAGGCTGGAGAGCGGCCACTGCACTCCAGTCTGGGCGACAGAGTGAGACTCCAACTCAAAAAAAAAAAAGAAATGAGTCTGTTCCTTTGCAGCCACACACAAATCAGATGCGACAAGGCACCTACAAGAAGATCTGGCTACTCCTCCACAGAGGGCCACTAATACCATCTGTAATTGGCACCCTGATAGAAAATCCAAGTTGGGCAAGCCGATTTAGGTCAAACTCGAGCAGCAATTTACACAGAAAAGACCAATTAGAGCCTCTGTCAATGGAAAGGTTTGGGCACAGTTTCTTTTGGCTTTCCCTATGGGATAGTAACTTTTCTCTGAGTTCCATAATGCTTAAAAGGCCTTAAGCTCTTATGATTGCAACAGCCCCTAAAATCTTTTTTTTTCTGAGTTGGAGTCTCGCTCCATCGCCCAAGCTGGAGTGCAATGGCATTCTCACGGCCACCCCAATGTTGACCGGCTGGCTCAGGCGATCCTTCCGCCTCAGCCTCCCAAGTAGCTGGAACTAGAGGAGCGCCACCACGCCCGGCTAATTTTTTGATTTATTGTAGAGATGAGGTCTCGCCTGCCCAGGCGGGTTTCGAACACTCGGGCTCAGGCAATCCACTCACCTCAGCCTCCCAAGGCGCAGGATTACAGGCTGCCCTAAAATCTTAATGTGCGTTCATCTCTAAAATAATCCAGATAGGGAAGGGAACAATAGTAACCTAGATAAACACAGTCAAAATATCAAGAAAGAAAAATGGTAGGCTAGTTGTGTTCCTAAAACACCAAGGAAGAGTGTTTTACAAGTTTAAGGAGGATGACTTTAAACTTCAAAAGGAAGATCACAGGAAGAGAAGGCAAACGATTAATTACCTCCTTGTGGAAGACTAAGGAGGTCGATGTTCATCGCTTGGCAAATTAATACCCAGAACGAGCCATGGTTTACTGGATTTGATTAGGAAGAGTATTATTTTCACTTATTCTATTATTTAAGCCCTTCCCAGACAGAAGCGAGTCCTGCTATTTTCAACGGTAAGATGATCATCACATATGTATGCTTCTGTGCAAAAGTGCCGGGAAGAATGGTGATGACAAATAACGGGCCATGAGAAAAGGAAAGAGCCGTCAGCCACAAAGTCACAGGCAACACAGAGATGACCTCTCTTCCTCCTCCTAGTTTCAGTCTGGAACCAGAAGAAAATGGCTCCTGTCACTAGCAAAGACATTAAGTCCAGAACAAGGAGAGAGCCACCGTAAGTCTCGGAAATACTTTTCAGCTCTCCTGAAATCAGGATATTCAGGAACGGCCCAGTTGACCTGTGGTCAGCTAAAAAAAATGGTTGCCATTGTACTGGATATAATCACTGCCCTCTCTGGCTTATCCTCCGGGAAGCAAGGCAAACCCTGTAAAGGTCAACAAAGACCAAGCCAACCATTTCACAGGTAGAAAGCTCTTCAAGAAGTCCTGATATACTGAGTAACAGAACAAGCACTTGGGTTTAGAAATGCATGCAGCTTCCCAATTACCTCGTTTTTGGTTTATTTTTTTGAGTTGGAATCTCACTCTGTCGCCCAGGCTGGAGTGCAGTGGCACACTCCTGGCCACTGCAGACTCGACCTGCTGGGTTCAGGCGATCCTTCCACTTCGGCCTTCCAAGTAGCTGGAACTACAGGCAAGTGCCATGACGCCCGGCTAATTTTTTTATTTATTGTAGAGACGAGTTCTCGCCAGTTTGCCTGGGCTGATCTCGAACCCCTGGGCTCAGGCCATCATTTTGCCTCAGCCTCCCAAAGGACTGGGATTACAAGCTTCAACCACCACGCCCAGCCTAAATTTGGATTGCGATCTCTTCCAAAGAGAGTTTAAAGCCAAAACAAGAACCACAAGAGAAACCATTCTTAAGAAACAACAATACTTAGGCCGGGCTTGGTGGCTCAGCCTGTAATCCCAGCACTTAGGAGGTCCAGGCAAATGGATTGCCTGAGCCCACAGGTTCACAATCAGCCCAGGCAACTTGGCAAGACCTCATCTCCACAATAAATCAAAAAATTAGCTGGGTGTAGGAACATACACCTGTAGTTCCGGCTACTTAGAAGGCTGAGGCATAAGGATCACTAGAGCCCAGAAGGTTGATGCTGGGGTGGCCATGGGTGTGTCACTGCACTCCAGCGTGGGTGACAGAGTGACACTTCAACTCAAAAAAAAAAGGAAAAGAAATTAACACCTAAAAATTAACCTTTGAGCTGAGTGTGATGGCTCACACCTGTAATCCCACTACTTTGGGAGGCGGAGACAAGAGGATTGCCTGAATCCAGGGTTTCAAAGCCAGCCTGAGCAACATGCCAAGACCTGGTCTCTACAATAAATCAAAATATTAGGCAGGCATGATGATGCAAGCCTTTGGTTCCAGCTACCTGGAAAGCTGAGGTGGAAGGATCGCCTGAGCCCAGCAGGTCGGGGCTGTGGTGGCCGTGATCGTGCCACTGCACTCCAGTCTATGTGACAGAGTGAGACTTTCACTCAAAATAAAATAACCTATAAGACATACAGTGTTAAGTTACCCTTTTGCCTTAAAATTCTGAAGATATATTTTTAACTCATGTTGATAAAATCAAAGATGAGGGAAATGAAGACATTTTTTAAAATGTGCTCATGCTGTTAAATCATAATCTTTATGTTTCAATGTCTCAAAGAACAACTGTCATTCCATCCATGAAGAGACGATAAAGTCTTGATTGCAAAGTAAACTAGGAGTTAGGCTCGGTGGCTCAGCCTGTAATCCCGCGCCTTTGGGAGGCTGAGGTGAGTGGATTGCCCGAGCCCGCAGGTTCGAGACCTGCCTGGGCAACTTGGCGAGACCTCATCTCTACAATAAATAAAAAAATCAGCCAGACATGGTAGCGCGTGCCTGTAGTTTCAGCTACTGGAAGGCTGAGGCGGAAGGATCGCCGGAGCCCAGCAGGTCGAGGCTGTGGTGGCTGGGAGCGGCCACTGCACTCCAGTCCGGGCGACAGAGTGAGGCTCCAAGTCAAAAAAAAAAAGTAAACTTGGCTTGTCTATGGATAAGTGATGTCTGATACTGTGGTACTTTTACTTCCAGTTTCCTAAAGGAACTTAGCCTGAAGGCCATCTAATCCAAATAATAAACTACCTCCCCAACTCAAGAAAAGCATGAAACCACAGTCCACCCAACTTCAGGAGAGAGGGCAGACAGGGTTAATATCAAGCAGAGATGAAGAACAAAAGTGGCCTGGTCAACAGCAACAAAAAAGGATTGATCAGAAAGAACAGACTCGGGTGGCTCAGCCTGTCATCCCAGCACTTTGGGAGGCCAAGGCAAGTGAACTGCCTGAACCCACATGTTCGAGACCAGTTGGGGCAACTTGGCAAGACCCTGTGTCCACAACAAAATAAAATGAAATAAAATTAGCTGGGCATCCTTGTAGTTCCAGCTACTCGGAAGGCTGAGGCGGAAGGATCGCTGGAGTCTGGCAGGCTGAGGCTGCGGCGGCCGTGAGTGTGCCACTGCACTCCAGCCTGGGCGACAAGAGTGAGACTCCGACTCAAAAAGAGAAAGAGAGAATGAGAAGGTTGGCCAACTTTCTAAGGTACCTTTAGTCAAAGTCATTCTAACTTCCTATTTTAAGTAAAAACCCTTAAAACAAAAGCAGACAGCAAAACCAAGAATAGAGCAAAAGCAGAGAGCAAAACCAAGAATAAGAAAGCGTTTGCATCTCACTTATGAAGCATGATCCATTTCATCTGGTTTTCAAATATTAATAAGTACAAAGGTCCCAGGTCTCTCTCACAAGTAAGAAGAGAAGAGCCACTGACCTACCGGGAAGGAGGGCTGGAATGGTCCAAGAAAGCAGAAGAGGAGGAGGAAGAGGACGAAGAAAAGGCACGAGGGCAGGACGGAGAAAAGGAGAGGGAGGGACAGAACAGGCATACAAAGACATTCCCAGTTAAAACAGCTGCTGACCGGCCGGGCTGGGTGGCTCAGTCTGTCATCCTGGCACTTGGGGAGGCCGAGGCGAGAGGATTGCCTGAGCCCGCGGGTTCGAGACCCACCCGGGCAACTTGGTGAGACCTCGGCTCTACAATAAATCAAAAAATCAGCCGGGTGTGGTAGCGCGCGCCTGTATTTCCAGCTACTTGGAAGGCTGAAGTGGAAGGATCACCGGAGCCCAGCAGGTCGAGGCTGCGGTGGCCGGGAGCGGCCACTGCACTCCAGTCTGGGCGACAGAGGGAGACTCCAACTCAAAGAAAAAAAAAAATAGTTGCTGGTGAGCATACAGATAGCGCCCAACAATAATTCATACCCCTTTCCTTACATTTTAAAGTCCTCGAAAAAGTTGGGGGAAGACTTCTCTTAACAGGGCTTTGGCGAGCCACGGATATCTGTGCAGGCAGATGCCAGGAGCGGCTTAAGGCTTTGAAAGAAAACAAAACTAGAAGTGATTAAAGAGATAATAAGCACCTTTTCAGCAAAAAGAACCAGAGCTGTAGGGACAACAACTGTCCTCCGGGTAGAAGACGAGCAAATGTTTGGATAAACCCAGGTTGTAACAGCTAAGTAGTGACAAGAGCACTTAATTTCGCTTAAGAGTTTATATTTCTTAAGCACCTGCTCCACACTTCTAGAAAAAATGTCCTTTAAAGTAGTGTTAGGTTAATATATATCCCAGTGGGGCCTTCAAAACGTTAGGCCAGACCTGCAGGGTGGAATTCCGCTAATCAGTGCCAAGCAAAAGATGCAAAGAATCGCACCAGGGTTAGATCAGAAAATATAGTGTAGGCTGGGCTCGGTGGCTCAGCCTGTAATCCCAGCGCTTTGGGAGGCCAAGGTGAGTGGATTGCCTGAGCCCGCGGATTCGAGACCCGCCTAGGCAACTTGGCGAGACCTCATCTCTACAATAAATTTTAAAAAAGAAAGAAAGAAAGAAAATATAGTGTATCGGGCCGGGCATGGCGGCCCAAACCTGTCATCCCAGCACTTTGGGAGGGTGAGGCGAGAGGACAGCCTGAGCCCACAGTTTCGAGGCCAGTCTGGACAACATGGTGAGACCTCATCTCTACAATAAGAGAAGAAGTTTACCCAGGCATGGTAGCACGCGCCCATAGTTCTGGTTCCTTGGAAGGCTGAGGCGGAATCGCTGGAGCCCAGCGAGTTGATGCTGGAGTGGCTGTGAGCATGCCACAACACTCCAGCCTGGGTGATGGAGTGAGACTCCAATTCAAAAAAGGGGAGAAAGAAAAAGAAAATACAGTGTATCCAGAAAGTAAATTAGAGAAAGAGGAGATTCACCTCCCCAAAGTAGGGGAAGGGCCCAAAGCTTAGGGAACATGGCCACAGCCATAGCTCAAAGAGCACATGGGAAGAAAGAACAGATTCACCTCCCCAAGGTAGGGGAGGGGACCAAAGCTAGGAAACATGGCGACCATAGCTCAAGAAGCCACAATGTCAGACCACAGCTTAGCAAAGCAATGGCAACTGCTATCTGAAGTGAAGGTCAGGTCATCAAGGTGACTGGGTGGTAGTATGGCCCACGTCACCACAGAGGGCAGGTAAGCACAGGTACTGATGTCAGGTGACAGACAGCAGGCAGAAAGGTAGGCCAGTCACATGACTGCTGCCATGGTGATGGGATGCGTGTCAAGAAGGTCAAGAAGAGCTGATTAGGTAAACTTGTTTACAAAACAAGCAGGGGAGAGGGTTGCAAAACAATTATCAATAGCAGCCTCTGAGAAACAGTTCTGTCCTGGTTCTGGCTCGTGATTAAATTAAAGTCAACCACAAGAAAAACAAGACAGCCGGGCTTGGTGGCTCCGCCTGTAATCCCCCGCGCCTTTGGGAGGCCGAGGTGAGTGGATTGCCTGAGCCCGCGGGTTCGAGACCCGCCTGGGCAGCGGAACCTCATCTCTACAACAAATCAAAAAATTAGCCGGGTGTGGTAGCGCATGCCTGTAGTTCCAGCTACTTGGAAGGCTGAGGCGGAAGGATGGCCGGAGCCCAGCAGGTCGAGGCTGCGGTGGCCGGGAGTGGCCACTGCACTCCAGTCTGGGCGACAGAGTGAGACTCCAACTCAAAAAATAAAAAGAAAAAAGAAAAACAAAACAAAGCCTAAGCAATGTTAAAATGCCTGCTCAGCCAGACGTGGTTGCTCACATCTGTAATCCCAGCACTCTGGGAAGTCGAGGCGAGAGGGCTGCCCGAGCCCAGAGGTTCGAGCCCGGCCTAGGCAACTTGGCAATACCTCATCTCTACAATAAATCAAAAAAATTAGCTGGGCATGGTGGCACATGCCTGTGGTTCCAGCTATTCGGAAGACTGAGGCAGAAGGATCACCTGAGCCTAGCAGATGGAAGCTGGGGTGGCCGTGAACCTGCCACTGCACTCCAGCCTGGGCAACAGAGTGACTCCAACTTAAAAAAAAAAAAAGGCTGCCCGTTGGGTATAGTGACTCCATGTTCTGTCCTTTCAAATAGAAAGTACAAGTTAATGTGAGTGCTATTTTCTTACGTGTCACATTACATAGAAAAAATAAAGTACATGGATATATGTTATATGGATCAAGAAAGACAACTTGATGGACTTCAGGTACACCTGAAACAAGCATCCCTCTATCTGCGACAGCTAGCTGGTAACGGGAGCCTAGCAGGTGTTTATCTACCTCTACTTAGCTGACTTCAGAGTTGTTAACTCTTATATTGATAACTATACACATGCGTCTCTAAGATGCCTGCAAAGGAGAGGAAAAGAAATCAGAGAGAAAACACAGTCTGTAACAGGCTGAGGGTGAGGAATGAAAAGAAAAAATGTACAGGCTGAGCATCCCAAATGCAACAACCCAAAATCCAAAAAGCTCCAAAACCTGAAATATTCCGAAATCCATTTTTGAAAGTCAAAATGATGCTCAAAGAAAATGCTCACTGGAGCATTTCAGACTTTGGGTTTGTTAGTCTGGGATGCTCAACTGGTAAGTATAACGCAAATATTCCAAAATCTGAAACATTTCTGGTCCCAAGCATGCCAGATAAGGGATATTCAACCTATATGAGTCACATACATTTTCATTTTTAAAAAGAAAACTCAAAAGAAAAGCGTTTGATTTTGTATTTGCAAAATTAGAAAATATGTGACACTAAGCCACAATAGGGCATGTTTTCCGTGATTCTTTCTTCTTCTTTTTATTTTTTTTGGAGTCAAGAGGCTCACTGTGTCCGCTGTGTTGCCAAGACCGGAATGCAGTAGCACACTCATGGCCTCTGCAGTCTTGAGCTGCTGATCTCAGGCGATCCTTTCGCCTAAGCTTTCCAAGTAGCTGGAACTACAGGCATGTGCCACCATGCCCAGCTAATTTTTTTTTTTTAATTATAGAGACGAGGTCTCACCGAGCTATTTTAGAGTAAATTAAAGTGAACTGCAAGAAAAACAAGACAAAGCTAAGCAATGTTAAAAATGGCTGCTCGGCCAGATATGGTAGCTCACCCCTGTAATCCCAGCACTCTGGGAAGGCAAAGTGAGAGGGCTGCCTGAGCCCAGAGGCTGGTCTCGAACCCCTGGGCTCAGGCAACCCTCTTGTCTCTGCTTTCCAAAATGTTGGGATTACAGGCGTGAGCCACTGCTCCTGGCTGATCCTTTATTTACACATGAAGTAAACTGATACAAAACTTGACGTCAATTTATAGTTTGCAAAAATCACAAGTTCCCAAATGCTCAATTTTCCTCTATTTTGGGGGGTTTTTTTGAGTCGGAGTCTGTCACCCAGGCTGGAGCGCAGTACAGTAGCTCACTCATGGCCACCCCAGCGTCGACCTGCTGGGCTCCAGCGATCCTTTCGCCTCAGCCTTCCAAGTAGCCAGAACCACAGGCGTTTGTACCACGCCCAGATAATTTTTTTTTTTATTGTAGAGATGAGGTCTCACCAAGCTGCCCGGCTGGTCTCAAACACGTGAGCTGAGGCAACCCCCTCACCTCGGCCTCCCCAAGTGCTTGGATTACAGGTGTGAGCCGCTGCGCCTGGCCAATTTTCCTCTACTAATGAACTACCTAAAAATGTTATAGAGAGTCTGCCTATATAAGATACAATACTGCCGGGCTCAGTGGCTCAGCCTGTAATCCCGCGCCTTTGGGAGGCTGAGGTGAGTGGACTGCCTGAGCCCGCGGGTTCGAGACCCGCCTGGGCAGCGAGACCTCATCTCTACAATAAAGCAAAAAATCAGCCGGGCGTGGTAGTGCATGCCTGTAATTCCGGCTACTTGGAAGGCTGAGGTGGAAGGTTCACCGGAGCCCAGCAGGTGGAGGCTGCGGTGGCTGGGAGCGGCCACTGCACTCCAGTCTGGGTGACAGAGTGAGACTCCAACTCAAAAACAACAAAAAAAGATACAATACTGGCTGAGGTGAGTGGACTGCCTGAGCCCGCGGGTTCGAGACCCGCCTTGGCAACTTGGCGAGACCTCATCTCTACAATAAATCAAAAAATCAGCCGGGCGTGGTAGCACATGCCTGTATTTCCAGCTACTTGGAAGGCTGAGGTGGGAGGATCGCCAGAGCCCAGCAGGTCGAGGCTGCGGTGGCCGGGAGCGGCCACTGCACCCCAGCCTGGGCGACAGAGTGAGACTCCAACTCAAAAATAAATAAATAAATAAATAAATACGATACAATACTTATGAAGACTGTTTTATTGTTCCATTGAGTAAATTCCTTTAAAACATATTAACTCTTCATAATTTACGTCACAACCTAATCCCAGAAAATCCTTTACAGAAAGATGTAAAGTTCTGTTCTTTCAATCTTCTGAGAACTGGAATAGCAGAGCCGCTGGAAATAATGTATGAAAGGGAACACCAACCTAACAAAAAGATCGCTCTGGGTGGGTCCCTTCAGCACCAAAGCCTCTGCACAAAGGCCATCCACAGACCAACCCTCCAGCCCTCGGCCCCAGTGGGACTCAGGGACACGAAGTGGGGCGCCTCAGTGACCTCCCCAGGAAGTGGCACTAGCCTCAGCTCACCCCCAGATTCAGCATGGTCTCCAACATTCAGACAGGCACTGGGACTGGGGAGGGGACCCTTCGCCCACAACCAGCAACGTGGGCTAGTCCCGCATGATCCAGACACCCCGGCGAGCCCTGGCGTGGGAGCTTCTGTTTTGGTTTGTGATTTGGTGTTGAAGCCCAGGGGAAAGGGCACAGTGTCCACACTGGTGCGGCAGGCTGCACAATCTTCTTCGTCCCTCTTCTCCCACCAGACCACCTCTCCGACCTGAAGCACCTGAGCGGCAGAGTGCTACAGCGCCCTGGACGACATCGGCACCGAACAACACCCAAATTAAGAAACGCCAGGCAATCCGCATGACCAGTGTTTTCTTTTTTCTTGCTCAGCAGTCAAAAATAGAACTGTGCTGACTGGCCCCGAGAATGAGGTTCTTGAAACGTGGACTATCTCCTTACTGAATATATAAAGCTTCCCAAAATACCTGCTCCAGGTTCCTCTTTAGAAAACAGAATGCACACTTCAAGGGCAAGACCACCCTCAGGTTAGCGTTTTAGAGCTGTGTCTCTGCAAGCGAAACTCAAACACAGAAATAAGAGTTTCCCAAACATCAAACCACCCCGAGAACCAGAAGGCCGGGTGCTGCCTGGAGCCTCCTCGAGTCCCTGCACACCTGTGTCAGGGAACCAGCCTCTCCCCACCCTCACCCCCACCCCAGCTGTCAGAACCTTGTTACCAAGCTGTGTGTTCTCCCTTGCAGTGTCCTTCATGTCATCTCCATGAATGCCTCTGGGAACCAGATTAATTTACCTGGCTGACAACCCCTGCAGGTATCTGGTGTAGGCCAAACAAGAAAGCGCTCTGGGCAGGGCTTGCCCAGGTACCCGCTAAGTTTACGAGCTAGTGAAAGAAACTCTTCAGCTAAGGAGATCGCTAGGATAGCCTCTCTCTGAGAGCACTATCCTGCAAGCAATTCATTCTCAAAATCCAGAAAGGAAAGAAACCTTCTCTTTCCTCAGTTATCCCCAAAGAAAAATGGGCGAGGACCCTATTTGCCGTATCTGGATGACATGCCATCGTTCTTCAGGTACAGGGGCAATTTGTTTTGTTTGTTTTGAGTTAAGGTCCGGTTAATTTTTTGAATTACTGTAGAGGTGAGGCCTCACCAAGTGGCCCAGGCTGGTCTCAAACCCATGGGCACAGGCAGTCAGTCCTCTTGCCTCAGTCTCCCAAAGTGCTGGGATTACAGACATGAGCCACCACTCCTGGCCATTTTGTTTAAATTGTGGTAAAATACACATAAACATATAATTTCCCATCTTAGCCATTGTTAAGTGTGCAGTTAAACAGTGTCAAATATATTCACGTTGTTCTCGGTACATTCTTTTCTGTGGAGTACTATATACTGATTAAAAGTGAGACAGAATCAGGGGTGGCAGCTTACATCAAAAAAAAAAATTAGCTGGGTGTTGTGGTGGGTGCCTGAGGTTCCAGCTACTTGGAAGGCTGAAGTAGAGGGATTGTCTGAGCTTGGCAGGTCAAGGCTGCGGTGGCTGTGATCATGCCACTACACTCAGGTCTGGGGGACAGAGTGAGATTCCGACTCAAAAAAAAAAAAAAATCAGTGCGATAGAGCCATTTTAAGTATTGAAGTGGACCAAGATAGACAAGTGGAAAAACGCAGGTCATGAAACAATATATATGCTACATTAACATAAAATAAGTATATATTTTTGTCTATATGTAGAGATATGCAAAATTTATACATACATACAATTCAGAGAAGAATGCCACCAGAGATTCTGACAGATCTAGAAAGGGCAGTAAACGGGTGGGGGGGTATGGGGAGGTGCAAGGAGATTGCAATAATACTTTGAGCTTTGACTCCAGACTTTTAGTTGTATTCTTGTAAAATTATTTTTTTTTTCTAATTTCATCCACAGAAGCGTTAAGTCTGCATTTTCAAAATCTCATGTCCACACAAAAGAAAGTAGGCGGAAGTTTGCCTTTCCAACAAATTCTGAAGGTCATAATGTGTTATCTATGAATTTAAAAAATAATAATATGGGCCAGGCTCGGCGGCTCAGCCTGTCATCTCAGCACTTTGGGAGGCCAAGGAGAGTGGATTGCCTGAGCCCATGGGTTTGAGACCAGCCCGGGCAACTTGGCGAGACCTCGTCTCGACAACAAATAAAAAATTAGCCGGGTGTGGTAGCACGCAGCTGTAGTTCCGGCTACTTGGAAGGCTGAGGTGGAAGGATCGCCGGAGCCCAGCAGGTCGACACTGGGATGGCCGTGAGTATGTCACTGCACTACAGCCCAGGTGATGGAGTAAGACTCCAACTCAAAATTAATTAATTCATTAAAAAGTAATAATAAATTTCCTGCAAACTTAGGGATACAAAGTCATCAATCCTAGCAATTCTGTCAAAGGTACTTCTGTACAACCTGTTTCCCCCTGGATCGACATTCTTCTCTCTAAAGACCCTTGTACTGGCAGCTTACTAATTCGAAACTTGTCGCTATTAATAAACTTCAGCAAAATGAAAGCTTCTGCTTGAAGTGGATTACTCAACAGTTGCACAATGAGAAAACAAGAAAAATAATTCTAAATTTCTTTTCTATTAGTTGGATATAAACTGCCTTTTTGTTGTAAATGAAACATGTTCGATGAATTCCAGTACTTGAGAACTAAGAAGTCACTTACTTATCCACGTAAATACTACTAACAAAGGATTCCTCACTTAGGAGTGAAACTCACATAGACCAGAAGCATTCCTTCGACATTTTAGAGATACCATGCTTTTCAGCGGCACCTCTACAACCACAGCTTGAAGCTACAGTTGTAGCTTCAAAGTACAGATTTCCTAAATTAGAAGGGATGTTTTGAATGCAGAAAGGAGAGCTTCAATGTAATTTTCCCTTCTCACCTGAATAAGCCTTCTAAATTTTTGCACCTATACTAAATCCTGCAGTGAGCCCTTTTTTCCTGAAATGCTCCAAACCATCAGCAACATTTGCTGTTTCTTGTCATTCATTTTACTAATTATTTTTTAATTTTCAGTATTAAATTTTAAAAAATTTGGCTGGGTGAAGTGGCTCACACCTTATATAATCCCAGCACTTTGGGAGGCCTAGGTGAGAGGACTGCCTGAGTCCATGAGTTTGAGACCAGCCTGGGCAACTGGCAAGACCTCATCTCTACAATAAATCAAGAAAAATTAGCCAGGCACCTATCTGTAGTTCCAGCTACTTGGAAGGCTGAGGTGGAAGGATTGCCTGAGTCCAGCAGGTCAAGGCTGCGGTAGCCGTGACTGTGCCACTGCACTCCAGCCTGGGCAACAGAATGAGACTCCAACTCAAAAAAAAATTTGCAGACTTTTTTGAGACTTCCAGCACGAGAAAACAAGAAAGAGAGACTAGCAGCTGAGGGGAACTTGCACTTCTTGGGACTTGACAGCCCCAAGAGGCTTGCCTGCTTGGCTCCCAACACAGATCTTCCTTCTGGAATATTCACCACCCAACATTTTGTAGTACTGTTCTTGCTACAAGGCTTGAAATCAGTGGTTCTCAACTGGGGCAGCTTCCTGCCATGACATTTAGCAACAGCCAGGGACATTTCAGTTATTCTAACTTGGCAGAAGAGGCATGCTCTTGGCATCGTGGGCAGAGGTCAAGGGTGCTGCAACACATTCTGCAATGCGCAAGATAGGCCACACGCACAAAAAATTATCCAGTCCCTAAATGCCCATAGCGCTGAGGCTGAAAACCCCCCTTCATGTGAGCACGTTTCCCCTGGGTCACCTTGTCCCCCACACCTAAGTCCTACTGAAATCCCAAGAGACCTGCTTTTTCCTTGGCCATCCCCACCACCACCTTCTCCCGGGACAGAGATGGTACCAGTCCCTCCCCAATCCCTCCCACCAATCAAGGGAGTGGACAAGCGGACTCCCTCCGTAGTTACTACCCTGGGCTTGAACACCAAAAGGACACCAGTGGCTAATCATGAGACAACTCACACTAGACAGCAAATTCACTTAAAACATTTATGGAATTATGAAATATAGTTCTTTCACCCATAAAATATGCCCGAGAGCATCACCTAAAAGATGATCATTCACAGCACCTCTAATGTTGTTGATTTGTTGTTGTTGTTTTGTTTTTTTTTTTGTTTTTTTTTTGAGTTGGAGTCTCACTCGGTCGCCCAGACTGGAGTGCAGTGGCCGCTTCCGGCCACCGCAGCCTCGACCTGCTGGGCTCAGGCAATCCTTCCGCCTCAGCCTTCCAAGTAGCCGGAACTACAGGCATGTGCTACCACGCCCAGCTGATTTTTTGATTTATTGTAAAGATGAGGTCTCGCCAAGTTGCCCAGGCGGGGTCTCAAACGCAGGCTCAGGCGATCCACTCACCTCAGCCTCCCAAAGGCGCGGGATTACAGGCTGAGCCACCGAACCCAGCTGAGTTTGACTTTTAAAAAAAATTTTTTTTTTCTTGAGTTGGAGTCTCACTCTGTCGCCCAGACTAGAGTGCAGTGGCCGCTCCCAGCCACCGCAGCCTCGACCTGCTGGGCTCCCGCGACCCTTCCCCCTCAGCCTTCCGAGTAGCCAGAATTTCAGGCATGCACTACCATGCCTGGCTGATTTTTTTGATTTTATTGTAGAGATGAGGTCTTGCTGCCCAAGCGGGTCTCGAACCCACGGGCTCAGGCAATCCACTCACCTCAGCCTCCCAAAGGCGCGGGATTACAGACTGAGCCACCAAGCCCGGCTGTTGTTGATTTTTAAAATGAAAGTATCTATAAGGAAAAAAATACAGATGGAGAGAATTAATTACATCAGTTTATCGCTATGGTATATTAAAAGGAGGATGGATGAAGCCTTCTAAGTATCGTTTCCAAGACCCTCTCTCAGTTTTCATTAATGTCTTCAAGGACATCAATAGCTTGCTACAATATTTACTCAGAAACACTCCTCCTGTTTCTAAACTCTTCGCCAGAAAAAGAGGAAGACGGGGGTCCATAGTCTAGGAATCTGAGAAATACTACAAAACTAAGACTTCTTTTCTCAGGGGCTCCCTGAGCTTTTCAGCGCTAACATGAACCTCCAATGTGAATCTAAAAACTACCCAGGCTTATTTGATGCTGGGAGTTTTCAGGATGAGACATCTTTGGGACACACTCGAAGCAACTGTTTTTTTGTAGATGGAGTTTCACTCTGTCATCCAGGCTGGCATGCAGTGGCACACTCACAGCCACTGCAGCCTCGACCTGCTGGGCTCAGGCGATCATTCCTTTTGCCTCAGCCTTCTAAGTAGTTGGAACCACAGGCGTGTGCCACCGCACCTGGCTATTTTTTGATTTACTGTAGAGACAAGGTCTCGCCAAGCGGTCCAGGCTGGTCTTGAACCCGTGGGCTCAGGCAGTCCTCTCACCTCGGCCTCCCAAAGTGCTGGCATTACAAGCTTGAGCCACCGCGCCCAGCCTGAAGCAATTATTATCTTTGGGAGTTGGCTTTGGGAAATAGGAGGGCACCTGGAGTTAGAGTATGAGGAAAGTGCTTCCTGTCCATTTTACTGGCAGCTCTAACTCCAGCCTTCCTTGGGAGCAGTTCCTCTCCAGCAGCAATTCTGCAGCCACCCAAGGGTCACTTAAGGAAAGAACACAAGAATAAATCCACAAATACGGAAGAAGAACAATAATTTTTTTTTAAAAGTATGTCTAGCTGGTTGCGGTGGCTCACGCCTGTCATTCCAGCACTTTGGGAGGCAGAGGTGAGAGGACTGCCTGAGTCCGTGGGTTCGAGAGCGGCCTGGGTAACATAGTGAGATCTCGTCCTTACAATAAATCAAAAAAATCAGCCAAGTGTGGTGGCACATGCCTGTGGTTCCAGTTATTTAGAAGGCTGAGTCGGAAGGATTGTCTGAGCCCAGCAGGTCGAGGCTGCGGTGACCGTGAGCATGCCGCTATACTCCAGCCTGGGTGACGGAGTGAGACTCCAACTCAAAATTTTAAAAATGTATTTCTGAGGGGCTCTGCCTTATGTTTCATACCATACAAATGGTTATTACAAACCTTGTGTGCCTGGTTCTCTAAGTACTACCAAAAAGAAGCTATCTGTGCTGTAAAATGCACACATGCATACAAGCAGGCACAAGAGTGTACTGTAAGCAAAGAACAATAAAGGAAGCATGGCAGCCCTTCCTGCTTATGGACTTTCAGTCGCCACGGACACAGAAATACCTCCTGGATCTTGACAACAGAAGAAATACTGGTTGACCTACAAACACTAGCTTTGAACCTCAGAGAAATTTGAGCGTGCCACCAATTAGCTGTAGAAATGATACCTACAAACCACAGTACACTGTAGTGGTTAAAAGCATGGACTCCGGAGTCAGACAAATGAGGGTGAGTTCTAGCTTTTCTCTTTAAAAGCTACAAAATTTTCCCACCCAAGAACTAACCAGGCCCAACCCTGCTAAGCTTCCAAGATCAGACGAGATCGGGTATATTCGGGGAGGTATGGTCATAGACTCAAAGTTACAAATTCTTAGCCGGGCTCGGTGGCTCAGCCTGTAATCCTGTGCCTTGGGAGGCTGAGGTGAGTGGATCGCCTGAGCCCGTGGGTTCGAGACCTGCCTGGGCAACTTGGCGAGACCTCATCTCCAGTCTAGGTGATAGAGTGAGACTCCAACTCAAAAATAAAAAATAGAAATAAAAATAAAAAAAGATCTAACTCATAGAGTTATTATGAGGATTAAATAAAACAATCCAAGTAGGTGTTTACTACACTACTTAGAACACAGCATTTACCAAATGTGAATTATTGTTGTAACATTAAAACAAGGCCAGTGACTGAATGGTGGCCTGTAATCCCACAACTTTGGGAGGCTGAGGTGGGAGGACTGTTTGAGCCCAGGAGTTTAAGACCAGCCTAGGCAACGCAAGACCTCGTCTCTACAAAAAAAATTTTTTTAATTAGCTGGGTGTGGTGATATGTGCCTGTGGACCCAGCTACTTGGGAGGCTGAGGCAGAAGGATTGCCTGAGCCCAGGAGGTCCTAGCTGTGGTGAGCCATGATCACGCCACTGGGCTCCAGCCTGGGCGACAGTGAGACTCCGACTCTGACGCTCCAAACCAGTGATAATGAGATAGGTGCCATCAGAATTACTATACAACTATAGAGATTACAGCAAAGGAGATTCTCAACTTAAGTGCCGCTTGTATACAGGCAACCCAGTAATCTCTTCCAAGAAACAAAACTGATGCAGAACAAATTTTCTCTATCGTCAACGTCCTGGAATTAAAGCACTGTGTAACCAGAGATGTTACAGCTCCATCTGAAACACCAACTGAAGTCAATACTATTCTAACGCTTAAGATGAGAAGAACAGGATTTTTTTTTAAGTCGGAGTCTCACTCCATCGCCCAGGCTAGAGTGCAGTGGTACGCTCCTGGCCACCCCCGCCTTGACCTGCTGGGCTCCAGCGATCCTTCCACCTCAGCCTTCCAAGTTGCTAGAACTACAGGTGTGCACTACCACACCTGGCTATTTTTTTGATTTATTGTAGAGACGAGGTCATGCCAAGTTGCTCGGGTGAGTCTCGAACCCGTGGGCTCAGGCAATCCATTTGCCTCAGCCTCCCAGAGTGCTGGGATTACAGGGTGAGCGACGGAGCTCAGCCAAGAACAGGATTTTTAAAAAATTCTTAGCCATCGAAATCAAAACCATCAAAGTCTACACACAGTATTACATCAAGTGCTAAACTACATGTTTAATCATTCCCCAAATTAACATTGGCCAAATACATCAGACTTGCATTTGGCCAGATATATACCTATGGGGATCACACACACACACACACACACACACACACACCGTCCGTGAGAGGCCTCAAATACGCATCTATGTGCCCACAAAAGACCCTAAACATTAGGTTTAAATAATTCCGCCAATAACTTGGTCAAATTACCTACCTTCAGCGTCTCAGTCCAATCAATATATTACTCAGACAAACAATTTGCTGTAATTTTTTTTTTTTGCCATGCATTTAAAGAGCAAATACTAGCCGGGCTCGGTGGCTCAGCCTGTAATCCCGCGCCTTGGGAGGCTGAGGTGAGTGGACTGCCTGAGCCCGCGGGTTCGAGACCCGCCTGGGCAACTTGGTGAGACCTCATCTCTACAATAAATAAAAAATCAGCCGGGTGTGGTAGCACGCGCCTGTAGTTCCAGCTACTTGGAAGGCTGAGGCGGATCGATCGCCGGAGCCCAGCGGCTCGAGGCTGCGGTGGCCGGGAGCAGCCACTGCACTTCAGTCTGGGTGACAGAGTGAGACTCCAACTCAAAAAAAAAAAACACAGCAAATACTGCAAGCTAGACATAATGTTATTACGATTTTGAGTACACAGAAAATAGAAAAAGATTCACCACGTTCTACACTCAAAAGAGCGCATATCCCTAGGCTGCTGTACTGGAAAATGGTAAGGGATACAGACTTCAGGGTCAGAAAACGTGGGTATGAATGACAACTCCAACCCAGCCTTGGCATATCTGCTAACCCCTTTGAGCCTCAAGTCCCTTAGGCATAAAGTGAGTTGCTGTGAGGTCTAACGACTCAGATATCAGAAGCAGCTCCAAATAGTTTCCTTGGCTGCATTGTCCCAATGTGAACAAGTCATTGTTTAGCTAGGCTGCCTAGCAACTTGTTTCTCATCACTTCTTAGCAAAAAATGTCCAACTGTCCCCATCATTTCCCTGAGTGTTCTGTCTTTTTTTTTTTTTTTGAGTCGGAGTCTCACTCTGTCGCTCAGACTGGAGTGCAGTGGCCGCTCCCGGCCACCGCAGCCTTGACCTGCTGGGCTCCGGCCATCCTTCCGCCTCAGCCTTCCGAGTAGCTGGAACTACAGGTGAGTGCTACCACACCCGACTAATTTTTTTTTAATTTATTTATTGTAGAGATGAGGTCTCGCCAAGTTGCCTAGGTGGGTCTCGAACCCGTGGGCTTAGGCAATCCACTCACCTCAGCCTCCCAAAGGCGGAGGATTACAGCTGAGCCACCAAGCCAGGCTTTTTTTTTTTTTTTTCCCCAAAATACACCCCTCTCTTTTTTCACAATTCCACAAAACATTTTCAGAACCTCTACTTGAATACAATCATTCCTTTATTTGTATTCTTCCCACAGATGCCCCTAGAATCCAAGTAAGCATTCAGAAAATAACGTTAACAATTGAGGCCGGGCTCGGTGGCCAAGTCTGTCATCCCAGCACTTTGGGAGGCCAAGGCAAGGGGATTGCTGGAGCCCGCAGGTTTGAGACCCGCCCAAGCAACTTGGTGAGACTTGTCTCTACAATAATACCAAAAATTAGCCAGGCATGGTAGTACGTGCCTGTAGTTCCAGCTACTTGGAAGGCTGAGGCAGAAGGATTGCCAGAGCCCAGCAGGTCCACGCTGGGGTGGCCGTGAGGGTGCCACTGCCCTCCAGCCTGGGCGACGGAGTGAGACTCCAACTAAAAAAAAAAGAAACTGAGGACACAGAGGCCAGGTGTGGTGGCTCACGCCTATAATCCCAGCACTCTGAGGGGCCAAAGAGGGAGGATCGCTTGAAGCCATGAGTTCAAGACCAACCTGGGCAACAGAGAGAAACCCTATCTCCACAAAAAATTTAAAACTTCTTAAAATGTTAAAAAAACTTAAGTAAGGATCCAAATTCAATTTACTTATAGGTAAGTTACTTTCAGACAATAATGAGTTAAGGCAAAGTCACAAACTATACCCACAAAACATCATAGTCATATAACTCTGTGCTTAAGCTAAAGAAAAGATGAAAGAGAGAATGAACTAAGAAAAATCCATCCTTACCACTGAAAAAAGCCAAAAGGTGTCCAGTACTGTCTTTTTTTTTTTTTGAGTCAGGGTCTCACTCTGGTGCCCACGCGGGAATGTGGTGTCACCATCACGGTCCATCAGCCTTAAACTCCTGGCTCAGAGGATCACTCTGCCGCAACTTTTTTGTTTTTTTGAGTTGGATTCTCACTCCGTTGCCCAGGTTGGAGTGCAATGGCACACTCACGGCCATCCCAGTGTCAACCTGCTGGGTTCAGGTGATCCTTCTGCCTCCGCCTTCCAAGTAACAGAAAGTACAGGCACGCGCGCTGCCATACCCGGCTACTTTTTTTGGACTTATTGTAAAGATGAGGTCTCACCAAGTTGCCCAGGCTGTTCCCAGACCCGTGGGCTCAGGCAATTCTCTCACACCTTGGCCTCCCAAAGTGCTGGGATTACAGGCTTGAGCCACCGCACCTAGCCTCCGTCCTCAACTTCTTGAGTAGCTGGGACTACAGGCATGTGCCACCACACATGGCTAGTTTTTTTTTTTTTAATTTTTTGTAGAGACAAGGTCTTGCTGTGTTGCCTAGGCTGGTCTCCAACTCCTGGGCTCACACAGTCTCCCTGTCTCAGACTCCCACAATGTTGGAATTACAGGCATGAGCCACTGCGCCCGGCTAATGTCCACCAGGTACTTTAGATGAAGACATGGAAACACAGGGGCTATGGGACAGCAATATTTGGCCCCGTGTGTGGGGAAAAAAGAAGTTCTACCCAGGAGGCAGCACAAAGAGACAATCAGGGACTTGCGGTCCCGAAAACGATGCAGAGGAAGCTTAATGCAAGATGACGTCTGCATTCCTGATGTCAAGTCCTCCTGGCAATGGCTACCCTAGGCCCTATAATAAGCTTGCTTTTTTTTCCCCCCAGAAGAGAACCATGATGTTCTCAGATTGGAGAAATACATAACAAGATGGTGTGCTAGACTGGAATAAGCTTGCTTTTTTATGTGTGAGCATGAACAGCTACGTCTTGATGGTGTGTCCTGTTTATCACGCAACTTCTAAGCAATCTGCTATCTTCGCGCCTCCCCTATGAACCTTGCCTACAAGGAACTCTGCTTGTCCAGATCCACACACCTCACCTCAACCTGGGCCACCTGTGTCACCATTTCACATGAAGTCTGCCAGGTAAGGCTGATTCCAATTCAGTTATCTGGAGACCACTGGTACTGGTATCTCATGGTGTTCTCATTCACCCAGCTCCTCACTCACGCACTCACTCCGTGGTCCTCCTGGGGTCCTCTCCTATGAGCACCACAGATGATTCAGATTGCCCAGTTCCTGCCATCTGTACTGCAGTGCTGTCCTTTCCTGCTCTTGTCTGTTTCACTGGACTTGTGGTCACCATCTTAGTCCGGCCTTCTGTTGTCTTCCATATGTCCCCCTGCCTAGTTACTCCTAACTTGCCCTGACTCTTGACGTGCTCCAGCAAGACTTCTGACTTACTATCCAGCAACATTCTGAACTCACCCCAACTCTCAACTTCCACGGTTCCACTCCCTTCCTCCAGGGCTGGTCCTACGGCCATCTCTGTCCTAACACTCGGCCATGTTCCTCTTTTTCCAAATCCCGCTCCCTCTCCCCTTCCAACAATCTGTGAATTCACAGCAGTCACACTCACAGGCCAGAGAGATACTATTAATATGCCAGAACAGACCGGGCATGGTGGCTCACACCTGTAATCCCAGCACTTTGGGAGGCAGAGGCCTGGGACTCAAGACCAGCGTGGGCAATTTGGCAAGACCTCATCTCTATGATAAATCAAAGCTTTAGCCCGGCATGGTGGCACACATCTATAGTTTCAGCTACTCAGAAGGCTGAGGCAGAAGGATTGCCCGAGTCCAGCAGGTTAAGGCTGTGGTGGCCATGAGTGTGCCACTGTACTCCAGCCTGGGCGACAGAGTGAGACTCCAACTGAAAAAAAAAAAGAAAAAAGAAAAAGAAAAAGATGCGAGAACAGGAAACAGAATACTGCACAAAACAGGGAGCAAAGAGTCAACGCTTAGTAAGTCATACTCAATGTGCCAGATTCACATGTCACAGGACTCTCGGTGTCCAGCTGTCCAGTAAGATCTGAAACTCGTTGGGCATGGTATTTCAAGCCTGTAATCCCAGCACTTTGAGAGGCCAAGGTGAGAGAGGATTGCCTGAGCCCAGAGGTTCGAGAACAGCCCGAGCAACTTGGCAAGACCCCATCTCTACAATAAATAAACAAATTAGCCGGGTATAATAGAGTGTGCCTGTAGTTTCGGCTACTTGGAAGGCTGAGGCGGAAGGATCACCAGAGCCCAGCAGGTCAAGGCTGCAGTGGCCATGAACATGCCACTGCACTCCAGCCTGGTCAACAGAGTGAGATTTCAACTCAAAAAAAAAAAAAGAAATATAATAAAAAGCCGCTTAAGTGGTTTTTACATTTTATAGTAGTCACATTTGAAAAACAGAAAAAAGGGGGAGGAATGTAGAAGAAATTTTAATAATAAATTGCATATCACCAAAATATCCAAAATATTACGAGTTCAACAGGTAATCGATATAAAAAAACTAATGAGATATTTTACTTTTTTTTCTCTGAGTTGGATATTCACTCTGTCACCCAGACTGGAGTGCAGTGGCACACTCACGGCCACCCCAGCATTGACCTACAGGCACGTACTACCACGCCAGGCTAATTTTTGATTGATTATTGAGACGAGGTCTCACCAAGTTGCCCGGGCTGGTCTCGAACCCATGGGCTCAGGTAATGTACTCACCGTGGCCTCCCAAAGTGCTAGAATGACAGGCTGAGCCACTGAGCCCAGCCTACTTTTTTAATTAAGTCTTCAAAACCTGGTGTGCTATTACAGCTCATCTCAGATAGGAACGGCCATATTTCAAGGGCTCAGGACCCACATGTGGCCAGTAGCTACCAAGCTGGACAGAGCAGCTCCAGAGGTCAAATAATTATGATCCCCTAGGTCCATCCTCCACTCAGCCGAGTCCCAGCATGCAAAATATAAATAACCAGGCAATGTCCAACAAACGTAGGCAGCAGAGTGCCAGGGGAACAAGACAGAACACAGGCTTCTGCTAGCCTGGCATATTTTCACAATCAAGTTTTGTTTTGTTTCAAACTCTGATCAACATAAATTAAACCAAGAGACAGACCACCTTAACTACAGCCACTCAATGGCCGGGTTAAATTTTTCCCGGAGCCAAGAAGGTTCAAGTCCAAAATGATAAGTACAAAATCCAGACAAGACTCTCTGAACTACAAATGAGAATACAACCAAGTCGAAGCAAAGATGCTACCCTTTCACCTACACTTCACCACTTTTAAGCAGCTACAAGGCTGCTGTCACTGAAGCGTCAGAGACAAAGCGAGACACACAAGTTGTGCGCTTTCATGGTCAAAAACAAACAGTGTCAAGGCGTGGTGGCTCATGCCTGTACTTGGCGAGACCTCATCTCTACAGTCAATCAAAAATTAGCAGGGTGTGGTAGTGCGTGCCTGCAGTTCCAGCTATTTGGAAGGCTGAGGCGGAAGGATCGCGGGAGCTCAGCTGGTCGGCACTGGGGTGGACATGGCACTCCAGCCTGGGCGACAGTGAGAGACTCCAACACAAAAATAATAATAATAAAATAGGCAGTCCTTGATGAGACAGGTAGTTTGGGAATGGATGCCGCTTCATGTTCTAGTTAGATCTGGATGGTGAGGCCATGGAGGTTTTTGGTTGCTTTCTACTGGCATTCAGTGATATGAGTGTGTTTACCTCGCCCTCAATGACAGAAATCTGTATTCAGTCACTTATTAGCTAGGGAGCTTTGAGCAAGTTACTTAGATTCTGTTTATTTGTTTGTTTGTTTTTATTATAAAGATGTGGGTTACAATTCAGGGTTAGGTATACAAACACCGACCATGCAGGCACCCTTGTTGATGAAGTGTGCCCCTCCCTCCCCTAGCAGTTTCCCTCAGCTGCCAATCCCCCCCCAGTTACTTAGATTCTAAACCATACTTTCCATGAGGATTGTTAGGAAGATTAACTACAAACAAAGTGCTTAGCGGAGTGTATGTGCTAAGTCCCTCCTAGAATCATGCTGCTGTTTCGTGCACTTCAGTCCGCTTTAGGAGCACAGCCTTAGACCCAGCATTTTTTTCTTTCCTGGAGGGATCTGACTCCCCTGTTCTGCCTTATCTCCTTTGCAAGAAGAATTTTTTTTTTCACTCTGTCGCCCAGACTGGAGTGCAGTGGCCGCTCCCGGTCACCGCAGCCTCAACCCGCTGAGCTCTGGCGATCCTTCCGCCTCACCCTTCCGAGTAGCTGGAACTACAGGCCCGCGCTACCCCGCCCGGCTGATTTGTTTTTTTTAGTTGAAGTCTCTGTTGCCTAGGCTGGAGTGCAGTGGCACGCTCCTGGCCACCGCAGCTCGACCTGCTGGGTTCAGGTGATCCTTCCACCTCAGCCTTCCAAGTAGCTGGAACCACAGGCATGCGCCACCACGCCCGGCTAATTTTTTGATTTATCACAGAGGTGAGATCTCGCCAGGTTGCCCAGGCTGGTCTCGAACCCATAAGCTCAGACAATCCTCTCGCCTCTGCCTTCCAAAGTGCTGGGATTACAGGCTGAGCCACCAAGCCCAGGCCCAAACCTGCTTTCAACTACCTGATGGCCTTACCCCCAATGTGGGCTCACAGCAGAAAATGAGGGGATATCTGAAGTACTCCTACCTATGGCATCCTGGGTTTTTTTTGTCTTTAAGTCGGGGGTGTCTCACTCTGTCACTCAGGCTGGAGTGCGGTGGCACGATCACAGCTCTTTGCAGCTTCAAATCTCCTGGTCTCAGGTGATCCTTCTGCCTCAGCCTCCCAAGAAACCGGGACTACAGACACGAGCCACCACACCCAGCTAATTTTTTCAATTGTTTTTTGTAGGGATATGGTCTTAATACGTTGCCGGGGTGGTGTCAAACTACTGGCCTCAAGCGACCCTCCCACCTCAGCATCCCAGAGTGTTGGGATTACAAGCATGAGCCACCGCACCCAGTCTGGGATCCTTTAAAACAGAGGACTCAGGCTGGGCGAGACAGCTCAAGTCTGTAATTCCAGCACTTTAGGAGGCCGAGGCGAGAGAATCGTCTGAGGCCAGGGCTTCAAAACCAGCCTGGACAACTTGGTGAGTCCTCGTCTCGACAATAAATCAAAAAACTAGCCAGACACGGTGGCACACGCCTGTAGTTCCAGCTACTTGGAAGGCTGAGGCAGAAAGATCACCTGAGACCAGCAGGTCGAGGCTGCGGTGACCGTGAGAGTGCCACTGCATTCCAGCCTGGGCAACATAGTGAGACTCCAACTCAAAAAAAAAAAAAAAAAAAAAGCAGCCGGGCTCGGTGGCTCAGCCTGTAATCCCGCGCCTTGGGAGGCTGAGGTGAGTGGATTGCCTGAGCCCATGAGTTCAAGACCCGTCTGGGCAACTTCGCTAGACCTCATTTCTACAATAAATAAAAAAACCAGCTGGGCGTGGTAGCACGTGCCTGTAGTTCCAGCTACTAGGAAGGCTGAGGCGGAAAGATCTCCGGAGCCCAGCAGGTCGAGGCTGCGGTGGCCACGAGCAGCCACTGCACTCCAGTCTGGGCGACAGTGTGAGAATCCAACTCATAAAAAAAAAAAAAAAAGCAGTGGGCTCTGACTTTCTAACCTATTAAGTTTTTCAACAATTTAATTCTTACTATTCAGATCCCTAGAAAGAATTTCTTCCTCGTAGAGGAAAATTATAAAATCAATACCCATTACTAGCCTCATGAGTCAGCCTTTGAAAGAGCTTATGTCCCCAAAAGAAAAGGCTGATGCTGAGAAAACAGCCAAAAACTACAACATCCTGATTATATCTTTGGGTCTTTATGGATCATTCAAAATGTCTAAAAGCTCTAGCTAGGTACAGCTGTATAATAACTGAAAACAAAACAATACCAAAAAAAAAATACCATCCTTAGAGAGGGATTCTCAATAGGGAATATGTGAAACAGCTAAAAAAAGCCACTCTGAGTTTGTCTAAAAATCACTCATATCAGTTCCAGATTTGAACAGAATTTGCACTCCTCTCTCTTCCTGTCTGGAGAAGATGATCCAAATAATTCTTAAAACTGTGTTTGTTTATTGTTGGAACAAACGCTCTTTCTCAGCACCACTTCCAATTTACTTTGACTTTCTTGTCTGTTTCAAAGAACACATAAATAAATGCATCTCCCCATCCCTTCTCCCTTCCCATCTGCATCCTTGCCCTAGGAAAACCGTTCAAGTCTTTTTTCTTTTTTTTGAGTCGGAGTCTCACTCTGTCGCCCAGACTGGAGTGCAGTGGCCGCTCCCAGTCACCGCAGCCTGGCCCTGCTGGGCTCCGGCGATCCTTCCGCCTCAGCCTTCCGAGTAGCTGGAACTACAGGCGCGCGCTACCACGCCCGGCTCATTTTTTATTTATTGTAGAGACGAGGTCTCGCCAAGTTGCCCAGGTGGGTCTCGAACCCGCGGGCTCAGGCAATCCTCTCGCCTCGGCCTCCCTGAGTGCTGGGATGACAGGTTGAGCCACCTGCCTTTTTAACATGCTGTCTCTGGAGCCATCTCTGATGCAGACCCCCCCCCGTGCTAAAGTCAGAAAAATATGACTCTACAGAAAGGCCCTCCGTGTGTCTCAAAGTGTTTCCCCATTGCCTGTTCTCACCAGGACAGTCAGACTGTCTCCTCCAGCCTGAACATGTATCTGGGCACTTCCCAGCCTCCACCCTGAAACAGCGTCTGTGCTCGTCCTTCGTCCAACATGGTGATTCCCCAAGACAGAACGGCACAGTGACGGGTCACATGCTTCAAATTCTGCTTCTCCTGCTATTTCTGAGCTGGAGACCTTGGCCAGGGCCTCTGTCTCAGTATCTCCGCTGGTACCATGGGGGTCAGAATGTACAACTAATCTCGCCATCTCATGATGTTCTCATGATGCTGTCATCTCACAACATAACAGCTGGACATGGTGGCACGCACCTGTAGTCCCAGCTGCTTGGAAGGCCGAGACAGGGGGATCCCTTGAGCCAAGGAGTTTGAGTCCAGCCTGGGCCACAAGCGAAACCCTGTCTCTAAAAAACAATCTTCTCAATCAGCAAAAACTGAGATGACATAAGGGCCGCCCCTACTGCAGAGCTGGCAGGTGTCATCTTCATCTCTGAAAATATTTGCACTCCAGCCTCCTCGAGCAAGCCTGTGCTCTTCAGCCACCCCTCCCCCTTCATTTCCGGCTTTTACTATGCAGGTCATTATCTCAGGGGATCCAAACTCACCCCTTTTTAAAGCTTTCTTCTGTCCTCTCTGCTCGATACTGATTACTCCCAACAGAGACCTCCAGCCCAAACAGCCCTCCTCCGTTCCCGACAGACAGACAGGAAAAGGGCGCCTCCCCAGGCAACCAAGCCCAAACCTGCAGCGAGCCTCTCCATCTCCCCTCTTCCAAACCAATCCCACCTTCCGAATGGGCCATCTTGAAAGCAGGCGACCAGCCACGGCACCTCGGCCCACCACCTGGGAGGCCGCTTCTATTCCTCCCTCCCCAGCACGCGCATGTCCCATCCGGTCCACACTGGCCCGAAGCTGCTCACCGGCCACTCCGCCCCCAGGAACAAGCCCTGGGATTGAGGGCCCCCAGCGTTCCTCTCCTGGACGGCGAGTCCCCTCGCTAGACCGTCCGAGTCCCCTCGCTAGACCGTCCGACCTCCGGCCCCGCCCGCCCTATTCCACCCTCCACGGTGCCACCCCAGGCCTTTTGTCCTGAAAGGCCAGTCTGCACAGGAAGGCCACCCTGGAAGAGACCGTCTGACAGACCCTCAACAGGTCGGCCTGTGACTGCCTTTCAACTCTGTCCCCTGGCACTGCCATGGCCCCTGCAGCACCAAGCTCTCTGGGCCATTCCCCACGCTCCCTCAGACTCTGTGCCTGCCTCCCGTATCCTCGCTGGTCTTTCATGATTCCGCTCAGAAGCCACCTCTTCCAGGGCTCCTCCCTGACATTGCGTGGCCTGCTCACATTCCTATCATAGCTTCTTCCCACTAGATGGTTATCTCTCATTTCCCTTTCCCTCAGCTCTTCCCTGCCTCGCACAATGTCCGGTGCTTAGTAAACACTCAATTAAGCCTCTGTTAACTGGCTGAAGCAATCCCCAAATTAACACAGCTTCCCTCTTCTTGGGTTCCCTTCCCTCTGCACCACCATGACCTCTATTCATTCTTCCTGATCTTAAAAAAAAAAAAAAGTCCACTTGGGAAGCTGAGACAGAAGAATCGCCTAAGCTCAGGAAGTTGAGGCTGAAGTGAGCCATGATTATGCCACCACAGTCCAGCCTGGTTGACAGAGTGAGACTCAAAAAAAAAAAGGAAAAAATCTGCTTCCAAAACCTCTCCTCCTTATTGCTTTAATATTGCTCAATTTTTCAGTTCCTTAAAAGGTATAAAAGTTGAATAATAACTTCCAATATTAAAACACTACCAACACCTTGGCAGCCAATAAATCAAATTATAATTAAGAAGCTGTTTACACACAACTAAGATTTCAACAAAGATCTCTGGTATCCCTTTCCAAAAACTTCAATTCTATTACTGTTTGGTGCTTTATTGAACTTGAAAACAAATGTAAAAACTAAATGGCCAAATGTATCTGAAGAGATTAAAAATAACGGCTGCAGGAAATAAAGGCTATTTTGCCATTTGCAGTTTTCTGTTTCCACTTTTGGCTAATTCCGATTAGTTCAGGGTTATAAAGCATGTCATCCCATTAGAGAGTGTTCTATTATCGTGATCATCTCTTGTTGTCTTCGGACAATGTTCACTACAATCTCTTTCTTGAGTAGTCTTAACTGCAGCTGTCAAGGCTAGATCTTTTTTGTGACTTACATTGAGATGAATTTCTTTCCATTCGAACTTCTAGCTCTTATGTATGCATCATATGACCCCGTCATCTCATCCCAATTCTAAGTAGTCATGCGATGCACAACCACCTCTAGGTCAACAATGGACAATATATACTCAGTGGTCCATAACACAGTTATTTTACTCTATCTTTTCTATGTTTAGATATGCTCAGATAGGTAAATATTTATCACTGCGTTATAGTTATTCAGTTTTCAGTACAGTAATATGCTGTCGAGGTCGGCAGCCTGAAGCAACACTCTGTACCATACAGCCAAGGTACGTAGTAGGCTACACCATCCAATTTTGTGAAAGTGCACACTATATAACATTCGCACAATGACAAAATTGCCCAGCAACACATTTCTCAATACATACTCGTGTCATTAATTGATGCGTGATTGCATTTTCCAAAGAGAAAAACAGGCTCACACGAAAACCTGTACACAAGTATTTACAGCAGCTTTATTCACAATTACCAAAAACTGTTAACAATCCTTATGTCCTTCAACCAGTGAATGAGTAAACAAACTGTGGTACATCCATACAGTGGAATACTAACCAGCAGTAAACAAGAACCAAAGCATCAACACACAGAACACCACGGATGAATGTCAAATCCATTTTGCCATTTATGTGACAGTCTGCAGAAGAACAGACTCCACGAGCAGAGAACAATGTCCCTACAGTGGAGCAGTGGTTGCCAGGAGTAAGGACGGAGAGAGAAGCGTGACAAAGGTAAAAAGTTGATTCTTTCTCCATGACTTGGTTAAAGACCACCCCTAAGTGTGTCTTTCTGCCACGCATATCAAGACTGTTGTTCCTGGGATTAGAGGAGGCGTGGGGGGGATGAAGGACTCGGTCTCCCTCTATTGGCAACCTTTCTGAGGTCCCATCATGGCAAGCTCTGCTCCAGGGCGAACAGCCAGATGGAGTTCTACCACGGCCACAGGAAAGGTTATTCAGAACCAGCTGAAGACAGACTATTCCACAGCGAAGTCCAGAGGAGAACGCAAATCCTAAAATTCTAACTCAGTCAAAGACATAAGCAGAAAATTCCGCTTACACGTTGGCTACCTCTCTCTATGCGACCTTCCTTAAAAATGAGTCAAGGTGGGTGAGGGCAGGGACACTCTGAGGAGAGTTCTAAACCCCCCACCCCCCTCCCCGTGTTCTCTAACAGGGAAAAAATGACTCTAAGCAAGCCAATGATAAAAACAAGAAGGCTTCGACACCCAGTGATACGTTCTTTCCAGTGTACTCTCTTCAGCCAAACCCACACATTCCTGTCCTCAACAGGGGCGGGGCTCTGGCCCAGAGCGGCAGACACAGCCAGGCGGATGCCCTCGCCCCAAGTGTGGGCGCCTCCTGTTCCCTCCTGGCTCTCCCAGGAAGGGACATGCGCTTGCTCATTCCCCCACTGACCTCTACCTGCTCAAGCCCAGAAGACGCTGCCCCTTCCGGGGAGACCTGGGCCTGCTACACTGTTATACCTCCGCCAGACAGCAACAGCTCAGACAAGCTCCAATCCACAATGAGCTCAGGACTACCGCCCTGGAGAACCAGCTCGCCAACCCTCCACGGCAACTGCAGCTGGAAAGACTGGTCTAAATGCAACACGAAGGCTATTTTCGTGAGACTTCTGGGGGTAGAGAGAGCAACAGAGCTAAAAACTACCTGGAGAGACAACCAGAACGTTCCATGGCATGCAAAGCCTTATACAAAGAGGCTTTTAAACATATTCTCAAGAAACAGCCATTGGCAGGGAGTTAGCTGTCAAAGTTAAATAAAAATCAGTGACTCTCGAGAAAGAACCAAGGCCTAAATGATAAAACAGCTTACTGTATTAAGCTAATTAAGCTTTATCATATTAGCCATCTGAGTTTTAGTTGGCATCAGAAGCGCAGAGCAGCACAGTATGCAACATGGATTCCGATCTGCTTTGCAAGCATATTCCTGCCACACTCACACACTGAACCTCTGACAGTCAAAAGTGATGGAGAATTGAAAACCAATTTTAGCACAGTGATTTGTAAAGAATTTTGTTCCATCGTGTAAGCTATTTACTGGTCTATCCGTCTGAGATTACATTCATCTCTATTAAATTCTCCATGAAGTATCCCCAGCTAGCCACGCACTCTCCCTTCCCTTTTGCCAGTTTTATCACACAGTGGCTGTTTTGTAGCCAAACGAAAAACATTTTAACAATAAAAACCCTTGCATACTTGACGTCCTTCACGGCAGATACCCTGCCCAGCAACTGCCAGCACACAGCTTAACCAATTCCCAGATCCTCAGCACTGCTGAAAAGACTCCATTCTGCAGCACACGGAGAGGAACAAAAATGCCTACTTCAAAGTAGGGGAGAAATGCATTTTCAATCATGTCTTCTTTGGGCTCCTCTCCACCACGCTTTTACCAAACCAGGAGAGAGGCAGAACCCCTTCTGTCTAGTGCTGAGATCATACTGGATCTCATTCTGGATGCGGGCTTCCTGTTTGGGGAAGTTGCAGTTCTTTTCACAAGAAACCCCAAGGCAAAATGTTTCTTGTTCCTCTGAGTAAGCTCTCTCAGCCTTTGTTCTTCACTTTGCTACACTCCTTCCTGCTCTCTCCTCTCCTCTCCAGCCTCTGGTTTTGGAGGCACATAAAAACGCCAGCTCAGATCTAGCTGCAATCTTTCAAGGAAGGCATCAGACATTTTCTACCATCCATTACGGGGCACCTTTTCACAGAGGAAGCCAGACTGCCCGGTTTCCTCCTGGTACCGCATTAGTATTCCACATTAAAATGTATGCTACAGATAATCCAATGGTGAACTCACCGTCAGCGGCCCCCCAAATCAATAAAAGACATTCCACCACTTGACTCGGAGTGAAACACCTTCCAGGTGAACTCACACGGGAGAGCCAGCGAAAAGCAAGGTGAAGAATGAACAAAAGGCAAATCTACCTTCAGACTCCTCAAATCCTAAAAAGGTGGCCAGGCTGCCTCGATGTGGGGAAGTCCTTCCTTTTCTGATAATCATCAGAAAAATGCCACATGTGTGCTGCTTTCATCTTATGCAAAACGGCACATTCTCCACAAGGCCCTGATGCCTACCATTCTCTAAACTCGCTTCTCTCCAGGCCTGATTCTGCCAATTGCCAAGACACATGCGATTTAATGAAGGCATTCAGATTTCGCCTTGATAGCAATGCCATCGCCCAGTCATTCTAATCCCATTAGAGTGGGATAACATTAAGAGTATCTCTTCTCCACTCTGAACCCGGTTTTATCTCCAGGGTAGCAATCCGTTGCCAGTCTGTGTTCTGAATGGATCTGCAAATAAATATGAAAATTCATGCTCAAAACGGCGTATCTCACCTTGTGAACCTTGACCTTTTGGAAAGACTTTGGATCAGTGTTCAGTTACTGTCACACGGCTGCATTCTCAGCAAATATGAAAGGGTTAAGAGCAGCCCCAGTCAGTCAACAGGCCTACAAGGAAAAAAAAGACAGCATGTATGGCTAACAGCATCACTGGAACGCATTTAGGCTCATTTCCTAGAACAACATTGTTACCTTTTGGCCTTCACCAGTCAGAAGCATCCCCAACACCCTTTAGTAGCTTCTAAAAGGAAAAGCACAAAACAGAACATAGCCTGCAAGAGAAAAAAAAAAAGCATGCAAAGTAGCATTCTTCAGCAACAAACAAACTACCATTACAAACCCATCAGTGCATTTTGGTTTGGTTTTGTTAAAGACACAGAGAGAGAGAGAGAGAGAGAGAGAGACTGCAGAAACCAAGGGTCCCCACCCTAGCAAGGCACCTTTTTTTCTTTAATAAGGGTCATAAATCTCAGCTTCTTGTCCATCCCTTAAGCAAAAGAAAAAGGCAGGAAAAGCCCAAGTCGCCTCAGACCCTGCAAACCTGCACCTTTCTTCCATCTTCTCTACCCAGAATCTTTTAGGGCTCCATTAGTCACGTACCAGTGCTGTGTGGTGTCTAAGTGTACATTCACATACTGTGTTGGGATGGTACCTTCCTGCAAGCTTCTCTGCTTTTGGCTGCCATGGAGGGAGGGAGCTGCTATCCCACTGTAGCAGCTCAGTGACTGCATTGTGTTCAGGAGCTGATCTGCCTCAAACCAGTTTCAGCCGGTTCTGGTCACCCTACATAAAAAAGCTATGGCAACCCTCGCCGAGTTGCCAACAAGTCCCTGAAAATCATCAGCACGGGGGGACCGCGCTGGGGGCCGCGCGGCCCTCCGAGGCCGTCCTGGGCAGGGGAAGGTCGTCGAGCGCGCCCCCTCCGCCACGCCGGCACACGGCCGTGGCAGGGCTCGCCGCCCGGCGCCCCAGAGCCCTCGGCCCATCCCCCCGCCCCGCAGCCCCCCGCAGACACTGGCTCCCCCGCCTTCTCCTTCCCCACTTACCTCCCACAACCTGGCTCAGATCTGTGTGTACGTGTGTGTCAGTGTGTGTTCCCCGTGTTGGTGGCTGACAAAGAGCCCCAGGAAAGCGGCCGTGTGTGTCTGCTCACACGGGATGCGTCGGCGGCAGGAGCCGGCCTGGCCTCCGAGCAGAGCGGGGCTGGCTTGTTGACCAGGCTCCTCTCTCCTGTCACCCCCACCCCACCCGGCCCCCTCCTCCCTTCCGTCCCTCGCCTCGCGCTCCCAGCCCTGTCGCCGCCACCAAGCCCCCAGTCTCCTCCTCCTCCAGCTTCTCTCCTTTCAGGCACCTGGGGGAGAAGTCCGAAGCCCGGCACCTCGGGGAGCGGGCCGGGGTGCGGGGCGGGGCGGCGGGCGAGGCCGGGCCGGGGGCGCGGGCCGGGGGCCCCGGGGCGGCCTCCGCGCGCGGCCGGCGCCGGCGGGGAGGCGCGAGCCTGCGCTCACGTGGCCCCGCCGGGCCCGCGGGGCCTACCGGCCGCCGCTCCGGCCCGGAGCCGGCCGCCGAGGCCGCGGCGGCGGCGGGCGGGCCGCGACCGGGCCTCGCGCGCTCGCCGGCCCGCGGCGGGGGCACGCGGGCCGCGCCGCCCCGCCCCGGGCGGCCCTCGCGGCGGGCCGGCCGGGCCCTGGGCCGCGCGCGGCGCGGGTGACCTTTGTCCGGGCGGCGCCGCGGGCGGCGGCGGCTCCACGGCCCGGGCGCGTCGTCCGCCGGCGCGGCCGGGGGCGCTGGCGCGGCGGGCGGCCCGGCCCCGCGCCCCGCGCCGCCCGGCCCCGCGCGCCTAGGCCGCGCGGCGGCGGCGGCGGCGGCGGCCGGCCCGCCACGCCGGGGCCTACGCGGGCGCGGGCCCGGCGGCGGCGCGGCCGGCCCGGCCGGGCGGCGAGCGGACAAAAGGGAGCGCGGCGCGGGGGAGGGGGCGGCGCGGGGGAAGGGCGCTCCGGGGCGCGGGCGGCGGGCGGCGGGCGCGCGAGCCCCGGCGCGGCGGCGGCGGCGGCGGCGAGGCGCCCGCGGAGCGCCGAGCTCGCCCCCCGCGCCGCCCGCGGCCTCGCCCGGAGCCGGGCGGCGGCGCGGGCCGGGGAGGGCCGCTCGCTTCGCGAACGACGGCGCCGGCGCTCGGCCGGCCTGCCCGGGGCCCCGAGCCGCGACTTACTCGAGTGGAAGGAAGCAAGGCCTCGCAGAGGCGGCTGCACAGAGCGCGCGCCTCTGCCCGGGATCTTGAAGCCACGGTGGCGTTGGGTTCTCCCCGCGGTGGTGGCCCACGAGCCAGAAGAGAGCACGCTGTCTCCGGAGAAATTGAGTCCGAAATCCTCCCTGGAGGTGGAAGAGGGGCTCTCCTCGGGGTGCTTAGTGGTTTGGAGCCCCTTTCGCCTTAGACTGAGCCACAAAGAATGGAAGACACCCCCTGGGGTGGGGAGAAAGCCCTGGTGTAAAAGACACACGTTTTGCTCTCAGAGAAAAAGCCACTGGGGCCAGATTGAAACATGGCATGTTCATTTCATGTAGGTTTTTTTTTTCTTTCCTTAATGGGGGAATGATATTGAGTAAACAAGATGTAATAGCTAGGTCTTTAAATTCTAGGAGGGAGATGGTGTACAAATGTAACAAGCCCGTATTGCACATACAGGCAGGTGGTCACAGCCTACAGAACGCAAAAAGATACATGTATAAGCGTGCTGAAGGCCACGGAGGGGTGGAATCGCAACCCATCCGACAGGGAGGCAACGTATTTCCATTCCAGCCCCGTGTCCTGGTCCTCCTATTGTTCAGACGCGCAGTCGATTGAAAGGTTTTTAAAACCAGAGAGAAACCCCCATGTCAAGCTAATTGTGCTGACACTGGAGAAAGGACAAAATGGAAGTCTGAAAAAATGCCACCATAACCTCTTAAAAAGGATCACTCCTGTTTGATCGAAATCCGAAGGCACTAATGTTACTCCAGTCGCAGTGACGTGAGGACTCCAAGCATAGGAAGCGTTTGTGTGTTTTATTTTAAATTAGATTGATTGGTTAATATCTGCAAAGTGTGCTGGAAAAAAAAAAATCTCCGTATGCCTCTCTCCTGCATTAACTTCTGAGGAAGCCATTGTTCTCGGTTATGGGGGCCCTGTCTGATGTAAATTACAAGTAGCATTTTTGCTGTTTGGGACTTTTCATGTAAATGACCCGAATCATTGTCTCACATAAGAGTTGTTGGTCTTTAATTTCAAACGGCAGACTGTTTGGAGTTGCACGAGGAGTTGGAATATTTACCTATTTACACACATTTAGAAAGACCTATATAATCAGCAAATTTCGCCAGTCACCTCATCACATTTATCAGTGTTACAAGATGATGAAATTGAGACTCTCATCTTCTTTCAGCCTGAAAACGGTGCCAGGACTCTTTGGATTGAGTTTCAGCCTTACCTGGGCTTGATTTCATTTGAAAGGAAGCCTTTTTTCCTTCTCCCAAAGGTGGGCCTTTATTAATATGCATGTAAAAACATTATGTGCATTGGAGAGTACACAAGGGCGGGCTGATTTTAAAACTTGACACGCTACACATTTTACAATAAATAGAATTTAATAATGTACATACCATAGTAAATCCTAAGTTTCATGGATTAGGAATCTTTGTTTACTTAAAATACTCTCTTGCCCCTCCCCCATTCCCCTCTCTTAAGAGTGGAAATCACAGCAAAGCAGCGTTTGCATGGCTACAAGAGTCGCACCATCAAAACTAAAGTCTAAATTGCTTATCGTAAAAAGTCTTCAGCTGTATACAACTGCCTCATGCTTCATAATGCCAAATACTTTCAAGCAGGGCTCTGTACAAAGCCCAGTGTTTTGGTCGAGCCTCGGCTGAAGGAAATTTGGTTTAAAAGCACAATTCATCATTTGCACAAATGGCAACAGATCACGTTGCATCTGCTTTCTAAATATCGCAAACAATAAGTAAAGGATAATAATTTCTTGCCATCACCTCAGTTCTATTTTTACAAAGAGGATTTCTGAGAAACCCCTTTGCCAGGTAGACCAATAGTTAAAAGCAAAGCACCCATCTTAGTCCGCTTTGCAAAATCATTGCTTGTCACAGCTGAAAAAGACAGCATTTCTGCTAAATTTACAAAAAAAAGACCCTACCCCTCTTCCAAACAGCCAATACAAAAAAGGTTCTCTCTATTATTCTTCATATGTAAGGCTCTCTTGTGCACCTCTGCTTTCAGCAACAATGGAATCAGTCAGTGGGCTGCAAGAATGAAATAAAACTATCATTTGAGTGCGGCAAGATAAGGCAGGGCGGAACAAAGAAATCATATGATTCTTATGCCAAATAGAAACTAAAGAAATTTCAAACCCATTGGAGTTTTGTTGTTGCTGTTTTTGCTGCTAGCTCCCAATGTCTTGGTTTTTCCTCCAATCAGTGTGTTGGAAAATCCCACCTTTAGTTGTTTTTTATCTTAATGTGGTTGAAAACTGGCTTTGCAGAAGCATGTAGAGAGCATATTTTCCCACCAAATTCCATTACGAAATTAGGAAATTCCTTTGTTAGGCAGAGCACAAAAAGGTGTGTTCCTGGAGGGAAAGGGGAAGGGGGAAAAATACAGAAACGCCTTTTGTGGATCTCACTGTCAAAAGGCCTCGTAAACTACCAAACTGAGTGGCCCCCATCACTTGAGGCATAGTTTCTTAGCTCAAAACCAAGTTTAGGCCTATGTGTTTGTAGAGAGATTAATATAGTAAATGTGTTAGCTTATTTTTAAAGGAATTTTTATACTGTCCAATCCTAGCACAATAATTTAAAGAATCGTAGCAGGGTGATCAGCAAAGAAAAGGGAAAAAAATTGAACCTTTTTTTTTAAGAACATCAAAATATTGATAGAATTGGGATTTTTTTTTTTTTTCCAAAAACCTCCCCTTGAAAGAAATCATAACCAGGCTTAAGTTATTATTAGCCTGCCAGAAATAAACCGAAAAGAGGTCTGGGAAAGGATTCCCCTTATGCTTTGTTAGGGATTTCATAAATAGACTTTCTGTAGCAAAGCCACCTCCCCTTCTCCGAGCCTCTGCTTGGGGAGGCCTGCAAAGGCGGTTCACTCAGAGACCTGAAGGCGTGGGGGTTGGGCTCAGAGTTGGGCATTATTTAGGAGGCTTCAAGATACTTCAGTGAACTCCTAGGTCCTGGCTACTGGATAAACCCACTAATCCTTACCTCTTGCTGTCTCTTTAGCCTTACGTGCTGGAAAGCTGGCCTTGTCCAAGGAAAGATAAAAGGTAAGGACAGAGGAAAGTAGGTAGTTTCTCTGAGCTCCTCCTTCTGAAATCAAAAGAGAGCCAGCAGCAGGAGGCTTGGGATCCCAGCAAAGAATCATCTGCAGAAACTGGGGGCCCCAGGAGAAGTCTGTTGAGAACTCTGCAAGATTTCCTAGCCCTTGGGAACTTTTCTACTATGGCTGGGCTTCCTTAAAAGGAACTTGTGTTTGGGTCTGTTTCCTACTCTCTACATCCGAGAGGAGGAGAAAGAAGAGGAGGCTAAGAATCTGAGAAGAGAAAAGGCCACCAGCTGGCTTAATCCTCCGAGGCCTACTAGAAGGAGAAAGAAACACACAGGAGACGGAAACTCAGTTCCTCCTGAGAAGGGATCTCATTGGTCTGCAGGGTGGAGACCACCTGAGCTCTGGGCATGTTGAGCCTTCATCTTGGCATCATTACCATCCCCCTGATCTCAGTTAGCACAACGCTTTGCACACCCCGAAGGTGACGTTTACTAATGATCAGTAAACTAAGGAATAGATAATAAACCCAGAGGCACCGGAAGGTAAATGTTCCAAATTAACCCCAAGATCTTTTCTCACTGTAGCAGATACTGTCGTGTTGTGTCTAAATTCTCTCTTCAGGGTGCACACTTTTATCCCCTCATTGCTGAGAATATTGGCCACTGATGACTCACAGCTGAGTTCCTCACTGCAGAGGCCTTGGCCACCATCTCGTGACAGCTCTTAGCCAAGCATCTTGGTGTGCACTTGTAATCCTAGCTACTCAGTAGGCTGAGAAGGGAGATTGCTTGAACCCAGGAGCTCAAGGCTACAATTAGCTATGATCATGTCACTGCACTCCAACCTGGGTGACAGGAAAGACCCTGTCTTTTAAAAAAAAAAAAGAGAGAGAGAGTAAAATACTTTAAGTAGAGCACAGTGGCTCACACCTGTAATCCCAGCACTTTGGGAGGCGGAGGTGAGAGGATTGCCTGAGTCCAGGGGTTCGAGACCAGCCTGGACAACTTAATGAGACCTTGTCTCTACAGTAAATAAAAAAAAAAAATAAGCCAGGCATGGTAGCGCACGCTTGTAGTTCCATCCCCTTGGAAGGCTGAGGCGGAAGGACTGCCTGAGTCCAGCAGGTTGACTCTGCAGTGGCCACCGCACTGTAGCCTGGGGGAAAGAGTGAGACTCCAATTCAAAAAATAAGTAAATACTCAAAAAAATTGGGGGCAACCCTCTTTTGGGTTCTCTCCCACTTGGGAGCGTTTCTGTATTCTTTTTTTTTTTTTTTCTTTTTTTTTGAGTCAGAATCTCATTCTGTTGCCCAGGTTGGAGTGCAGTGGCACACTCACGGCCAACGTAGCATTGACCTACTGGGTTTAAGCAATCCTTCTGCCTCAGCCTTCCAAGTAGCCGGAACTACAGGTGTGTGCCACCATGCCCGGCTATTTTTGATATATTCTAAAGATAGGTCTCACCAAGTTGCCCAGGCTGGTTTCAAACCCTTGGGCTCAGGCAATCCTCTCACCTCAGCCTCCCAAAATGCTGGGATTACAGACTTGAGCCACCATGCCCAGCCTTTTCTGTATTCTTAATAAACTCCTGCTTTCTCACCCTCAAAAAAAAATTTTTTTTTTTTTTACTAAAGGTGTAATCCATCAAAAGATAACGAAGGTCACAGGGTTAGAATAATTGCCTAAGTGGACAAGCTCAACTCTGCTCTGCACCATGAAAACTTCGACACTCAGTTTCACCTCACCAGTAGTTTAGATTTGGGAAAATAAAATGCGTGTGTTCCCATATAAACTCATTCCAAGCATCAGATAAAACCTCAGGAAAATATATTCATGCCACATTTCACAAGGCCGTGTGAAAGGTCCAAGTGGCATTTCATCCCTATCCTTGAGTTTCCTTCTCAACCTCTGAACAAATGTAAAAGATGTTCAGATTGTAGCATTTGTAGAGAGCTTCTGGTTCCCCCCTTCTGCAAACCTTTTCTCCCACGGTCCTTGCCTCTTGTCCCTCTTAGGCCATCCCATCTAGTGCTAAGTCAACTTGACCGTAGTCTATGGAAAATTTAGAGTATAAGCCACAACCAGATAGCCTACCACAGGCATTAGGTACTGTGCACACTACTCAGTAGTTTTACAAAGGAAGCATTAAAAAAACCTTCACTAGCCGGGCTCGGTGGCTCAGCCTGTAATCCCCACCTTTGGAAGGCTGAGGTAAGTGGACTGTCTGAGTCCGCGGGTTCGAGACCTGCCTGGGCAACTTGGTGAGACCTCATATCTACAATAAATCAAAAATGAGCCGGGCGTGGTAGCGCTGCCTGTAGTTCCAGCTACTCGGAAGGCTGAGGCAGAAGGATCGCCGGAGCCCAGCAGGTCGAGGCTTTGGTGGCCGGGAGTGGCCACTGCACTCCAGTCTGGGTGACCGAGTGAGACTCCAACTCAAAAAAAAAAACAAAAAAACCCTTAGTTGCCAAGGACAATGGCTCATGTCTGAAATACCAGTACTTCAGGAGGCTGAGGCAAGAGGATTGCCTGAGCCTGCGGGTTCGAGACCAGCCCGGGCAACTTGACGAGACCTCATCTCTACAATAAATCAAAAATTAGCTGGGCATGGTAGCACGCACCTGTAGTTCCGGCTACTTGGAAGGTTGAAGTGGAAGGATCACTTGAGCCCAGCAGGTCGATGCTGGGGTGGCCGAGTATGCCACTGCTCTTCAGTCTGGGCGACAGAATGAGACGCCAACTTAAAATATATTTTTTAAATGGTCCCCTCTGTTAAAAACTGGCTCTCAAACATGACCAACACAGCTGTTAATAAAGGAAAGGCCGGGCTCGGTGGCTCAGCCTGTAATCCCGTGCCTTTGGGAGGCTGAGGTGAGTGGAATGCCTGAGCCCGCAGGTTCGAGACCCGCCTGGGCAGCGAGACCTCATCTCTACAATAAATCAAAAAATCAGCCGGGCGTGGTAGCGCAGGCCTGTAGTTCCGGCTACTCGGAAGGCTGAGGCGGAAGGATCGCCGGAGCCCAGCGGGTCGAGGCTGCGGTGACTGGGAGCGGCCACTGCACTCCAGTCTGGGCGACAGAGTGAGACTCCAACTCAAAAAAAAAATAAAAATAAAAATAAAGGAAAGTTTGAGTTTTTGGCTAACCAAGGTAAGCAAGGGAGAACATGGCTTCACAAAGTTTGGATATTATCTCGAAGGAGATCAGAATTCACTGAAAATTGGAAACTTGGTGTAAGAACATGCAGAACATGCAGAAACTTAGCTGGAGGTATACTAGTCTACGACTGGTGGAAACAGCAATGTGAGCACAATTTAAAGAATCTTATTATTTGTTCTTTCAATTCTTTTTTTTTTTTTCAGTTGGAGTCTCGCTCTGTCACCCAGACTGGAGTGCAGTGCCTGCTCCCGGCCACCGCAGCCTCGACCTGCTGGGCTCGGGCGATCCTTCCGCCTCAGCCTTCCAAGTAGCTGGAACTACAGGCGCGCACTACCACATCCAGCTAATTTTTGATTTATTGTAGAGATGAGGTCTTACCAAGTTGCCCAGGTGGGTCTCGAACCTGCGGGCTCAGGCAATCCACTCTCCTCGGCCTCCCAAAGTGCTGGGATTACAGGCTGAGCCACCGAGCCCGGCCTGTTCTTTAAATTCTTATTTGAAGAAGGTGAGGGATTGAATGTATCTTAGGGTGCAAAGTGTCTATCTTGTCCTTTCCACTGAAGACTTGAAGTGTCCTGTGGAAGTCTTTTCCAGGGCCAAGAGAAAACCTTCCCCTCACCCTCTGAAGTTTCACGGGAAAAAGGCAAATTCCTCGAAGAAAACACATACAAATTGACTTGCTCATAGTTCTCATAGTTTTATGGGACCTGGGAACTTTCAAAATGAAGACCCAAGGATACAGTCTGTTTTTGTGCTTAGGTTCAGCAAAGGACGCACAGCATGTAGAAATATGATTAGACAACATGCTAATAGCCTGAGTGAGAAAATCCAGAAAGGCCTGTCTGTTTAGATTCTTCTTGATCTCTTTGTGCAGCATTCCTTCCTCCAGGGTATGGGGCGAGACCCTCTCTGGAATGGGGTCTTATGACCTACAATCAGACAAGGTAGGTCAGAGAATTTCTTTACGGCCACAGAAATGTCAGGGAGAGTGGGAGTAACATTTTTAGGTTTTATGGCTGGCTTTGGGAAAAGTGGTTCTGGTTTCTGTGACCTACCTGGGGAAGAGGGAGTCTAGTTTGTATGGCTAGCCTTGGGGGAAGACCAGGGGCCAGGGGCAGGAAAAAGAGAAAAACTTTCTTTTCTGAGGCCTTCATCTTGGGGTATCCTTTTTCTAAGCCTCAACTCTCTTTAAAGAACAGTGAAACCAGCCGGGCTCGGTGGCTCAGCCTATAATCCCGTGCCTTTGGGAGGCTGAGGTGAGTGGATTGCCTGAGCCCGTGGGTTCGAGACCCGCCTGGGCAGCGAAACCTCAGCTCTACAATAAATCAAAAAAAAAATCAGCCGGGCATGGTAGCGCATGCCTGTAATTCCGGCTACTCGGAAAGATGAGGCGGAAGGATCGCCGGAGCCCAGCAGGTCGAGGCTGCGGTGGCCGGGAGCGGCCACTGCACTCCAGTCTGGGCGACCGAGTGAGACTCCAACTCAAAAAAAAAAAAAAAAGCAAAGCAAAGTCATGTTGATATGGACAGTAAAATATAGTTTTCGCCCAGGCACAGTTGCTCACATCTGTAATATCAGCATTTGGGAGGCTGAGCCAAGAGGATTGCCTGAGCCCAGGGGTTCAAGACCAGCCTGGGCAACTTGGTGAGACCTCATCTCTACAATAAAAAATTTAAATTATCTGGGTGTGGTGGTGCACGCCTGTAGTTCCACCTACGAGGAAGGCTGAGGCAAAAGGATTGCCTGAGCCCAACCAGTCAAGGCAGTGGTGGCCATGACCATGCCACTGCACTTCAGTCTGGGCGATAGAGTCAGACTCCAACTCAATACACACACACACAAAAACACACACACACACACACACAAACACACACACACACACACACACACACACACAGAGAGAGAGAGAGAGAGAGAGAGAGAGAGAGAGAGAGAGAGAAAGAGAGAGAGAGAGATCTCTGTGTCCAGGCTGAATTGAGGTGGCCAGTTTGGATTCTTGCTTATCATACCCTTTTGGGCCCTTCCTAATTTGGCTCCAACCTCACCGCCCGTCTTAATCTGTCTTACCTGAGGTCATAGAGTGAGGTAATAAGTCTAGAGAGAGCCGGGCGCAGTGGCTCAGCCTGTCATCCCGCGCCTTTGGGAGGCCGAGGTGAGTGGATTGCCCGAGCCCGCGGGTTCGAGACCCGCCTGGGCGGCGAGACCTCATCTCTACAATAAATCAAAAAATCAGCCGGGCGTGGTAGCGCGTGCCTGTAATTCCGGCTACTCGGAAGGCGGAGGCGGAAGGATCGCCGGAGCCCAGCAGGTCGAGGCGGCGGTGGCCGGGAGCGGCCACTGCACTCCAGTCTGGGCGACAGAGTGAGACTCCGACTCAAAAAATAATAATAATAAGTCTAGAGAGGATCAGAGCACAAGCACGGAAGTATCTCAATGCCTCTTCTCCAGAATCTACTAAAGAAGGAAGCATTTGAATAAATAAGAAAACAATCTCAAAATAAAGGTCTTATCCCTTTATCCTTAGCAAGTCCAATCTTGCCATAAAATAAGGAAATGTCCTGTGTGAGGAAGGGGTCCACCTGGCCTCAACACAGTTCGGGCCTTCAACTCTGGTCTGCATCTGATTCCTCCTGGCCAGCCCAGAAGGGGTGTCAGACTGCCTTCCCTGCATTGCCCCAGCCTGAGTCTCTATCAGTTTGAGTCAGCGTCTCCACCCCAGGTTGCAGTGCAGTGCCAGGGTCACCTCACCACCGCTTCCACTTCCTGGTTTAGGCGGTCCTCCCATTTCTGCCTCCCATGGTTGGGACTACAGGCATACCCACCTCACCCAGCTGGTGTGAAGCCTTGGAGACACAGGTTTTCCCAGGCTGCTCACAAGCTTTGGTCCAGCAACCCTGCCTCAGCCTCCCAGGGTGCTGGGATGACGGGCATGATCCTCTTTAAGCAACTTTCTCATGCTCTGATCTGGCCCTTGGCACTTAGCCACACTTTGGACCTCACTAGCCAAGCAAGAAAGGAAGCCGCATCCTGACTAGTATGAAGCGTTCTTGGACTTCTAGGCATTTTCAGCAGCTGCCAACTGGTATTTGGCATTTGACCTTTTCTTTCCATCTGTTAACTATCCTTAATAAACTGCTTTTTACTGTGGCAAGAAAATAAAAAGGAAACGTCTTGCCATTTGTAAAACCAAAACCATCTGCATGATCAGGTGAGTAGGATCCGAGGAATACACAGAGTACACATAGGAAAAGAACTGTGCTTCCATTTTTATTCTGCCATCTACTTATTTTGTGTTAAGATATTTATATTGTTTCTTCAGGGAAGCCTATCACAAAAAAACTCTTCTTGTTTATTACAGTGCTGGTCAAGGGGCAAATATGCACATATAACCAAGTAGCAAAAACCATGAATAAATATGAAATGAGGGAAGCCCTCCCTTTGCCCTAGGTCTGTCACTCTCTAGGTAGCTGCTAATGCGTCCCCCCAAAGTTCATATGTTAAAAAATCCCTCAGTAGTGCTGAGAGGTGGGACGTGTAAGAGGTCCGTGGTCACGAGGACTCTGCCCACATGAATCAATGAATGTCATCAGTGAAAGAGTGGGTTTGTTGTAAAAGTGAGTTCAGCCTGCACTTCCACCCTCACACGCACTCTCTCACCATGGGTTGCTGATGCTGTCCACCATGTTATGATGCAGCAGGAAGAGCCTTTTTTTTTTTTTTGAGATGGAGTCTCACTCTGTCGCCCAGACTGGAGTGCAGTGGCCGCTCCCGGCCACCGCAGCCTCGACCTGCCGGGCTCCCGCAATCCTTCCTCCTCAGCCTTCCAAGTAGCTGGAACCACACGCGCACGCTACCATGCCCGGCTCATTTTTTATTTATTGTGGAGATGACGTCTCGTCAAGTTGCCCAAGCAGGTCTCGAACCCACGGGCTCAGGCAATCCACTCACCTCAGCCTCCCAAAGCGTGGGATGACAGGCTGAGCCACCGAGCCCGGCTAAGAAGGGCCTGACCAGGTGCAGCCCCTCGGTCTTGGACCACCCAGACTCCAGAATCGTGAGCCAAATACGCTCTTTTTTTTTTTGAGTCGGCATCTCACTCTGTCGCCCAGGTTGGAGTGCGGTGGCACACTCATGGCCACTAAAGCCTCAACCTGCTAGGCTCAGGCATTCCTTCCGCCTCAGCCTTCCAAGTAGCTGGAACTACAGGCATGTGCCACCATGCCCTGCTAAATTTTCTTGATTTATTGTAGAGACAAGGTCTCACCAAGTTGTCCAGGCTGGTCTCAAGCCCCTGGGTTCAGGGAATCCTCTTACCCCGGTCTCCCAAAGTGCTGGGATTACAGGCGTGAGCCACTGTGCCTGGCCCAAATACACTCTTCTTATTTATAAATGACCCAGTCTGTGATATTCTGTTATAGTAACACAAAATGGACTAAGACTAGCATTTGAAAAACCACTCTTAGCCGGGCTCGGTGGCTTAGCCTGTAATCCCACGCCTTTGGGAGGCTGAGGTGAGTGGATTGCCAGAGCCCGCGGGTTCGAGACCCGCCTGGGCGGCGAGACCTCATCTCTACAATAAATCAAAAAAAATCAGCCAGGTGTGGTAGCGCGTGCCTGTAATTCCGGCTACCTAGAAGGCTGAGGCAGAAGGATCGCCGGAGCCCAGCAGGCGAGGCTGTGGTAGCCGGGAGCGGCCACTGCACTCCAGTCTGGACGACAGAGTGAGACTCCAACTCAAAATAAATAAATGAATGAATTAATTAATTAAAAAAACAGCCCTTCCATCCAGTGGACTCCCCTATCATTAGACCCCTTCGATACATTCTAGCAAGGAATAGTGTCCTAGCAAAGTTCCTCCACAGCCCTCCATGAAGAGTTTTGACGCTGAAATCCACCCTCATGCCATGCATGACAATTTCCCACACTATGCTGCTTTCTTCCCATTCTTGGTCCTTCTCCCTCTGTTCCCAACCACTTAGACTGTGAAAAGTTTATGGTATAATTAGCCAGAATACAAGTGGCTAATAGAACTGTGAAGTATGCCAGGCATTGTGGCTCATACCTGTAATCCCAGCACTTTGGGAGGGAAAGGCGAGACGATTGCTTGAGCCCAGGGGTTTGACACCAGCTTGGGCAACTTGGTGAGACCTCATTGCAATAAATAAAAATCCAATAAATCAAAAAATTAGCCAGGCGTGGTGGTGTGTGCCTGTAGTCCAGCCACTTGGAAGGCTGAGGCAGAAGAATCGTCTGAGCCCAGCAGGTAGAGGCTGTGGTGGCTGTGAGCGTGCCACTGTACTCCATCCTGGGTGACAGAGTGAGACTCCGACTCAAAAAAAAAGAAAAAAAAGAGGCTGGGTAGGGCGGCTCACACCTATAATCCCAACACTTTGGGAGGCCAAGGTGAGAGGATTGCCAGAGCTCATGGGTTCAAGACCAGTTTGGGCAACTTGGCGAGACCTCATCTCTACAATAAATCAAAAAATTAGCCAGGTGTGGTGTCGCATGCCTGTAGTTCCAGCTACTTGGAAGACTGAGGCGGAAGGATCGCCTGAGCCCAGCAGGTTGAGGCTGCGGTGGCCGTGAGTGTGCCACTGCCCTCCAGCCTGGCTGACAGAGTGAGACTCCAACTCAAAAAAATGTTTAAAAAAGGAAATTATTTGTTGTTTATCTGAAGCTCAAATTTAACTGGGCCTTCTGTTGTCTTTTTATTTGCTAAATCTGGCAGCCCTAATTCTATTGTGCATTTAATTTTTTTTTCTCCCATTGGAATGCAAACTCCGTGAGGGCAAAGACATGATCCTATGGGCTCACTGCTCTGATCCCCAACATCTAGTGTTCTGGGACCTTGTCAGGCTTGGCATACAGTAGGCACTCATTATGTGTTGAGGAACGGGGAGGAAAGTACAAAGCAAGGCAGCACGAGCCAAGAACGCAAGCGCTAACTGGGCGATTCATGCCGCATTCCCATCTGGCCTCGGCTGTCTGCTTGGAAATTTTTCAATTGTAACGGGGATTCCAAGGATGCAAACATTTGCTTTCTGGTCCAGAGACCAGATTAAGACCACCAATACATACCAAACTGCCAAAGCCCGGGCAAATAACAGCTTACAAATCCTACCCTACAAATCAAAATTGAGCCATAAATTTGGCAGTAAAAAGTCTTTTTTTCTTTTAAACATACCCCTATCCATTTCTGGTCTTGCCAAGTACCCCCTCCCCACCTAGAAACATTGCATCGCTTTCCTGCAACTGCATTCACGTTATTGTTCCATTGAGCTCTGTTCCGGTAAGCCAGAAAACCAAACTACGTCCGTCGAATATTGTCCTCAACAGCGAGTCTTTAAAATACTTGGATGCATCGAGGGCGATCATTTGGGCAGCTTCACCTGATGTTCTGACAACCGAGTATTGTTAGTTTTGACTCGATTACTTAGAGAGACTTTGTAATTCTCTCTCAATCACTCATGTGTATTTACTCGGCTAAGTAACTCTTGTGACCCGTGGCATTCCTCTCATGGGCAATTTTACAGAGGCAGGAAGCCAGAAAAGAGGTTAAAGCCCCAGAAGGACACCTTTTCTGTCCAGCAGCAGAAAGTAAATGCTTCTTGCCACGGTTGGAGCTTTAATAAGGGTTTTTTCTTTTTTTTTTTTTTTTTTGAGTCGGAGTCTCACTCTGTCGCCCAGAATGGAGTGCAGTGGCCGCTCCCGGCCACCGCAGCCTCGACCTGCTGGGCTCCGGCGATCTTTCCGCCTCAGCCTTCCAAGTAGCCGGAATCACAGGCATGTGCTACCATGCCCAGCTGATTTTTTGATTTATTTTAGAGATGAGGTCTCGCTGCCCAGGCGGGTCTCGAACCACGGGCTCAGGCAATTCACTCACCTCAGCCTCCCAAAGGCGCAGGATTACAGGCTGAGCCACCGAGCCCGGCATAAGGGTTTTCACCCAGAAGGAAGCCAAATTTTCTTTTTCTTCTGCCTGTTCCACATCTCGCCTACCTGGGGAAGGTGGCAGAAGAACACACACTACAAAACCATTGTCTCTATATAAAAAAATTGTCATGTATGCTTTTTTCCTCTTAATAACTGATTTTAAGCTTTGTTGTGACTTAATCCCACAGAGTAATTAGGAAAGATATATATCTTAGTATATCTTCAAGTAGACGACCAAATAGCAGCCTAATAGCAGTGGGATACAGGAAGTAAATGAGGTTAACTGGGCCAAGTCACTACTGAAAACCGTCAAGAAAACTTCAAGAATCTGGTCGGGCTTGGTGGCTGAAGTCTGTAATCCCCGAACTTTGGGAGGTCAAGGCGAGAGGACTGCCTGAGCCTGCTGGTTTGAGAACAGCCTGGGCAACTTGGTGAAACCTCGTCTCTACAATAAATTACAAAAACTAGCCAGATGTGGTGGCGTGCGTCTGTAGTTCCAGCTACCTGGAAGGCTGAGGCGGAAGGATCGCCTAAGTCCGGCAAGTGGAGGCTGCGGTGGCCGTGCGCATGCCGCTGCACTCCAGCTTGGGTGACAAGAGTGAGACTCCAACTCAAAAAAAAAAAGAATTTTAAGGATTCAGCACCCCCTCCCCATCAAAAAAAGTCAAACAGGCAGAAGACCTAGATGACAGGGCAGGTGGGAGTTGCAATCTAGAACAGAGACACTATATGCTGTTTTTCACTGGCCCGGTTGTGAATCCACTATTTTACGTCCAACATAACATTATTTCTTTTTCTTTTCTGAATACGAGTCTCACTCTGTTGCCCATGCCGGAGTGCAGTGGCATGCTCATGGCCACCGCAGCCTCGACCTGCTAGGTTCAGGCGATCCTTCCGCTTCAGCCTTCCAAGTAGCTGGTGTGTGTGTGTGCACGCCATCACACCCGGCTAATTTTTTATTTATTGTGGAGACGAGGTCTCACCAAATTACCCAGACTGGTCTGGAACCCGTGGGCTCAGGCAATCTTCTTGCTTTTGCCTCCCAAAGTGTTGGGATTGCAGGCGTGAGCCACCAGACCCAGCACTTAACATTATTTGTAAAGTTCCTGAAATATCCTATTTCAATGAGCAAGCTGTATTCTGAACAGAGCCTTTATGCTCACAGTAATTGTACCAGAATTCAATGTAGTCTTCAGTGTGCTTTGGGTGCGTAGGACTCCTGCTCTGTCTTCCAAATGACCATGGTTTGCTAGTTTGTTCTATTTCCATGGGTCATGCCTCTAAGAGTTCAAGTCCAGCCTGGGCAAAATAATGAGGAAAAAATTATTATTACTATTATTTTGAAAGCAGGATTTATTTTTTTATTTTATTTTTTTTTGAGTTGGAGTCTCACTCTGTTGCCCAGACTGGAGTGCAGTGGCCGGGCCTCGACCTGCTGGGCTCCAGTGATCCTTCCGCCTCAGCCTTCCAAGTAGATGGAACTACAGGCATGCGCTCCCACGCCCAGCTAATTTTTGATTTATTATATAGATGAGGTCTCGCCAAGTTCTCCAGGCGGGTCTCGAACTGTGCGGGCTCAGGCAATCCACTCACCTCGGCCTCCCAAAGCACTGCGATTACAGGCTGAGCCACTGAGCCCGGCCAAAAGCAGGATTTATTGAGAGGACAGAAAAGCTCTCACAGTGGGAGGGGCCCCGACGGGGTTGCCAAAAACATTATTTTTTTAATTGGAGCACAGAGGAAGAAGTAAAGATGTGCAGATTACTTAGGGCTCTAGCCATCACAAAGCTCTAGTCTCACAGTCATCAGTTTTCCTTGAGCTGGACTCCTGGAAGTTGCTTCTGTCTTTCCTAGTGACTTCCTTCCACTAGGATCTTCCTTTCCCAATCAGCTATTGAAACCAAGTAACTAAGTGTGCAAGAACCATGACTACACTAAGAAGAGGAGGAGCTCCAAGTTCCCAGAGTTTACATCCTCAAGCAGTCTGTAAGCCATCCTCTCCCCCTGCATTCCTCAGATGTGTTTATTTTATTTTATTTTTTTGAGTTGGAGTCTCACTCAGTCTCCCAGACTGGAGTGCAGTGGCCACTCCCGGCCACCGCAGCCTCGACCTGCTGGGCTCCGGCAATCCTTCCGCCTCCGCCTTCCGAGTAGCCGGAATTACAGGTGCGCTACCACGTCCGGCTGATTTTTTTATTTATTGTAGAGATGAGGTCTCGCTGCCCAGGCGGGTCTCGAACCCGCGGGCTCAGGCAATCCACTCACCTCAGCCTCCCAAAGGCGTGGGATTACAGGCTGAGCAACTGAGCCCGGCTTGTTTTATTTTTTTATTTTTGAGTCGGAGTCTCACTCTGTCGCCTGCCTTGAGTGCAGTGGCAAGCTCACAGCCACCGCAGCCCCAACCTGCCAGACTCAGGCAATCCTTCCGCCTCAGTCTTCCAAGTAGGTGGAACCACAGACACACACTGCTAATTTGTTGATTGATTGTAGAGACGAGGTCTCATTAGGTTGCCCAGGCTTGTCTCGAACCCCTGGACTCAGGCAACCCTCTCGCCTCAGCCTCCCAAAGTGCTGGAATGACAGACGTGAGCCACCACGCCCAGCATCAGATGTATTAGCTGGTCTGCAGCCTCAGTGATTTCTGGTCCTGGGAGTCATAGCAAGGATCATAGCCAACACTACGGAGCACTTACAACATGCCAGGTATAGCCGGGCTCGGTGGCTCAGCCTGTAATCTCGCGCCTTTGGGAGGCCGAAGTGAGTGGATTGCCTGAGCCCGCAGGTTCGAGACCCGCCTGGGCAACTTGGTGAGACCTCATCTCTACAATAAATAAAAAATGAGCCGGGTGTGGTAGCGCACGCGTGTAGTTCCAGCTACTCGAAAGGCTGAGGCGGAAGGATCGCTGGAGCCCAGCAGGTCGAGGCTGCGGTGGCCGGGAGCGGCCGCTGCACTCCAGTCTGGGCGACCGAGTGAGACTCCAACTCAAAAAACAAAAACAATATGCCAGGTATTGTTGTAAGTATTTTGCTCTGTAATTATTATCTCATTTCACCCACATTCTCTCACACAAAGCCATGACTTAAGGCCTACTATGATCCTATTTGCCAATAAGGTTAAGTAACTTTCTCAACACTGAGTCAGCTTTCAATCTTAGGCAGTTTTGTGACCTGGCCTGTTGCCTACTCCTGATTTGGAGTCCAAACTCAAAAGCCCTGAGTAATCTGTAGATCTTTACCTCTTCCTCCATGCTCCAATTAAAAAAATTATTTTTTGGACGGGAGCAGCGTTTCACGCCTGTAATCCTAGCACACTGAGAGGCAGAGGCGAGAGGACTGCCTGAGCCCAGGTGTTCAAGACCAGCCTGGGCAACTTGGTGAGACCTTGTCTCTACAATAAACCAAGAAAAATTAGCCGAGTGTGGTGGTGCACGCCTGTGGTTCCAGCTACTTGGAAGGCTGAGGCGGAAGGATCACTTGAGCCTGGCAGGTCGAGGCCGCAGTGGCCGTGAGCATGACACTGCACTCTAGCCTGGGTAACAGCGAGACTCCAACTAAAAAAAAAAAAAAATAGCAATAAATTTTTTCCTTATTATTTTGCCCATGCTGGACTCAAACTCTTAGACTCAAGCGATCCTTTTGCCTCAGCCTCCCAAATAGCCAAAACTACCAAGCTCCAATGTTTATCGAGACGGTGGGCCCCTATCTCCTAAACACCCCACAGCTCTTACTTTAGGATTTGTTCAGCCCTCCAAAATCCATTCCTGGCTTACCTCCCCGTCTTCCCAGCCCACGTCTCCTGAGAAGGAACACTCCTGTATTCTGCAGTGTCTCATAGTTGGAGGGAAGCCTTTCTTGCCTTAAGGCCTCTGCACCAGGACCGTCCCTTAACCAGGCACTCAGATCCTTCCCATCGGCCTGGCCAACCCTTACTCACCATTCAAGGCACAGCTCCAAACTCAGGGAGCTTCAGAGGCCACTGGGTTGGGGCCATCTGCGAGGTGCTCCAACCACACTCAGTATTTCTCCTGCCACTGCCTTTATCCTGTGACCCTGGGATTGTTTTGTCACGATTCTTCTGAGAGTAGACAGTAGATTCCTGGAGGGCAGAGTCTCCTGTGTCTGGTTCACTGGTACGTCCCAAAGAGTAGCAGTGTCCGCACCTCCAAGAGTAACAGAAATCACAGGTAATGTCGTTTATTCACTCATTCACAAATACAGAGGGTACCAAAAAATAGTATATATTTTAAGAAAGGAAAGAACTGTTATTAAAATTGTGACACTTAATATATACCAGTAAGCTGGGCTCGGTGGCTCAGCCTGTAATCCCAGCACTTTGGGAGGCTGAGGTGAGATTGCCTGGATTGCCTGAGCCCGCGGGTTTGAGACCCTCCTGGGCAACTTGGTGAGACCTCATCTCTACAATAAATCAAAAAATTAGCCGGGCGTGGTAGTGTGTGTGTAGTTCCAGCTACTTGGAAGGCTGAGGCGGAAGGATCGCCAGAGCCCAGCAGGTCGAGGCTGTGGTGGCCGGGAGCGGCTACTGCACTCCAGTCTGGGTGACAGAGTGAGACTACAACTCAAAATAAATATATATATATATATATATATATATACACCAGTAACAAAAGATGAATATAGCCGGACACGGTGGCTCACGCCTGTAACCCCAGCACTTTGGAAGGCGGAGGTGAGAGGATTGCCTGAGCCCAGGGGTTCGAGACATACCTGGGCGGTTGAGTGAGACCTTGTCTCTACAATAAAAAATTTAAAAATTAGCCGGGCAAGGTGGCACATGCCTGTGGATCCAGTTACTTGGAAAGCTGAGGCAGAAGGATCGCCTGAGCCCAGCAGGTGGAGGCTACGGTGGCCGTGAGCATGCCACGGCACTCCAGCCTGGGCGACAGAGTGAGACTCCAACTCAAAAAAAAAACACAAAGAAAAAAAAGCAAAAGATGAATGCAAGTCATGTTTGACTTCTGCAATTACAAGAGGTGCTCAAAGTGGTTACCATCAGCGTCCAGACACTTCTGAATGGCTTAACTGCTCTTAAAATGTGTATATGTATTTTTGACACCCCTGGTAAATTACACTTGATCTTGGCCAAAAGGCATAGAAGCATCAACAAATGAACTAACTAAATGCTCACTGTACACCGTGCACTATGGTACGCAAGATTTTCTCGAGCCGGGCTCGGTGGCTCAGCCTGTCATCCCACGCCTTTGGGAAGCTGAGGTGAGTGGATTGCTTGAGCCCGCGGGTTCGAGACCTGCCTGGGCAGGCGAGACCTCATCTCTACAATAAATCAGAAAATCAGACGGGCGTGGTAACGCGCGCCTGTAGTTCTGGCTACTCGGGAGGCGGAAGGATCGCCGGAGCCCAGCAGGTGGAGGCTGCGGTGGCGGGGAGCGGCCACTGCCCTCCAGTCTGGGCGACAGAGTGAGACTCCAACTCAAAAAAAAAAATCCCCCTCCTTAGAGGTAAATTATTTGAAAGATGGAACGTAAAAGCCCTGAGACAGGCAAAGTTTCTTTAAGAGACAAAGCCTGAGGGCCAAGACAAGACTGGACGGTAATCTAATTGAAGGTATTAGCATATCTAAAGAAGAATGTGTCAATCAGAAGGGGGGTGGCTGGGTAGTTTAGAACCTGGGAAAATAAACTGGGGTCGAGATCCTGCTTTGACCGCGCGGGACCCAGAATCTTCCCGGGAGGTGGAGATGGTTCGCCAGCTGAGGCGGCAGGTGTAGCCTGGCGCCGGAGGGACAGCTGAGCCACCGCCCACTCTCCCGCTCCAGCTCCCCCGGAGCTGGCAACCCGATTGCGATTCCGCTTCCTCCTGCAGGCCCTGCCTAAGAATAGCACCCCGTGTCTGTCTACACCCGGTGCTAGGCGCTTCCCAACACTCCGGGTTGCATTTCGGCCCAGCCTCCAGCTGGGGAAGCCTGCAGAGCCAGAGGGCTCCTCCAAGGTCAGACCGCAGACACCGGAAGAGGAAAAGCTGGGGGTGGGACCCGGCTGGCCCGGAGCCCAGCTCCACGGGCAGGGGCGTCTCGCATGTCCCTGGCATGAACGCCCCTCCCCCGAAAGTGAGACTGTAGAAGATCACCAAATGGGCCTTCCGGTTTAGGCCTCGGCCTTCCCAGAGAAGCATGTCGTCCCAGTGAGTGGAGACTGAAGCTTCCCTTCGGAAGTCCTCCAGCTGGAGCACTCCGAGATCACAAAGGTGCCGGCCCCCCGCATGTCTTTCCAGGTCCTCACCTCCCTGCCTTCCTACCATCGCTGCCTTTAAAGCAAAAACTAGCCGGGCTCTGTGGCTCAGCCTGTAATCCCGCGCCTTTGGGAGGCTGAGGTGAGTGGATTGCCTGAGCCCGCAGGTTCGAGACCCGCCTGGGCAGCGAGACCTCATCTCCACAATAAATCAAAAAAAAAAAAAATCAGCCGGGCGTGGTAGCGCATGCCTGTAGTTCCGGCTACTTGGAAGGCTGAGGCGGAAGGATCGCCGGAGTCCAGCAGGTGGAGGCTGCGGTGGCCGGGAGCGGCCACTGCACTCCAGTCTGGGCGACAGAGTGAGACTCCAACTCAAAAAAACAAAAACAAAAACAAAATAAAGCAAACACTGTCCTTTATGGGCACCCGACATCCCTCAAGGGGCTGGGGGCAAGAGAAATAAATGGGTGCTGTCTTCAAACCATGGAACAAAACAAACTAACACCCCAACTGTTAACACTTCTGCCGGCGAAAGGGGCAGTCCATTAATAATCAGGGCAGGATAATACGCATAACCCAGGACTGGCCCCGTCAAAGGGGTCCGGATATTCACCCCAGGCACTTGGACTAGGCCGGGATCTGTCGCCTTGGTTCAGCTATTGTGATGCTGTGTGACCTTGGAGAATTCACAAAACTGTCAAGGACAGAGAGGAAAGAGAACATGGAGAAATCTTCAAGGGCAGAGTTGGCTTAGAAGAAACAACAAGCCGGTTCAGCCTACGAGGTGATAGGCACCCCTAATTCTTTACAGAAGGGGCTGCAGGGATCAGAGAGCAATCCAGGGAAAAAAACGTGCACAGACACTTGGTTTGCAAGGTTCCTTCCAATCTGTCCCTCTTCAAACACGCGCCGATGCCTCATTAAAGACTGCAAGCCATCCCATTAGGTGCAAACGCATGGAAACATATTCATGATTATTCAAATGAATCCCTGTAAAATAATCAGCACCGCCTTCATAAATATTCATTGTCACCGTGCTAATCACTACGTAATCTCACAAGAGGGTGTGCCCCGTAATCCAGGTCCCTTTTGCCCTCTCCGTCCTGCCTTTGTCTGAGACGCTTGTTTTTCTCCAAGCCTAAGCCTCCTAAGGTCCTTCGGGATCTCATTCAGGGTCGAGATATTTCTGGTTCTGATCTAATGCTTGCTTTCTGGGTCGCAATCGGAAGATGATTCTGCCAGAAGGCTACTCCTTTTCTGTGAAGTATTTTGGATCACGGCTCAACAGTTCCGGATTCCCAGGCACAGAGAGGGTCGTGACACTCCCTGTAATCCATCATAACAGTCGCTTTCGCCCCCCGCCCCCGCCCCCAGGCATCGAGGGCAGAGCAGTGTGCTGGGAACCAGGAGCCCTGGGAAGGAGGACATTTTACAGCAGGTGCAGGATGAAGACAAGGGAATGGCACTGTGCGACAATCCTGCAGAGTGAAATACACAGAAACCAGAGGACAAGGCCAGGGCTGTGGAGCACGGGTGGGGAGTTGGAGGAGCACAGCCGCCACGGGGTTGGGGGGAGGCTGGAGAGAGATACAGAGAGGGGGCGACTCAGGGTTGAGTGTGGCATCCACACACTCTGTACCAGCGATGTACCGTGGATCATCCTCCTGGTTTATCGACCTTTCTTGACTCGACCCTCTGTAATTGATTGCAGCCACCATGGGCAAAGTTAGAAAATAAACAAGAATGCGGGTGAGGCAAGGTCCCTTGTGAGACCTGAGTCAGCAGACGTTAATCCTTTTTTTTTTTTTTGAGTCGGAGTCTCACTCTGTCGCCCAGACTGGAGGGCAGTGGCCGCTCCCGGCCACCGCAGCCTCGACCCACTGGGCTCCGGCGATCCTTCCGCCTCAGCCTTCCGAGTAGCCGGAACTACAGGCACGCGCTACCAAGCCCGGCTGATTTTTTTTTTTTTTATTATTTACTGTAGAGATGAGGTCTCGCTGCCCAGGCGGGTCTCGAACCCGCGGGCTCAGGCAATCCACTCACCTCAGCCTCCCAAAGGCGCGGGATTACAGGCTGAGCCACCGAGCCCGGCTAGACGTTAATCCTTTCAAGGAAGGTCTCTAGGTCCTGTTCCAGTCACTAGGACTTACAGTGGTGGCAAGAAGAACCAAAGAAAGCAAAGAGAGGCGTATGCATTTATAAGCTTGGAGAAACCAGAACATGAGGTCATCATACCAGGGCCCTTTTTTGACAGTATCCAGGGTAGCGTCCAGGAAGTGCCGAAGCCACTTATGTTCTCTGATGGAAAAAGATACAAAGAAATAGGAAGCTTTTTATGGCTCAGGACTTTGGAAATTCTAGAATGTGAATAGAAATGACAAAATTAAAGGGTGGGGGTGGGGGTGAAGGCCGGTTCAGTGGCTCAGCCTATCATCCCAGCACTTTGGGAGGCTGAGGCGAGTGGATTGCATAAGTTCCTAGGTTCGAGACCAGCCGGACACCTTGGCGAGATCTCATTATTATTGTCTCTACAATAAAAAACTAAAGATAGCCGGGCCTGGTGGCTCAGCCTGTAATCCCGCGCCTTTGGGAGGCTGAGGTGAGTGGATTGCCTGAGCCCGCTGGTTCGAGATCCGCCTGGGCAGCGAGACTTCATCTCTACAATAAATCAAAAAATCAGCCGGGCGTGGTAGCGCATGCCTGTAATTCCGGCTACTCGGAAGGCTGAGGCGGAAGGATCGCCGGAGCCCAGCAGGTCGAGGCTGCGGTGGCCGGGAGCGGCCACTGCACTCCAGTCTGGGTGACAGAGTGAGACTCCAACTCAAAAAAAAAAACACTAAAGACTAGCCGGGCATGAAAGTGCGCACCTGTAGTTCCAGCTACTTGGAAGGCTGAGGCAGAAGGATCGCCGGAGCCCAGCAGGTTGAGGCTACAGAGGCCGGGAGCGGCCACTGCACTCTAGCCTGGGTGACAGAGTGAGAGTCCAGCTCAATCAATCAACCAATCAATCAATCAATAAAGGGGAGGAAAGGATAGCAGCTACCACAACTAGGCCCAGATAAAATGTGTATTTTATGCTCCTCTGCTAGATACAGGAGAATCTCACTGTTGTACTTGATTTGATACAAGAGTCATTTTACTTTTCAAGCTTTCCAGGGTATACGGAAAACCCACTGTCGTGTATGTTTTGAATAAGAATCACTTTTCTCATCAAATAGAAGCAATTGCTCCTAAGTATCAAACATGTATAGGATGATAATGAATTGAAGGTAGTTTCTAAAGCAACACTTTCCGTAGTTTCATTTGTCTTCTTAAAGGCCTGAAAATAAAATAGCCCATGAAAGGAAGACCTCTGTTTCCCCTTCCTATTAAACACAGAGAAACACTGCCAGGGTAGAAAAAAGGATGCTGGGTGACAAAAACCAATTTTTCATGGTTGATTTGCTAGTGACTTCAGAGAGATAAGTAATATTACTTTCTAATCCAAAGTGGTCTCACACCTAAGATTTGCTACATTATTTCTTAAATCAACACAGCTTTCTCTTCCTAGAAATTGTCCCCCCCCCAAATAGGAGTCCCTGGTTTGATTTAATGAGATTTACACAAAGGGAGTTGTCAGTAACCACAGAAACAGGGCAGGGTTTTCATAATGATTGTGCTTGAATTGCGTTCCAGTCTGAAAAGGGCCTTTTTAATTATTGGGTTTTGTGGGGGGGGAGCAGGGTGTGGGAGGTGGAAGGGCCGGGGGGAGTGGATGTTTTTTCATGGTAAGAGACTGAAAAGTCTTTCATCTATTTAAAAGGATAGCAGGTGGGCTCCACTAACAAGTCTTAACCCCAGGACTTAACTCTGAAGAAAACGTTTCTCCTTTTCAATCCTATGCATGTGCAAGTTCTTCACTTTTTCTTTTCTTTTTTTTGAGTCGGATTCTCCCTCTGTCGCCCAGACTGGAGGGCAGTGGACGCTCCCGGCCACCGCAGCCTCAACCTGCTGGGCTCCGGCGATCCTTCCACCTCAGCCTTCCGAGTAGCCGGAATTACAGGTGCGCTACCACGTCCGGCTGATTTTTTGATTTATTGTAGAGATGAGGTCTCGCTGCCCAGGCGAGTCTCGAACCCGTGGGTTCAGGCAATCCACTCCCCTCAGCCTCCCAAAGGCGCAGGATTACAGGCGGAGCCACCGAGCCTGGCTTCTTCACTTCTTTAAATTGCAAGCTCTTCAAGTAGAGTTTGGAAGTCCTGGGGGAGCAGACGGTGGTGGCTTCCCCCAAGGACGATTTGGAGGGTTTGGAATACCACTGCATGACAGAGCTCCTGGAGACCACAATGCTTCCACTGGCAGTCCTGAATCAGCAGCTTCCAGGCAACGCTGACCCCAGCTATTTTGGAGCTGGTAACGCTAAAGCCTATGGCGGTCTCCCGGATTAACAGCATGGGAGATGGGATTTTTGAGTGTTGGGTATATTCCACCCTGCTGAATTTCTCTATTTTGATTTCTCACCCCAAGCCCGGAAATATCCCTGGAACTCATTCATTCCAGAAAGAAGCCCAATCGTCGAGCGTGGTGGCTCACGCCTGTAATCCCAGCACTTTGGGAGGCTGAGGCGAGAGGATGGACGGAGTCCAGGGGTTCGAGACCAGTCCGGGCAACTTAGTGAGACCTCGTCTCTGCAGTAAATCCAAAAGTTAGCTGGGCATGTTGGCACGCGCCTGTTGCAAGCTAACTTGCAAGGTTGAAGCAGAAGGGTCACCTGAGCCCAGCTGGTCGAGGCTGTGGTGGCTATGGGCGTGCTACTGCATTCCGGCCTGGGCAACAGAGTGAGACTCCAACTCAAAAAAAAAGTAAAGAAAGAAGCCCAATCCAGTTAATGTTACCAAAGTATTGTATAGGGTTAAATCTGGGCCCAAAAGGGTGGGACCAGAGCCCACCCTATAAGTAAACCACGTCTTTTTGTTTTTTAAGTTAGGTTTATTGGGCTATAATTTATATGTGGCTTACAAATTCACCCTTTTTAGGTATAGACTGGGGGTGCCAAAAATAGTACACACATTTTTAAGAGCTGTTACCAGCCGGGCTTGGTGGCTCAGCCTGTAATCCCGTGCCTTGGGAGGCCGAGGTGAGTGAATTGCCTGAGCCCGCAGGTTCGAGACCCGCCTGGGCAACTTGGCGAGACCTCATCTCTACAATAAATCAAAAAATCAGCCGGGCGTGGTAGCGCGCACCTGTAGTTCCAGCTACTTGGAAGGCTGAGGTGGAAGGATCGCCGGAGCCCAGAAGGTTGAGGCTGCGGTGGCCGGGAGCAGGCACTGCACTCCAGTCGGGGCGACAGAGTGAGACTCCAACTCAAAAAATAAAAAGAAGAAGAAGAAGAAAAGAAAGAGATCCCACCCCCCAACATCTCCCCTTCTGCTTCACTGCGTAAGGACACGGGGAGATGGCGGTTATCTGCCAGCCAGAAAGAGCCTTCACCAGACACCAAATCAGCTGACCCCTTGACCTTGAACTTCCAGCTTCCAGAACTGTGAGAAAATTAATTTCTGTTATTAAAGCCACCCAGTCTGTGGTATTTTGTAATGGCAGCCCAAGTAGAGTCATACTCAGACGTACATTCATTGAACCACCGCCACAATCAAGATATAAAACGATTCTGGCTTGGCTCGGTGGCTCAGCCTGTCATCCCAGCACTTTGGGAGGCCGAGGCGACGGGATTGCCTGAGCCCGTGGGTTCGAGACCCACCCGCGCAACTTGGCAGACGGATCTCCGGAGCCCAGCAGGTCGAGGCTGCGGTGGCCGGGAGCGTGCCACTGTGCTCCAGTCTGGGCAATGGAGTGAGACTCCAACTCAAAAAAAAAAAAAAAAGATTTTGCTGCCTCAAAAAGTTCCCTCAGGCCCTTCTGCAGTCAGCTCCTCTCCGCATCTCGAGTTCCTGATAACCCTTGAAACCCTTGATCTGATTTCTGGTCCTATGGCTTTGTCTTATCCAGAATAACTTAAAAAAAAAATGAGCTCATACACTATGAAACCTTTTACGTCTGGTTTCTTTCACTTAGCACACTGCTTCTAAGATTCATTCGGCTTGTATTTCTATTGTACAGATGTTCTCTAGTATGCTTATTCATTCACCAGCTGATGGTCATTTTGTTTTTGCCAGTTTTGGGCAATTGTGAATAAAGATCTAAACACTCTTGCTATAGGTCTTTACGTGGACATGTTTGTGTTATCCTTAGGTTAATTCCTGGAATTGAGATCCCTAGGGCTTTTGATACATTTAACTTTATAAGAAATTGCTGGGCACTCCCCTCCCACTGTGGGAGATTTCTGTCCTCTCAATAAATCCTGCTTTCTGAAAAAAAGAAAGAACGAAATATATATTTTTTAGTTAGAGTCTCACTCTGTCGCCCAGGCTGGAGTGCAGTGGCCCACTCACAGCCACCCCAGCTTCAACCTGCTGGGCTCGGTGATCCTTCTGCCTTCGCCTTTATTGTAGAGACGAGGTCTTATCAAGTTGCCTGGGCTGGTCTGGAACCCCTGGGCTCTGGCAGTCCTCTTGCCTCAGCCTCCCAAAGTGCTGGAGTTACAGGCTGAGCCACTGCACCTGGCCAGTTTTACTCTTAAGACCTTCAAGTGATTGTATCAGGCCCACTCAAATTTTCAAGGATATGTCCTTTAGATAAAGTAGATATTAATCATATCTTCAAAATGCCTTCGAAACAAAACCAAGATTGGTGTTTGATTGAACACTTGAGTATTATTACAGCCAAATGGACACAAAACTGACCATCATAGATTTATATGAAAAAAACAACCACCATTTACTATAAGATATATATATTTTTTTGAGTTGGAGTCTTACTCTGTGGTCCAGGCTGGAGTTCAGTGGCAAGCTCATGGCCACTGCAGCCTCCACCTGCTGGACTCAGGCTATCCTTCTGCCTCAGCCTTCCAAGAGTTGGAACCACAGGGTTGTGCCACCATGCCCAGCTAATTTTTTCTTGATTTATTGTAGACATAAGGTCTCACCCATGTTGCCCAGGCTGGTCTCAAACCCATGGACTCAGGCCATCCTTTCACCTCAGCCTCCCAAAGTGCTGGGATTATAGGTGTGAGCCACCACGCCCAAACTGAAAGATTTTTTTAAGTCTTGAAGAAGACTTTTAAATGGATAGATGGTACTCACAATGTTGTGAAAACACAAATTAACCTTAGGCAGATTGATAAGTTTAATTCAGTTTAAGTCAAAATCCCTACAAGAATTTTTATTACTTGCCAGAAATATTTCAAATTTACGTTTGAAAAACAAACTAGTGAGATTAGCCAATAAAATTATTATTATTATTATTTATTTTTATTTTTATTTTTTTTTAGTTGGAGTCTCACTCTGTCACCCAGACTGGAGTACAGTGGCCGCTCCTGGCCACCGCAGCCTCGACCTGCTGGGTTCTGGTGATCCTTCCGCCTCAGCCTTCCGAGTAGCCGGAATTACAGGCATGCGCTACCACGCCCAGCTGATTTTTTGATTTATGGTAGAGATGAGGTCTCGCTGCCCAGGCGGGTCTCGAACCCGCGGGCTCAGGCAATCCACTCACCTCAGCCTCCCAAAGGCGCGGTATTACAGGCTGAGCCACTGAGCCCGGCTTTTTTTTTTTAATATAGAGACGAAGTCTCGGCTATGTTGCCCAGACTGGTCTTGAATTCCTGACTTCAAGTAATCCTACCACACTGGCCTTTCCAAGCACTGGGATTACAGCTGTGAGCCACCACACCCAGTCCCAAGAAAAGTTTTGAAAAAAAGAAATAATGTAGCCCGGCTCGGTGGCTCAGCCTGTAATCCCCCACTCACAGATGAGGTGAGTGGATTGCCTGAGCCCGCGGGTTCGAGACCCGCCTGGGCAACTTGGCAAGACCTCGTCTCTACAATAAATCAAAAATCAGCCGGGCGTGGTAGCGCGCGCCTGTAATTCCAGCTACTTGGAAGGCTGAGGCGGAAGGATCGCCGGAGCCCAGCAGGTTGAGTCTGCGGTGGCCGGGAGCAGCCACCGCACTCCAGTCTGGGTGACAGAGTGAGACTCCAACTCAAAAAAAAAAAAAAAAAAAAAAAGAAACACATTTAAAGGCCCCAGCTCACGCCCATAGTCCCAGCACTCGGGGAGGCCGAGATGAAAGAATTGCCTGAGCCCAGCCAGGAGTTCAAGACCAGCCTCGGCAACATGGCGAGACCTCATCTCTACAATAAACCAAAAATTAGCCAGGCGTGGTGGTGCGCACCTGTCATTCCAGCTACTGGTATATCCTGATCCTTCAGGTGGAGGCGGTGGTAGCCATGATCATGCCACAGCACTCCAGCCTGGGTAACAGAGTGAGACTCCGCCCGAGGGGGAAAAAAAAAAGAAATACATTTAAAGATGATGTATTGATGGATGGTTAGAGGGATATTTGGATGGATAGACATGTAATAAAGCAAATATAATAAAATTAATTGCAGTAGCTAGGTGATGGGAGTTCACTGCACAATTCCTTTAACTTCTCTGTGTGTTTGACATTTTTCATAATAAAATGGAGGCAGTGGCCGGGTGCGGTGACTCAAGCCTGTAATCCCAGCCCTTTGGGAGGCAGAGGCAAGGATTGCCTGAGCCCACGGGTTGGAGACCAGCCCAGGCAACATAGTGAAACCTCTTCTTTCCTTTCATCAGAAAACAGAAAGCTTCCCCAGGAAACTCCCCGTAGATTTCTGCTTACCTGTCGCTGTCTGGCTGTCAAACACGACTAACCACACCTGCAAGAAAAGGTAAGAAAACGATTGGTTAGCTGTGCCCTCCTTGGTCTTCCCCGCAAATCTGGTTTGTTAGGAAGAGGATAGGCCAGGCATGGAGCAAGCAATTGTGTCTGCCACGCCTCTTATGGGCCACACTGCCTGGGATCACACTGCAGTTACTGTCGGGTGTGTGCCCGTTTCTGTGATTCTCTCCTAAATGCTTCCCCTGAATTTTCTTATTACCTGGGCAGCACAAAAATTCCCCTAAACCTCTGTGATTCCAGAAGTGTATGACTAAAGGCTTTTCATGGCTGTTCTACCCCAGAAGTCATACAATTTGGGACTTAGAGAGGTGTTATGAATCGTATAGCTGAAAATTGAATTTAATCAGGCAGGAAATTCAGTAATATCCCAGAAATGACATGTCTTGAATTTCTTTTGAGATGACATTTATAGAGCACATTAGATAACCGTCAGATCTAAATATGCATTATTTGTGTCTGCCTGATCAATCTGAAAACTCCAAAGTTACCTCTCAGTACACCCCACACATCTGTGTGCATCAACCTGGTAACAACTGGTGGGAATGAACTTGGATCTGAGATGCAACAGTGCCTCAGTGCTAACTTAGTACTAGAGGTTATAACTTGAAGTGATGCTTACCTTGAGGCTTTATGCTTCTCCTCCTCCACCATAGCCAATCAGTTATTTGACAAAGTTTATATTTTTTTTTTATTTTTTTGAGCTGGAGTCTCACTCTGTCGCCCAGGCTGGAGTGCAGTGGCACGCTCACGGCCACCGCAGCCTCGACCCGCTGGGCTCCGGCGATCCTTCTGCCTCAGCCTTCCAAGTAGTTGGAACTACAGGCACAGCTACCACGCCCGGCTAATTTTTGAATGATTGTAGAGATGAGGTCTCGCCGAGTTGCCTGGCCTGATCTCGAACCCCGGGAGCTCAGGCAATCCACTCGCCTTGGCCTCCCAAAGTGCTGGGATGACAGGTTGAGACACGGAGCCCAGTCGAAACTCATTTATTCCTTAGCTCCAAAGTAATACATACCTTGATTTGCTTTGCTTTCAGAAATAGGATCTCCTCTGGGTTGTCCAGGTTGGAGTGCAGTGGCTATTCACAGGTGCAATCGTAGCTCACAGCAGCCTTGAAATCCTGGGTTCAAACGATTCTCCTGCCTTAGCCTCCAGAGTAGCTAGCTAGAAATATAGGTACACAATAATTGACATGCCCAGTGAAAGACAGAAATAATCTACTCAACATTTGATCATCACCCATGGATGCTAACACTTTTTTTCCCTTAATGTTCTAGGATATTTGGCCATCTCACCTTAACACTCTCTTTGGCCTCTGTGGCATCACAGTCCTGATCTTTGGTTGTTTTTTTTTTGAGTCGGAGTCTCACTCTGTCGCCCAGACTGGAGTGCAGTGGCCGCTCCCGGCCACCGCAGCCTTGACCTGCTGGGCTCTGGCGATCCTTTCGCCTCAGCCTTCCAAGTAGCCGGAATTACAGGCTCGTGCTACCACGTCCGGCTGATTTTTGATTTATTGTAGAGATGAGGTCTCGTCAAGTTGCCCAGGCGGATCTCGAACCCGCCTCGCCCTCCCAAGGTGCGGGATTATAGGCTGAGCCACTGAGCCTGTAAGTGTAGCTTACAGTCCTGATCTTCTCTGTGTTGGAAGTTTTTCTTTCTCTTCCTCTTCTAATTCCAGCCTTCCCCAAGTTCAGAACTCAAATTCAGGTTCCAACTAGGCCCCTTACTCGGTGACCTTGGGCAAGTACTTATATTTAACTGCTCTGAGTCTCAGGTTCCTTATCTATGAGAATGAAACAAAATGTTATCATGGTATTTATTTTTTGAGTTGGAGTGTTACTCTCTTGCCCAGGCTGGAGTGTAGTGGCATGCTCACAGCCACCCAGTGTTGACCTGCTGAGCTCCGGTGATCCTTCCGCCTCAGCCTTCCAAATAGCTGGAATTACTGGTGAGCGCTACCATGCCCAGGTAATTTTTATTTATTGTAGAGATGAGGTCTTGCCAAGGTGCTCGGGCCGGTCTTGAACCCACGGGCTCAGGCGATCCACTTGCCTTGGCCTCCCAAAGTGTTGGGATTACAGGCTGAGCCACTGAGCCCGGCCTTTAATGGAACTTAGAAAGTTTATAGTTATGAATTTTTTTTTTTTTTTTTTTTTGAGGAGTCTCACTCTGTCACCCAGACTGGAGTGCAGTGGCCGCTCCCGGCCACCGCAGCCTCGACCTGCTGCGCTCCGGCGATCCTTCCGCCTCAGCCTTCTGAGTAGCCGGAATTACAGGCGTGCGCTACCACGCCCGGCTGATTTTTTGATTTATTGTAGAGATGAGGTCTTGCCAAATTGCCCAGGCGGGTCTCGAACCCGCGGGCTCAGGCAATCCACTCACCTCAGCCTCCCAACGTGCAGAATTACAGGCTGAGCCACCGAGCCCAGCTTAATTATGAACTTTCAACCATAATGATATTCATAAAGGATTGATGTGAAAAGTTAATGTCATGAAGTATTTAAAAAGCAGCATGGCTTGCTTTGTAGATGTTAGCCTCTTGCCTCTATTAAACAGACATCACCGTTCTTAAATTTTTGAAAAAGTAAGTGTTGTCCATTGTTTTAAAATATAGTGTGTTAATACACTATATTACTAAATGTAGTAAGGTTCAACAGATCAAGAAACAATTGCCATTAAGAAGCTGAGGCTAGCCGGGCTCGGTGGCTCAGCCTGTCATCCCGCGCCTTTGGGAGGCTGAGGTGAGTGGATTGCCTGAGCCCGTGGGTTCGAGACCCACCTGGGCAACTTGGCGAGATTTCATCTCCACAATAAATCAAAAAATGAGCCGGGCGTGGTAGCGCGTGCCTGTAGTTCCGGCTACTCGGAAGGCGGAGGCGGAAGGATCGCCAGAGCCCAGCAGGTGGAGGACAGAGTCTGGGCGACAGAGTGAGACTCCAACTCAAAAAAAACAAAAACAAAAACCAAAAAACTCAGACTGTAAAAAAAAAAAAAGAAGCTGTGGCCAAGTGCAATGACTCATGCCTGTAATCCCAGTACTCTGGGAGGCTGAGGAGAGAGGATTGCTTGAGCAGCCTGGGCAACAGAGCGAGAGCTCATCTCTACAAAAAAAAAATTTCTTTTTTAATTTTCCTGGCATGGTGATGTGCATCTGTAGTCCCAGCTACTTAGGAGGCTGAGGTGGAAGGATTGCCTGAGCCCAGGAGGTCAAGGCTTCAATGAGCTGGGATCGTGCCACTGCACTCTAGCCTGTGTGACAGAGTGAGACCACGACTGAAAAAAAGAAAAAGAAAAAGCTAGTTTATTACTCACAGTTCCCAAGAGTATAGGGCATACTGAGTTGGGGTAGAGAATGGGGGCGGGGCGCAGGAGGAAGCACTGAGATTGGTCAAGAGGCAGAGGAAGGGGGCGGAACTATGAGTCAGAACCTTTGTGGTATATGTGGAAAGGAAGCGGTCAAGCAGGGCCAGCAGGCTTAGAATTGACTGGTTTGATTAATTTTAGTGACTCTAAGACATCGAGGGAATCCTTGGTATCTACCCTGGGGGAATTAGGGCAGTAGATAAAGGGTATGATTGGGGGGGTGTGGGCTCTGGATGGGTGGTTTGTTCACCATCTTTAGGAATTGACCAGTCTTGTAAGGTCAGTAAGGCCCCAGATGTCAAAGCATCAGAATACAGAAAATAATAGACGTAGTTAATACAGCAAGTTTAGAAATTGAGATATTTCAGAGAGAACTTGGACTTCTCGTAGGAGATGGGAATCCACGTCTTTGCACGATCACAGTGGGTTCGAGCTGAGCTGCTGCCTCTTTGGGTGGGGTCTGAGTGCTCCAAGTTGCCACAGTCGCCATCACTCCCTACTGTCTCAGCCCGCTTCGCTCTTTCACATGCCTGGCTCCCAAAAGCTTTGAGATGGATGCCCCTCCCTCCGGAGCATGGATTTAAAGAGGAGATTCAAAGAGGAGTTAAAGTGAAATGGAGTGACTTTCACTGGAGTTGGAGAGCCACTGCAGACATAAGTTGGACTGGCAGAGTTTACTAGAAGTTTCGCCCGCGGAGGTCCAGGGTACCTCTCCTGACACACGGGTTCTCTGAAGAAGTGTCAAGGAGCAAGAATACGTCTGAGTGGGGTGAGCCTTTTACCAGACTAATGAACTGACCGTTTAAGAATGTGTGGCCTGGCCGGGCTCGGTGGCTCAGCCTGTCATCCCGCACCTTGGGAGGCTGAGGTGAGTGGATTGCCTGGGCCGGCGGGTTCGAGACCCGCCTGGGCAGCGAGACCTCATCTCTACAATAAATCAAAAAATCAGCCGGGCGTGGTGGCGTGCGCCTGTAGTTCCAGCTACTCGGAAGGCTGAGGCGGAGGGATCGCCGGAGCCCAGCGGTCGAGGCTGCGGTGACCGGGAGCGGCCCCTGCACTCCAGTCTGGGCGACAGAGTGAGACTCCAACTCAAAAAAAAAAGAGCTCAGCAGGTCCTGAGATGAGTACACCCTCATCCCACGGTCACAGTCAGGTAAAATATGTGAATGCCTCTTTAGAGTATACACATAACCTAGTTTCTCAGTCTTCACCATTACCTGCTACTCAGTGTTTCTATATCTATTATGTTGAAAAGAATGAATTTTTTTTTTGAGTTGGAGTCTCACTCCGTGGCCCAGACTGGAGTGCAGTGGCATGCACGCGGCCACCGCAGTCTCGACCTGCTGGGCTCCGGCGATCCTTCCGCCTCAGCCTTCCGAGTAGCTGGAATTACAGGTGCGCGCTACCATGCCAGGCTAATTTTTTATTTATTGTAGAGATGAGGTCTCGCCAATTTGCCCAGGTGGGTCTTGAACCTGTGGGCTCAGGCAATCCACTCACCTCAGCCTCCCAAAGGCGCGGGATTACAAGCTGAGCCACCAAGCCCGGCTTTAAATGACTTTTAAGGACACATCTGGCTGGGCTGGGTGCCTCAGCCTGTTATCCCAGCACTATGGGAGGCTGAGGTGAGTGGATTGCCTTAGTCTGCGGGTTCAAGACCAGCCCGAGCCACTTGGCAAGACCTCATCTCTAGTATTAAAAAAAAAAAAAAAAAAAAATTAGCCGGGCTCGGTGGCTCAGCCTGTAATCCTGCGCCTTTGGGAGGCTGAGGTGAGTGGATTGCCTGAGCCTGCGGGTTCGAGACCCGCCTGGGCAGCAAGACCTCATCTCTACAATAAATCAAAAAATCAGCCGGGCGTGGTAGCGTGCGCCTGTAATTCCGGTTACTCGGAAGGCTGAGGCGGAAGGATCGCCGGAGCCCAGTGGGTTGAGGCTGCGGGGGCTGGGAGCAGCCACTGCACTCCAGTTTGGGCGACAGAGTGAGACTCCAATTCAAAAAAAAAACAAAAAAAAAAACCACATCCACCAGGTGTGGTGGCTCACACCTATAATCCCAGCATTTTGGGAGTTGGAGGTGAGAAGACTGAGTCCAGGGGTTCAAGACCAGCAGGGGCAACTTGGCGAGACCTCATCTTACAATAAATAAAAAAATTAGGCCAGGTGCAGTGTCTCTGCCTATAATCCCAGCACTTTGGGAGGCCGAGGCAAGAGGATTGCCTGAGCCCAGGGGTTCGAAACCAGCCTGGGCAACTCGGTGAGACCACGTCTCTACAATAAATCACACACACACACACACACACACACACACTCACACAAACTAGCTGGGGGTGGTGGCGTGTGTCTGTAGTTCCGGCGAAGTGGAAGGATCGCCTGAGCCCAGCAGGTCGAGGCTGCGGTGGTCACGAGTGTGCCACTGCACTCCAGCCTGGGCGACAAGAGAAAGACTCCAACTTAAAAAAAAAAAAAAGTTAGACGGGCGTGGTGGAAGCTACTTGGAAGGCTGAGATGGAAGGATTGCCTGAGCCCAGCAGGTTGAGGCTGTGGTGGCCGTGAGAGTGCCACTGCATTCCAGCCTGGGTGACAGAGTGAGACTCCTACTTAAAACAAACAAACAAGCCGGGCTCCGGTGGCTCAGCCTGTAATACTGCGCCTTTGGGAGGCTGAGGTAAATGGATTGCCTGAGTCCGCGGGTTCGAGACCTGCCTGGGCAACTTGGTGAGACCTCATCTCTACAACAAATCAAAAAGTTAGCCGGGCATGGTAGCGTGCGCCTGTAGTTCTAGCTACTCGGAAGGCTGAGGCAGAAGGATCGCCGGAGCCCAGCAGGTCGAGGCTGCGGTGGCCGGGAGCGGCCATTGCACTCCAGTCTGGGCGACAGAGTGAGACTCCAACTCAAACAAACAAACAAACAAAAACAGATCCATTGTTGGGACGCTTCTGAGTTCAGACCCTTGCATAAAAGAAGGTTTACTGTAGTTAGCGTGGCTGGAGTATAGGGTTTCTGTGAAGATACAGGTGGAGGTGGGATGAGGACATGGCCTAGAAGAAAACCGTGCTGTGGTTTGAACAGCGCCTCCTTTTGCTGGGAAACTCCTCCCTTTGCCCACGTGGTTCTAATGGCAACTGCTGATCAAAGTTCCCTGAAAGTCTGGCCCCCTGGGATTTCTCCGAGAAGACTAAGGGGAAAGCGTTCTTTTCAGCTTGGGGCTGGCAGCCGTGGGGGTGGAGCTGTGTTTATCTGGGAAATGGAAGCCCCAGAGCTCTGCTGCCCACGCTGAGGCCTCTGGTTCTCCAAACATGCATGCATTCAGCTCAAAACCAGTTTACATTAATAGCCTGCAAACACCACCATTGAAGTGCCCGGAACAAAAATCCTCTAAACCCGAGAATTGGAGTCTGGCCCACGGGTTTCATTAGCATACTATTTAAATGCAGAAATAATATCTTGATTTCATGTATTGTCCCCGAATTCCTTTCTTTCTCCATCTCTGGCTGCCAAGAATCGCTGTTGGCGACGTCCGTTTCCTGTACAGCCACCCGATGCTGTTGGCCGATTCTCGCCAGGAAGAGCTCTTTCTGCCGGGGCCTCACCCACACTGGCCAGGAGGGCAGGTAGCCACAAAGACAGTAAAGTCAGCCCCTGAGTGCGGCACTAGCCGTGAAGGCTGCTGGGAGGGCAGAAGCTTTCAGAAGCTGTTAACTCCATCAGGACCACCCAGCCACTGGAGAGGTATGTTCTAACACAGCCGCTTGCTGCCAATCCTGGTGAGTCATGCAGAAACGGGGCCCATCAGAAAAGACAGAAGGTAACAGCCCCGTCCAGGAAGGCATGGTCACGTTCTGGAATGCACAGTGTATCAGGAAGACCAGGCGTGGCACTGTGAAGCCAGGACGACCTGGCTTTGAATACCAGCCTCACTTCACACAAATGTGTGGGATAATACTGTCAACTGTCTGTATCCACGAGTTCTATGGATTCAACCAAACTTGGGTTGACTTTTTGGGGGGGGGTCTGGGGTCACATCTGTTGACCAGACTGGAGTGGAGTAGCACGATCATGGTTCACTGCAGCCTGGACCTCCTGGACTCAGAGGATCCTTCCACTTTAGTCTCTCAAATACCTAGGACTACAGGCTTGTGCCACCAGGCTCAGTTTTTGGTTTTGGTTTTGGTTTGGGTTTTTTTGGTTTTTTTTTTTTTTGAGTTGGAGTCTCACTCTGTCGCCCAGACTGGAGTGCAGTGGCCGCTCCCAGCCACCGCAGCCTCGACCTGCTGGGCTCCGGCGATCCTTCCGCCTCAGCCTTCCAGGTAGCTGGAACTACAGGCGCGTGCTACCACGCCCAGCTGATTTTTTGTTATTTATTGTAGAGATGAGGTCTCGCATGCCCAGGCGGGTCTCGAACCCACGGGCTCAGGCCATCCACTCACCTCAGTCTCCCAAAGGCGCGGGATTACAGGCTGAGCCACCGAGCCTGGCTGGTTTGGGTTTTTTTGAGACGAGATCTAGCTATGTTGCCTAGGCTGGTCTTGAACTCCTGGACTCAAGCAATCTTCCCACCTCAGCCTCCCAAAGTGCTGAGATTACAGTAATGAGTCACCGTGCCCAGTTCCCCTTTTTTTATTGTGGAAAAAAGTTGTCATATTAATTTTTTTTTTTAGTTGGATTCTCACTTTGTTGCCCATACTGGAGAGAAGTGGCACCCTCATGGCCACCCCATTGTCGACCTGCTGGGCTCCGGCGATCCTTCCGCCTCAGCCTGCCAAGTAGCTGGAACTACAGGCGCGCGCTACCACGCCCGGCTGATTTTTGACCTATGGTAGAGATGAGGTCTCGCCAAGTTGCCCAGGCGGGCCTCGAACCCGTGGGCTCAGGCAATCCACTCGCCTCGGCCTCCCAAAGCGCTGGGATTACAGGCTGAGCCACCGAGCCTGACCTCTTTTTTCTTTTTAGAAAGCAGGCTTTATTGAGAGGACAGAAAAGCTCCCACAGCGGGAGGGGACCTGAAGGGGTTGCCCCCAGAATTTTTCATCTTCCAAACCAGGGCTCTATGTAATCAGTCTTCTTTCTGTCTCTGTGCCCATTTTGGACATTTAATATAAGTGGAATCAGCCGGGCTCGGTGGCTCAGCCTGTCATCCCGCGCCTTTGGGAGGCTGAGGTGAGTGGAATGCCTGGGCCCGCGGGCTCGAGACCCTCCTGGGCAACTTGGCGAGACCTCATCTCTCCAATAAATAGCCAGGCGTGGTAGCACACGCCTGTGGTTCCAGCTCCTTGGAAGGCTGAGGCGGAAGGATCGCCGGAGCCCAGCGGGTCGAGGCTGCGGTGGCGGGGAGCGGCCGCTGCACTCCAGTCGGGGCGACAGAGTGAGACTCCAACTCAAAAAAAAAAAAAAAAAAAAAAAAAAAAAAAAAAAATATATATATAAGTGGAATCATATGATATGTGACCTTTTGTACCTGGTTCCTTCCTTCCTTCCTTCCTTCCTCTTTCTTTCTTCCTGTCTTCTTTTTTGAGTAGGAGTCTCACTCTGTCACCCAGGCTGCAGTACAATGGGACATTCATGGCCACCACAGCCTCTACCTGCTCGGCTCAGGCGATTCTTCTGCTTCAGTCTTCCAAGCAGCTGGAACCACAGGCATGCGCCACCATGCCCGTCTAACTTTTTTATTTATTGTAGAGACAAGGTCTCGCCAAGATGCCCAGGCAGGTCTCAAATCTCTGGACTCAGGCAATCCTCTTGCTTCCACTTCCCAAAGTGCTGGGATTACAGGCGTGAGCCACCATGCCCGGCTGTTTAGTTTGCTTTTTAAGGTTTATCCACATGTATCAGCATTCCATTGCATGAATGTATCACATTGTGATTACCCAGTCAGTCAACAGGTGATGGACATTTGGTTTGTTTCTGCCCTTTGGCTACTGTGTATAATGCTGCTATGAACATTTATGTACAAGTATTTGTTGGAGTATCTGCTATCAGTTCTTTTGCAGGAGTGGGATCACTGGATCATATGACATCTCTAGGTTTAACTCTTTTTTTTTTTTTTTGAGTTGGAGTCTCACTCTGTCACCCAGGCTGGGGTGCAGTGGCACGCTCACGGCCACTCCAACATCGACCTGCTGGGCTCTGGCAATCCTTCCAAGCAGCCAGAACTACAGGTGCGCACTACCATGCCTGGCTAATTTTTTATTTATTGTAGAGATGAGGTCTCGCCAAGTTGCCCAGGCTGGTCTCGAACCCGCAGGCTCAGGCAATCCACTCGCCTTGGCCTCCCAAAGTACTGAAATCACAGGCTGAGCCACCAAGCCCAACCTAGGTTTAACACCTTTGAGGAACTGCCATACTGTTTTCCACAGTGGCTGCAGTATGTTACATTCCTACCAGCAATGTCTGAGGGCTCCAGTTTCTACATATCCTCACCAATACTTGTTATTTTCTATTTTCTGTTTTGTTTTGTTTTTTTGAGTTGGAGTCTCGCTCTGTCGCCCAGACTGGAGTGCAGTGGCCGCTTCTGGCCACCGCAGCCTCAACCTGCTGGGCTCTGGCGATTATTTTCTATTTTTCATCTTGTTTTTGCAGAAATGGGATCTTGAACTCCTGGCTTCAAGTGATCCTCTGGCTTCTGCCTCCCAGAGTGTTGGGATCATAAGTGCGGACCACCATGCCTGGACTATTTCCCATTAAAAAAATATGTAGAGTTGGGGCAACCCCTTAGGTCTCCCTTACACTGTGGGAGGTTAAATTATCGTCATCCTGTTGGGTGTGAAGCGGTATCTTGTGATTTCTCTCATGCTTTTTTCCTTTTCCATTCAGTTTGATGTCATTTTTGACTTCCAAAAAACATTTTGCTTGCAATTATTTATGTAGAAAAACTTTTTTTCTAATGAGTAATAGTTCGTAATGAAGCATTTATGTGTGTCCACGCCGGTTCATAGGCGTGCCATCACCCCTAAATATCTAAACAACGGATATGGATTTGGGCTGGCAGGAGACTCATCTTCACACGGGTGAACTAGGATCTGGGGGTCACAGGCACTTGGAAACAGATTGGAATGGTGGAAAGATCTCGGGCTGGGGGTTGAGAGGCCGGGGCCGCCATCTTCCCTCTGTCACTGGTAGAATTACTTCATTCAGCTGAAACAGACAACTGGCTTGAACAACAGAAACTTATTTTTTTTTTCCCAGTTCTGGAGGCTAGACATTCAAGATCAAGGTGTCATGGGTGTGGTTTCTCCCAGGCCTCTCTTGGCTGGCTGGTGGCATCCTCTGGCATGTCCTCACATGCTTTTCCTCTGTGTACACATCCCTGGTGTCTCTCCTTTCTGGGAAAGATGCTAGTCATACGCATTAGGGCTCCACCCCTCTGTCCTCATTTAACTTAATTATCTCTTTGGTTTTTCTTTTTTTGAGTTGGAGTCTCACTCGGTCGCTCAGGCTGGAGTGCAGTGGCACACTCGTGGCCACCCCAGCGTCGACCTGCTGGGCTCCGGCGATCCTTCTGCCTCAGTCTTCCAAGTAGCTGGAACTACAGGCATGTGCCACCAAGCCTGGCTAATTTTTTTTGATTTATTGTAGAGACGAGGTCACGCCAAGTTGCCCAGGCTGGTCTCAAACCGCGGGCTTAGGCAATCCACTTGCCTTGGCCTCCCAAAGTGCTGGGACGACAGGCTGAGCCACTGAGCTTGGCCTAATTATCTCTTTCAAGGCCTTATCTCCAAACATAGTCACATTGGGGGTGAGGGCTTCCAAATATGCATTTTAGGGGGATGAATAATAGTCCAAGAATAATAGTCCATAATGAAGCATTTATTTGTGTCCATGCCGGTTCATAGGGGTGCCATCAGCCCCTAAATATCTAAACAACAGATATGGATTTGGGCTGGGTGAACTAGGATCTGGGGGTCACAGCCCCTTTAGATCAGTCGCTCTGGGCTTCCACTTTATCATCGTTGAAACCGACTTGAGAAGTCTCTTGGAAACTTGAAAGCGAAATCTCAGCTACTAATTGGCTCACTGAGCCAGACCAGAAAGTAAGTTATGGCAGAAAAAGCCAAATCCCTAGGGCCAGGAGAGGACAGCTTTCAGCTTGGAAGCTGGTACCAAAGTCCTGTTATTTTTCTGGCCAAGGAGGTTATTACGAGGATCAAAAGGGAAACAGCATTTGAAAGTGTGTTGAAATTATAAAGCACTGTAAAAAGCAAGCCATTATTATGACTGCTTTTCTCGTCCTTGGGATGCAATCTCAGCTAAGTCATGTAGTTATTAATTTTGTCACTCACTGCCACCTCCTCGAGTGCTTCATTTATGCCATTTGCTACTGAATTAGCAATGACTTGGCTTGGCTGTCAGTGACAGAAACCCCCAAACAACAGTCGTGTTACAAGATACTCAAACTGAAGAATCGGCAACCTGCTCCAAGAAACCTTCAGGAACTAGTCCTTGTGGTCCAATGTGGTGGCTTGTGTTCCCAGCTTCAGGACACAAGAAGGGACCATGAAGAGCAGAGAGAAAAAGCGTTGTGAGCCACGGAGACTTTGCATCTGTCCATCCGATTGGCCAGAACGGAGTCACGTGGCCACATCTGGCTGCCGGGAAGGTCAGTGAATATATTGTTTATTCTGGGCCACCATGTGCTCCTCTGAAATTTTTATTACTGGGAAATATGAGAAAAACAAATATTGCTGAAACTAGGAGTCTCCGCTCCTGAAATGCTTTAGGCTTTGGTAGTTGCGTGAGTCAATTAACAAGAGGGTGTTAAATGAGCCAAGAAATATACTAGGAAATACTTTGATGGGTGCGGTTTCATATGAAAAAAATTGATGTGAATACTTTGTGTCAGGTCCACAGGTCCCAAGTTGTGCTGAAACAGATAAAACTGTGCATATAACTCTGAAAATATTACCATGACAGAATAAAAGAGGAGTCTTGCAAAGCATCCATTCAGTTCTTCAGGAAGCCTCCTCAATCAGTTCCTACCTGGATCAAGTTGGGGTGTTCTGTGTCTTGAAATTTGTACCCGTGGTTTGCCAGGTGTGGTGGGTCATGCCCGTAATCCCAGCACTTTGGAAAGCTGAGTGTGAGAGGACTGCTTGAAGCCAAGAGTTCGAGACTAGCCTGGACAGTATAATGAGATCCCCATCTCTGCAAAAAAACAAAAATAAAAGTTAGCCAGGTGTGGCGGTGCACTTCTGTAGCCCCAGCTACTCAAGAGGCTGAGGCAGGAGGATCACCTTGAACCCAGGAGGTTGAGGCTTCAGTGAGCCATGATCGTGCCCCTGTACTCCAGCCTGGGCAACAGAGTGAGATCCTGACTCAAAAAAATTCAACTGATTATTCTTTTACATCTGCAGAGGTTTGCTTTCATCCTTGTTGAGCAACTAGGCATTATTTATTTATTTGTTTTTGAGTCGGGGTCTCACCCTGTTGCCCAGGCTGGAGTGCAGTGGCATGCTGCTCATGGCCACCACAGCCTTGACCTGCTGGGCTCAGGCGATCCTTCTGTCTCAGCCTTCCAAGTAGCTGGAACTACAGGCACGTGCCACCACGCCCGGCTCATTTTTTGATTTATTGTAGAGAGGGTCTCACCAAGTTACCCAGACTGGTCTTGAACCCATGGACTCAGGCAATCCTCTCGCCTCGGCCTCCCAAAGTTCTGGGATTATGGGCGTGAGTCATCGCACCCGGCAACTAGAGTTTAATAATTGGATTTTAAGTTAGAACTCACGATGAGGTTAACGTACCTCAGCTATTGTGTGTGTGTCCTGTGAACTTTTTTTTCTTCTCTAAGCATTGTAATAAAGGGAAAAAAAAGTATCCGTATGATAATAAACCATGTAATTCACGAAATCATACTTTGGGTTTTTTTTTGGAGTTGGAGTCTCACTCTGTTGCCCAGACTGGAGTGCAGTGGCCGCTGCCGGCCACCGCAGCCTCGACCTGCTAGGCTTTGGCGATCCTTCTGCCTCAGCCTTCCAAGTAGCTGGAACTACAGGAGCGCGCTACCACGCCCCGCTCATTTTGATTTATTGTAGAGATGAGGTCTCGCCAAGTTGCCTGGTTGGGTCTTGAACCTGCGGGCTCAGGCAATCCACTCACCTCAGCCTCCCAAAGTGCTGGGATTACAGGCTGAGCCACGGAGCCCGGCTGTTTTTTTAAATTTTAAAGATGTGGGTACAATTCAGGGTTAGGTATACAAATGTTGATTATGCAGATACCCTTGCTGATGAGGTATGTCCCTCCCTCCCCTGGCAGTTTCTCTCAATTGCCAATCCCACCACCCACCCCCAAATCATACTTTGATCATCTCCTAACTTTAACCAATACAACACAGTTGTTGTTATTGATATTATCATTAGCAGCATGTTTACACAATGATCTGGAAGCATATGAAAATGGATCATTTGGTGGGGCATGGCGGCTCACACCTGTGATTCCAGCATTTTAGGAAGCCCAGGTGGGAGGATTGCTT